>JAMAJT010000002.1:0-584275 GCA_023628915.1 Trichomonascaceae sp. Y4102 | reverse complement strand
TGAGTTGCCAGTCCGACGCTGTTAGACAAAGCTATCTGCTCGCCCAATTTATCTAAATCAAATCTGCCGTTATCAGTGTAGGGATACTTTTCCATTCTCTAGATGACTACTGTTCTCGTGATTTGCTCCAGTTTGTGTTGGTAATCCTCCGGCACTCTGTTGGCGTTTAGAGAGAGTCGGAGGTTGCCTTCAGTTCGAGTCTTCGTGAGCGATTTGACTGTGCCCTGGCCCAATTTGTCTTGAATGAGCTCGGTCAGTTAGGGTGTTCAAGTCGAGAGACGATCATTTCGGTGGCCTGGTCATCGATTTTCTTCGTTCGTTTTGTCTTTGGTGGGTTCAAAGGTTCGGTAGGGGGTTTGGTCGGAGTGCTTGTCGATTGGCCGAGTTTTTCAGCCCAGGTGGTCATTGCCTTTGCGTTCTCCCGTTGTTTACGGCGACGGTCGCGTCGTCCATCATCACGGTGTTTGGCACAGTTCAATTGGACTTGTTGCAGTTGACCACGTATCGCTTCCGATCAATTTCTTTGAATACGGTAGAGCTCGTCTACACGCTGGCTCACTTGCTTAACTTCCTTTTGGAGCTGTCCAATCATTGCATACAATACTTGTTTTTCCTCATGATATCTTCGCTCGGTTTGCTGTTAATAGTTCATCCATTGTTGTTGCAAGTCCATAAGGATACGTGCATAGTCGTTATCGGAGGCATTTGCCGGGATTGTCACGTTTGGTAAGCTGCTTTCGTCCGGTCCTTGGACTGGGTGGCCGTTGTCATAATTTTCAGTTTGGCTTCATCATGTTGGCGGTTGAAGTGCTAGAAGACCCGTCGATCCTTGTCAGGTGGGCGTGTTGGCGCTTTTGGCTTATATATATATATTTTTTTTTTTTGTTTTTTTTGTTTTTTTTTTTAATTTTTTAATTTTTTAACTTTTTTTTCTATGGGGTTAGCGATTTTTTTTTTTCGGGTCCCTGCCCTCCGCTGTTCAGCGTTACCAGTCGAGATGGAACCGTTTCTCTCGATCTCGATGGAGCCTTCTTCTGAGCTCTTTAGCAGCTTCTATCTCTGGGTTCTGTCCAAGGTGGCATATCTTTCTGAGCCCATCTCGCAAGACTTGACGAGGCACTAGCCTAGCGTTACGCGCTACCTTAAGGGATTGCATGTAGCGCTGCGTTGCTATCAGTTCGTCGAGAGCAGCTGTTTCTCCGTCGAGACGTGAGGTCCGCAGGTGCACATGGAGCGATCTGACGTTTACCATTCCCAGTTCCGCCAGCTGCTGATATGTAGTGGGCTCTAGGCCGTAGAGTTCGGCCGTTTTAACGAGTCGGAGTGGCTGTTCGTTGATAACCTCCGGGCGGTGGCGAAGAAGCTGAGCATGTGGACTCCTGAGATTCAACATGCGGAGCGAGCCAACTCTTGATAACAACACGTGCAATTGGATTATGTTCTCCTTGTCGAACACGCTGCCGTGAATATGTAACGTGTTCAGGCCTCTATTCCACGACAAGTCCAGTGTCTGAGGGGTAGGAGCCGTCCAGAACCCATCGGACGGGCGTATGAATGCGAAGCTGATGTCAAGTTTGGTGAGCCATTCGGGCAACCTTTCGCGGAGCGCCTGGCCAACGGTTCGGGGAGGCGGCGATTCCAAGTTTCCTGAAAATTGTGCTGCTCTTGCTTGCTCGCCCTCATTCAATGCCAACTCTGAACTAAAGTAACGGGCGTCGACGTCCATTAGTTCGAGGCTCTCCAGCGTTTCCCACCCTTCGCCAAACACAACCTTGCGGACACTGTCTAGGCTAGGACGCGACATTGCCAGGTTCCGCAACCCGTAATTTCTGACAGCTGTGCCTACCAGAAAGTCGAGGAAGTCGCTGATCTCCCTGTTGTGGCGCCTGGTACCGTCGCTGTTGATATCGTCCTGGACAATCGTCAGCTTAGCCATGTTTCGCCAAATGCGTGGAGGTGCGTTTCTCCAATCATCTAACACACAGGGGTCGTCGTTGGTGTGGATGTCGTTGGTGTGGATGCAGTATTCGCGCATGTGCTCCACCTCGTACCTGACGAACTGGTGCTCGTTGTCTACTACATCCCGCGGCACATTGAAAAGGCTACGCATCAGCGTAGCCGCTTTAGCCCAAACGCGGTCTCTGATCCTGTCCTCTCTGTCGTCCCGACGAATATGTCGCAAAGGACTTAGGAGGATCTGTTTCAGAACCACGTAAGGCAGCCTGCTGTAACACGTACGACATACCAGGAGCGCCAGCACGACCAGTAACAATTGTCGAAGAAAGCGAGCCAGGGAGCGATTCATTGTTGCTTTGTTTTGTGTGTTTTGTGGGACGGTGTTTAAAGTTGGACAGTTTCGGCTGTCTCACTTATCGACGCTGCGCAGATTGAAAGAAAAGTTGACCAGTTAATTAATGGTTTATGTACTGGGCAAGACTATGCAATTGGTCAATAACCATAGGCAAGAAGGCATTGACCGAGTCGTTAATAAGGTTGCGGAAATGGATGATTGCTTCTCCCTCTGGCACTTCAAGAGAGGACTTTTCCTTGACCTTGAAAACAGCCTTGTCTTTTTCTATGGCAATGTCAGGAATTCATGAATGCCTCATGAGTGAACACAAATTCAGAATCAGGTTGGCGTTCTTGCGCAACATCATGTTCGCCGTGAAACAATCGCTACATAACTGATCATAGTTGGGGGACCCATCTCCTTCCATGGTCTCGGCAATCTGGAGAGGAAGCTTCATCAGAGGTGGTCATAGTTTGGGATCTCGCCCCAGAATGTAGCCAAAGGCAATGTGGAAGAACCGACCATTGGGACAGATGAGAAGATTGTCGAGATGCCGGTCTCCGACCTAAGGATGTATGTAATCACACAGTAGCCAGAGGACAAAGTTATCAAGTATCTCGGGTCTGATACCAGGAGGATGATGATGGCTCGAGTCCTGCCATGGTACTCTGCGAGCATGGTAGCCAGGGTTTCGTTGGGGATGAACGGGAGGGCCCCTTGCTTCACGGTGGTTGTCAGTATACGGTAGGGTGTGAGTTAAGGTCGAGGTTTTCGTTCAACAGCAGCTGGTCCATCAATGAGATGATCTAGATGACGAGCTGGCCCTGATGCAGATCGTCGCCACTCTTGAGCATGGCCGAGTAAGGGCCACCAGACTAAGACACCCATTGACCACAACCGACGGGTCCAGAGGAAACGGAACCGGGAGAAACGACACCAGATTGTGTTTTGGGCCGGAAAGATGCGACATGAGCATGTCGATTTTCTTAGTGCGTGACCACACGACGTGTGCACCTGTTCAGGAGATTGATATGCGGGTCGAGCGTGTTGGCAAGGTCGGGCTTTACAGCTTCAAGAAACGTTTTTAGTACTGGTCGGAAAACTGAAGCTGATTTGCCGCCGAAATCCGTCGCAACAGCAAGATACCAGTAGAAAAAGTAGCCCAGCATGGGGTTCTAGACACAGACCAGAAACTTGGCGAGCGCCTTTTTGGCCGGAGGCTCGAACTTGAGGGCCCCAACTAGCTGTACAACTGCAGTTCTTTGTTGCTGGCCTTCCTCAGACGGTTGACTGCGTGGGCTGGGACGGTCCGGCCACACCGTTACTGTGTGCATCCAAGCTGCATATGTGGGCACGGGTGCAACAATTTGGTTGGTCTGGCTATTCACTCATGTCGGTCAGTTGAATCACAATAGAACGTTATAGACGGCTATAATAGACTCAGCCCATGAGATCTAATCAAGTTTTCTGTCAATTATCTTGTCTTTCACATGCCAGTTACTAACAATCTATCGGCTGTATGCGGCTCAACGCACGCTGGGGATATGTGATGAACGTACGGCCACACGCTGAGCCTCAACATGAACATAACTATCCCCGGCTTTAGCGAGAGCAAGCCAGTGTACTACAACATCCAGGTGTCATTTGAGCGAACGACATTCCATGTCAAGAAGAGATACAGCGAGTTCGAGCAGTTGGCCCTGGCTTTAGAAAAGGAGATGGGCGAGCGCCCGCCAGTCGATCTTCCAGGCAAGAAATGGATCCGAGGCACCAATCCGGAGTTCCTGGATGACCGCAGAAGGGGCCTGGAGAGGTTTCTACGAGCAATTGCCCGCAAAGAAGAATGGAAAGAGACGCTTGCGTTTGGCGATTTCCTGGAATTGAGTACCCATCTCAAGCGAGAGGCGCAAGAGTCTACCAGAGCCAAAGCCGATTGGTCCAAAGTGGCAAACGACACCGAGGCACTTCTTAGAGCGGGCACCGTGCCAGGAGGGGCGAATCAACCCGCAATACCAAGAAAGAACCAGATTATTGCGGCCGCAAACATCAAATCCCTCGAGGCGAGCCTTGCTTCGAGTCAGGAAACTCTCGGGCAAGGTGAGTACAGGCGGAGGCGAGACATTATCAGCCATCTCAACCTTTTGGCCAGCAAGTCGTCCTCATCGTCAGCAGATCGTCAATTGTTTGAAAAGGTTCCACCCAGAATGCTTGGTATGGCCGCCGTCGAGACCGACCAGACTAGGGGGCTCAACAACCGCGCCCTTCTCCAGTTGCAACAGACAAACATGGAGAAGCAGGACGATACCATAGCATCACTGCTCGATTCCGTCACCAAACAGAAACAACTGGGACTCGCCATTAACGAAGAGCTCGAGTACCACAATGCTCTTCTAGATCAGCTGGACGGCGACACGCACGCTGTCAACGCCCGGTTGAACCAGGCCAAGCGTCGCACAAACAAGATCAACAACCGCTAACAATATTTATTACCTAAACGCGATTTCCACCTTTTGAAACACTAGGCCTAGCGCTCGTCGGATGGCGTCGGGCGGCCCACTTATAGTCAGTAGCTTGTTTTGCGATGGAGCAGCAGTGTTGGCATCTTCAAACCGAACAAATGCACCGCTGTTTTGCTTCATGTCGTTAATTGTCTGTCCCCCACGGCCAATAATACTGCCCACTGCTTCTGGTGGGATATAGAACTGAACCGTTTGCGAAGATTGATTGGGGTCTATGAGACTGAGCCCATGGTTATAGTCCTCTTCGTTAGCGAGTAAAGGAACTCGCGGCTTGTGGCCCAGCTGAACACGACCTCCTGTCTGCGAGCGGCCACCAGCAGTGCCACTGGTGCCACCATCACCTGCAGCTCCATCATTTGCATGAGACGCTGCGGTGCTTCGATTAGCAGCTTCAAAATCGGCAAGTTTCTGCTTCTCCACCTCCAATGCCTGCAACGCCTCGACACTGGCTAATTGCCGTCTGAACGTTTCTGGCCGGCCATACTGTCCTACCACTCCCTGAGGTACATATGGCACACAAGACTCCATACTACCATATTCAGTGAGCACAAAATCCACTCCTCCTTCCAAGTTGAGCCCGTCTACTGTCACGAGTCGCTCGCTAGACATTGGCATAGGAAGCAGCCCCACTTTTACATTGTAATCTGATGCTGTGCAAATGGTGAACTCGGCTCTGTCACTAACCAACATATTCAGGGTCTTCTGGCTCGTTGCCCCGAGTAGTCTCGTCAGTGCAGTGGCTACATCTGGTTTGGATCCACTTATTTGGACCACCACCTCGACCGCCGAAAAAACGGGTGGATCTATAGTTGCTGCGTTAATTTCGTCTAGCTCAGGCTTGTGTTGGTTGTACGCCGAGACGGGAATCAATATTCGCGCGTGATGTGTCTGGCCATCGTCTGTCAAGTTTATGGTTAGTTCGTTCTCGGGGCTGGTACTCTTCTTTCCGTCTGTACTTGGCTGCTGTTGGGCATTCTTCTCGACTAGCTCCTCATCATGCTTGCTCGCCTTTGTTTTCCGCTGGCCTGCTGCCCCAGTTGCCTTTCGTTTTGGCGGCATTGTTGTTGGACTACCCAAAATGATAAGATTCGAACGTAATAATCTTGTCTTCAAGCGCAACAATACTTTAGGGGTGAGAATTCCAGATAGACGTTTCTTGTGCGCAGGCACGTCCCTGAATAATCAATCTCAAATGCAATTATCCAAATAAAAATCGAGATTCGTAATGTACACCATCAAATGCTCCTCCCGCACAGCCGTTCTCACGTGACCAGAGTAAAGGTGCGGCACAAAAAATCCACCCCGATTTTTCAGTCCACACGCAATAATGGCCAAAGAAAAGAAAGAATCCAGCGACAACTACGAGAAGCGGTTACCGGCTGTTTTGCCATTTGCCAAGCCCCTGGCTCCCAAGGATCTCAACAAAAAGGTGCTCAAGACCGTCAAGAAGGCGTCCAAAGCCAAGCATGTCAAGAGAGGTGTCAAGGAAGTGGTAAAGGGTCTGCGCAAGGGCGACAAGGGACTGGTAATTATCGCAGGCGATATAAGTCCAGGCGATGTTGTGTCACACCTGCCTGTTCTGTGCGAGGACAACAAGGTCCCATACGTATTTATTCCGTCCAAAGAGGATCTTGGATCCGCTGGAGCCACCAAGCGACCTACGTCTTGTGTCATGATTGTGCCTTCGTCTGCTAAGAAGGAGGACAAGGAGAAGGCTGAGGAATACAGAGAGGGCTTTGACGCGGTTGTCAAGGAGATCCCCGCCATCTAATAAGAATAAGAATAATCTAATGATATCTATTGTACATGCTTAAACGCGCTGCTTGACCCAGTTTTCTAGACCGCCAGCTACAATAATCTCCTGCATGCTCTCTCCAAGCTCTCCAACTTTCTGCTTGAGTAGCACAGCTCCAGACTTGTCGGTGACAGTGACGGTAGCCGTCTTGACGTCCCATTCAGCAAAGAGACCAGTGCGGATGGTGGGCTCGGTCTTGGATTCAGGGAAGCGCTCACGCAGCAGTTTGATCAGACTGGGGATCTCCAGAGTGAGCAGAGCATTGTTGATACTGTTTCGGCTGAAAATGTTGCCAAACGATCCAGAGATAACCAGCTGGATGCCACGGGCAAGAATGGCAGTGGCAGCCTGCTCACGAGACGAGCCAGTACCAAAGTTGAAGCCCGAGACAATAATATCCCCAGCCTTGGTCTTCTTACCAAAATCTACATCGTAGTTCTCCATGCACACCTCGGCCATTTTCTCCTTGGGCACATCGTCCTGGTAGGTGTACTTACCGGGGTAGATAGCGTCAGTGTTGATATTGTCGGCGTCACAAAGGACAAGCTCTCCAGAGATGCTAGCGGGAAATCCCTCGAGCACAGATACTGTGGAAGAGCTCGAATCGGCCGAGGACTGCTCGCTAGTCGTCTCTTCAATAGAAGACTTGATTCCCTGGGCAGACGACACAGACTCTCCACGGACCTCCTCTGGGAAACCAATCTTACCGAGAACAGCGGACGCTGCCACAACCTCTGGCGATGCGAGATACGCAAGGGCATCTCTAGAGCCCATACGGCCCTTGAAATTTCTGTTAGTAGCGGAGATTCCAACCTCTCCATCCTTCAAAAGCCCAGCACCGAGTCCGATACAGGGACCGCATCCAGCAGGAAGAGGCTTGGCTCCAGCGTCCAAAAGCGCTTGCCATGCTCCCTGTGCCTCGGCATCAGCCTGGACCTCGCTCGACGCTGCAGCGACGTAGAACTCGACGTTAGAATCCACCTTGCGACCTTTCACTACATTAGCAGCTGCCTGGATATCTGACAGGCGAGAGTTGGTGCACGAAACAAGGTATGCCTTGTTGATCTTGATATCCTTGGCGCTCAGCTCGGCGAGGGAGGTTGCCACCTTGACAGAATTAGGTCCAGACACGTAGGGAGAGAGAGTCGAGAGATCAAGGTGAAGAATTTTGGCGTAGGACGCATTGTGATCAGGCTCAACAATGTTCGCCTCGAGCTTGCTGAGGATCTCAGCATTGATGCGAGGATGGTTGGGACCCAGTCTCTTGCTGCGAGTGTGGTACCACTGCAGTAGAGTTGAATCCACGGGGAAGAGACCAGACAAGGCTCCCCATTCTGTCGTCATATTGGCAATAGTCAGTCTGTCGTCCACAGACATTTCAGCCACTGCAGGACCCACAAACTCAATGGCGTGGTTGAGAACCTCGTCATTGTTGAAGACGCCACAGAGTGTAACAATAACATCCTTTCCAGAAACGCCCTTGGGAAGCTTTCCTTCAAGCACCACCTTGGCGACAGGAGGAACCTGCCACCAGGTCATGCCTGTGGCCCAAATGCTGGCAGCGTCGGTACGCACGACAGGAGTCCCCAGGCATCCAACTCCACCGTACATGTTACTGTGAGAATCAGAAGCCACAGTCAGATTGTATGGAAAGGCGTAACCCTCCTCGACCATGATCTGGTGCCCAATACCTCTTCCGGCAGGGTAGAAGTCGACGCCCTGCTTCTTGGCAAATGCCTCAATGTTGCGATATTTCTCGAGGTTCTTCTCGGACTTGTTCTGTACATCATGATCCAGAGTCATGACAACCTGGCGGTTATCCTTGATCTTACTGGCTCCGAGTCCCATAAACTTGAGAGCCACGGGCCATGAGTTGTCGTGCGACATACAGTGGGACGGCTGGATGGACACATAGTCTCCGCTGCGCACCTCTTTTCCTGGAGCTAGACCCTTTGCATACCGCTGGACAAGCTTCTCTGTTAAATTTTGAGCACACACCCGGCGGGTCGTGCTGAATCCTCGTCGAAACATGGCTGGACTAGTGTGACTGAATGTGCAAATGTGCGGCTCAATATTTTGCTGCAGGCCCATCACAGCCGCGTGATGCAAGGATACAACGAAAGGTACGCTGGACGACAACGAAAAAAGTCCCGACCGTGTATCCAGCCAGCCATGAAGCCACAGGTTGTATAGCCTGGCTTCCTATTCCTCTGACAAGGAGTCCAGCACAATTACCACCATAAGCTTGGCCACATGCAGTGTAAGGCTGCTCCGTAGGTTGGCCAAGCTAATGGCCAGCTGCTCATTTTTAGATGGGTTCTGTGTTTCGTTACACGGCGAGATTAGCGAGTGTTGGTTATTGTCTGGATACAGTCCTGTTTGAAGGCTCCAACAGGCCGCCACTTTGCGTGTATCAGCGCTTGTGGATGTTTTGTGAGCGCGCTGACTTGGACCTGGAATCATTTTTGGTGTCCGGCACAGTCGTTTGACCAAACCTTTATCAAGCTGAGAGTCCAGGTGCTCAAAATCAAGTATCCTGGTGCCATGCTGCAATAATGGTTACTGTCGACATCAATGTTCGATCCGCCGCCAATTGGGTGCTGCCACGGGTAGCTAAGACCCACAATATACACCAGTGGCAACGCATGTAAGAGAAAACTCGCGGGAAATTGCGTCGGTCATGTCGTAGTATGGGCAATTGATGCTCTGGTGTTCAAGGCTGGGCAGGGGATGTATCATCCTCCAAGAGAAACAAGTGTTGCCTATCCAAGAGTAGGAAATCCTAGCAAAGCTCGTTCAAGAGAAGAGCATGAATCAGGGATACATAGACACGCAGTTTCTCTTAGTTTGACGGAAGACTATAAATAATATTGTATTGGATTTGCGAAGATGTGCGTAAGACTCCCCACTAGAAATTCATCAGGGCACGGCTTGCCTTGAAGGCTTTGAGGATTTGCTCACGGTTTGTGGTGTCTTGCATTCCTTCCTTGAATCTTAAACGACCTGTCACAGGTAAAAATCTGCTAACTATGGTTTGAGATTGCGGATAAGCTCCGCGCATTACCGAGTCGGCGAGATCCTTGGTAACTTTTATTTTGTAGAACGTCGGACAAGTGCCAATCATGGTGATGCATGGGAAGGTGTATTCGTCGAGAGGTGGGAGGTTTTGGCCCCGTCTACGAATGTCGTTGTTATGTTGGAATGCAGCAATGGCTTCAGCGATAAGTTGAGGTTCAGGATCGGAATATGGCAGACAAGATCTATCTCCTTGGACTAGAAAAAAAATTTCCAGGTCTTGATTCACGATGCACACGTCGGTCTCAACAAGAACAACCTGGCCACACATAAGTAGACGAAGGTCTTTGCGACACCTGGCAAAGTGGCGCCGATCAGTGTAGCCAATGCACCGTAAGAGATCTGCTACAAAATCATCGATAGCCGCTTTTTCATGCTGGCGAATAGTCACTGCCAGATTCAGGTAGTTGAGAAGTGTGGCGGTAGTTGGATAGTTTGGGTCGGGCTTAGGTGCCAGTATGCCTGGTGGATAGTCGTCTAAGTCGATGGTGTCCAATTTGTAGCCGAAGAATTGTTCGTCGTCGTTTTGTTCAATAGAAATGTTGAATGCAGTCAAATCGGTGGTCGTCCATTCTTTGGGTGACTTTGCGGTTCTGAATAACGCGGACATCTCCCTTTTAACATCTGACACAATAAAGTTCCTATATATAGTGTTTCACAACCCCCAACATTGATGTCATCGCCAAACGCGGGGAAAGTTACCCTACATGATCAGCTCTGAACAAGCATCTATACATTTAGCTAGGGCGTTGACCCATCGCAATGAACATGTTCATGCGCTGCTCGTAGTACTTGACCCCATTCTCCTCTTTGGTCTCGCCGGTGAGGCCGGTCGCGCCCTCATAATTGTCTTGCGGCAGCCACGACAAGGTGGGGATGGCCCGGAGAACCTTGACATTTGTCAGTCCAGCATCCTCAAAAAGACGGACCATATATTCAGCCTCCATTCCATAGCGGAACGAGGTGCCCGTCTCCTCACAGTCCTTGTCGGTCATGGTTCCGTGGAAACTTCCAGACCCAAGCTCTGTATCGGCGACGTACAACCATCCACCAGGAGTAAGAAGCTCAGCAACCTTCTGCGTTGTGTGCTCCAGATTGTAGATATGATGATACGCTAGAGACGAAACCACAATGTCATAGCCACTGAACTTTCCGTTCTGCGTGTCTTTGGTGACGTCAATGACATGCGCACTGGCATTCTTGATGTGCTTCTTGGTGTTGAAAAATGCAACCATGTCTGAAGAAATATCCACTCCTACAACTTCTTTGGCATATGGTGCCAGGTTTTCACTGAGAAGCCCGGTACCACAAGCAAAGTCAAGGACGCGAGGCTGCGCATCTCCCCACATCTTGTTGTTGACGTTTTCGGTGGAATGATCGTCCAGATCCATGTCTTTATGGCTGGCCTCGTACCCGCTGCTGCGATACATCTGCTCGGTCTTGGCAGTTGGGTCCAAGCGTAGCATGTTCTGAGCAACGGCTTTGGCAATCAGCTTAGTGGAGCAGTTCTCATAACAGGTGGCGATTTTTTTAAACAGGTCAATGTTGGCCAGCTTACCCTTCTCAGAGATGTCAGACAAAGAGGCGTCAGACGAAGTCATGTTACCACCTATGTTCAAGATGATATCTACGCCTGGTGGGCTTATTTTATATGCGCGCGTGGGGGCCCCACTGTGGGGAACGGCTGTCGGTGGCGGGCGAGACTGATTGGAGGACGCCATATAGCTGTGGAGAAACCGATTCTCAATGTATATGCAACGTTGATATTATCTGTCGGGAAGGCTTGCTAAAAGTCCATTGTTCGTGTTTTGACATAATGGATCTGTTACCTATGTCGTACACTTTTAGGCCAGCAGACTACGACATCCAATAATTTGCATCAGGTCTAGCAAATAGATCAATCACTCGGTCTCCAATGGCAGCCCGGCCATACAGCAGAGAGTCTAGTACTGTTTTATTCAATGTGGTGATAGGGTTTTTGCGAGCAAGTCCCAACTTCACCAACTGCATCATGTCGAAACCGTTCCGGGAGGTTTGGCGAGACGCGCAACGGAGCAAACAGGAGCTTGAGAGTTCGCGCGCTCGACGTGATAGCCCAGAATATGCACAACAATACCGTGACGTGGTGGCCCAATTCACAAACTGCGAAGCAATTGCACAAAGAATCGGATTCTTTAGCTCAAATGAAACCGCAGATGATGTAAGCACTGACGACATTGAATACTTTAGCGTGCCTTACGAGCTAGCTGCTGTCCTTGAGAAGGCTCCTTTACAGGAGAAGAGAGTGGAAGCGCTGGAGAAAGCAAAAGACTATTACGTGGAGTTTCTCGATACCCTCAACCAATATCAGCTATTGCCCTCCTCTTTCAAACAGCGAATGGCGTCACTTAAGGCTCGCAATGGCGACAGCCATGCAGGAACGCTAAAAGTTGACCCCGCGAAAGAAAGAGCAGACAAAATTGAATCTTTCAAACTCGAGAAAGGATTAAAAGATAAGATTGCTCTGCTTGAGAAAAGACCCGATGCTGACGACGAAACAACTAGGAGTGTTCAATTTGCGAAACTGGGTGTACAAACTATACAGGCCTTCAATTCTCTGGCGGGCCTTGAAACAGAAATACACATGATCAAAGAAATGGAGAAACGGGCGGCCACCACTAACACTACCACCAACACATCCAACGGCCTTCCATCAGACAGAACCCTTCGGGTAGAGTCACTTTCGCAAGATCCGCGTTTCAAGCCCCTGCTCACGCCACAAGGCAAAGTCAACCGACCATTCACTATAGTGTCCTCCCGAGAACAGGCCAAGGCTGGGGTATATGGTACAGGCCAGTATCTCCCCACGATGAGCGTAGAGCAATATCTTGATGAGGAGCTAAAGCGAGGAGGAATCATATCGGGCGGGGGACCACAGAGCGCACAGCAAGAAAGCAGCGAGGATGAAGATGACATGGACAAGGCAGACCGCGAAACAATGAAAAAGCGACAGTGGGATGAGTTTACTGAAGCCAATCCGAAAGGCTCGGGAAATACAATGAACCTTGGCTGAGTCATTGTTGCTTGTATGTTTGCGGTGACCCTCGACGGCTTCCTTCGCGAAGCAAGGTTTCGCTGGCCAGGACTAGATCATTTCAGCACATTCACGGAATAAGAGCCGTCGGTGCAGATAGCCAATCACTTGCCTAGAAGCGTAGTTGTTTAACTATGCTAGAGTCGAATTGACGCATAGTTCTGTATTATATTGCAATTATCACTGGGTTTTCCTGGCCAACAATAAAGTCCAACGGTCCGCCGCACATTCGATCAGTGCCTCGAGGTCTTGAGCACCTACATACATGTATGGAAAATCCATGGGAAGATGTTCAGAGTGCGACCAAATTAGAGGAGACAATATCCCATCGCACGTCACTAGGGGATCACAGTCCAGTCGATCATGGAGACACCGAACATAGCGGAGGTGGGTTGACAAATGCCATTCCTGGACCAAGCAATGAATGGGACACACCAAAAGTATCAACCCCAGATTTGGCGGATACAGGCAACAACAGTTTTAGCATCGATGTAGCAAACCCACAATGTCCAGATCTATCGGACGATCGAAAGAATGAAGGCAACCTTGGCGAAAATGACGTTCCGTCTACTGAAGATTCCTTCAATGAACTGGAGGACGGCGGCTCAAACGATGGTGAGGTTGCTTGTGAAGAGATCTCTTCGACTTTTCCCGAAACTGAGACCCAGCCAACAGATGCAATCGTATCAGAGCCCTCCCCGCCACCAGATCATGCAGATGAAGACTTACCGGCCAAATACAGTGCTTCTTTCCCCTCAATCGAAGCTAAGAAAGAACAATCTCATGACGAAGGGGAGCCACCGATATCCGCAGAGCCCGAGGAACCTTCAAACCTCACAGAGACTTCAGACCGGAATGAAGTGGAAGACGATTTTGCCGATTTTGGAGACCTCCGATCCACGCTAGGCTCGCTTTACCCCGATTTCGACAAATCCAAACAAAAGCCGTCCCATAAAGACAACATCCTGTCTCTATTAGATGTTACCACCACAAAGAATCCACACTTCACCACCCGGCGTCTGTTCAATGAGATTAGACGTCCCACGCGCCAATTCGTCCTGATCGAGGGTGCCGATCCTGAGAGAATAGTCAGGTGGCACGGAAGCAAAACAGAGCAGCAATTGCATGAAAGTTTACGCAACTGGCGGCCTGCCCGCCCAATGTCGCGAGGAACAATGTTTGGATGGGCTAGCGCCGGCGGACTGAGTCGCACGCCGTCTCTCAAGCCGCGAGCCGATCGATTAAAGAGAATCAGCAGGGTGCATGCTATACGAGTTCCTGAACTGGACCTTAAGGCGCAGCCGCTGCAGACTTCATCGCCCCCAGTGACCCCACGGACACCCACCATTTTCACGCCGTCCTCCACAGCAATTGCGCCTGAATCTATAGCTCCTCGACCACCGGTATCAGGAGCCAAAATAAGGACAGAACTGCCTGTAATAGACACTAAGACTGCCGCTAATCAACGATCTATGACGCCGGTGCCAGTCTCGACATCTACTAGTACTAAGGCTGGGTCATCAACCCCCGCACATCTTGCATTCACTCCACTAACACCCACAAAAGTCAACCACGCACAATCTCTACCTTCCTCTCCAAGAGCTTCATTGTCTATAGCACCCACGTCAACACTACCTCCTCCGATGGCCAAGTCTCAAGAGCTTCCCAAGGAAACAAGCAGGTCTCCTTCCCCAAGCCGAGTTGAGCTTGGACCACTACGGCCATCCACGGTCCAATTGGAAAAGGCTGCTGATGAGATTGTCCAGCATGTTCTCGATACTTTGCCCGACTTGTCCTTTATGACCACTGACACTGCACTATTGCTTGACATTGTCTGAATGAAGTTGCATGGAATTTAATAAATACGTCGTTATTTAAAGTAATCGACCCAGCCCTCTACAAGTGGGGCATGTGTCTTCAAATAAAAAGTCGTAGATTAGACCGCTGCCTCTGCATCGGCCGCACAGAATGCCTCCAATAGCAGGATCTCCTGGTCTCACTACTCTGGGTCGACCCTGTGGGGGCGCTTGGCCGTAGATTACCGGTTGGGCCATAGGAGTGTTCCATGATGAACCCATGAACGATCCTAGAGGACCAAACACAGTCGGCGGTCCTCCCATTGTAGGCACCATTTGGACGTTGTTGGACTGGTGGGCGAACCTAGCGTAGCAGTCCTGGCATGTCTTGCCGTTCTTCAATTTGATGGCTGTGTTATGGCATTTTGGACACCAGTATCCCGGTGGATATTGGAATGGAGGTCCAGGCCGGCCCGGGCGATTTGCGCCACTCGGCCGCGGAGGAGCAGGAGGTGGTGGTCTTGGTCTGCTGGGTCCGCCTGTGCTGACATTGTGTAACGAGGATGGTCGGTTTGGGCTGGGTGCTGGGGGCCGAAGACCTCCAGATGCCGAGCTGGTTGATGATGGACGGGGACGATTACCCATATTCGGTCGAGGAGCAGTGCCATTGATGCCTGGGGGTGCGCTACTCAAAAGTGTGACCGACTGCCCTGGAAGGGCAGTGGGTGTGTAAGGAGGAGGATCTTCATTGGGCACCGGCTCTTCTGGAGGGAGATTGATATGTGGGGTGGGATTGGAGGCATTGTTGTTGCTGCTCCTGTTAGCCCTGCTGCTGCTGCTGCTGTTGTTGTTAGTTGCCGGTTTATTACTGGGGATCGAAGGTGGCTGAGTCCCCGTGGGCGACTGTGCCTGTGTAGATGATTGGATTTCACTTGGAGAGACTGACGCTCTGAATGGATTATTAGTTGACCATTCGCTCATGACAATTGCGCGGCTACCACTACAAAACAAATAAATTGGTAGAGTTGCCCCATGCACTACTATCGTCTGACAGGTGGACCCTAGCTGCACTGGACCCTAGACTGGCCCATCTATCTATCCGATTCTATTCTCAATAATAAATAATTTACTGCCACTGGCTATTGGTAATTCCCCTCGGCAAACCTGCCATGGGAACGATTGGATTCTCTACCAGAGCGTGAACCCGCGCAGCAATACCCTCGTCAAGCTGTACACCCTTGGTGACCGACGCGGCTACGGCTGCAACCAGCACTTCGAGCGTTTGGGTATCTCTAGCTGCAGAATAAGCTGGATCCTCCCCAGTACAGTGAGCTGCTCGCATCATATCATTCATAAACTGATTGATACGGCGCAACAAGTCGTGGTTTTTGGGAACACTTCCGTCCATCACTCGCACAATGTATGCGTCAAGGTACGCCAGCCGCTGGCGCAGCATTTCCAAAGCCGATCTGTCCGCCTCAAGCAGATTAGAGAGCGCAGTTTCTCCACCGCCCTTGGGAGCATCGCCAGGTCGCGAGCTGCAGGACGTGGTTGTTTTAGCCTCACGCATAACATCTTCAACCGCGATTCGTTCCGCCTCTTCGGTGTCAATCTTGACATCCACCTTGTCGATAGGTTTGTATGCGGTGCCCTGTTGGTTGAGGTCAAAGAGCTTCAGAGGCAATTGTGTTGCAGACTCGGTATCCTCAAGGTGATCTGCAAACAGTCCCAACATGGACACACCTGCGTGTGAGTCTAGGATCTGCTGATGAATGTCGAAACACGTAGCATTGGGCGTCAATTCGCCACCCTCACTTCCAGTAGCATTCAAATAGAACCATCCAACAAGCGTGTCGCCAGGAAATGTCGTCACATACAGGTTGAGTTTGGTGTTGAAGTAGTCCATGTCCACAATGACCTTATCATGATCCTCCTTGAAGACGACCTCAAAGGCATTGCGCACCACAATCTCGTTACGATTGGCTGTCCCCACAAATGCACCTACAAAGTGCTTTTGGCGACGAATCTTACCCCGCGTATAGTAGTCACTCACATGGAGCAGGGCCACCGGGTGAATATTGATGACCATATCCTAATGGGGCTGAAAACAGCTCGGCAGTATCTGTTCGGCCCAACTTTCTTTCTCCACACAAGAACCCCCACCCCACACTTCCACGAACAAATGGACTTCTACTCGTCGCTAAATGCGTCGGGTCTTGACCCAGAGGTCCCCACTCTGTTTGAGCTGTTGTCTGCTCAGCAACTGCAGGATTTGATTTCCCCGTCGCTACGGTACATTATAACCTTTTATGCCCAACGGCATCCTGGAAGGCTGCTGCGTATAGCAAACCGATTTGACGAATTGTACCTACTGTTCATGGGAGGCGTTGAGTACTATCACCTCAATCACTACAATGCGAGTTTCACCGAGAAATTCTATGGCCTCAAGCGTACCCGCACTCTTAATACCCCAGCCATTACCACCAGATCATCAGCACCAAAGCTGCTGGCCAAGCACACAAGGCTCACAAAATCCCAGGTCCTCGGCTCACTATTTTGCTTGATGGTCCTGCCGTATTTGAAAGATAAACTCGAGGCTCGATTCGAGATTCTTAAGGCTCGGCAAACCGTCGGCACATTAGACCCAACCACCCTCCCAGTACACGACCGAATACTGCTCAAGTGGTTCCCACGCATCACAGCAGCAAACTCCATGGTGGCTGTTGGTTTTTACGTCTTGTTCTTGTTCGGCAAGACATCAAAGTCGAGTCTTACGGATTTCGTGCTGGGCACAAAGTATTCACGAATGACCTCGACGGACTATGACGACGCCAACGAAAAGTCAACGAGCTCGAACGTCGTCAAGTCAGCAGTCCTCAGTACTCTCAGTCTAACCCTACCAACGTCCATGTTCCTCCTCAAGTTTCTCGAGTGGTGGCACGCCAGCGATTTCGCTCGGCAATTGTCTAAAACAACCCGTGACTTGGATGGCGACGACAACCTTCCATTACCCTTGGTCATTCAGCGGCCGGCAACCAAAGCCAAGGATTGCCCGATTTGCGGCAACGCCATAAACAACGCCACAGCCACTGAAACGGGTATCGTCTATTGCTATCTGTGTATATTCCGCTATCTCGAAAATGCTCCCCAAGCAACAGGCGGTCGTGATCCCGTAACTGGCCAAAGGTTATTGGGTTGTCAATACAATGCAGAGAAAGGTGGCTGGGATGTGACAGGGCTGAGAAGAATCATTATCTAGCTGGTCACTCAACGGCGATCGGCTACTTTGCGACGGGTTTGACGGCTGATGAGCTTGAATGCTCTTTAGTGGCTCTATTTTTGTGGAGACGCTAGCTGGCAACCTGTCCCTGATGCACCGTCTTCTCTGACTCAGCGTCGCGATATCTAGACATTGCATTTGCAGTGGTCTGATAGCACATAGTGCGCTCCAGTCGGAGAAAGACATGTGTGTCGTCGCTTGTGTGTCATGGACAAGCAATGTCATCTCTTCACTATAGAAATGTAAATAATACGACTCACAAATGGGTTAGGCTGGTATGCTATGATTGTGTGCTCTATTCTACTTGGATATCCCCCACATGTTTACACTGCTGGATACGTCATATTATTAGCATATATATCCGGTAACAGCCGCACGAGTCTTAGTTTACACACTGTTGAATCTTGTGCAATTTCTATTCAAACATGCATTCTCTCGTGAGTTCGGGACTGAGCAGCAGCTACAATAGCTTGCCAATCTGCGCGAACCACATAGTAAGTCTCAACCGAGGATATAAGGATAAGTCCGGTAGTAATACCAGTCCAGAAACCGTAGAGACCCCATTTGGCGCCAAATGCAAGGCCAAATCCCAAGGGAAGGCCGACGCCATAGTACACAGCCAGGTTTACATAGCCTCCAATGTGTTGGCGGCCCTGGCCACGCAACACTCCTCCGACAACAGCCTGGGCACCATCAAACAGCTGCATAAACGCACACAGCGGAGCAACGCTGGCAACCAGCTCAATGACATCCTGGTCGTTGGAGAAGAGCGATCCAACCTCGTATCGGAAGATATAGAATATAGTTCCATTGAACAGGGCGACAACATACGACGTGTAAATGCCAACGGAAGATGCAGTCCGCGCGGACTCGCTCAGCGTGGCACCAACAAAATTGGCAACACGAGTGGACGCCGCAATGGACACCGCAAACGGGATTTGATAGGTTAGTGCCGTGATTGTCGACAAGATAGACTGCGCTGCCAGAGCCGTCGTTCCAAAGTACGACGACCCCAACGTCAAGGCCTCAAACGCCAGAAACTCGGCTTCCACCATGATAACTCCAGGAACAGCGAGCTTGAGCATGGGACCCCATTGGCGAAAGCAGTTAGTAGAGAAGCCATTCCAGCACTTTTTGCCATCGATAAACGCCACATACAAGAACAGCAGCAATGCCATGACCCACTCGGTGATGGCGACGGCGGTGGGTGCGCCGGCATATCCAAGTCCAATAGACTTGTTCCACACCAGAACGTAGTTCAGCACAATGTTGAGAGGTGCACAGATAAGCAGTACATATGTGCTGGCGCCAAAGAGCCCCTGAGCCTGGACAAACCGCTTTCCACACTCAAACAGAATGTATCCTGGAACTCCCAACCCGACGATGCGTAGATACAGCTCGGCGAGCTCAGCCAGCTCCTGTTCAGGCACGATAAGGGCTAGTATTGGCTCGGCATTATACCAGAGAATGGCCACTGGGATAAAACACACAAAGATCATGGCGGCACACTTTTGAAAATACATACCCACCATTTTGTGGTTGCCGGCTCCATAGGCTTGAGCGCAAAGCGTATCCAAGCATGTCGCAAGCCCTTGGATCATAGCAAACCCAGTAATACTCGCCGTCATGGATGCCAAGCTCACAGCACCGAGTTCCGTCTTGCCCAGATGGCCGACGGAGAAAATCGACGCCACGGTTAGTGAATACTGCAAAAGAAACGTGACGATAAGGGGCGCCGAGTTCTTGATTAGTGTTGTTAGTTCGCGCTTCCATGTTGTGTGTATTGCACCGTCCTCAACTGCTTGATCCCATGCTTTGTTGGTTTCGCGCGCCCCGTGCGCCTCAATGTGGTTATCATGCAAAAGTTCTTCCTGCTCGTGTGTTAGTCGTGCAGCTTCTTCTGAGCTGAGTCGGAAATCAGACGTAGTGGTAATTGTTTCTATCGTTTCATCGTTATCGTTATCGCTTTCTTCGTCACTACCAAAGGCGTTGGTGTTGTGTCCCAGGAGACCAGGACCAAATCCTGGCCTGCCAACGGATCCGCTCACAAACGACGTTCGGCGAGGGGTCTCGGAAAAGCCATGATGGTACTGGCTAGGCACAGTTTGTGGTTGTGGCTCGGATTGTTCTATCAGCCGGTCCGTCTCAGACATGTCAAGTAAGAAAAGGGAGAAGATTGACTCTTTTGATTTTGCAACACGAGATACGCGCCCTAACCTTGATAGGGCGCTTAACGTCAAAAACCCTGCGTGAGCGAGTCTAAATCCGGGTCAAATAGCAGTGAGTGCATTTTTTTACAACATAACTACGCCCACGCCGCCGGGCTTGTATTCAAGTTCCTTCTTTTTGGTGATGCCTCCATGGACAGGGTAGGCGGCATAATTGAACAGGTAAAAGTTGAGGGTGCCGTCGCCAGCGCCAAACTTGAGCTTCTCCAAAAACAAATCATTGTCCTGGGTGGTGAGAGCGTTGAAGACATCGTAGCCCTTCTTCTTAGCCAAAATTAGAGCCGCCTGGAAAAGAGTGCACAGGCGGTCCTTGAGCTCTTTCTCTGAACCGACGCTCGTGGTAGCATAGTAGAATGCGTAGGCAACCTTGATAGTATCGTGCTTGTCAGAACCCAGCACGGTGCTCTCAAGCCCGTAGAACGAAAACATGTCGGTGATCTCACCCTCCTCTGATTCAACCACGTAGCTCGAGACGACTTCTTCGGTAGCGGTCTCTACATTGAAGAGCCAGTGGGCCACTTCTTCCTTGGAAAAGTTCTGCGCCAGCGAAAACCTGTCGAGATATTTGTTGAGTAATGCATGAACGGGCTCAATGTCGTCCTTAGTCATGGGGCGCAATCCCTTAAGGTCTGAAGAATTGGGTAAGGCGTACTTGGCCAATTGCTTGGCAACGGTCGACTCTTCGGGCAAGGGGGCAAAATTGACTTCATATAGCTTCTGCCAGTTGATAGAACGATGGTAGTAACGAGCAGTGGACACAGGGGTAGGCAGGGTTCGGCCGGCCGTGAAAAGAGCCTGCCAAATATCAGTGAGATTGACCCGACGGGTCACTTCACGTACAAGCACTGGGGTCAGACGCTTGGACCGCAATTGTTTGTGGACACACAGGAAGTTAATTTCCACCGCATGAATGAGAGGATTCTCGCGCACTCGCACGGTAGTGGGAATACCGCTAATAAACCCAACAAGCTTTCTGCTTTCCTTAGCACGCACTCCAACGAACCACTCGGGATTCCAGCCAGGAGGTGTCAGAGCCCATTTGAGAAACGATATGGAGTATTTGAACCTGAACGATTCGTCCAAATCTTCAATATAGTTGTGGTACAGTAGTTGGTACACCTCCCCAAGTTGCTCGTCGTTGGTGATGTCTATAGTAGACCATTCGAACGACGCGGGCAGCGTAGAGGGTTCCTTGGGAACTTCCTCTACTGCCTTGTGCTCAATTGGGCCCTCCTGAGATACGTCTTGATCAAAGGCCAGCACTGGCTGCGTTTTCCAAAACTTATATTGCTCCATTGGCTTCTGCTGATCTGCTGCGGCATCCTGCATACTGAGCAGCTTCAGCAGCCCCTGGATGGAGTTGGTGACCGCCTTATTAGGAGTTTTGTCGGAAGACATGCGTTTGTTGGGACTGTCTGTGTTTGTGTGGGTGTGTGTGTGTTTGTGTGGGTGTGACGAAGTGTCCCCGCAAATGCATTAACATTTAGCGTTGCTCTAGTTCGTCCCAACCTGAAAGTGGCCGACGGGCAAAAAGTCAACAGAAAATGCCTGTGCTTAATGAGCCCCAGCCAGGAGCGCTGGACGACGCGCTCAAAGGCTTCACTCCTCTGGAAGACTGCAAATATGCGTCCAAGAACCTGGGCAAGAGTGGCCAGGACGAGCTCATGTCATGTGAGTGTAGCAAGGAAGTTGACGAGGATGGAATCAATCACGCGTGTGGAGAGGACTCTGATTGTATCAATCGACTGACATTTATCGAGTGTACGAATACGCGCGCGCACTCATGCGGAAAAGACTGTCAGAACCAACGGTTTCAGAAGAAACAGTATGCCAAGGTGGACGTCATCAAGACAGAGAAAAAGGGTTTTGGTCTGAGGGCATCAGCGCCTGTGGCCTCCGGCTCTTTTATATACGAGTATGTTGGAGATGTGATTGATGAAAATGCATTCCAGAAACGCATCAAGACGTACGAAGTTAAGGGCGTCAAGCATTTTTACTTTATGATGCTACAAAAAGGCGAGTTTATCGACGCCACGCAAAAGGGAAACTTGGCGAGGTTTTGCAACCACTCATGCAGCCCGAATGCATATGTCGACAAATGGGTGGTGGGTGACCGCCTTAGAATGGGAATTTTTGCCAAGAGAGACATTCTCGAAGGCGAAGAGATCACATTTGACTACAATGTGGACCGCTACGGTGCCAACCCCCAAAAGTGTTACTGTGGAGAACCCAACTGTGTGGGTGTCCTTGGAGGCAAAATTCAGACAGAAAGCGCTTTTATCCGGATACCGAGCATTATCGTGGACGCGCTGGACCTTACCGAGGAAGAGGAAAAGGCATGGCTATCGTGGTTCAGGAAAGCCCACAAGGGCGCCAAACCTCCACCGCCAGAAAGCTTACAGGTTGAATATTCAGAGCACTTGCCATGTAAGACGGTGCGGCCGGATAGTGTGCCGCGCTTGATGGGTGTGCTGATGAAGAGCAAGGAGGAGTGGCTGGTGGAGAAGTGTGTCGAGCGCATATACATTTCTGTGTTGAGCGATGATTCACCAGGCCAGGTAGATGCGGTAAAGTTTGGTGTCATGAAGATGCACGGTTACGAGATTTTTTCGCGAATCCTGAGAGAGTGGATAGGGTGGTCGCAGCACAGTGAAAAGTTTCCCTACATGGTGCTGACGATTATGAGCAAATTCCCAATGAAGACACGAAACAAGATTAGCAGTTCACAGATTGAGACGACTGTCAAGGATCTGGCAGAAACCAGCGAGTTTGAGGAGGTTAAGACCAAAGCATCCGAACTGCTAGAGCTATGGGGTTCTCTGCAGATGGCATATCGCATACCACGGAGAGAGAGGCAAGAGTCGGAGAACATTAACAACAATAATAATAGCAACAACACCACCATAAACTGGAATGGCACCAGCGAAACAACGCCTGTAAAAGATGAGGAGCAAGAGGAGCGTGCCCGCGAAGAGAAGAAGAGACGGGAAGAAAGAAAACGGCGAGACCGTGAGCGTGAGCGAGAACAGCGAGAGAGAACCAAAAACGAGTTGCCTCCTGGATGGGAGAAGGCAAAGGCACCAGATGGAAGAACTTACTACTTCAACGTAGAGCGTAACAAGAGTATTTGGTATCGGCCAACGTATGAAACCGATGCGCAAATGCGACTCGAGGAAGAGGAGAAGCTGCGCAAAGACACACTGCAAAAGATCATTGCTGAAGCGCAGCAGCGGCCGACAGAGAGCAGCGCGTCGGCTACTCCTACCCCGGCTGAAAACGGCATGAAAAAGAGTGGCAGCGCCGAGTCCAAGTGGAGGGCAGTGTTTGCTAAGGTGGTACCCAATTATGTTGCCAAATACGAGAAAGATATTGGCGGGCATGACAAGGTCAAGAAACACGCAAAGGAGATTGTGCATACACTGGTCGAGAAGGAGGTGCGCAAGGGCAGTGAGCCAGTGGCTGAGCTCTCTGACGAAAAGAAAGCCAAGGTCAAGCAATTTGTCAAGGCGTACATGCATAAACTAATTGCGCATAAAAAGGAAAAGGCAAAGGGAAAGGAGAAAGAGAAGAAGCGACCAAGCAACGGAGAAGCTCGCAGTGCCAAACGCGTCAAGGTTGAATAGACTACTCTAGACTACTAAAGAACAATGTTTGTGTTTGACGCAGCGGTGAACTGCAACATGAGCTCGATTTTGCGAGCCACCGCGTCTACGGCGACATCACGCGCCAGCTGGGAGCGGCCAAATGCATGCATGGTGATGGGCCATGCGTGGATTTGTCCTTTACGCTCGTCGAGCTGGATTTTTTTCCCGACCATGCGCAGCTTCTGATAGAACGCACGTATCTCTGGAGCAAAGATTTCCTCAGATCCAAATATGACCGACATGCCTTCAGTTGGAATGGCGTCAGCCCACCAATTGACGGACCGGCAGTTTGCCGGACTGGCATATGGATCCTTGTAACCCTCGTATACCTGGGAGGGCCGCATTCCGGGGGATCTGTCTGGCAGGCCGAGATGCTGTGCGTATGACACCATAAGCTTCGGGCTGAGGTAGTCGGACTTGTTGGATTTGCGGAGAGAGTAGAGCTGAGTCCAGGGACTGATAAGAATGGCGGCAGCGGGTTTTTGGGTCACCGAGGTAACACCAGGCCGAGGACGAGCCTGATGTAGCATCAGGGATGTACATAGAGCTGCACCATTGGAGTCACCAGCTATGGCAAGAGTGCTGTACTTGTGGGATAGTACGAGACGGTTCCATCCCACACAGATTTGATCTAGCTGGTCATAATAGGAGGCGGTATTGCTGTACTCAACGGCCAGAACCGCAGGGTTGCGGAACCCCTTGGCCTGAAGTGACGTGACTACATTGCATAGGTACTCGAGATACAGGTAGACAGAACATCCCATGACGTCACCACCGTGGACGTAGTATATAATCAAGTCATGGACTTTTCCACGCGAGGGAGAGTACACCCAGAGACCCTGCACAATGGGCTCATGTGCGCGTTGTTGTTGTTGTTGTCGTTGATCAGGCAGAGAGCCGGGACTCTCCAGGCGGGGCAATTCCACTTCCGTGTAGGTAAGGTCGCCGAAACCTTCGGGCCCATGCAGCACCTTGCGTAGGTACAGGAACCATAGGGCAGTGTTTTTGGAGAAAAACACCGAGGCCGCGGCTGAGCCCCTAGAACCAGGAGCATTGGCTTGGTACTGGGCCGCAGCCCAGCCCAACAATTGTACCACGGTATACTCAAAGGTAGAGGATTGGCGGTTGTACTCGCTGCGCTCGTTATAATTGACGAGCAAGCGTTGATACAATACATGAGCCGGCAAATGGAAGACTTGTTAGTTCACTTACAGGGCAATTCGGTTGTTATTCAACAACAAGTAACAGGGCACTAACATGTATAAGGAATTGACCCAACAACAAACTGCAATGTGTGCGAGACACCCGAGTAGTAGGGCATGAGGACCTGGCATATGACGGCATAGATCGCCGCGTCCATCAAAGACACGGGTTCCATGGTAGAAAACGGCAGTTCAGGGACCGAGTGTTTGAGGAACAACGGGCGGGGTGCGATGCTTTATTTTTCTCGGCTCGTCAAGCACATAATCCATAATCCATCCCCGGCTAGGCATGTAGGTGGGTAGCACGGCTACTAAGTTCCGTGTACGGCGGTCCAAAGAGTGGAGGGCTGCACGTGACTGGTGGAGTAAAAAAAGCAACGTTTGCCACAAAGACAACCAACGGATACCAAAAAAAAGGTGGCACCAGCACGTCTACTGAATGTGTGTCTTAGATAAAGCAAAAGCACAGACATGTTAGTTTCTATAAGTAGGTAATGTTTATGCACGCAGATTAGATCGAAAACAAGAGACGAACTGCGCCTGCTTGCTTCAATGTGAGTGGATGTCGACGGATGTATCAAACTTGCACCGCGGAGATTTCATCCTTGTCGGTACAACGTGGGCAGCGGCTATAAGCAGCAGGAAGGTAGCAATAGCAGCAGCGGGATAATAGACAACGGATATGCTACAAACACGGGGATGCGCTAAACCACACTCGGTAAGACACCGACAAAATAGGCGGAAAAAGACGAGCAGATATATGCGTGCCCATGTTGGCCTTGTCAATCAATCCATGCCTTGAGGTATAAAGCAAGGGTTTGCAGCACGGACTAGACGTTGGGGGCTTGATCCTACTGGAAGAATTTGGTTGGATTTAGCCGCCCGACCCACATGTATCCAGAAAACAATAGGAACTAAATGATCTCCGCTCATCCCTAGATGAACCGGCCACCTGGTTTAGAGAATGGTTTGTTTGTTTGCAAAGAGCATACCCGTGGTTGGTGAAAATAAAGTTGAATCTGTTTCAGTTTGCATGTTTTCTTTTGGCTGCCATGGGTTTGCTTTTTGCCTTCTGGGATATGCTAACAGTGGCGGTTTTTATTTTTGTGCCACGGCGTTACTTTTTGCTGGCGAGGGTTCTACCTCGGTGACAAGCAGCCTGGCCACATGTCTCTCTCACATGGTACCGTCTTACTCAAAGATGAGGGTCAAGGAACCAATTGAGCTCAAGCGTTTGGCAGTGGATCATGACATGTTCTGGAAAAACACCACCAAACCCCCACGGGCTCAACCTCAAATTTCGCTACCCTAGCGACTGGATGAATTTCTTTTCGCTTTAGGGCAAAACAAGCGGTCTCTCGCGTCAGATTCCCAGCCAACTTTATCTCTGGTACATCTGCACGTTCCCGCTTCTACATTAGGACAGGCATGTTGCAATGCTTGGCCCTACGATTTATTTTTCTTGCCTGGTGTTTTCTTCCTTTGCTTTTTCCTGCCCGGTCTTTCTGCTAGAGTCCACATCTCAATCCTAAAGACTCCGAGTCAATCTAGTCGAGCACTTTTCAACAGTCGATATCGCCATTGTCAAAGTTGCGAATTATATCACTCCACGGCGCATCGCGTCGTTAATTCCCATCCCCGAGCTTACCTCTTTCTACCGTCCTCACCATCTCGAACTAACCACTACCTCACCTTAGGCGCTGCGCTTATGCCGCCGTCAATTTCTCCAGATTCCAAAAGAACCCCCCTATGATCAAAGCACGAGTTGCTCCCCCCTTATGAATATTGCGAGACTGCTCAACAATACAGACGACGATGATGACGATGATGAGACAAAGCGATCGACCATCCCTTCCGACAAACCTCGGCCCCAGACGCTTCCCCCTCAGCCACCGCCTCTTCATATCCGCACACTTCCACATCAACAACAACCACCATCCCATGCATATGCGCATGGATCGGGGTCAATAAGCGATCAGGAGTTCCCGTCTCACACCTTGTCTGCGCCATCAAGCTACTCGGCGCCAGCACTATCCAATGTCATTCCTTTTCCCCTAGTGACCTCACCAACCCCACCACCGCCTTCGTCTCTTGCTAGCACTCAATTATTGTATGATCGCCCCTATAACAAGCCCTTTTTAACGACCTCTTCCTCCTCGGCTAGACCCCATTTCCCGCTATATCTTCCTCATCCTCAACCACATATGGCTCCAGCGAGCTCGCGTCACATACGGCGGCCGCCATTTTTAGTTCCATCGGCGTCACCGTCACCTCAAGTAGCGAGTCATCCTGGTCCCCCTTCTTATCCCTCACCTCTACATTCAATCCTCCCCTCATCTTCAGACCACCCATTTGTTCCTTCTAACTACTCACCGTCTCCTAATCCCAATCCGGCTCCACCGGCTCCTCCTCCTCCTCCGCCGCCGTCAACCGCCGTCAAAAGACGAAGATCGTCTGAGTCGGCCAAACCGCCGAGCTCATACATGTTTGTACCAGCTGAATTCCAGCGAAGACAACATCGATCAAAGTCAGAATCCAAAGCTTATCACAAGGATGAGCTCCTGACAATGGACGCGGCGGCAGTCGAAAGTAGCTCAAGTGAGCTGGAAAGGGACGAGGAGAAAGACAAAGACTTTCTGGATCCTATCCCGTCTCCGAAAAAAACACCAACGCCAACAACAATCTTTACTCCTATTGCTACGACAGCAACAGGAGTCCAGCGGCCCAAGCGGTCTAAGGCTAAAAATTCCACATGGACTATCGAAGAGGACCGTCAGTTGATTGACCTCGTGCTCAACACGCTACCGGTGCAAGACTATGCAGAGTATGCACGGATCCTCAATAAACGTGACGCCCAAACCATCCGATACCGGTGGCGGGTGATTCTGCGGCGAGCGCGCGGAGAGATTCCATAGCTAATAAACACTAGCATCAAAAGAATTAGAAACATTAATCATTAATCATTATAGCTTTAGGCGTGGGCGGCAGCAGCCTCCTCAAGGGCTGCGAGAAGAATGGCAGCGTGCTTCTCCTCAAAGTTGAGCATGGGGCGCAGACGCACGCTCTGGGGTCCGCATCCTCCGATGTTCACTCCCAGGTTCTTGACCTTGGCTACAAACTTGTCACGAGCCTCGGGGGTGGCAACATCCCAGGCAATAAAGGTGGCAGTCTGCTCACCACGGAGGTTAGCAAAGACAGTGGGGTACTTTGCAGCCAGAGCCTTAATGTCGGCAAAGAGCTTCTTGCCAATCTCAGCAGTCTTCTCGACAAGCTTGTTGTCAACAATCTCCTTGTAAATGCCGGCAAAAAGAAGGGCACGGGCGGGGTCTCCACACCAGGTGTTGAACTGACGGTAGGGCATGGAAGGTTTGAGGTCGTCTCTGAAGTAGTAGTATCCGGCAGCCTGGGCCTTCTTGGAGAAGGTAACCATGTCAGGAGGAGTCGACAGGTTCCAGTGCTCGTGAGCCCAGAACTTACCAGTAGAGCCAATACCGGTTTGGACCTCGTCTACAATCATGAGGACACCCTTGTCCTTGGTGACCTTTCGGAGACCCTGGAAGAACTCAGGCGAGGCGTGCTTGTCACCACCCTCCGACAGAATGGGCTCGACAATGATGGCGGCAACGGGCGAGTGGGAAGCACGCTCATCGATAATGTCAGCAACAGCCTTGAGGCAACGCTCCTCTTCGGCCTTGTTGGCCTCCACGTTCTCCTCAAGAGGGTACTTGAGCTCGGGGAAAGGAGCCTTCGGCCAGTTGAAGGCAGGGATATCAAGCTTGTGGATAGCCTTGGAACGGGTGGCAGAAAGCGATCCAAGAAGTCTTCCGTGGAATGCAGAGCTGAAAGACATGATGGATTGGTCGGGAGATCCGGGCTGGGCATTGTTCATGCACGACTCATTCTCCTCGGCAGTGAAGTCCTTGCGTCCAGCCTCAGTACGACGCTTTTCCGCCTGGTAGATGAAAGCAGCCTTGAACGCACACTCGTTGGAGTCCGATCCGGAAAGGGCGGTCCATACACCCTTGGCTCCCTTAGGAGCAGCCTTGAGCAATCCGCTCTGCAGAATCTCAAGAAGATCGGTGGAAGGGAAGTTTCCAGAAGCAGGACGGTTGACCAGGGCGTTCACCATGGCGTCGCTCTTGGCAACCTTGATGAGCTCGGGATTGTTGTATCCAACAGGGATCGAGGCGATCTGCGAGTACACATCAAGGAGCAAGTTTCCGTCAGCATCAGCCACGTAGTTACCAGTGGACTTGTAGTAGTCGCCAGGGAATGCAGCCGCGCGGGTGTCAAATCCGCTTTCAAGCTTCTGGAGGTACTCCTTGGATTTGGGGCCAGGGATGGCGCTATGAATAACTGGCTTCTCAGGCTCCGAGAAGCGAGAAGCGCTGTAGGATGAGGCCCGTCTGACAAAGGCGGACTGCTTGGCCAGCAAGCTGCGGACGTTGTTAGCACGGCACAACATTGAGGTTCTTCAATTGATGAGGAATTGAGACGGCTTCCTCAACGTATATAAATAGCTGGCGAGATTAGCGCCCACTAAAGTTTGGGTGGCCCCTTCTTTAGCCGCTGGCCGTTGTGGGGAACATTTGGCGCCATCAGACCGGAGCTAAGATTGGCCTCATTTGGCGCCCAACCGGAACTGCCTGCCTACATGGGATACGTCGGCTCACAAGGACAAGCCATACATTTAGCTAGCAGTGTAGCAGGATACTCGCGTAACATGAATCCCTGTCGTCTTGTCACAAATCACATGACATTGCTGTCAGATGAGATGCGGCGGTTAACCTTGATAAGCGGGAATTCCCCGCTCAATAGGAAACGCCGCGCCAAAAAGCCCTCACAGAAAACAAAACAAACCACAAAGATCCCGCAAGATGGAGACAAAAAAGGGGTTCCGCATCCTTATAGCTGTCGTGGCAGTATTCGAGACTGCCGCCTACGGCGTCATGTACTTCAACAAGGACAAATCAAAGAAGCAACTCAAATAGATGGTGTGGCGATATATTCAGTAGTGGCGTAATATATACATTGTTGAAATGTGTGTTAGTTAGTGTTGAATGCGGTTGTCATCGTCCGCTGTCGTCTATAAACAAGGAAATCATAGTTACCTGCGGTTGAGCAGACTCATAAACTCGTCGCGAGTCTTCTGAGATTCTCGGAAACATCCCAGCATGCATGAGGTGACCGTTGAAGAGCCGGGTTTCTGAACTCCTCTCATCACCATGCACATGTGGCTCGCCTCCATGACCACAGCCACTCCTTCGGGCTGCAACAGTTCCCACAGTCCCATAGCGACCTGCTTCGTCAGACGTTCCTGGACCTGCAGTCGACGAGCAAACATCTCTGCCAAACGAGCAAGCTTGGAGAGACCAATGACCTTGGACTTGGGAATATATGCAATGTGGATCTTACCCATGAACGGTACCAGATGGTGCTCGCACAAGCTGAACACTTCAATGTCTTTGACAATGACCATCTCATCGTGATCCTCTTCAAAAACTGCATTGTTGATCACGTCGCGGACGTTATCCTCGTAACCCTTGGTGAAAAATAGCATGGCTCGCGCATAGCGCTCAGGCGTATCCAACAACCCTGCTCGGTCGGGATCCTCTCCCAGCTCAGTCAAAATAGTCCGTACTGCTCCAGCGATACGTGATTCACGAGCCTTCTTTTCGTCAGGAGTCGACTCGAGTCGCTCGCGAGCTCCAATACTGGGCCACGACAGTCCATCATAGTCTATCGGGTTACGGTATGGAGACGGGGGACGGGGATCAGCCAGTTGAGTCAAATGCTGGACATATTTGGGGTAGTCGGCTGGTGGTCGCGCAGAAGGTCCAGAAGGTGCACGGTGGTGACTTGCAACTTCTGTGTTTTCTTTGTTGATGTTGTGGCTCATGTCTGGGGATTTTTCCCACACAAGGTTGGGCTAATGAGTAATTTTCCAAACTAACCTATTTGGGCCATGACTGTGCTGGCGCGTGTGTTTGGCAGGTTGCTGCATCGATTATCATAAATCAGTTAGTCTCCAGGAATGACGATACGAATCACCAACAAGCCATTGCGCAGTATGCCAGGTTTTGTCCAAGATTGCACCATTGACTAACTGCGATCAGATGATTTTAGAGATTAGGGTTTCCCAGATTGTCTGTCACAGCAAAATACAGTTGTCAGCCATATCACAGTCCACAATGCTTGTACAACTTCCTCAGCATCCCCAGACGGTCGACATCAGCTTGTTTAGCAATGTTAGCAACGCTACTGACATAGGTGAGATGTTGGTAACTGGAAAATTGAACTGCGCGCTGATTGACGCCCGGTGTGTGGCCAGCGCTAGCCATCTCCTCGCGGCCGTGTACCGCGCATTGGTCGACTCAAACAGCGGGCACCAACGGACAAAAAATATTCACAGTGAGGTTGTCTTTTGCATGTCGCCCAATAACAACATTATTGAGGCTTTCAGGCGGTTTGGCGTCAGCAGCGACTCGACGGCGCTGTATGTTGTTCGAATCAGAGATGATGCCAGCCAAATCCCACCCATATTGGACGAAGTGCCAATCCACGGATCTGAGGAAGACCTAAGTAACCCCGAAGGGTACACCAAGTTCTCTAACCCGGACCGGCTCAAAAAGATATATAAATCGTCCGACCCGGCGCAGATCATTGGATCATTGTGTCTGCGAGGTCATTGAGCAGCGGCCACTGATTGCTGTTGGTGGTGTGTCTTCTCAGCGGCAATATTGCACGAGAGCCCCATAAACGCCTGGACTAGAGCTTGCTTGCGAGCCCGCGATACCGAAAATCCACTGGCAAGACAGTCTGGCGTCGTGGCAGCATCCTTTGTTGAAGGATCAAAGTAGTCGGGCGCCTCATGGAACGGATATTGGGTCTGCCGATCGCCATTGAACGGTGTGAACGGCGTTGGCGGTGTTGCTGAAGCTGAATTGGCAGCGCGCTGGCGGAAGCGCGATAGATGCGTGGTCTTGTTCGCCTCTGCTGCCGAGATGGCTAGTGCCGATAGCTCTGCGTCGAGCTGCTGCTGGCGAGTAAGCAGTTTCTCAGCGGCCCGTTTTTGCACTTCTTTAGTAATTTCAGCTGGATTCGTGGCGTTAGTACTGAGCTGTCTAATAATCTCTTGTTCTGCGCTGGCGCGGATCTGCTTTTCGTCGGCCTCAAACTGCTTGCGTAGTAATCGTTCCTTTTCCTTGCGTTGTTTCTCCATAGCTGCCCGTTGTTCTTGCGCAGCGTCTTCGTTCTGCTGGCGCAACGAGTTCTCCAAGATCTTGGCGCGATTCTGCTTCTCATAAGCTTGAAGTTTGTCTGTAGTGGCTTGTACATCGACGCCATTGACGAGGTTGAACACAATCAGCTCCACTTCCTCGAGATAATTGTTGTACTCTTCCAGGGAGTCGAAATCAGCCTCGGATTTGTTGAATGTCTTGTTGACTCGCTGGCGCACATCAACTTCTCTTTCAACGCCCAGATCCTCAAACAATTGCGACTTGAACTTGTTCTTTCGTAAGATCTTTCCGCAGCCCCGGTACGGACATGGAGCAGGACCCACAGCGAAGATTCGGTCTACACAGCTCTCACACATCTTGTGATAGCACTCCGGGTTTACTAGGAACCGCATGTCCGGATTCAGGTATCGCGATGACTTGCATATCGGACAGACGTCTCCATCGTCCATCCTGGCTTTTGTGTGTAGTAGTAAGCCAAAGGTTGACCCAACCCTTGTCGCACCATGCTATGAAAGACCAAGTGAAAAAAGTCGCCGGAGTGGCTAACCGGCTGAGCCCGCTTCTGATTCTGGGGTGTATTGGCTATTTCGAATATGCCTACTCGTATCATTACTGCTGGGTTTATGTGAGGAAACAACAGCATCACAAAGGAGCAGCCATTGTGCTCATTTGCATTTTCAACGGCCTTGTGTTGCTAGCATTTCTAAGCTGGGCGACAATGCTCATCAAGGGGCCTGGAAAATGCCTAAAAGAAGAGTCCATCCCATCGGAAAAGATGCCTTCGGCGTTTCTGTGCGACCCTCAGGGATACCGACAATGGTGCTCACATTGCCAGTCAGTAAAGCCCGACCGGGCCCACCATTCATCTATGCTTGGACATTGTGTTCCTAAGATGGACCACTTTTGTGCGTGGCTGGCGGCAATTATTGGCGAGAAGAACCACAAGCTGTTCATCCACACTGTCACTTACTTTTGCCTGCTTGCAATCTACTCAATTGTTTCAATTGCTATCTATGGGCACCATCCATTTCCACATACAAGTGCACTGTATGTTGTTTTGTACATTTTATCTGGGTTCTGGCTTCTTTTCCTCGGAGGAGTGCTATTTGTGCACATCAAGTTTATCCTTTTCGACTGGACCACCCTCGAAGATTTCTCCCGTCGAGAAATGTACATGCCCATATACAATGTGGAGTGTCAATCGGGGCAACGGGTTGTCTCTCGGCTCAAATTGGAGGACATGCGCAGTCCAAGCTTACATAGCCCCTACAGTAGTGGGAACATGTGGCGAAATTGGAAGTCCATTATGGGCCCTACCCCACTCCACTGGCTGCTTCCTACCCCTATGAGCGGCGGACCACCATCACAGTACATACTCAAGGAACCGTTACAAGAGCAGATCGAGGCGAGGTTTCTCAAACAAGAGGAGGGGTACCTTGCCCACTACCAGCCACATACAGTGGAAGACCAGCCCAACACACGGATGATAGAAGAAGATAATAACCGCTAACATAATACATAATACATAATATCGTAATCAGTTGACGCCACTCTCGGTGAACTTGCCGGCCTGCTTTCTGATCTGAGACTCGATGGGCTCGGAAGACGCCGAGGGATCCAGCGAAACGGTGCCCATCAACGTGGGCACAGTGTCGTACGAGTCAGCAATACCCTCGGCAAGCTTATCATTGTCAAAGCCAGAAGCAGAGGTGGCGGCCTTGCTCTCATCAGCAATCACACGGGGAGCAGACGCCGACGTGGCCTCCGACTTGATACCGGTGGTGGTGGCGGCGGCGGGGGCAAAAGTAAAGTCGGATCCGGATGACTTGGTAGCCATCTCGGGCTCGGGGCTCAACTCAGAAGGTTTGTCAGTAGGCATGATATTGGACTTGGCGACAGGAGTCTTGGTAGGCGTTGAGACGGTGGTGGAACCCTTGGCCTTAGTAGGATTGTAGCCAACCTTGGAGGCAATAGCATTGACTTGGGACTTTGCCATTTCAATGTGAGGACTGGCCATCTTCATGGCCTGAGAGTGCACATTGTTGTAGTGGGCTCCAGCCTCCTTCATGACCTGATCAATCGCACGGTCAATCTGTGGCTGATACATAGAGTAGAGCTTGGGCACGGTAAAGGCGCCGACAATGCCGACATACATGAGGGTTGTCATCGAAACAAATCGCAACAAAAGGTACATCAGTCCCGCAATAACAGCAACAGTCGCAGTATAGCCGGTGTCGGAAACATCAACAATGGTGTGGAGCTGGCTGAGACCAGCGTTGATGGAGCCAGACAGGCGCTGGGCAATCTTGTCGCGCTGGGTATCGGAAACGCTCAGGTACTTGGATGGGCGGATGCCATTGACCCATCCCTGGTTACCACCGGTGTACATGCGACTGAAATGTTCGATTCCGGCAAGTCCCAGAAGCGAGATCGCAGCCAGCTTGAGTACGAATCGCAGAGGCTGTCCATAACGCAGAACGGTGACGATAGCAAGCAATTCGGCAAGCACGATGCCAGATCGCACGGGATTGTTCCAGTGGAGCACCGATCGCGATCTGACGGGCGTGTTGCTGGTGGGACGAGTAGTCGAGGTATTGATAGGAGCCATGGTGTGATGGAAAATCGGACCCTGCCAGCCTGATAGTGTATTATTATTTATGCTGCCGCTAGCGGCCGGGGGCGCCTCCCCCTAACCCAGAACATTGCTGTTCGTGCGACACCAAGGATGCATTAATCTATAGGTCTCGAGGCCATACACGCTACACAAATTTGTTAATATTGCTAGGGGTGGATCTAGTTCAAGCCCTCGCGGCCGCCAACGTATCCCGAGAGATCGTAATTTTCTGGGTACGTGTCGAGCAGTTCCTTGAGCTCCTGCTTCTGCTCGGCAAGCGGAGGCGTCAGCTCGTCGTACATGTCCTCAAAAATGTACTTGAGCTCGGGCTTCTTAACCTTCTCGGCCGCCGAGAACTCGGTGAGAATCTGTTTTCGTAGATCCTTGCGGGCTGCCTGCTCCTCGGCCTCGGTCCACCAGCCCTTGGACTCGAGCCACTTGCGCATGCGCGACAGAGGGTTGTCCCGTCGCTTCCAGTCCTCGACCTCGACCTTGGATCTGTATGCAAAAGAGTCGTCACTGGTTGAGTGGTGCGAGACTCTGTACGACATGGCTTCGATGAGCACAGGCTTCTGGTTGGCAATGGCCAGATCGCGGGCCTGCTTGGTGACTCGGTACACTGCAGCAATATCGTTTCCGTCGACACGGATAGTGTCGATTCCGTAACCCACACCTCGAGAGGCAATACCATCTCCCTTGTACTGCTCGAGCGAAGGTGTGCTGATAGCGTAGCCGTTGTTTCTGCAGAAGAAAATGACGGGACAGCTGCGAGTTGCCGCAATGTTCAGCGCAGCGTGGAAGTCTCCCTCTGACGCAGCTCCCTCGCCAAAGTAGCAGATACTCACGGCATCCTTCTGCTGCATCTTGAGTGCGTAGGCAGCACCCGCAGCATGGGGAATTTGAGTTGCCAGAGACGAAGAAATCGGGTGCACGTTGAGCTTGTGCGACTGGTAGTGGACAGGCATGCTGCGGCCCTTTCCGTGATCGTCTGCGTTCGCATAAAGCTGAGACATGAACTCCTTGAGCGTCATACCTCTTTGTAGAATGGCTCCCTGTTCTCTGTACTGGCAGTACATAACGTCGTCCTTTCCTAGAGCAGCAGCGCTTCCAACAGCGGCACCCTCTTCTCCAGCAGAAACCATGTAGAAACTGAGTCGTCCTTGTCGCTGGGCATCGTACATAATGAGGTCCATGATGCTGATGGTCAGCATGTTTTTGTACATTGTGAGGGCCTCCTCCTTGGACCAAGGAATCTCATAGGACTTATCAAGGATCGAACCGTCCAGATCGACTAGCCTGTATGTGTCCATGGGTTCCCATGTTGTTGAGTCGGCAAACTTGATGGAGTTTGTGAATTTTGATCTCACTGATCCAGGAAAAACAAGCTCTTTTTGAACCCCCGTGGAGCTCTGTGTGACACTTTTCCTCTCAGCCTCGGTGGAGCCTGTGGTAGAGATGGTCCGAGCCGCGAGTGGAGCGGATCGTCGGGTGATTCCTCGCGCAACCGTGGCAGCAAGTTGTCGTCGAAACAGCATGGTATACAGGTCTGGTCTGGCCGTGGAGAGCGGGGAACCATTCATGATATATATTTGCCGGGACCGAACCCTACTCCGTCGATATGCGGGAATTCGGGGGAACGATTTCGCATGAGACGCGGTGAAGGCTAATCAACAGCGTCAAGCTTGATTTCGCGACGCTAACTGCCATTTGACTCGAATATATATAGAGAAATTGCCGCTTAACATCATTTACTCGGCATTCGCTCCAGCTAATACCGTCATTGGCAAATCTGATCATTCCTTCCTTCCCCTACCAACTTAAAGTTGTAATGGACGACGAGTTCACTGAAGGGGTCAAGAGGCTGCTGACGGTGCTGCAAGCCGAACCTGGCAAAACTAGCGAGAAAGCACTGAGAAGGATCGCTGCGCGCCAGGGGTTTGAGCTGTTTGATGATTTGCGGCCAAAAGTCAAGCGCATCTCGCTCGGCCGAAAGACGGTACTCATAGACATAGACGTGGTGGCCGAGTCGAATTTTGAAATTGACCAAGTCTCAGTGACAGTCGCGTCACCCAACCAACCATCAAGTGAGGCATTCTGTTTCACCAGTCCAGAGGCAAAGCCCAGCGTGCACGAGACGATTCTCGCAGGGTTACGCGAGCCGCGACTCGACGCGTTTTCCAGGATCCTCGCGGCGTTTGCAAAATACGACTCGCTCAGCACAGACACGGTAGACTGTTTCCGGAGTATAGATGAGCTAGCTGCTGCAATATTCACCGTCGCTAACGCCCAAGCGGATCACCACAAATCAGAGCCGGCATGGAAACTGGGCTACGGAGTGCCCAAGCTCAATCCCAAAGGACTGTGTGGCGTGGGAACAATGTACTGGCAAGATGACAGTCTAGCAATGCTCTCTGTAGAAGATATCGCAGGAGACGAGTCGACGGCGCTCAAATACTCAAGGGACTGGCTGAAGGATGCGTCGGCCAACGAATGGAACGACCCTACCGGCGTTGTCAGCGACAAAGCAAGGCTAGCGCTCCGACTAGAACCACCAGCTATCCTAGGAGACCGTGCCATAAAGCGATTCAAGGTGAGAGAGGCTAGCATTGGTTCTGCCGCACCGAGATCAAATCACAACTGGGCAACCAAGCTTCACACTGCACCTGAGGCAGAGCCAGTGTCTATCGAGTCAACGATTGTCGATCTCTTGCCTTACGACTGCTGTCAAGTGAGCGAGATCCCACTGACGCATCCTCGTCAAATCCCGCTAATTCTGGCTTCGTTGAGATCCCACCGCACTATCTACCAGCTGATTGAAAGTCTTCAGGGTTCGACACCGGTGGCCGCCGACCAATCGTCCGAGCTACACCAAACAGAGCTCAGCCTAGCTGATGTCCTGATTGACTTTGATGAGGATAGACCACCCCAAGCACCTGACATGATTAGACTTAGCATGAACTTGTGCGAAGTGGATGGGGAATTGGTCTTGAACATTAGATTCATGCAAAAGGGTGGCCCAGTGCTAAGCATCTGTGCCGACTCATCGCCGTCTCCAGTTCTATTTACAATCAAGCAATTGGATGGGCCGGCTATTCCGAGCGACGAGATTCGATCGCTGACCAAAGTTCTCGACAAGTTCCACGACCTACGTCTATTGGCGGTGCTTACGGCTCGCCTCGCCAACCACCAAGAGTAATCTAAAAGTAGCGCCGCACCAACGTGTTTTTGACCTGCGCCCCTCCCAGCACACAGACAATCACACACACCGACCTTGTACTTATGGTCCTAGGTTTGAGGGCAGTTGCATCTTGAGCAATGAGCTTCTCTCAAATTCTAGGAATGGCCCGCGGGAAATCGTCAACTTCTACGGTTACCTCCTCGCGTCAGCCACAGCCGCTGCCTCTCTCACCTCAAAGCGCAATATCGGCAAGTGTCCCACTTGCCACCCCTGGCACCAAGCTCAAAAGCAAGCAAAAAGTGACATCAACATCCAAACCATCAGCGACTCTTGAAAAGATACCAAAAGCAGCGGCCGCGAAATCCGAGAAACCGACCACGTCTGCTCTGCCAAAGAAGAAAAGCCTCAAGTTTCAAGATCTTCTCAAACGAGCCGATCAGGTCGATGCAGAGAAACTCAAGCTGCAAGTAAAAGTCCGGAAAGAACCAAAGGAGAAGAATGTTAGTGCTAGAGCCCGGAGGAGCCCAAGTGTCGATCCAAAGGGGCTACCATCACCACCGGCTGTTGGTCCTTCATCCACCCAGAAGATCCGGCGATCGGGTTCAGAATCTTCTTCTCAGCTTGCACGACCCTCTGAGAAGCTTGCATCTAAGCTCAATTACAAGCCGCGGCCAGAACTCAATCGATCAGTTTCGAAGTCTAAGCCAGTTTCGAAACCCCTACCAAGCAAACCGGCAGAGCTGGCCAAGCCATCGCAAAAGCTAGCCATGAAGCAAAAGTCACGGAGGCAGATGGACGACAGCGATGACGAAGAACTCGATGACTTCATCGTAGACGACGAAGACGATGCCTATACTGCGTCCAGTCGCGCCTCAAATATAGATTACGATCGTGACGAAATATGGCGCATGTTTAATCGGGGTAAGCGGCGTTACCAGTACGACGACGACGATGATCTTTCTGACATGGAAGCCAGCGGATCTCAAGTCTTTGCAGAAGAACAGCGGTCGGCATTTCAAGCCAGAAGAGAGGACGAACTCGAAGAAGCAGCAATTCGACGACACGCCGAAGAAAAGAAACGTAGAAAAGCCTCGCGACACTGACCTTTACTAATTTATGCATTATATTACAACTATTCTGATCCAAGCAGTTCTGATTCGCTCAGCGATGAATCTTGTAGGTCGTCCTCGTCAACCTCTCGGTTGACGTTGTAGCTGACCGGGACCGACTCAGCTACCGGAACAGGACTAGGCGACGGCACCTTGGCAGGTGGAGGAATATCTTCATCTTCCTCGTCCCAAAGATTGATTTCAATGTGCTTTTGTGATTTTCGGTACTCTCGCGACAGCTTTCCCAGCGCTTCCTCCAACATCTTGGCAACATACTCAATGCCCTGATTAGTAAACAGATCGAGAACAGGTAGTTCATCAGGAGACTCGGACTTGAAAGGATACTCTGCAGAGACGCTGCCCGTATTGTCTGCTACTTCGAAACCACCTCCTTCGTCTACTTCAAATCCACGCTCGTCTGAGTCGAATCCTCCTCCAGATTCAACGTCAAAACCACCGCCTTCGCTGTCCTCATGAGCTGCGTCGGTTTCGTCAGTAGCTGGTGCTGGGTCCTCCTTCGTATTTGGCAAATCTACATGTCCATACTGCCTATTAAGGCGATCTCTGATGCGAAGGGCAACAATGTATTTGCGCCACCGCGCCAATGCATTGTACTCCAACTCCCACTGCTTCTCTCGTTCTTCGTCTACTTGCATGGCATGGTACACTTCCAAAACCGCCTCCTCGTACTCACGCGCAACGACGATTCCTTCTTTTCGAGGTAGAACCTTTCTGTTGTTGTAGTCAAACCCGGTGACGGCATCGGCAAAATCGATCTCCAAAAGCTTCGCTGCGCGCCAAATATTAGGATATCTCAAGTAGACTGAACCAGGTGGAATCATCGACGGGGTGTAAAGGTCGAGATTTCCATAAACATTCTTTGGGATCTCGCCATTTGTGACAGGCTTTGGCACAAAAAGATCCGTTTGATCAACAGAGTAGAGTGCCTCCATCTCATCTCCGTCATCGCCATCGTCCAGATCGAGTCCCCGTACTGCCTTTGCTTTGATGTACTTTAAGGGTTTCGCACCTGGTCGTAGTACCCGGCCAGCCTGGTACCATTTTCGGGCAGACTTTAGGCGAGCAACATCAGACCTGCGGTAAATGTCAACAACCTTTTGCTTTGGGAGAGCTAGCTTGCCACAAGAGACCTTGTCTGTCAATATCTCATCCTGGCGAAGTTGCGATTCTAGAGCGTACAGAGGGTGGTTTCGAAAGTCTTGAATGCTGGCCGGCATCGGTTCAGCTGCAATTTTTCTTTGTAATTCCATTTCTTCTTCATCAGTGATCTGCCCACCATATGGATCGAGTGCCCGGTCTAGCCAGTCTTGGTCAACTCGTTTCTTGCTTGTCTTTGCTTGATAAAACAATGAGTAGCGCCGAGTTATGTCAACCAGCCTGCCACGTGCGTCGGCGCCAATTACATATCGCAGAGAGTTGTTGGGATCGGACAGAGATGGCTCCATCTTGGTTTTCTTCTTGACAGTAAAATCCACCGTTTGCGTCAGCGGGTCTACAGTGACCCACTTCTTGGACGCCCTGTCCCATGCCTCGACCCAGACGACTGGAACTGATGGCACTGGTAGCTTTTCGCTACACTTTACATTGCGGAATTGACTAGCAAATTCTGCAAATGTGCCCTTGATAGGCGCCTGCGATTTGAAGTCTAGCGGCTGTACTGACCATACTAGTCGTGTTGTAACACCTACTGCGCGAAGTAACGCGCAATATCCCATTGCAAAAGTATCGCTGGATCCTTTGAATGCCAAGAGCGAGGCACGGAATCCACTGATGTCCTGTGCCGGGCGAATAACACGATCTGGCTCGAAAATGTCCGACCAACTTAGCATGTGGGACCCACCGTTTTTGACCTGAAACCTCAACCTCCACGGATCAAGTGAATGCCACAGTCCTTCAAGAAACTTCTTGGTCTTCAGTATAGGCGACAGATGTCGAGGAGGGTGCAGTTCCTGCAGTACTGTGAGCGGCAATACTCGTCGGTACCTGGCGTGAACTTTCGGGTCATTGCACCAAAGACTTCTGACATGGACGACGTACAGAAGACATGCAAGATGAAAGCGATGCACATGCAATCGAGCCAACCTCTCCGATTTCGTTAGTGTCTTGATGGCCCGTCTCTTCTTTTCCGGTGCTGGACCGCGATCAAGGCTGATGGTCAACGGTTCGGTCTCGCCTTGAGCAGCAACAACGGATGACGGAACTGCTGGTTGTGACTCTGACCCCAATTCCACATTGACAAGGTTCACATTGTCCCAATCCTCGTCAGACTCGAAATCAGAATCAGACATGGAATCGGATTCCAAGTGAGCCCATGCCCCGGTTCGTAGCGGCTCCGACTCCAGCGCAGAGGCCAATTGGCTCTTATCTTGTCGCCTCTTTTTTACCTGCCGAATCTCATCCTGTAAGTTGCCGAGAAACTGACCATATTCCGGTGGGAGCTGTATTCGTGCATCGCGAGACCGCGGAGGCATATGATGAGCCGCAGGTTAGCACGACACTATTTGTACTTGGCAAATTTTGGCAGCTTGAAATCATTTCATAGTAGTACATTAGTCGTTAGAATCATTATTTATGTTTGTCAGACGTCAGACGCATGAGCCTAGTCGCCTCTTCGAAAAGCGATCGAGAACTCAACGATCGAGATAGATGTCGGCTAGATGCGTTATGAGTCGTTCCTGGTGAAGATGCACGGGAATGGGAATGGGAGCGGTACTCTCCATGACGATTAACAGCTGGCTGGGGAATCGGCAATGAGCCATTGACAGCCGTCTGGTAATCGGGGGCTACGTCTGGATGCGTGTCTCCCCGGAGTGCCGACGAGTACGAGGGAACTCTCGAAAGGGCTTGTATATCGGGAGTGGTTGCACCTGGTGATCCATAAGGAGTGTTCACATTCGATACATGAGAGTAGTCATGTAGCTGGGGTGATGTTGCCAGAGATCCTTCGACAGACCCCAGGGGATTGGACAAGTCCCGTAGTGGTGTGCCACTATTTTGAGCAATTTCCAAAGCTCGAAGTCCAGCTGTGAGCTCGGATCGCTGCAAAGGAGTGAGAGTAGGTATCATGTCTGGATCTGCCGAATTTCTCCGGGATCGACTGGCTGGTGTGGAGCTCTCACTGGCACTAGGGGACTCGAACACAGGAGTAGGTACTTCCCGCCACAGTCGATCATACACATGGGCTTCGTATGAGGGCGGAGCGCTTATGGCACTGCTGCCGCTCGCACCACCGCCGGTAGGAGAAGTCTGACCCGAGCCAGCAAATAGAATGTCCTCCTCCTCGTCCAGTGGAGTGCCAACTGGACTATGAGGGTTAGAGCCTGAGCCCGATAAAGGCGCCAGTGATGGTGATGTAAGCGATATCGGACCATTCTGCAGGGGACGGGGTGATGTAAGAGAGACTGGCCCGCCTTCACCGGTAGGTGTCTGTGGTCGGAGGCCGCGGGGAATAGTAGGGTCCAGTGAAGACACTGCAATGTTGGGTGAAATAAATAAATAAAGAGGAAGAGATGCACGGAGCTCACTGACATGGCCGTCGGGGTTGTGCAGTGCCACGACAAACTTGAGTTTGTGAGACACCTTGATGAAATGTGAAATAACGCAGTCCTGAGTGAGCTTGGACAACGAGGGTGGAAGATGTATACTCTCGTCAATTACCCACTCATCTTGGCCCTCCATACCTCCCTCTGGAGCGGGGATCGTTCGTGCGAGGGCGAGCCTGTCAACACTGTGCTTGTTTCCATTAGCTGTGGCCAAGTAGACACTGGCCACCAGCTGAATTTTGATCTGGCCCAGCTTCAGTCCCTTGAGCTGTGGAACCAAATGCATGGAAATAGGCACAGTCGAGCCAATCGCCACAGCCTTGGACGGCGACTCAATGGAGTAGTCTATTTTCTTGGGCCAAGTATTGGTGATCGATACCGTTTGCGTGATATCAAATGCATCCGGGCTAATAGTCCGCACAACACGGAAATGCTTGCGACTCGTCAGGTTGCTCGCCCATCGTCCTCGCTCAATCACAGCCACGAGAGACCAGATAACCTGCCCACCTTCGAGCCCTTCCACCGACTCGGCAACAGACGGAGGGATCACGATTTGAAAGGGAAACTCGTGATTTCCTGAAGCTAGACTGTGAGTGTGGCCAGCAGAAGTCGAGCCTTTGGTTGGCGTGGTAGACCCGCTACCGAGGTTTGATCCAGTGCCCCCGACTTCGCTCGCACGAGAAGAAGGGCCACTACCTGATCCGTCAGCTGCCTGAAATGCTAGTGAGCTCGACTCAAGGTCTGACCATTCATGCTCAAATAGTGGTGTTTCGAATCTTATCGGCCGAGGAGCCATTTGTTTGTTTGGCGCTGGCTCAATCCACGAGACTCGAACTCGATTAGAAAGCTTCAATTGGATCCGCTTGATCGTCATAGGCTCTGCAATAGACAGAACAACATTGCCCGTCAATAGCACGGGCGCAGCTTCGTCAGGGGAGCCTCGTAGCACTACGACATCTCTGTCTGCAGTATTCAGGCGCACGTCAAACAGCGCCACATGGCTTTGTCGCATCAGCACCATGGCATTCAATCAATTGTTGCAGACCCGGGAAACAAAGGAATCAGTATCGAACAGACGTGAATCCTGGGTCTAGTATTTTGACTTCGCGCAACGCTTGTCCGGAAACGGTGCCGTCTCTAATTTTTATGTCCACGAGAATGAGTTTAACCGAGATTGGCCGCCATTGGGCTAGGTTCGTGATAGGCTTTCGTTACTTTTTTGCACAGCCAAAAGTTTCCCCGAAACGGCTGGCGAAGCTCCGCGCACGATAAACCGTGTTTATATTTTTCACGCATCGGAAGCAAGTGCGCCGGCCATCTCATTCATTTTATTTCATTTGGTTTTTGCACGGATCCCCTGTAGGGTGGCGGTGTTTGCCAGTACCTGAACCATACGTTGGACTAAGGCGATGCGTTATTCAGCCGGGCAGTTCACTTTTTACAACAGCCGCATAGATGACAGTTCCCTGCATAATTCCCGGTAGACTACACCCGGCGACCAGCCAAATATCGGCGAAACTCATCGGATTTGGTAGTTTGCTTTCTTTACACCAAATTAGTCGACAGTGGAAATGAAAGTCAAAATAAATATATTAATATCATAGGTGCCTACGCCTTATCGTGTCCACCCCTGTTTACCCGAGGGGCGTGCATGTGTCAACCACTAACCTGCAGGTGTTTTGCATCACATGCTGTTCCAGACCGCACGTGCACGCAGGGTGCAAGAGGGTTTTTTTCAAACCGGCGGCGGAACATTGCTCAAGACATCTTCCACAATCAGAGCTTCGTCCCATTTCGTCATATAAGTTTCAACCAGATCAATGTCACCGCCATAGTTGAGAGATGGCTCGTCAAATGGCCTGCACAACTGGATTTTCATTGGGAATATCTTGCGGGCACATACAGCCACTAGTGACGGCGTAGCAAAGTCGTAATCATGCAGAACGCAAATGAATCTCAACAGCGTCTCAAAGTCGCGTACTGTCCGTGGCGATAGACCTCGTGCCACTAAGCGATGTGTTCGCAGAAACACGCAGAGATCCTGCATGTACCCATGAATGTCATCAACTATTGTGACAGTAGGGCTTTTCGCCTGCAGCTTCTCGACATATTTGGAAATATCGTCTTGTAAAGGGGACATGCTTCCATCCAAGCTCGAGAAATCCTCCAGAGACGCGGGATCCAGGTACTGATGCAAAAAAAGTTTCTCACGTAGGTGATGGCTTAGTATTTGAGGGGGATCCTCCAGCACTATTACAATTGTGAGGTTCGGCGGAAATGCAACTCCACGCTTCATGTGTTTGGCTGCTAGAGCATTCAGCAGCATGCTCTGGATGTAGTTTGAAGTTGCTCCAAAGTTGTTGAGCAGAATCAAGTCGCATGTTTGATTCTCACTAGTCATTTGGATCTGGGATTGGGCCTTCTCTCGGTCCCAAACAGGTCCCAGGACACTGGGCCCGACAGTATGAGCGCGTGTGTCAACTCCACGTAACGTGGCACGATCTACTATATCGTTCCATGTTGTTGACTTGCTGCAATTCACCGTGACTGAAGCTTGATATCCAAATAAAGTCTTGCCCAGCAGCTCTAGGTAATGACACACATGGCGACTGTTCCGCGTCGAAAACAGCAAATGGCGTTGCTCAGCTTTGGCCAGCAAAAATGCTGCAACAAGATTCTCGTCAACAGGATGAAGCTGATCGGCGATTGTCTGGCATAGCCGCTCGAATCGAGTCATATCATGTCGTGGTTAGTAGTTGTGTTGCGACACCCCCCGACATTGGTGCGGCTTAAAATATCCCAAGCTTTGAAATTTCCACACTGCGTCCGTCAACATGGCTCTCCAGCATAGCGTGGCGAAAAAACAACACAAAGAGAGGGCGCAGCCGAAAGAGAGACGCAGATGGGGTCTTTTAGAGAAAAAGAAGGACTATCGTCTTCGTGCGCAAGACTATCACAAGAAAGAGGCGCACCTCAAGCTCCTCCGCAAAAAGGCGGCTGAGAGAAACCCAGATGAGTACTACCATGGTATGGTCCGTCGACGAACAGAGAATGGAATCCTTGTCCATGAGAAACAAGAGCAGGAGCTCACGCCTGAACAGCTGCAGCTATACAAGACCCAGGACATAGGGTATATCAGAACGCTGGTCAGCTCCGAGCAAAAGAAAATCGACAAGCTTGAAAAAGAACTATTGCTCAAGAGTAATGGCAAACACACTGTTTTTGTCGACGACCAGCAATCAGCAAAAGACTTTTCAGCTGCCAAGTACTTCAAGACCGATGAGTCGCTATTATACCGGCGGGAAAACCGGTTGCGCAAAGATCAGCTTGAAGCTACTGATTTGACTAAAGCACTCGCTGAACCACCAGTCTCCTCGAGTGACCGTCTCGCGAAATACCAGGAACTGGAGGAGCGTCTCGAACGTCTGGCAGACCTCGAAAGGGTACAACAACAACTCGAGCTTGATCGAGAAATGTCCAAAGACAAAACCTACACTGAGCAAGTGGTAAACGGCAAAAAGGTAGTCAAGTGGCAGGCCATTAGAAAGCGATAACTAACCGTGATACATACCAGATAATAACATTATTTCAATTATATAGTTAAAAGTCCCACCCAGCACAATAAGAATACAGTTGAAATATTTCCTCTGACACTTCCAACCGCTCTACAACATGTTTGGACCGTTCAGACCAAGCATGCCGACATTCGGCGGCTTGCTATGGAAAATCCCTCACACCATGTCCAGACACCAAAAGTCCCGCCATAGACTTCGCATGAAAATGGTCGACAGAAACATTCTCCGCATCGGCGACGCTCTCAAATCTTTGGGATTCACTACAAAGCAACTGGAAAGAGCAGAGACCGAGTTCCCCAAAGAAAAGGACATGCCTGCCAAGGACAAATACTGGATTTTCAACAAAGCATCTCCTGGATATAGAAAAGGTGCGCACCGCCAACCCAAGTGGACCAAAATCTCTAACCGCTCGCCTCCTAAGGGCTACTAAGTTTATAATGCCAATAACAACAACAACACCACCAACAACACTGTATATAGTCTAGTATCTATTATTAGCTTTAATCCTACTCGCGCCGCCTCTTCTTAGAAGGCTTGCCTGTTTTGGTGGACCCGATGGTGATGTTGACCTTGGGTGGTACATTGAACCCAAATGACTTGGCGACCTTGACGAGGTCGAGCTTATCGATTTGATAGACCGTTTTCAGATGGTGAGATGCATATGCTTGAAGGTAGGCTCTGTAGCCCTCTTTGGCAGAGTTGTTCAGCCAGTAGTTGGAAGAAACAAGCTTCTCAAGTTGAGGCTGAACGTTAGCGATTTTGTTAGCAGGGAACTCGTATTCGTTAAGTGGCACCTTGGCCGCCTTGAGATATCGGAGAAATCCAACCTCACTGGGCGTCAAGAACATGAGACTGCGTCCCTTGCCGGAGGTGCCACGGGCGGTTCGACCAACTCTATGAATATAGTCACGAGGGTCATCTGGGGGATCGAACTGGATAATCCAGTCCACTGCGGGAATATCCAGTCCACGAGCTGCAACATCAGTGCAGATAAGGGTCCCTTGCTTGGCGTTGCAGAATTCGAAAAATGTATTTGTTCGCTTCTGTTGCTTCTGCTTGCCATGCAGGTCGAGAACAGGCATGTCGATGTAGTTCAAAAGCTCTCCATAGAACTTTACGCAGTTGCAGGATGACAGAAAGACAATAACCTTCTTGTTGCGGTTTCTCTTGAGGAACGAGAACAACAGCAAGAATCGCTTGTCACTTTCGCATACAACGTAGCCCTGCTCCAGTCCGTTAGCTGTAGAGTGTTCATGCTTTTCATCCACATTGACGTAGAGTGGCCCAGGTTTGAGAGATATTCTGGCCAAATCCTCAACCTTTGTTGTCTGTGTGGCCGAGAATAGCATGGTTTGTCGCTCGTCTTTCGACGGTAGAATCTTGACAATCTGCTTCATCTCATCTTCGAAACCAATTTCTAGGATACGGTCCGCCTCATCAATGACAAGCGCCTTGAGGTTCTTGTACACAAAGCCTTGTGTATTTTGAAGATGATCCAGAAGACGTCCAGGTGTAGCCACTAATAGGTTCACCCCCTTGACGAGTTTCTCGGCCTCCTGTCGTCTATTAGCTCCTCCAATTACGATGCCAAACGTCTGAGAATGGAACTGCATCAGCTCGCGCGCAACACCAAAGATTTGAAGAGCCAGCTCACGGGTGGGCGAAATGATCACAACGCCCGTACCGTTACGGGGCTTAAATTTGAGGGAATACAACATCTCAATAGCTGGTATCAGAAAAGCGAGTGTCTTACCAGATCCAGTCTTGGCAGCACCAAGAACGTCTCTGCCTGCAAGAAGAGGTGGAATGGTCTTAGCCTGTACGGTTGTCATCTTGGTGAAACCCATGGCTGCGATAGCTTTCAGCGTTGGTTCGCTCAGCTTTAGTGACTGAAAGTCTGTATCATCAGCAACCTTTTGGCGTTTTGGCGATCTGGAATCATCAGCGCTCTCGTCCGGTTGACTTGCTGGTTCGGCGTACTCCGACTCTCCAGAGCTGGAGTGGACCTTGTCAGCGTCGCTCATCTCAACAGGTGGCGTGCTTGTTGCGGATGCTTTCACTTGCTTCTTCTTTGATTTGCTGCTGTCTGCAGACTTTGTCTCTGAACGACCCATATCTGCTGAAATTTATTTCAATCAAGCACGCACTCGAACAACTTAATATTTTTTTTCAAGTGCGCACAAGATCCAGGGCAAGGTTCTATCATCACTCCCACCGCGACACGACCACCATGCGCAAGTCGAGCATCCGGAGAAAAACAATCTCTGCGACCAGCTTCAAAGCTCAGCAGTTGGAGCTTCTGAATACCCAATTATCTGATCTTAATCGGAACGTCGCGAGACTCAAGGAAAACCTCGAGATGACAGGACGCCAAGCTGAAGCGATTGAACGACTAGGAATTCTGCATGGCTCGCTTTTGATGGCCACTCACCGCCTTTCTGAACAAGAAGAAGAGCACGCCGACGTACAAGCACATAACTAACTATTTATCAATGCACGCATATCTTTCAATAGCAAGAAAAAATATATATATATATATATATATTGAAACGAAAAAGGGTCAAAAAGTAAACTTCCTTGCCAGGGGTCGAACCTGGAATCTTTCGCTGTGACCAGAATCGTAGGCGAACGCCTTGCCATTGGGCCACAAGGAATGTTTTGTTGAGTTTTGGAGAAATACGGCCGTAGTCATAGCGACAATTCTCCTGCGGCTGCCGCCGCACGGATTTTTTGAGTGGATTTGGTTGCGGCCATCTAACTCGCTATACGGTATCTGGTAATCTTCTACATATTACACTTTTGTTACATTTCAATGAATGGACGAAATCTAGAAAGTTTTAATATATATTTTTGACATGATTCATCCGAGAGTATGCAGTAATCTGTAAAGCTAACTGCTCAAAAAAGGGGTTCTGTAGTGTAGTTGGTTATCACAGCGGATTCTGATTCCGCTAACCCCGGTTCGAATCCGGGCAGGACCTATAATAATTCTTTTTGGCCCGTGCTTTACTGGTAGTTAGTTCTGCCAGTATTTGTTCAAGCGGATCGTTCAATGTCATTTTTTTTTTTTACTTTTAGTGTGGACTGTAGTTGTCCTAACGCCGATGGTTGACCCCGGAAAACAGTCACGGGCTTGCTGGGGTCTCTCTGATGGTCGAAGCTAGACGACCCCATGCTTTGAACCCGCCTCTGGTATTCAGGGATAAGCAATTATGTTACCAGAAGTTCATTGATTCTGGTTGCATTTCTTTACATTGCCTTCATGCCACCCGGTATCAGATATGCGTTCCGGTTCCGAAGCGGGTTAGGCTTAGAGTTATCAGATGGAGCTATCTGGGCCTAGAACTGTTACCCGGACGAAATGATTGGTCAAGTGGTTGGCCGAATACGCCTAGAAAAAGCAACTGAATTTCCCGCTAGATAAATATCTCCATCCTTTACTCATCCGCCACTGCACTTTCCTTTGAGCACCATGTTTGTTACCAAACGAGTATTGCAGACTGTGCCGCGAGTGCCGCTGGTCAGAGCGTACCATGCCAAGGTATTGGATCATTACAACAATCCGCGCAACGTGGGATCCCTCGACAAGAACGACAAATCCGTGGGCACTGGATTGGTCGGCGCCCCCGCATGTGGAGATGTCATGAAGCTCCAGATCAAGGTCGATGACAACGGAAGGATCTCTGACGTCAAGTTTAAGACGTTTGGATGCGGTAGCGCCATTGCGTCGTCCTCCTATGTGACCGAGCTCGTGCGGGGTATGTCTCTGGATGAGGCTGGGAAAATCAAGAACACAGTGATTGCTAAGGAACTTTCTCTTCCACCAGTCAAGTTGCACTGCTCTATGCTTGCTGAGGATGCCATCAAGTCTGCTATCAAGGACTACCGCTCCAAGAGCAAACTTGCCGCCCCGACTCTTGGCCCTGACGCCGCTAAGGCTGCACCTGCTTCTGCTTAAAAAGAGGTATGGGCACCAGGAAATAGGGCTTCACTATCCGACTAATGCATTCTTGACCTCTTATGACTTAACAATATATTGCTTTTGCTTTTGCTGTTGCTGTTACTTTGCACCGTAAAAGATTTCCATCTGGCCGTTGTTCTCTTCACAGGAGAAGGCGTGCTAACTTAATTTGATGCTATGAGTATCGCTCGGCTTTTTGTTACGACAAAGCTTGTGATCCTTTCAATTGTATGCTTGAGTCCGGCTCCTTATGATACTTCATCACAGGTGCTGTTACATCTAGACAACGGATTGAAGGAATCTCTTTGTGTCGGGTGGCAAGCATTGGCTTATATCGTTCAGCGACTGGCCATCTGGGACAATGTCTTTTACACGACTATGGCGCAGCGCGGAAACCTTTATGAGCATGAGTGGGCTTTTGGACGATTACTTTGGGCCCTAATACGTGTCATTGCCGATCACGCTGTGACTCCCATACTGAAACTTTTGAGCTGTCCACTACCACCCATATACTCGTACGCAGTCGCAGGAATTGTCTTGTCCAACGTATCTCATTTGGCTGCAAGCTATATGCTGTATCTGTTGACGCGGCAGGTGTTTCCAAAGAACGGCACCCGTTTTGCATTGCTGTCGGCGTACTGCCACGTTTTAAGCCCAGCCGGAATCTTCTTGATGACGGGTTACGGCGAGTCAACGTCTGCATTTTTGACCTTTGCTGGCCTATACTTGCGTGAGCGCAAGTATTACATTACAGCAGGCATATGCTTTGCAGCCAGTCTAGGAATCCGCGGCAATGGCATCTTCTGGGGTATTGTTTTTGCTGTCGACCTGATCAATTGCTTGTTCCAGGGACTCAAACAAAAGACAATATTCTTCGGGCGAACGATATCCATAATCATTGGCGGATCACTGCTCGGTGCAACATTTGCATACACTCAATGGTCTGCCTATGAAACCTATTGCATGGGTAACCAAACAGAGACGCGGCCGTGGTGTCAGCAACAGCTACCACTGATTTTTACCTTCGTCCAAGCTCATTACTGGAACGTTGGCTACCTCAGGTACTGGACGCCTAACAACATACCGAACTTTGGGTTTGCAGCGCCAACACTACTCATTATGACTTCATCGGCCATATGGTCTGCCCAACTAATGATTTGGGGTCCGGTGGCACAAAAAGACCGCCAGTCACCCAAGTCTGTGCCCCCTGTGGCCAGGGCACTGCTGCCTTGCCTGATTGTCCAGCTGATCCTCCTCTTTGGAAGTCTTTTAATTTGGCACGTTCAGATCATCACGCGAATCGCATCTTGTCTTCCTATAATCAATTGGTACATTGCCAATCTGTATACCAGCCTAGCACCCAAGGACAATCGGTGGGGACGGGTCATTACTCGGTACGCGATAACGTGGACGTGTCTCCAAGCCGCGCTTTTCGCGTGCTATCTCCCTCCTGCATAATACAAACGACCTTGTGTACATTAATAAAGTAAATGAATTTATTGCTATCCAGACCATCATTAAATAAATTAGAAATAAACCGTTTAACCTCCGAAACCGTAGAGGGTTCTGCCCTGTCTCTTGAGGGCGTAGACAACGTCAAGGGATGTGACGGTCTTTCTCTTGGCGTGCTCAGTGTAGGTGACAGCATCGCGAATAACGCTCTCAAGGAAGGACTTGAGAACAGATCTGGTCTCGTCGTAGATCAGAGCAGAGATACGCTTGACACCTCCTCTTCTGGCCAGACGTCTGATGGCGGGCTTGGTGATTCCCTGGATGTTATCACGCAGAATCTTGCGGTGACGCTTGGCGCCTCCCTTTCCCAGTCCTTTTCCTCCTTTTCCGCGTCCAGACATTGTTGATTGATGTAGTGGTTAGATGATTCGATACTCCATCAAGCAACGGAGCAGGCTAGCATATATAATCAAGGCCGCGACCGCGTATCACACACCCTGACCCAGCGCTATCAGTCTCTGATATACACCTCTGACCCGGCACATCACATACTGATAGCATGGGGCTAGGGTCGGTGATACTCAACGCACCCTCCCAACCATATATAGTGGCGCCTGATCGCACTTCTTTCTGTCAACTCTACTCTAACAAACTCACAACAATGGCCAGAACCAAGTCCACCGTCGCCAGAAAGTCCACTGCTGGAAAGGCTCCCAGAAAGCAGATCGCCGCCAAGGCCGCCAGAAAGTCTGCCGCCCCCTCCCAGGCCGGAGGTGTCAAGAAGCCCCACAGATATAAGCCCGGTACCGTCGCTCTCCGTGAGATTAGAAGATACCAGAAGTCCACCGAGTTGCTCATCCGCAAGCTCCCCTTCCAGCGTCTCGTTCGTGAGATTGCTCAGGACTTCAAGACCGACCTTCGTTTCCAGTCCTCTGCCATCGGAGCTCTCCAGGAGTCCGTTGAGGCCTACCTCGTCTCGCTGTTCGAGGACACCAACTTGTGCGCCATCCACGCCAAGCGTGTCACCATCCAGAAGAAGGACATCCAGCTCGCTCGTCGTCTGCGTGGAGAGCGTATCTGATTTATTTATTAATGTCTTCTAATGGGATTTGAGGGATTATCTTACTACTAAATACATGGTTTTCATAAAAACATAAATTTGCCACCCAATCAATAGTGAGTATTACTACTTAGGACAAAGTCTGTTGGATGGCCTGCTTTTCACTGTCAGAGAGATAGGCCGCACGGTCATGAAAGTTGCTAACGTTACCGTTGACAACTTGGTGGAACCACCGAACTATTAGGTCGTAAGTGCTCGAGTCGCACTCATGCAGGTCATGTAGAATATCGGGTTCATCTTCCCATTCGTCATCAGAGTCGTTAAAGTCGTCATGCTTGTTCTTGCTGTCACTGCGGTTGGTCGACTTGAGTTCGCCCGCAAGCAGCTTCAGTATTTTGGTCGGAGCAGGAATACGCTGGCATGTTAGCTGGCTGCGCTTAGACCGAGTAATGATGACATCCTTTGGTGCCACCTGGTCACCGTCCACAATGATCTCATTGATGCGAGGATCATCCAGGTTGTAAATTTGTTGAAGTGCGTCTACGTTGCGCTCAATATTCTTGTACCCGCTAATGGACTCAAAAGTTTCAAGCCACTTGGTCAGCACAATGTGGTGTCCATTTAGGCTGACAAGCAGATTGATAGTTTGTTCTGCTGACTCCAGGATCAACGTGCAAAACACTGACAGTAGGTTCTGCACCATCAAAACGTACTCGGCTTTTTCCAAGCACTGCACGACTGCCGCCACCAACTTTGGCAAGTTGTCGCCAAGACGTATGCCAAGGTTCTGGACAACTACTGAGATGAGGTCACCAGTACCAACCATAGAAATCGTATTGGCCGACGTGGTCCATGTGGGGTTCAGTATTCGCTCAATAATTTGAAGAGTGACGTCAATACGAGGATATAGTTGTTCAGCAGCGTGGCTTTGGAGCGCGGTCCACACGGACAGAGCCGACTGAAGGACGTCCGAGTCAGTAGAGTGCAAAAGGAGCTGACTAACTGGTTCAAACACGAACTCGGTCAGAGGCTCAGGAGTCGGTGAGATGCCCTCTGCAATGAGAACCTGCATCAGATCTAAACATAGAATAAGGTCTGGTGAGTACTCCCCAACAGTTTGCTGGAATGCCTTCATGAGCACTCTGTGAAATGACTCGACCGATACCTCGCAGAGATCTTCGTACGAATTGAGCTCCACAGACTTGGATATGAGCGTCGAATATGTAGAGACAGTCTCCTCCGACAGGTCGAGGTTTGCAGGGTCTTTCGCTGCAAGCGAAAAGAGCAAACAAACTATATCCTTGCAGTGTGTCTTGACGGCATTTTCGTAGTTCAAGCTGGCTGCCATTTCAACAGTCTCCATCAATACTGATAGAAGGTCTTCATCAGCGATACTTGCAAGGTTCGACGTGAGATTCAATAGATCATTCTGCAGAGGGACCATGGACTGGCTCATTCTGGCCATGTATCGCTTCAGAGCCATGAGACAGGCAACTTGTAGCACCGGCTTCTGCGACACGCTCGAGTCCCTAAAGCACACGGCGCAGGTGTTTTCCAAAAACTGGTCGAGATTGACCGCGGCCAACCGTGCGGCAAAATTCGTAGAAACAATCACCCCAGCAACAAGATGAGCTCTACATTGCAGCTCTCCCGCAGCCTGCACCTGAGCAATATACACATATGAAGGCAGTCCTGTGAGAACAGATCCCGAAGTCTTTTGATCCGAAATATCGAGCTGGTCTATGATACTTCCCAGCATGTTGAGAGCGGACTCTTTCATTTTGGGCGTTGCGTGAACATCTTGCAGCAGAGGTTCATATACGTGCCACGCCTGATCTAGCAGAGTCGACACCCACTCCAATGAACACACGAGACCCGTAATATCAGACCGCACCCGTTTTTGAATCGAAAGATCTGTTTCTTCGGTAGTAAACGCACTGACGTCATCGGTCCAATCGACATCATCGGTCAACTGACCCAGTTGCGCGCCTACTTGGAGCAAATCAGTCACAAAGTCAGCCGTCACAATCTGGTCGCGCCACACCTTTATCTGCATATCCTCTTCAAAAGACACGCATCTCCAGAGGAAGTTCAGTTCAATTCCTAGCACGTCACTAACGGTAGTTTCACTGTCGTCGCCATCACAGCTCTCAACAAAGCCAGCCACATACGCGGGGGTTCTGACCTTGATGTTGTTCCACACCTGTTGAGTAACGGTTGAAAGATGCTTTTGTATTTGTGTCGGAAATTGAATCATTAGATCCTGTATGCAACCCAGGCATTCAACTACACAATCGTAAGAAACATGAGATGGGTTGGGGCGCTGGCTCTCGTAATAGATCAGCTGTGGGATAGCCGTCATCCACTGGTCAATCACTTTGTCAGCCACATTGTCCAGCTGCACCTGGTTTGATTTCTCTGCCATGAGGAAAAATTCCAAACATGCATGAAAACACCTGGCAGCCAAGGTGCGCGACTCCCATACGTCATCACCACCGTTGACGAGGCTCTCATCTGGCTGGAATACAGATGCCAGCAGAGTGCTCAGAGTACCACACACACGGAAAAACTCTGTCTCACTCAACGCGTCTGACATGAGCTCACACAGCACCTGCAAAGCATTGTTCATCGTGGCCCTATTGCTCGCTGAGTGGATTAGATTGTATAATTCGTCCAGAAGAGTCGGCCATTCGTCAGGAAAGTCCACTGAAGCTATCTTTGCCAGCAGCATGGCTGTTGCGGTCTCAACTTTGCCGACCCCATGAGTATCCTGTACTATTAGAGATTTAAGCAGTTGTTGTCGGACTAATTGTTTTGTCTCCTGCCTAATTGCGCTGCTCCCTGTGGTGAATTCCTCGAATCCAATGCTCCATCGCCTCAAGACGACGGGCTTGAGAACCAATAATGCGGCTTGCCGAGTGGATGTCTCAACCGAAAAAGAGGTTCCAATGTCGACCAAAGCTCGAACAAAAGCGTCAACGTCCGCAATGCATGCTTGATTGATCTCATTCTCTGCAGCCTTGATGACTGCAGAGTCTCCTGACTGGATTCTACGCAGAACCTGCTCGACCGATACCAAGTCTGTCATTTGGATGTGCGACTCGACGCGCGTGCAAGTTTGACGCGCGTCGAAAGCTTAACATGGAAAACAGCATCGTAGGGTAGGGCTACCAACATGGAGATGCCCTCTGTTTCAAACAGCTAGCATTGACCACTTTATCTATCTAGACTTGAATACGAATTACGCAACTACAAGGAATGGATTGACAACTGCGAATAATTTCAACTTGGTCAGACTCAAGTGTATATGTCTCTATGTTGCTGACAAGCATGGGTAGCCGCATGGTACCTGCTTCTTCCATCTCAGTCCAATGCTACACGACTGCTTAGCTGGAGTGTGACGCTGTATCCATCTGGGGTTCGCATGAAAACGTGGCCAACTTGTGAGAGAGTGCACGGCACGCACCCACTCATAGCCCTAACATCTTTCTTCACCTGTTAAAACCAGGGTACCTTGAAGGCAACTTTTTTTTCATAAATTTGTGGCTATGTTATCTACTAAAAGTAACGCTGGCTAGTGAAAGCCATACGTACATTTGCATTGGAATGTTTGCCACCGCATAGCCCACTCGCGTCCCCGTAGATGGATACCCAAATGGTCCACCGTTAAACCCTATTTGGCTGCCAGGGTGGCAGGTTGCAGAAGTCACTAGAACTAGAAGCCCCGGGTTAGGGTACACCTGCCGAATGCTAAATAAACGTGTCCAAGTTGCGTTTGCGAGATTTCACCATCAACCAACCTACGCCTTTTCTATTTATTGATCTACGAGCCATGGTTCGACTTTCTGCTGGGTCTGCGTTTAGGCAACTGGCCCCGTTGGGGCTGATGGCCTACACGCTGATGCTGCTTGTACTACCATTTATGACTGGAACTGCCTCTTCGTTGGTGGCCGCCGCCGAGGAAGAGAACTACGGTACTGTTATTGGAATTGATCTGGGTACCACTTACTCGTGCGTGGCCGTCATGCGTGGCGGACACGTCGAGATCCTCGCCAACGACCAAGGTAACCGAATCACTCCGTCGTACGTTGCCTTTACTGATGAGGAGCGTCTTGTTGGAGACGCTGCCAAGAATCAGGCTGCTGCGAACCCACACAACACAATCTACGACATTAAGCGACTTATCGGCCAGAAGTTCAACGACAAGGCCGTGCAAAGAGATATCGAGCACTACCCTTTTGAGGTGGCCAACAAGAACGGCAAGCCCGTTGTCAAGGCCGAGTTCAAGGGAGAGAAGCGTACCTTCACCCCCGAGGAGATCTCCGGTATGATCCTCGGTAAGATGAAGGAGATTGCCGAGGACTACCTTGGACACAAGGTAACCCACGCGGTTGTGACTGTTCCTGCCTACTTCAACGACGCTCAGAGACAAGCCACCAAGGACGCTGGCACTATTGCCGGCCTCACGGTGCTCCGTATTGTCAATGAGCCTACTGCTGCTGCGATTGCCTATGGACTTGATAAGGACAAGGTCGACAAGAGCAAGGCCGAGCGCCAGATCATTGTGTACGATCTCGGAGGAGGTACTTTCGATGTGTCTCTGCTTTCTGTTGAGAGCGGTGTCTTTGAGGTGCTTGCCACTGGAGGAGACGTCCATCTCGGAGGAGAAGACTTTGACCAGCGTGTGATTCAGCACTTTGTCAAGGCTTTCGACAAGAAGCACGGCATCAACATCAACAAGCACCCCAAGGCTTACGGAAAGCTGAAGCGCGAGGTCGAGAAGGCAAAGCGTACTCTGTCTTCGCAGATGTCCACTCGTATCGAGATTGAGGCTATCCAGGACGGTATCGACTTTTCCGAGACTCTTACTCGTGCCAAGTTTGAGGAGATCAACCTGCCTCTGTTCAAGCGTACGCTCAAGTCCATTGAGAATGTGCTCAAGGACGCTGACGTCAAGAAGTCTGAGATTGACGACATTGTGCTGGTTGGAGGATCCACCCGTATCCCCAAGGTGCAGGCTCTCCTGGAGGAGTACTTTGGCGGCAAGAAGGCTGCCAAGAGCATCAACCCCGATGAGGCTGTCGCCTACGGAGCTGCTGTACAGGCTGGTGTCCTTTCTGGAGAGGAGGGAGTTGAGGACATTGTTTTGCTTGATGTGAACCCTCTGACTCTTGGAATTGAGACCACTGGAGGTGTCATGACCAAGCTCATCAACCGTAACACTGCCATTCCCACCCGCAAGTCCCAGATCTTTTCCACTGCTGTTGACAACCAGCCGACTGTACTCATTCAGGTTTACGAGGGAGAGCGCACGCTTTCGAAGGACAATAACCTTCTTGGCAAGTTTGAGCTCACCAATATCCCCCCTGCTCCTCGTGGAGTCCCCCAGATTGAGGTGACCTTTGAGCTTGATGCCAATGGAATCCTCAAGGTTGGAGCCACCGACAAGGGCACTGGAAACTCTGAGTCAATTGTCATTACCAACGACAAGGGCCGTCTTTCCAAGGAGGAGATTGAGCGCATGGTCGAGGAGGCTGAGAAGTACGCCGAGGAGGATGCTATGCTTCGCGACAAGATTGTTGCCCGAAATGAGCTTGAGCACTACGCTCTCAACCTCAAGAACCAGGTCTCCGACAAGGAGTCTGGTATTGCCGGAAAGTTGACTGACGACGAGGCCGAGACCATTTTGGAGGCGGCCAAGGACGCTCTTGACTGGCTTGAGGAGAATGGAAGTGACGCCACTAAGGAGGAGCTGGAGGAGCAAAAAGAGTCGCTGCAGAGCGTGGCTAACCCGATCATCACCAAGATCTATGGTAGCCAAGGCGGAAGCGGTAGCGCCACGTCTGAGGATGATGACGAAGACGACTACTATCACCATGACGACTTGTAATGCCACCCTATCAACATCAAACACCTTACTATCCTCCCCTCCCTTGCTGTTGTTTTAATTAGACTACATTGCTATGTACCTAGTTGGTATGCCACGGATGTTTGGATCTTATGGCTTTCTGTAGAAAAGTTGCGTAGTGCTACTAGTTCGGGATTGTCGATGAGCCGTGGGTCAGAGTCGCCCCATTCGCTGGGAACGTTGACGTCGTTCTCAGCGTATACTAACACGTTGAATGTGCACGGCTCGCTCAATATTGGTAAAAATGTGACGCATGCTGTTATTTGTCGGATGGTTGCCTGTATTTCCTTCTGTATTTTGTCAGTAGTTGATTTAGAGTCGGTGATGGATGATGAGGGTGAGTGCTCGTCGTTTTGTAAGACATCCACGTCGAATTGCCAGCGTTCAACCACTTCTCCCGAATCTTTCGAAGTTATCGCAAGAACCAGCTTGGATATTTGACCTCGTAGGAGCCAATCGTGTAATTGAGCCATGATCTTCTTGATGTATGCACGTACCTCTGGGTCAGTTGACACCAGCATATTCAGGTCGTATTTGCGCACATGCTGGAAGTCGTCGCTGGGATATATCCCCCGCTGGTATAGAATACTGTTGATCGCATAGTCGAAAAATTCCACTACTCGTCGCGCGCTGCCCTTGAGCGGTAGTTGTGAACGCGTCGGAGGAGTTGACATCATGGGTAGGTTGTTGTTGTCCCAACCCAATCAACTGTACAAGTAATGGTATGTCGCTTGGACCGATAGCCGATTTTTTACTGAGAACTTGCTAACTAGCATGGAATCAAAAAGGTCAAGACGCCGGCCGAGTTAGCAGCGCGCAAAAAGCAAATTGAGCTGCACAAAATTAAGGAGTACAAGGCTGTGGTGGATGAGTACCTCGCCTTGAGAAATCAGGGGACCTACACTCAAGCGGCGTTCGACCTCACGGCAAAGCTGCTCGCCCTCAATCCGGAATACTTTTCTGTATGGAACTATAGACGGCGCATTCTCCAGCATATGGCCCAGACGCAAGACCTTGATAAGGTGCTGGCCCAAGAGCTCATGTTTATCCAAGCACGCCTCAAGGAGTATCCGAAGGTGTATTGGATCTGGAACCACCGGAGATGGTGCCTTGAGACGCAGAAGCAGCCAAATTGGAAAATGGAATTGGCACTTGTGGAGAAATTGTTGTCCATGGATGCTCGTAATTACCATGGCTGGCACTACCGTCGGTACATTGTGGCCCAGATGGAAGCAGCAAGTGGCGAATCCCAGGTTGACTCTGAACTCGAGTACACTCGGGCCAAGATCAATGCAAACTTCTCCAATTTCAGTGCGTGGCACAATCGGTCTCGCCTGATGCCACTGCATCTCGAAGGAAAACCGTTTGACGAGCGCAAAAAGTCCCTACACGACGAGCTGGACTATATAACGCAGGCTGCTTACACTGATCCTGATGACCAATCGGCTTGGATCTATCTCAGGTGGCTTGTCTCGAGTGCCGGATCTGCCATTTGCCCTGGATTGCCAGATGAAGACTACCAACAGCTTATCGATGCTCAGATCAAGTCTATTTCAGAGCTGTATGAACTCGAGCCCGACAGCAAATGGTGTTGCGAGATGCTGGTCTACCTCTATGGCCTCCGCAAGAACAACAACAACAAGACAGAGGTCACCGGGCTGGTTGTCAAACTCAAGCAGATTGATCACAAGCGCGCAGCTCGGTACGAATATTTATTGAGTCAATGTTAGTAGTATCCTAAGAAATCACCTCACCATTTACGTGATCCCGCTCCCACTCCAAAATGTACCGCACGGTGCCGGCGTCCGACAACCGTGGGTCTCGAATGTCCATTCCCACTGTTGTTTTTGGGTCGAAATCATTTTCGCCTTTGGATAAAGTGGGCACCATTTCCTGCCTCAGCTGCATGTAGCGCGACACCTCGGGATACTCTTTTCCAGCAAGCGATTGCGACGCATAATAGACATAGTAGTCGAACAGATCACTTACAATCGCAGTGACATGGTTTATGTCACAGCACAGCTGCCTAGCTCCCTCCGGCAGCTGCAAGATTGCTAGTTCAGTGTTTGATTTGAGCTTGCTCGCAAGCCATAAACTCGCTATTGCTACCTCATGGCTAGGATACTGTAACACTGCGTCGGTGACGTACGCATCTGTGGCGATGTTCCATGCTAGTTTTCCCACGTCTTTGTCGATGCCATGCTGCTTGCATATTTTGACAATGTACTCGTGTGGATGCCGAACACGGAAATCAAACCCGATGGTTTCGAGGATTTGTCGTTCCAAGCCCAGAACAGATACCTTTGCTTCTTCTGCTTGCTGTGACGTGAGAATCACGTTGTTTTTCGCCTTGTACGCGAGACCCACCAGCTCTCTCGTCCTTTTTAGCGTGTCCTCGATTTTCGAGGCCACCAGCACACAGGCCACTACCATCTCTATGAACGGGAAGCGGTGGCCATTGAATAGCAGTGCCTTTTGGTACACTAGCATAGATGTAGTGGCCGTCCGTATGGGAAATCTGACGGCGCGACAGAGGTTCCACACCAGCTGGAACGCATTAAGATTCTCAGTGGTGACGGCCGGTCCGTTCAAATTTGATATCTTCCGTAAGTGTTGGATCTGTTGTTTGCTGAGAAAAGGTCTCGACACCTTGATCATTGACGGCAGCATCTTTTCTGTTGCTGGCGGTGGTCCATTTTCTGGAGGCATCGGTGGTGGTGAAGGTTACCCACCAGCGTCTCCCTCACAGATAGTCTTTGGAACCAGACAGATGGAATGTCTCGTCGGAACTCCATCTTGGACTGGTTCACGGAACCAAGTGAGCCAGACGTGGTTGTAGTCAATGACGGAAGGGCGGCAGAAACTATCACTGACGATGACGAATGCGAGTTTGTCGACCCGGTCCCAATGCCCAGTGTTGCGGACTTTACCTACGCCAGTATCACTAAGCATTGTCAGCAGTCTGTCAATGTACTGCTGGACGACATTAATGATCTGCTCGAAAGATATCAGGAGGGATTGTCTCGCGAACTAATGACTGCCGCAGTAATCCAGGACTCTGTGACCGACAAAATGGCTGCGGTGGACGAGTGCGCCCAAAAGTGTCTGGGCCAGATACACGCCCAGTTGGTTGGAAACGAATCCAAGTCTTCAGTTACCGCGAAATTGAACAAAGAGGTCGACGGCTTGGTCTCAGCCTTCAATTCGGTTCGTGCTGACACGGAGTCGCTATTACAAACGATCAAGCATCTGGATACGTTGCTTCCACTTTCCGAGCGGCTAGATGTGGAAAACTCATTGCATCAGTCCCACTATCCTCTATTATATAGCGAACTTCGGTCATTTCCTAGCAACAACGCTAGCGATGAGCTGGTGTCGATCCCAACTCCTAGTACTAACGGCGACATTGCTTATTCTTCTCAACCGGGGCCAACGCCTCCCCCGTTGTTGTCCACGAGATCATCATCAATATCATTGCCTTCGGTGCACACGGCATTCACGCCGGTTGCACCGGCACCCACACTAACCGCTACCGCCACTGCTACTACAAGCAGTAGTACATCAAATCAATCACTTTTGCGACAACAAACACCAAGGTCTGCTAAGGATCACCTCAGCCAGCTTATAAATAGATAGTCATTACAAGTCTATAGTCGTCGTGAGTATTAGTCGAGATCCATCTCGTGGTCATTGTTGTTTTCGGGCTGTGGCTGCTGTTCTTCCTGCTGCTGCTGCTGCTGCTGCTGCTGCTGCTGTCCCTCCTCGGTTTCTTCAACCTCCTCAGCCTCGTCGTCTTCAGCCTCTTCAGCACCTGCTTCGCCGTCGTTCTCGCCATCCTTTTCTCCTTCAACATCCTCCTCTTCCTCATCCTCTTCCTCGCCAGCTCCGTACTCTTCTTCCTCTTCTTGTTCGTCGACGTCTGGTTGTTCAGGGGGAAACTCGTCCTCGGCGCCCTCGTTATCCCATTTGATATTGAATCTCGTCACTCGGGGTTTCTCGGCCAAAATGTTGCGAACAACATGATCCACAGCCACCTTGGTGGGAGGATTCAGTCGTAGCTCCTCACTGTCGTATTCGTTGTTAACATAATACCCCACACGCACAAACTCCTGGCCGGCATAGGAGCACGAAAGCAGAATCACCGTTACAGAAACGAGCTCCGACGCTGGAATCAGTTGAGGAGACGGCGCATCGGCACTTAGCACAAACTTGTTGACGCCCACGGGGACTGGTCCCACAAGAATCGAATCAAGCTCCTGGTCATGCTCAAACGACGTTGACGACCCCACATATGTTAGCTTCCATTCAAGGTCATCTCGAAGAGGCTCAAGGCACTCGAATGTAATCTCAAACTCGTACGGCGCGGTGAACGGAGCCGGATTGTTGAGTACACTAATGTTCAGCAGCGACACAATAGACATGGATGGTGGCACGCGTCGCGTTAGAAACTTTGCCAAATAGAGTATAGGGTACGGGCCCACCTCCAGCTGCTCTCAGCGAGAACGAGTCGTAATTGCGACACAAATGCATATACTGCCTGGAAGACCGACATTTTTCACTAATGCACGGTTGAATCCATCGAGTTGTGAACAACTACCTACTGCCAATGGCGCCTGCGCCGTCACAATCCATTTGGATTACTGGTAACATGGATGCTTGGATCCAGGGCAACACTGGCGCAAGGAGGTGACAGTTCTACTTTTTCTACAAGACTGCAAATGCTTCAATGATATACATACCCAAAAGGCTGGTGTTGCGATAAACACATGTCTGGCAAAAGTCATGCTCGCAAGCGGTAGGGCGGTTAATGCAGATCCGCCAATGGGGCAAGTCGTGAGCTGTCACTAATTTTTAACCCGGCGATTCACCAACAGTTCACTGTGAGAATTCACAAGGAAAATGAAAAGAATGCTGTCTGTGTCTTTGTACTCAGTTTTACTGCAGCTGTCACTGCAATCGCTGCGCTCAAATATTAACGTTTGATGAAGTTGATGACTAGTCGTGTTTGGCTGACGCTAGGCCCATCCCAATGCAGCATGTCCAGATTCGAGGGTGCATGAATGTTCCACGCTACGCAATGGCCACAAGAGTAACCGTGACGTTTGAACCAGGCTGGCTTTGTTTATAAACACCTGCTGCGGGGCACTGGCCAAACAACACAATGAACCTGTCGAAGCCCTCAATGACCTTTGCGGACTTTGACTTGTACTTTGATCCACTCAATGGCCCTTCGCAATCGTCATCGCCACAAAAGTTCAAACTAGCTTCCAAGATTAAGCCTGCTTCGCCTAACTCTGAGTCTATGATCCGCGTGAGCCCGCCCTTGAACGTCGACGATTTTCAACAGCTCAATTCTCACATGATGACGGCCACCTATCATCCAATGACGTCGTTGGACTCTTCTTCTCTGTATAGAGATCACGAAGGGCTGTCCAGCACCAGCGGTGCCAGTGTTTCTGCGAGCGGAAGTCTGTCAGGCAGTACAAACTCCTCCAACGACAATATTGTGGTGGGTATTGATCCCAGCATAGCCATGACAAGTACCGCTGAAGATGAGGCAATTATTGATGGCATGGCCAACATGTCTGACCCTGTCAATGCCGAGCAGCAGCTTGATAGCGAGGCATTGGCTGACTTGTCTTCATACAGCGATCCTACTCAGGGATACATAGACTCTTACCTGGTGGGCACGGGATATTCTCACTCGCAATCGCAACATCAAGCTCAGAATCCCGCTCAAGTTCAGCAGCAGCAGCAACAGCAGCAATCACAGACGCTGTCACAGACACAACAGTCTCATCAACTGTCTGCCATTCAGAAACAATTTCCAGCCAATATTGACTCTAGTTTGTTTCTCGGCGAAGACATATTTGATATAGTGCAGCAGCAGCAACAGCAGCAACAGCAGCAAAATGAGATGCCGGCTGCAGCTTCCTCGTCATCAGCAGCTCCATATATGTACGACTCGATGGTCAGCCAACAGATGAGTATGCGGAATAGCAGTCAACAACAACAACACCAGACGCGATTGCAGTCGAGAAAGCACCCTCGACGTACATCACCGCGGGATTCTGGCCTTCCATCTTCAGTTCACTATAGATCCTCGTATGAGTCTCCTACCGGTGGGGTTTTCAAGGTGGAGCAGCGGGCCGAGCAAGTGTTTCGGCCATCATATTCTGACGGTAATACGGACGCGCGGTTCTCAAAGCTCAATTTCCGCAAAAAGGGCGCATGGCAGCGGAAACCATCTGCGTCGAACTGATGTACTTACTGAATTGTAAAAATTTGTTGCTCGTGTATCTTCTGTCTATAACACCACTTGGGACCCTGTTCTGAACCCTGGTCCATTTCTTGGCCCGAATTGGGCCAGATGCCCCAGCCCCGTTGGGTTTGTTGCCAGGGGTAGCAACCCAGCAGGGGAACGGAATGTGCGTGCGGTCTGCGCAGAGGGGCAGAAATAGCACACGGGCGCAAATAGGCTTTATTTAAATGATTCCAGCCATTGTAGATCAGGCCAATCAAATGCTGAATGTGTTGGCTGAAGCAGCAGAGCTAGAGAGCTGTGGGTCCGAGTCACGAGAAGAGTCGCCAACAACCTCTGTGAGTGGAGACGATGTCAATTGTAAAGAAAACACCCCCCACCACACCCACCAACATTCCATATCGCTCCAGCCCATGAGATCGCCAAAGCCGATCGTCGTGAGCGTGAGCTCCAATGCACCACCGGCTCCTCCCTACAAGGTCAATCAATCGTTTGAATTTCCTCCGCGCACTTCGCCAGCGACGACCACTCAAGTCCACCAAGCAAATGCCTCAGCAGATAAACAAACGGCCAACTCTAACCACATTTCGATTAACACCAACAACACCACAAGCGGGACTAATACCGCCACCACTCAAGTCCAGGGGCCGGCCCCTACTTCAGGGAGTACCACAAGTGCCTCAGCATCAGCAAATTCTCTATATTACAACTACCACGAACGGTCCCAGCAATCCCCTTCAAAGAGGTCCCTGGGTACCATGGCAGACGATCCATTGGTTTCACTGCTGGGTCCCACCGCGCAGGGCTCGTGGACCCACTCAGAGGAGAGTCTCATCACAGCCTTGAATTTGCGCGCAGAACAGGAGAAAACCAAGCAGGAGTTTTATCGGCTGGAGCTCTCAAAGAAGGTGCTAGAGATCCTCAAGGAAGCCATGACATACAACGTCCCCCCTGAAAAGCTAAACGAGTTGTTCAGCCATCTGTCATTGGGGGGAAGCTCACCATCCTCGCCATCCCATCATGGCCATACGCCGTCAATCCCTGCATCATCCTCACAGATTTTCACGCATCGACCATCTGTGTCAACTGCGTCTTCGGCATCGGCTGCACCTCCACCGACCGCAGGTTCCTCTAGTCGACACCCTCTCTCAACGGCAGCGCTGGCCGCAGCCGCAGCAGTCAATGTCGGCTCTGAATTTGGACAACCATCGGTTTCTGGGCACAAACGCCACCAAAGTCAGCCCGTTGTCCAGCATCCCACACCAATATCTCCAGGGTCGAATGTAAGGTATCATTTGGATGCGGAGACAGACCAGCAGCAGCCCCAGCAGCAGTTTAACGGAAACAGGCAGCTATCACGACATGCACGGAATTCCACAATAAGTACTCCCTATAATTTGGGCTCACCCACTCGGACAGCTTATTCATCCAAGGCCTCATGGGCCCTGCCGCCCCAGCCCCTGGCAGCGTTTCCTCCTCCACAGTCTCGCAGTTCTGAAACTTTAGCCAGTGGCCCGAATCATAAACAGCAATACCAACAAGCACAGCACCAACCATCACGCCAGCAGGCAGATAGCAGCCCAGGAATTCAATTCCATCATTGGCAACCTACGTCCACTGGAGCTGATGATCAGGTCATCAAGCGGCGCAAGTCTGTGTCGGAGAGGACAATGTCACCCAAGCCACAACGTGGGCCCTTTGCTTCACCAAAGCTCCCTACATCTCAGTCGCATTCCTCGCACCTGAGCCATATCCTGCAAGCAACGTCGCCAAATAAGTATACACATTCCAAGCAGCGGTCTGACACGTTTATTCCCAAACCGTCTATCCGACCATGGGTCGCCACGCCCAACCAGCCGCCACCACCACCACCGCCACAACCCAGATACCCGGACGACGCTTCGCAACCACAGTCCGCTAACAAAACCGACCTCAAGTTTCTAGTGTCGCCTAATAAAGATTAATGGTTTTGGTTTTCATCTTGGTTCTGGCTGTCAATTTGGTTGACTTGTTGCTGTGCCTCTGCTTCAAGGGCTTCGAGGTCAAACTCGTCTCCCATATCGCTTTTGGTGAGATTTATGAGACTCAGCTCGTGGGCCAAGCTTTTGATGGCCAGCTCGTTCGCGCTTTGGATCCAGATTGCCATGTCCTCCAGCCAGATATGATTGTACACTCCATACAAGTCCTTGTCGAACACAAGCACAAGGTGGACCAGCATTTTGAGAACCGCCGCTTTGCCTTGGACGAGGTATTGGTACACATCTTGCCAGACTTTTTGAATGAGTTGCCAATGGCGATATAGAGGGAACAACAGCGCCCGTCTGCTGCACGATATCACGATTTCTCGCACACTGGTGAAAGAGTTGTCGAGACATGCAAGCTGGGGGCACAGCTTCCCAATGGTCCACGCAGATTCGACCGTAGACTCGCCCAGGTTCGTGCGCAGGTCATAGCACGCTCCAAACAGGAACGCAACAATGGCAAGGTACGTCTGTTTCGGTTGACTCAGCAGATACGTTTTGTACTTGAGCTGAACAAGGCGGCTCTGCTCCTCATCGGTAAGTGTGGCTATGTCCTTTGGAACGGAAAACTTGAGCAGCTCGTCTGCAATCACCGGGCTGTCAAACAGGTCACACAAGTAGTACTCAGGGTCGAAGCGCTCTGTTTCTGCCGCCAGTCGCTCTTCTTTTCGCTGAGCACAGCTCTGTGATTCGGGGTCACTTAGTTCGTTAATGTCATTTCCATTTTGCACCGACACTCCCACCAGCTGGGTGTAGCCATTGTCAAAGCCGTATTTCTCGCCTAATCCTAGTGTTTCGCTATCCTGGGGGTTTGTTTGTTCTATCTCCCAGTCGATTGATCCATCTGCAGCGAAATTGAGTCCGCTGTCTTGCTCAGCTTGTGTGGATCCGCCAATCTCTTCGATAAGCGGCTTCGCATGATGATCCTTCTTGAGCTCTGCTTCTCGTGCCAGCAGTTTTGACACCATGTGAAGGTCCTCAAAATTCTGGCCCTTCGTGGCCTTTGGTATCCGCACGCTAATGGTTCCTTCTCTATTGTTGAAGTCTGCTTGAGCAGGGTTCTCCTCTGTGTCTTGTAACTCGTGAGGGAATCTCAGCCGAAGGTAGTATGGCGGTAGAGAAAAAAGAAACATCTCTTTGTCCACTAGCAGCTCAAGGTCCGCCATCTTGAAATGGGGCGCCTGAATCTCAACATAGATCTTGTCGTCATCTTGCCGTAGACTGAACTTGGGCGTGATCATGGCCAGGAACTTAAAATGGGCGAATTTCACCCCACACAAAAATATATTTATTTTCCATCATGTCGGCACCGCCTAGACGCAGGTTTGTGGGACGCAAGACAAATCAGGCCGCCACCACCCCTGGTGGTGACTCTTCTGTCGTGAAACACACACAGGGAGTATCGATCAATCGGATCCCCGAGGATATTCTTCACGACGACGAGCTCAACGCTGCGGCCGCCATTCTTCCCTCCAACTACAACTTTGAGATCCACAAAACAATCTGGCACATACGGCAGCGAGGTGCCAAGCGCGTTGCGCTTCAAATGCCCGAGGGCCTTCTTATTTATTCTTGCATCATCGCCGATATTATTGAGCAGTTCTGTGGCGCAGAAACAGTCGTCATGGGAGACGTCACCTACGGTGCCTGCTGTATCGACGACTACACGGCGCTGGCTCTCGACTGTGACTTCTTGGTCCACTACGCCCACAGCTGTCTCGTACCTATTGACGTCACTCGCATAAAGGTGCTGTACGTGTTTGTCACTATAGAGATTGACAAGTCGCACCTGGTGGCTACTCTCACTCGCAACTTTGATCCCGGCATGTCGCTCGTACTGGTCAGTACTATCCAATTTAACCCAACCATCCACCAAATTGTCCCGGACCTAGAAGCAAAGGGTCTCAAATGCATCATACCCCAGGCCAAGCCACTGTCAAGGGGAGAAATTTTGGGCTGCACGGCTCCGCGGCTCCAAGATTCCGACAAGAATTCTATGGCCATTGTATACGTTGGAGACGGACGGTTCCACCTCGAGAGTATCATGATCCACAACCCCGAAGTCCCGGCATACAAGTACGACCCCTACAATCGGGAGTTCACCATTGAAGAGTACGGGTTCGATGAGATGCACTCTCTGCGTCGTCAGGCCATTGCTGTGGCCAGATCCGCCAAGAAAGTGGGCTTGATTCTTGGCGCACTGGGCAGGCAAGGCAACAACACCACTCTCGACCGGCTCGAAAAGGCGTTTCGCGAGAGGGGTGTGGAGACGTTCCAGCTTATTCTGTCCGAGATCTTCCCAGATAAGCTTGCAATGTTTGCCGACGTCGACTGCTGGGTCCAAGTTGCGTGTCCCCGCCTGTCTATTGACTGGGGCTACGCCTTCCCTCAGCCTCTACTAACCCCCTACGAAGCCATGGTCAGCCTGAACGAAGACTCCATGTGGTCGAACCACTACCCAATGGATTACTACATGACTCAGGGCTACGGACGTGGCAACAAGCCCGACCCTGCTCGTGTCGAGTGCTGCAAATCAGACTCAGACTCGCGCCAGCCAATATGTACAAAGTAATGAGATAAGTAGACTAACAATCAGTGGTAAATCGCCGGGGCACTGGCGATCCCTCTCGCGATGGCGGTTGCGACAGGTTCTCTGTGATTATATGGTCGAGCGGCGCTGCATTGTGCTTGTTGGCTCCATGATACAGCTCCATGATCTTGCGTTCCTTGTCGCGCATTGAGCGTAGTTCTTCTTTGCTCAATGATGCAATGTGTTCAGCCATGTCAGTTCCCTCGCCCTCGTTGTCCGAGACATTTCCGTCCTCCTCCTCTTCGCTACGCGGCTCATTGTCCTCTTCGTCATTCCAGGTAGCCAGTCGAGACTGCAATTGATACCTGAACTTGCCATCGGCTCGCTGTACCCGCTCCATCATCAGAAATTGACAGTGGGGGATGTTTTTGAACGTCTCAAACTTGGTGTATGACCAACCAAACCATTTCATGAGAAACACCCGCGACCAGATTCCGTGCGACACCAGTACCAGCACCTCGGGGAAGTCGTCTTGCTCAAACTGCCGGTACAGAGTTTCGTTGAATCCAGCGCATCTATCATAGACGTCGGCTGCAGATTCGCCGTTTGGTATTCTATAGAAAAAGTGCCCGTAACGGGCCCGCGTTGTCCAAATCTGTTGCATCTCGTCGGCGCTGCCTTGGAAATTGCCAAAGTCCTGCTCTCTTAGTCTTGGTTCTTCATGGACCCAGTATTTTATATTGGCCTGGTTCAAGCTCTTACAGATTCCATCAGTCGTTTGCATGGTTCGAGTGTATGGCGATGTGAAGATGGCTACTCGTTCCTTGGGTTGGAGCATTCCCAATAGCTTGACTCCTGCATCGCTGGCTTGTTGAGTACCTTTGGCTGTGAGACGAACGAGATGGTTTGGAACTTGGTTGTTTACCAGTTTATCAATGTTGGCTTCCGACTCACCATGTCGGATGATCAGAATTAGTCGTGGTTTGCCCATGGCAACTCTATCTCCGCTTGTACATATTTATGCATATTGTGGGGTAAGCGAGCAATTTAAACGAAGCTTCTCTTCTTGAGACTCTCAAGCAAACTAAAAAGGTAAAACGTCTAAATCATACATTACTTAGAAAGCTGCTCGGAAAGTGCCTTTTGGCTGGGCGACAGCTTGGAGAGAAGCGCAGCACCGTACTCCTCAATCTGCGAGCAGAACTGGTTCATCTGTCCCGAGAGCAACAGATTGTCGAGGCGCGAGGGCTCATCGGGCAGTCTGAATCGGGTCTTCCACTCGTCCAGGGGCAGAGGAGGCTTACCCTCGGCCTCGCGAGTGGTGTTCTCTGCCTTACGTCTCTGCAGCCACTGCTGGATCTTGACGTTTTCTCTGACGCTTGTGCGCTGGAAGTAGTTGTAGTTGTTTTGGTCAGCGTGGTACTCCTCCATGCTGTCGACAAGAGACTCAATGTTCTTTCCCAGATAGGGGTCACAGTCAATGTCCAGCGAGTCATAGTTCTTCTGGGCCACAGTGCCGGCTCCCTTCATGGTGTGCAGATATAGGTTGACGAGGTGCGAGTTGTGTATGCTGACGTGGAGTTCTTCAAACACGTTTTCGTACGACAGCCCGTTACGCGAGAGCTGCTCCGACGTGAATGCGACAACAGCAGCGCTGTTGGCTCTGCCGGTGGCAGCAGCCTGCGCCTCAGCCTGCTCCTTCTTCACCTTGAGGAACTCGGGACTCAGTCTATAGGCTCTGAGGGGAAGACGACCATCGCCCTTGAGCGCGTTCTCCACGTCGTACACAAGAAGAACCGCCTCGGGGTTCTCGAGCTGGGCCTGGAGAACATTTTGAATCATCGCCTGGTTGAAGAACTTACCCAGAGGGGAGTTAAGGTATAGACCCACGGGGTTGCTGTCAACGTTGACCTCTTGGAGCTGCTTGATCATGTCGCTTTTATATTTCAGGGTGAACTTGCTACGGAGTCCATTGCCTCCGTTTTCCAGCGCGCTGGCCGGGTACTCAAACGCATGGCTGACGCTCACCATGCCCGAATCGGCGTCATCCAATCCCAAGAGCTGACCGCACGAGGGAATGGGGTATTTATCGAGTGCGTGCTTGACGATCGTCATGACGACGTTCGCCTCAAGCTGCACGCGGCAGGTGACACCATCCTGGGGCACCGCCGTCTTGACTCCTCTTCCTGATTTGAACATGAAATTTTGTTAGGTTACTAGGGCACACACCCTTCACCGGTTTTGTGACAGCACGTACAGCAACTCTATCACCCACATTTCTCAAGCAACATGAAGGGCGGTCTTACAATTGCCTTACTGAATACCTACTAATAATAACACCAAAAATGAGACAATGATAAATATACAGTCTAAATGCGAGAACTTTGGCGGGCCTTGAGGAGCCGGGCCAGCAGCAAAATGTACAGCTCCACCTGGTCCTTGAACATAAATAGCAGGCCCTGCACCAGCACAGCCTTGGAGATCTGAGGTCCAATGCCCTTGAACAGTCCGCAGACTCCCTCGTTCTCGTACAGGAACTTGAGTGCGTCCACAAATGTCTTGTACTGGCGCGTCGCCTTGTCGCTGCTCTGCTGCATGACCTTGGCCACAATCATGGGCTGCGTGGCTACTGTGGCCATAGCCTTGGACATGGCACCAAGCAAAAAGTTCTCGCCCGCAGAGAGAGACGTTCGGCCGGGGAACATGAGGGTCTTGAGTCGCTCAAATGAACCATACGTGATGGAAGGGTTGACGACCAGGATAAGCGACGCCTTGAGTCCGCGCCACAGTCCGCTAATTCCATCGTCGTCAATCACCTGGTTGACCGTGGTGAAAAAGCCATTGTCTTTGCTGCGCGAAGTCTGCTGCTTTGTGGTCACAACACTCACGGGAATGGTGAAAATCTGCGCCAGCGCTCCAGCCAGCGCTCCAAGCAGTAGCTCCGTGGCTGTAGACAGCGACTGGGCTTTGGTGCGTGTCATGTATGTGGTACGGATCAATCCGTACCAGTAAAAGTAGGCAAAGTTAGTGGTGGCTACGCCAATCAGGGATGAAGGGAGTCCTGCATAGAGTCCTGCAATGCCTCCCTTTTTGTAGATCTTTTTGATACCATCGATGGCGCCGTGGTAGATTTCGTCGTCATCTTCTCCTCCTTCAACAAGCTGCTTCTCCTCGTCATTGGATGCAGCCTTGGCTTGTGTTTGGAGTCGAGTCTTGACAATATCCAAAGGGTACACCAGAGTGTTGGCAACCATGGCGGCCACAGACCCGGCAACTGCCTTTCCCCATGGTGACAGGGTGACCACGGCAGCCGCCTGTACTGGTTTGGACATGGCGGTCATTTTTTCAAATGGTGAACTGATAGAAAGAGAGAATGAAGACTTGGGGCTCCGGCTCGGTATATACGTAAAACCACAGATCCAACAGGCGGGGCATGCCTGTGGGGCAGCCCCAACCCAACTACCGAGGTTCGGCACTATTTGGAGGCAACCTATCTGGATACAGTGGCTTTACACTGCTTATCATAAGCCTCAGCGCACAACACTAATTTTATAATACACTAAATTGTATAAAATTCTCGGTCCGCCCTCCGCACTCCGAGTTTCCCCCACGCCGGTCCTTTGTCTGGTTTTTTTTGTAAAAAGAAAAATGAACTAGCTAACTTCGGTCATTATCGTCGATGCCCATCACAACACCGGCGACTATAGCTGCCGAGCCGTCATCTGGACGAGAATGGGCACCATCCACAACATGGTATATCCAATTCACATCTTTATTGATGATACACAATTGAGACCATCTGATGCCTGTAATTTCCAAAATCAGGAGCCATCCACCGCCAGGTATGGCAACAGTAAATAGACCTAATCGGCGCACGGCTACATTAACCGTGCTGACATTCCAACTAAATAAGGTTGCTCACCAAGAAATTTCAGGGGCGGCCCTGAGCAGTCCCGCTCCCAAACAGGTAGTGCCTGAAAATTATCCCTCCCAAACGCTATACTCTAGTGAAGCATCTCTGCCCGCACAGACTTGACAGACACCACCAGTAGTCATGCCGCCTAAGATCGATCCTAACGAGGTGAAAATTATCTACCTGAGAGCCACCGGAGGTGAGGTCGGTGCTTCCGCCACCCTGGCTCCCAAGATTGGTCCTCTTGGTCTCTCTCCCAAGAAGATTGGTGAGGACATTGCCAAGGCCACCAAGAACTTCAAGGGTATCCGTGTCACTGTCCAGCTGACCATCCAGAACCGTCAGGCCGCTGTGTCGGTCGTTCCCTCGGCCTCCTCGCTTCTCATCACTGCCCTCAAGGAGCCCCCAAGAGACAGAAAGAAGGAGAAGAACATCAAGCACAACGGAAACATTCCATTTGACGAGATTGTGAAGATTGCCCGCGAGCTCAGATCGAAGTCCTTCGCCAAGGAGCTGTCCGGAACTGTCAAGGAGGTTCTTGGAACTGCCCAGTCTATCGGTGCCAGAGTCGACGGCAAGCCCGCCCATGTTACTATTGAGCTCATTAACTCCGGCGACATCGATGTCCCCAGCGAGTAAGCAACCTTCGTCTCCGCATTAATCCCACCAACCGACGCTATGTTATGTAAAATCCATGAAGTTTCACCCACTGGTTTTGTTTTGTCAAAATCACGTTTGCCTACACTCTGGTGCAGAGCTTTTTGCCGTGCCCTGTTCCTTTTTATGAGCAAACAAGATCAAGTGTGCCCGCAAGGCTAAAGACTAGTTTGTTTCCTACAAAGTGGTCATTGTTAGTGGGCGTCCATTATTAATACACTAGTGACTTCTTGTCGTACTGGTACTTGACATCCGGCATCTCGTCCGTGTGTGCTGCCTTGTGTAGGCTCTGCTGCTTGGGGTCTCTCTTGAGACACAGTCTCATGTCAAATGCATCTTCATCATTGGTGTTGCTGTCGCCGCCAATGTAGTATCCTACCACTCTTCGGAAGATGTGAAAGTCGAACTTGCGGTACATATCAATGGCAAGTTTGTTGCTTGCCCGCACAAACAAATCCATAAAGTAACAGTCGTACTCTGGCTGTTCTGAGCAGACCTTTAGGAATTCCACCAGACCCCTAGCCAATCCAAGTCGTCGATAATCGTAGTCAACAGTCACCGCCGTGATATGGCTATGCCATTCCGGCCCTTTCCCTTCGGCTTTACCCATCATGTACCCAGTACACTTACCATTGGCGTTGCAGCATTTGAAAAACATACTTGGCCAGTCGCACAAGTACTGTAGGTAGAATCCCAGGTAATAATTTTCGGTCAAGACATCGAGATTCACGGCGTTGAGGTCAAGCAAGTCGGTTGCTCGAAATGGTAATATGCTAGTCATGTGGGTAAGTTTATCAACCGACCCTAGCAATATATACTGCACTAAGGATGATCCCACTAAAGGTAACCGCCAAGCTCATTCACAATTAATTATCAATATCAATTTGATATAGATTACTTAGGTCCACAGCATTACGTCCAACAATTTGTCCAACAATTTGTCCAACAATTTGTCCAACAATTTGTCCAACAATTACGTCCCAATGCGTCCAACAATTACGTCCCAATGCCCTACAGACTTGCATACAAGCTACAATCCCAACTTACTACTCATAAATCATATTCAAAAGCGGATCTCATAGGACCCACCCTGCACCATATATTTGACCCACTTGAGAGGAGTGTAGTTGCTCTTTTCAAAAATCTTGAGGTACCGCACCACAATTCCTGAACTCGTAAACATGGGTAGGTTAAAGTCCATGGAAATGGGGGGTCGCGACCACAACTTCCTCGTCATGGTCGGGGCCAACTCAACAGTCGCTGTAAGACTAAACTCAGACCCTCCACCAAATCGGTTGATGCGCCATACAATCTGGTTCTCGCCGGGATCGTACTTGACCCGCCCAGAGCTACATGTTTGAGACGTCTTGGCCGCATTGAGCGGTGTGGGTACGCGGATCACCACATCGGTGGCATGAAGCTTGGAGGCAAACGTGGCCCGCACAGTGATGCTGTACTCGACTTTGGTCTGCCCAATCTCTCTAACCTGCGGGAGGACCTTGAACGGAAGATTGATATTCTCCACCGCACGGTACCGCATGAGTTCAAACTCGCCATCGGGTGGGATAAACGTAATGGTTCTGTCACGGTCAAACTTGCCCAGCTTTACACACTGGTGGAACTGGCAGTCCTCTAGCATCACCGACCCTGCCTGGTCGCCGCCGCCGCCTCTATTATTATCATCATCGTACTCATCACGGTCCCACTGGTAAGGGGAAACGCCCTCGCCATCGGCCATGGCCAGCTGGAGACTGTCATTGAGACCAAACTTGCACTCTGGGAACCCGGAAAGTTTTGTGCGGAATGTAATGTGACCATTGACGTCTGCCTTGAGGATCGCGCCGCTAGCGCTCATGCTGAGATTGACATTTTCAACAACGTCCACAAACACCTCGTTCTTGCGGTACTTGACGTCGGGCTTGCGCCACGACACAGACCCGGTGGCCTGCATTGTGATTTTGCTGCTCTCTTCCATGCTGGCGACCTTTTTTTCGGACTTGACGCCTTCTGTGGTGATGTACTCCTTGAGGCTATTGAGCTCCGTGTTCTGTGGGTATCCAAAGTCGACAATCTCGTCGACGAGTTCATAAATAAAAGTAAAGTTGTTTTTGATGGCCTGCTCGTCTAGTTTGTTAAAGTAGCCGGTACACAGGTTGATGAAGCGGTACAGAAATTCAAACACCAATCCAGCGTCGACGTTGGACCTTGTCACCGCCACGACATAGACATTGGCGTGCTTGACGTGCAGGAAGCTAGTGCTGCCCAAAGTCAGAACCGGCGAGTGGGCTTCTGGGTTGGATATAACCTGGATGCGGAATACATCGGCAATTGATCGTCGAAGCCCGTCCCGGTACAGGCGGGAGATGAGCACCTCACCCTTTTGGTTGTATATTAGGAGGGCGGAGATCATAACCTAAAGGTGGGTGGTGGTGGTGGGCAAAACTATATATCTGTTGTTGTCACCAGTCAAGGGCAAGATCGCCAAACGGCTTGCTTGTTTGGAATTCGCGCACAAGGTTGGTTACATTGCTGAGATACCGACCGAGAATTTCTTGTTTGTCGCGGGTGGATTTTCGTTCAAAAACACGAGACGGGTCATCTTCAGCTCGGGACGATTCCGGAATGAGGTAGAAGAATAGAAACTCGAGTATGCGTAGCTTGACGTCCTTGCTTGTTTCTTTGCGTTTGAAGAGAGCACATATCTGTGCAATACCGCCCAGCTGTTCCAGTAGTCTGATGTTACGGACATTGTGGACCAGCACACTGACGAGCGTGCTGATTCCACTCAATTGCAGCGATTCCGGGGAGTTTGTGCTGACGAACCCCAAAATACGACCCATGACGATCTCGGATGAAAAAATTGCCCGACTTGGGTAGTGGATGAGGCAGCAGCCCTGGATCAGATCAAGCATCATCTGAACGCATTGTTCAGCATGAGGCGTCAGCTCGGTGTCCATGCGCAAAAGGTGTGAGGTCAGGATGGAAACCATGTTGAACATGGGGTTATCCTGGAGCTGCAAAAACTGGCGAGTCTTGGCGCGCTGGAACAGCACTTCGCATGTGTATCGCCCGGTTCCATTGACACTGCTGGGGGGTTTTGTTTTGCTGGAGGTGTCGCATATGTCTATCAGCAGCTCGTCGAGAAGCCTGAGCCCGCTAAAGGTATTGCCCTCAGCCAGATCGCGGGTCGCGTCGAGGATCACTCGTTCCATGTGGGGAAGGTAAAGTGACAAAGACGCAACCTTATACCCACATGAGTGCACCAACGTTTCTGGACTTGGTACGTCACTGCGATAACGTGCCGTACGACGATACTCTTGAAAAGGACTATGTACCATTTGAATCGCACGATGGCGTAGTCATCGGCCATGTTTTGCCGTGTGTGGCCGAGGAGATGCGCAAATACAATAATGTATTCAGCAGCAGATCATCAGACACAAACAGCAGCGGCCTACGGCTACGGGAAAGCCTCGACACTATGGATAAACGCAACAAAGCAATAGACACAATGGTGCGCGAGTGGCGTGCCGCCAAGAAATTCGAGTGCCTCGAGGGATGGCGCGACGAGCTCTATGTGGTGTACGATACCAACAAGCAGCCGTACCTGCTCATGGAGCGAGCCGCCTCGTGCCTATTTGGAGTCGTCACCTACGGAGTACACATTACAGGATACGTTCCAGCCGATCCTAGTGACCCCTCTAGCGAGCTAAAAGTGTGGGTTCCCAGAAGATCCTACACGAAACCAACATATCCCGGCATGCTCGACAACACTGTGGCTGGGGGACTAGGATACCCGCACGGAGTGTGGGATACTGCTCTCAAAGAGTGCGAGGAAGAGGCCGGGCTGGACTCTGCCTACGTGGCAGGAAACCTGACGGCATGTGGGTATGTGAGCTACATGTATCGCATTTGTGGCGATGTAAAGAGTGAAAAGGCAGTGCTCCAGCCGGAAGTAGAGTACATTTATGACCTGAGGTTTGACCCAGGGGTGCGCCCTAGCCCTGCCGACGGTGAGGTGCACGAGTTTGAGCTCATGAGTGTGGACCAGGTCAAGGTGTGTTTGGTGAACCGCGAGTTCAAGTACAACTGTGCTCCAGTGCTGATTGATTTTCTATGTCGACACGGATTGCTAGACAAGGATGAGGTTGATTACGAGCAGATCACCCGGCATATCCACAGGCCACTGCCCTATCCCTGTCGTCAGTTAACTTAATCATTGCTTGTAATAGTAGTCGTGGTAGTAGACAGACTGATGCTCCTTCGAACAAAGGCCCTCCTTACTGGAGGAACGCTATTTACAATTGGATTCGGCACAAACTACGCTTACGAAGCAGTCAATTCACACCTACTCTATAAACGTACAGCCCCTTTGCTGCACCATCGGCTGGTACATCTCCCAGCCTACGAGAAGCTGGCGCAACCATCATCTGGGTATAAGCTAGTCTACCCATGGCAGGCCATGACTCAAGAGCAGATGGCAACAGTGTTCAACGCCAGGGCGCTGCACTCGCCAGGTGCACTGCCCATTGAGCCGGTGATGTTTGTGAATGAAAACGACCACTCGACCCAAACATTCCTTTACTGTGGGCACCGCCTGGCTGGGTTTCCGTTTCTGGTCCATGGAGGAATTCTTGGCACGGCGCTGGATGAAGCGATCCATCGGACCGCAGCAATCACGCTGGGCGAATACCCACAAACCCACCTCAAAGTGAAACTATCGTACCGGCGACCGACGTTTGTGGAGCAGTTTCTCGTCATCAAGGCGAAGTCGACCCATAATGCCGACGGAACCGTGTCGGTGACTGCACACATTGAGAATCTCAAGGGTCGCAAGCTTGTAGTAGGAGAGGGCCAGTTCCATTAGACTACTAACTACAGAGGAGTCGTGTGATGTAAGTAACGACATGTCAAAAGAGTCGTCTCAGCGGTGTAAAAAGCGCCAGCCGTGCACGGCTGGCGTTAGGCTCGACGCAGCCGCACATGCCATGTGTCGTAACTAACTGTGTGCTTGCCACCCAAGCCCGTCCTTCACTATTTAGCGTGGGACATCAAACTGAAACCTCAAAATGCCCCAGCCAATTCATTCTAGTGTGCAAGGCGGAAGCCAAGAGCACAGCCACATGCATAGCTCCTCCACTCAACCTTCGAGCCAAGACAATCGCCCAGGGGCCAGAGAGCCCAACAGCTCTAACGAGCAAGACACCCGTACGGCAGACGAGCGGTACCTTGAAGCGATGGAAGACGAGTACGCTAAGCGCGAGGGTGGGGCCTGATCCCTGCCGTACGGCACCATTGAGGCAGTGCTGCTCCACGGCCAAGCGTTGTTGTAACGCCAAGCAGTAGAGTGTGTTTTATTGATCTATTGTAGTTTGTTATCGTTGCTTTTGTTGTCTTTGTGACTAGTATTCTATTACAACCATCACGCGCTTCTGCCGGTTCTCGTCAGTCAAGACCGGTAAAGAGTCTTGCCCCGGGAACCATTCCCCCTGTCTGCTGCAGCCATACAGATTAACGAGAAAATAAGGTACGGATTGCGTTAAGGGTCTGCAGTGGTAGTTTGTGGTGTGGAGGCTGTGCACGAGCGCTTGCCCAATTGGGTATATGAACCTGCACCAGACGGCACTGACCAAACGCAGTGTATTGCTTTGATAAGTGTGATTCGGAACTTGGGGTTATCGAGCAGCTAGGGATGATCCCATTGTTGGCCGTCACACCCACCTCCTGCACGCCCTTTCCACTACATTTTTGCTGTTTTTCCCACAAAAAGCAACTCTATTGATTGCAGGGCGACGCAGGTTGCTGCATTCGAGTATTTCGGCGGGTCACCCCAGCCTTTTTTGTATCACCTCTCTCTTAAAACTCGAGGTCCCCCAAATTTTGGCTCATCATCATGGGCGGGCCACCAAAGATCACCGTCAACACACAATTTGAGCCTGATGGAGCGGACAACGGCATAAAAGCGCCTGTACATACCGACTCGAGAGAAACAATGCGGGCCCCCGATCGTCGCGACTACGCAGCCGAGGCCCGTGAAACTCTCAACGCAGCAGCCCACAGCAAAGATCACTCGGATCAAGACGAACTAACAGCCAATTCTCGATTCAAGTATACCCCCGACCAGCTTCTCTGTTTGGTAGATCCTAAAAACACCTATGTTTTGGCAGAGATGGGAGGTATCTCGCAGCTGGCCCGGGACCTATGCACCGACCTCGAAAACGGGCTGACGTCTCAGCAGCTCGAGGGAAACGAGCATTTGGAACGTACGAAAATATATGGCGAGAACCGGATCCCACAGCGCAAACCCAAAACGCTGTTGCAGCTCATGTGGCTAGCTCTCCAAGACAAGGTGCTGGTGATTTTGTCAGTTGCCGCCGTTATATCCTTGGCACTTGGACTGTATCAAACATTCGGACAACCTGCAGAGCACGATGAGCAGGGACGGCCGCTCCCCAAGGTCGAATGGGTCGAGGGTGTGGCCATTTTGGTTGCCGTGATGATTGTCGTGGTGGTGGGCGCCCTCAATGACTGGCAAAAGGAGCGCCAGTTTATGAAACTCAACAAAAAGAAGGACAATAGACTCCTAAAGGTGCTTCGAGATGGATCGCCCACCGAGATTTCTGTCTACGATCTTGTGGTTGGCGATCTGCTTATGGTCGAGCCCGGCGACATGATCCCTGCAGATGGACTTCTTGTACGCGGGTTCGACGTCAAGTGTGATGAGTCGTCAGCCACCGGTGAATCCGATACCCTCAAAAAGCATACAGCGGACACTGCGTATAAGGCTATTCAGAATGTCGATTTCGACAATTTCTCCAAGGATGAAGACATCTCCCCTCACGCAAAGCAGTTTGACTCGTTCATGCTATCTGGTGCCAAAGTACTAGAGGGTACAGGTGTTGCTTTGGTGACCGGCGTGGGTGAGCACTCCATGCATGGTAAGACTCTCATGTCTCTTCACGAAGAGCCCGAGGCCACCCCACTACAGGAGAAACTTAACGGCATCGCTGAGGGAATTGCCAAGCTTGGTTTTGCTGCGGCAATTGTTCTATTTATTGCTTTGTTTATCCGTTTTCTCGCCCAGCTTCCGGGCTCTACCAAGACGCCCAGTGAGAAGGGTGCTCAGTTTATGATGATCTTTATTACTGCAATCACCATCATTGTGGTTGCTGTTCCTGAGGGTCTCCCTCTTGCTGTCACTCTTGCTCTCGCCTTTGCCACGACCCGTATGGTCAAGGACAACAATCTCGTGCGTGTGCTCAAGTCATGCGAGACCATGGGAGGAGCCACGACGGTGTGCAGTGATAAAACTGGTACTCTTACACAGAACAAAATGACCGTTGTTAGAATGTGTATCGGCGGAGAAGAAACCCAGCAACCGTCCAACGAGTCTACTACAACCACCTCCGGCACTGCAAACTTGCTGCGCAGCTCTGTCAACGGTTTCCCTAAAAACCTCAAACAACTAATTTTTGATAGCATTACTCTCAATTCCAGTGCATTTGAGGGTAAGAGCGCTGAAGAGCCCTTTATTGGATCAAAAACAGAGACTGCGCTTCTGCAGTACACCGCTGAGTACATGGATCTTAAGAACCTTGGAGAAGTCCGCAAAAAGCGGCCCCCGGCTCAGATTGTTCCCTTTGACTCTGGCCGAAAGTACATGGCGTCAGTGGAGCAAACGTCCGATGGATACCTATGCTACGTCAAAGGTGCCTCGGAGGTGTTGCTTGCCAAGTGCACTAGCATGATTGATTCTTCCACGTTTGAGGAGCGGAAGCTGACTTTGGAAGACAGGAAGCAGATTACGAGCACGATTGACGAGTACGCATCCAACTCGCTAAGAACTATTGGGCTGGCCATGTGCCGTCCTAACACCATTTCTAGTGAGGATGGAGACATCATCAACCCCGACAAGCTGCCTGATCTTGTGTTTATTGCTCTTTTTGGCATCAAGGATCCTCTTCGACCTGGTGTGAGGCAGTCGGTTGCAGACTGTCAGCGCGCTGGCGTTTGTGTCCGCATGGTCACGGGAGACAATGTCAACACTGCCCGTGCTATTGCTAAGGACTGTGGCATTCTACAGGACGAAAAGAACGAGATTGTGATGGAAGGCCCTGATTTCCGCAAACTCAACGCGTTCGACTTGCACAAGGTGGTCCCACACCTCCGCGTCCTGGCTCGATCTTCGCCTCAGGACAAGAGAAAGCTGGTCAAGATCCTCAAGGCCATGGGTGAGACCGTTGCCGTTACCGGTGATGGTACTAATGACGCGCCTGCCCTCAAACTGGCTGACATTGGTTTCTCAATGGGAATTGCAGGCACCGAAGTCGCTAAGGAGGCATCCGACGTTATTCTCATGGACGACAACTTTGGGTCTATTGTCAAGGCTATCATGTGGGGTCGCACTGTTAACGACGCTGTAAAGAAGTTCTTACAGTTCCAGCTTACGGTCAACGTGACTGCAGTTCTGTTGACCTTTGTCTCTGCTGTTTCTTCTTCCGAGAATACCAGTGTCTTGACTGCCGTGCAACTGCTGTGGGTTAATTTGATTATGGATACTCTCGCTGCTCTTGCTCTAGCCACCGATCCCCCTGTCGAAAGTGTTTTGAACCGGAAACCTGACTCGCGAAAGAAGGCTCTCATTACGCCAACCATGTGGAAGCTGATTCTGGGCCAGGCTGTGCTGCAGCTTATTGTTACGTTTATTCTGTACTATGCGGGACCCAAGATCTTCAACATTGACACGTCGAGGCCGCACCAGAAGCAGCAAATCCATGCCCTCGTGTTCAACACCTTTGTGTGGATGCAGTTCTTCAACATGTTTGTCAACAGGCGACTAGACAACCACCAGAACATTTTCGAGGGTGTTACCAAGAATCCGTACTTTATTGTCATCATGGCCATTATTGGCGGGTTCCAGATTCTCATTATGTTCCTTGGAGGAGCTGCGTTTTCGATCCAGCGACAGACTGGTGCCATGTGGGCCACTGCGCTAATTTGCGGTCTCCTGTCCATTCCGTGGGGTATGGTCCTTCGTTGCATGCCCGACTCTTGGATTGTCAAGTTGTACCCTGCAAAGGCTGTTGGTGTTTTGCGCAAGATCCGCTCAAAGCTCTCATTCCGCAAAATGCCCAATATTGCCGTGTTCGAGGAAGAGCCCGACGAGAATGTGTCTGCGAACGCTCGCTCACTTCCATCTCAGTATGTATGGAATCCTGCTGTCGAGCAGGTCCGCCAGGAGTTGGTGTTTCTCAAGAAAATCCGTGGCGGTCGTCTGTCGCAGCTCACATTCCGTCCCAGATCTATCTACGAGTCATGGAAAGAGGCTCTTTCTCCAGCCACGCCATCTACCCCCACAACCGCGTGCTCATCTTCAGCTTCACCTCCTTCGAGCCCTCCAACTGGTTCTTCTCCAAGAGACTCTCTGGCTCCGCCATTGACGGCCCGAGGAAGAGGAAACTCTGGCAGCTCACTGGCTGCGTTGACAATGGTACCCATGATGATTGGTGGAGCTATTGGTGGTGGTTTTGTAGGAAGCCCTGACTCTTCTGAAGACGGGGGAGCGAAAAAGGTCCCCATCACCGACAACAGATCATCCAATGACGAAAATAACGACAACTGAACGACATTCAGCCACTGACAATTACCAGTTTGCATTGTATTGTAATATAATCTTTTTGCTTTCTATGTTTTCGTGTTGAGCCGGTAGTGTATTTGTTGATAGTAGATTTGAGTGCCACCCACCCCCACACTGCAGCCTATTGCTGGTTCAGTAATCATGGACTACTCGCAGATCCGGGAGGCGGCTACTAGCAAAGATGAGACGGTAGCGGTCAATCACCGAGCGTAGGTGGATTTGCTCTATTCTTTTATTGATTCGCCACTAACCAGCCTGATTACCAGGACCTTGACGAAGTATCCTGTGGATTATGCGCTGTTTCGGGAGCTGTTACAGAACAGCGCCGACGCTAAAGCAGACTCTGTCGAGATCAATTTCTTGACTGCGAACGGCCAGTTCACCAAACCCGAGGAGCACGAAATTCCGGGTATTCACATTGCTCCGATCACGAAACTTGTGGTGCGAAACAATGGTGCACCATTTGGCGAAGATGACTGGAGCCGATTGAAGGAGATTGCCAAGGGAAATCCAAACGAGACTAAAATTGGAGCCTTTGGTGTAGGATTCTACTCTGTTTTCGAACTTACCGATGAGCCCCTCGTTCATTCAGCTCATACGATCATGAACTTTTACTACAAGGGAGATCAGCTGCATTACCGACGAACGTCAGTAGAACAGAAAGACGAGTGGACCGTAATTGATTTGCCATACCGTTCTCCAGGTAAACTGCCGAACCTTGTTACGTTCACGGCGTTCCTCGCTCAGAGCTTTACTCTTAGTCCACTGACACGCGTGACCCTCAAAATCGATGGGCTGGTGCTCATGGAGCTCACGAGAAAGTCTCTCTCGAGTGAGCCGGTTCCACTCCCGAAGACAATGAACTTTTACTCGCCCAACAAGTCTCTGTGCCTTGAGAAACTCGAGGCAGAGAGATTTCAAGTTTGCATCGAGTACCTTAACGCCACTCAAACCGAGGATCAATCCGACTGGAACAAATCTCTGTTCGGATTCGGCAAAAAGATTCTATCGCTGGTGACCACCTCGAAAAATCCCGCCGACAAAAGTACGACAGTGTGTTTCCTGCGTAAGTTGAACGGTACCATCAAGGTCAACGTGTCTTCTTCTTTTGCTGCCCAGATGAAGGCCACTGTTCTCAAGGCTCCTGCAAAATACGCTCATATTTCGATGCTGGCGGCGAACCTAGAAGACGTCTCGTCCTCGCAAGTCCAGCCGCCCTTGTCAGGGCTGATATACCCCGAAAAGTCGTCAAACGCTAGGATATTTATCGGTTTTCCAACAAAGCAAAGCCCCGGAATGAAGTGTCATGTAAACATGAACCAGCTGATACCCACAATGGAGCGCACCGCTGTTGATCTCGCCAACAACTACGTCAAGGACTGGAACTGTCAGATGCTATACATGTGTGGTGTCATCAACAGAGCGCTCTATGAGATTGAGATGAGTCACATCACCACTAATATCAAGGAGGCAGCTTGCTACATCATGGACCGTGCGTACATTGGCGAGAGCGCTCCAGATAAGGCGGTTGGACAGTGGATCAGCAGTGGGTTCTGGAGTAGCGATATGAAGCGCATCAAGGTTCCTACGCAAGACAATAAAATTGCAGAGTCGTCCACGGTGCGCATATCTGACCTCAAATTTCTGACTGCTACGCCCATTCTGGCTACGATGGCAGAAGACAGCGTGCCGGACTTTGTTAAAGTGCTCACTCGCACGGGTCTTGTCAAGAAAGTTTCTGTTGACGATATTGTCTCTGATTTGCAAAGTCACACTCTGGATCTCGCTCAGTTTGCAGAGCTGGCTAAATATTTCCACGATAAGACACCTGGCCAAGCTGCTGAACGGTCGATTCTTGGTGCAGCAATATTGGCTGGCTCTGAAGAAGAGTCCGTCACACACTTGTCCACAATCTCTCGATACCAAGAGAAGTACACGTTCGAGGATTTGCCGTTGCCGCCAGAGTGCATTCCCCATCGTCTGATCTCATCATTAGATAAGCGCTGGATTCAGCACTTGGGTTGGCAACAGCTGACTCTAGAAGAATGGCTAAGGTACATTGTCACGAGGCGAGACAGCCTTGCAGAGTCACAAAACCTGACGCGAAGCAGAGTATTCGCCACGAGTGTTTTGGAAGCAGTTGCACAGCATTGGCCGCGACTGAATGCTGATGTAAAGCTACGGATCAAGGAACAACTGGCTGGATTGAACTGTATTCCAACTCAAAAAGGCTTGCAAAAGCCGTCAGATGCGTATCTCAGCGAAATCCCCCTTTTTCCCGATATACCTGTCAAGGTCCCAGAGCTAGCTGTTTCTCACGAGATGCTTGTCTATCTGGGCGTCCGAGTCGCAGTCGAAGTGTCGTATGTGCTCGAAAAGTTAGATGCTACTGGCGATAAAAAGCAGGATCACAGTTGGAGTGTCGAGCACGTGGTCCAGTACCTGTCGAAGCAGAGTTCAGTGCTCAAGAGGGATGACTGGGAGTTTCTTCGAACTACACCTTTTCTCATGTCCACCGAAAATCGGCCATACCGCCCATCGGAGCTATTTGCTCCTGATACAGAGCTTCAAAAGCTCGACTTGAAGGTGTTGCGTTACGAATCGTGGTCTCCCACTAGTGCGGAAGCCCACTTTCTCTACAAGCTTGGCCTGAAAAAGCATCCGCAGTTATCAGAGCTCTTTGGCCCAACCGTTCTGGAGGCGACAGTTAGCTGCAAAGTGGCGCTCGACTACTATCTGAAGCACTACAAAAACGTCTCGGGGTACAACGTGACGGACTTTCTCAAGTTGGACCCCAAAGTTATTCCCTGTGTTGACAAACAGCTAAGATCACCAAAGCAGTGCTTCACGTCTTCTAGTGTCAAGTTATTTGATCTTCCTGTGGCACATCCGACGATTGAGCGAGACGCATGGAAGCTGGGTGTTGAACCCGCTCCAGAGGTTGCAGTGCTTATTGACAGGATACTTTGCCGGCAACAGCCAGACTTGGCTACAGTTGAAGCCCAGTTTACGTATCTGTCGAGCAGAATTGCAGAAATATCAAAGGCGAGCGTCGAAGCCTGCAAGGCGGCAAAAATTGTGCCTGTTACTAAGAGACATGGCAGCCAAAGAATATTTTGGCAGGTGCCTAGCCAAGCTTTCTTGCTCAACGATGGAGAACAATCGAAGGACGAGCGATTTTTCTTTAGCTTCTTCGACTGTGTTGCTCTCACGTCAAATTCCATGCCTTTTCTGCTCAAAATCGGAGTGCGTTACCGCCCCAGCGTGAGCGAAGTGATCGATATGGCTCTAACGGATCCTCAGCGAATATACGATATGGCTGGCGGTCCAACGAGGTACGAACTATTTCTCAAGTACATTGCCGAGAACTGGAACGAGTTGGCCCATCATAAAAAGAGCATTACTACGCAGATGGCTGCTTCTCCGTTTCTCTTGGGCTACGAACATCTCCCAGTATCCCACAATGCGGATGACGACGACCTTACCATGAAACAAGATCAAGCTCGGAAGAAGCCGGTGCTACTCCGAGCAGGTGATATTGTAATTGTGGACGACATTATCTCTTTCAACCAGTTTAAAAAGTACCTCAGAACCGCACCGGATTCTAGCAAGCTCGAAACCTTCTACAAATCGCTGGGCACGCGAGCACTCAGCGAGGTTGTTGAGCGCAGAGTCGAACTGGGACCGGTGATGACTGATGTGGATCCTAGGGTGAGTCAAATTCACGAGCGTGTGGTGCAGCGCACAAAATTATTCCTAGAGAGTACCAGAGAGAAGGCTCGCGTCCAAACAAAAGCTCTTAGCTCTCTGCAAGTCGAAAGTGTGAAATACATTCGACTGCACAGCCGAGTGAGTACGGGGTCAGTAGCGTCACCATACATTGTGGAGTCTCTGAGTGCCTGGATTGACGATCAACTGAGACTCAAAATCTGCCTCAACAACTTTGACTGGCTCGACGTTTCTCGCACGTTGGTCAAGACATGTCTAGAGCGGCCCAACCCTGACTCGGTTATCATTCTCGATCTCCAGCTAAGATCTTCTTTGGCGGAGTTGGAACACAAGGGCTATAATGTAGACCGACTTTTAAAACGAGAGCGAGAACAGCGCCAAGAAGAGGAGAAAGAGCGCATGATCCAACAAGAGCGTTTGGCTGCTGAGAGACTCGCAAGTGAGAAGGCGGCCGCTGAAAAGCTTGCTCAAGAGAGGGCTACCGCCGAAGCTGTCAAGAGAAAGGAACTTGAAGAGATGCAGAAAGCAGCCCAGATACCTAAGCCACCAGTATCCAAAGAGCCGATACCACCTGCAGCCCCCATCAGGTCTGCGCCTCCAGCTCACCCTCATCTTCCCCCTCCTTCTGCTTCTCCTCCTGTAGGCAAAGGGCTGCTTTCTCACTTGAGACGGAAAATGGGTGCGTACTCCACTCCTCCTTCGTCGTCTCAGGCAGAGCAGCAGCAACTACAACAACAACAACAGCAACAACGGTTACAACAACCACCTTCTCGCGGTCTCACAGGCGGTCCTGGTGGTTCTAGTGCAGAATCCAGAATCCAAAACATGCTCAGAAAAGGTATTGCCGACACGACCCCTTACAACAAATCTACGCTGAATACTCCACTCCATACCGATGTGCCTGTGCCACAGACCTTTGAATGCAAGCCATCCCAGGTTGAGAGCTTGAGGTACTCTTCCAAAGCAGCGCATTTGAGATGCTTTGTTGGCTCCCAAATGCCTGATCTCGATCCTCTTCAGCTTGCTGAGTGCCACAGATTCGAGGGGACCCTAATGGCTTGCGCTAGTGTGTTTCAGGTGGGAATGGACTGCCTGCACATCTACTATGACCCATCATCGAAAAGCATTGCTTTCAATTCCAACGGAAGCTTGTTCTTCAACTTGCATTTTTTCCTGTTCTCCATCAGCACGAGTTCTCGACGGCCGTTCAACTCGCCATGGAACCCTTCCGAGGCTTTGGATTACTGGTTTCCTATTATGGCCCATGAGTTGGCTCACAATCTTGTAAGCGACCATGGTGCCGATCACTCCTTCTGCACGGAGAGTTACATACAGGCCTATATGGAGCGCTTCAAGGCCATTGCATCGCAGATTCGCTAACCTAGATTAATACCATTGTTGTTCACGATAGAGCGTGAGGTTAAGCGCATGGGCAAGGGTTGGCGACTTTTTGAAAAACTTCGAAGTTAGTCACGCTTGTGCACAAACATCAAAGCAAACATGTCGGCCGTCAACGAAGTGGCAGATCAGGTACAGAAGCTTTATTTGGATCCCGAGACCAATGAGCAGGTCTCGAAGACCGAGCTGAAGAAGCGCATGAAGGCTCGTGAGATTGAGAAGAAGAAGGCTGCCAAGGCCGCCGAGCAAGCGGCAAAGTCCCCGGCAAAGGCTGCATCGAAGCGCCAGGACGACAAGAATCCCAACGAATACTTCAAGATCCGATCAGAGCAGATTCTGGAGCTCAAGAAGACCCATCAGCCCAACCCTTATCCCCACAAGTTTGAGGTGTCAATCAGCATCCCCGAGTTTGTGCAGCGTTTCTGCCACTTGAAGCGTGGAGAGGAGCTTGTTGACGACAAGGTTTCTCTTGCTGGAAGAGTCCACGTTAAGCGTGAGAGCGGAACCCAGCTCAAGTTCTACGTTATTCACGGAGAGGGCGCGCATGTCCAGGCTGTGGCTCAAGCAAACGGTGAGGATGTGCTCCCCGCCGTCCACGATCTTCTCAGAAGAGGTGATATTGTCGGTGTGCGAGGATACCCCTTCAGAACCTCCCCCAACAAGGGTGGTGAAGGTGAGCTTTCTATCTTCATTGAGGAGATCATTCTACTCAGTCCCTCTGTGAGAATGATGCCCACTGACCATTTCGGTCTGAAGGACACTGAGACCAAGTACAGACAGCGATACCTTGATCTTATCATGAACAATACGACTCGTGAGCGATTCATTACCAGATCCAAAATTATCAGCTACATTCGTCGCTTCTTTGACAACAGAGGATTCATCGAGGTCGAGACCCCGATGATGAACCAGATTGCTGGTGGAGCCACTGCCAAGCCCTTTGTCACTCACCACAACGACCTCAACATGGAACTTTTCATGAGAATCGCTCCTGAGCTGTACCTCAAGCAGCTTATTGTCGGAGGTCTCGAGAAGGTTTATGAGATTGGCCGTCAGTTCAGAAACGAGGGTATTGATCTTACCCATAACCCCGAGTTCACCACCTGTGAGTTCTACGAGGCTTACGCTGATGTTTACGACCTCATGGAGACTACTGAGGTTCTCTTTTCCGAGATGGTCAAAGAGGTCTGCGGCTCGTACAAGGTCAAGTATCATCCCAATGGTCCCGAGGGTGACGAGTGGGAGCTTGACTTCTCTCGTCCTTGGAAGAGAATTGACATGATCAAGGGTCTTGAGGATCGCCTGGGTGTCACTTTCCCTCCTGGCGATCAGCTGCACACTGCTGAGACCAACCAGTTCTTGAGAGACACCCTAAAGAAGGTTGGACTCGACTGCACGCCTCCACTGACTAACGCTAGAATGCTCGACAAGCTTGTCGGAGAATACCTCGAGGAGGAATGTATCAACCCCACTTTCATCTTTGGACATCCTCAGATGATGTCTCCCCTCGCCAAGTACCACAGAACCGAGAGGGGACTGTGTGAGCGATTCGAGGTCTTTGTTGCTAAGAAGGAGATTGCCAACGCCTACACCGAGTTGAACGATCCTTTCGACCAAAGAGAGAGATTCGAGGAGCAGGCTAGACAGAAGACTGCTGGTGACGATGAGGCTCAGCTGATTGATGAGACGTTCTGCCAGGCCCTAGAGTACGGTCTTCCTCCCACTGGAGGATGGGGATGCGGTATTGACCGTATTGCCATGTTCCTCACAAACTCCAATACTATCAAGGAGGTGCTTCTGTTCCCTGCCATGAAGCCTGAGAACTAGGTTAGATGAAATATCAGTCATGTTTTTTTTTATTGAGGTTGAGAATATAAAGTTTGGTGCGCAAAAATATATCAGTAGCGTCAACATGGGAAAAAGCAGTAAAGACAAGAGAGATCTTTACTACCGCAAAGCTAAAGAGGAGGGATGGCGAGCGCGGTCAGCATTCAAACTACTACAACTTGACTCGCAATTCCACCTATTGGACGGTGTCTCCCGTGTTGTTGATTTGTGTGCAGCCCCAGGATCCTGGTCCCAGGTTCTTTCACGCAAACTGAATCATGAAACAGACAAAATAGTTGCAGTAGATCTGCAACCCATGGCGCCTATTGACGGAGTAACGACTTTGCAAGCAGACATTACACATCATCAAACGTTAGAGAAGATTCTCAGCATTTTTGGCGGAGAGCGCGCTGACTTTGTGTGCTCTGACGGTGCACCTGACGTCACCGGACTGCATGATTTGGACGAATACATCCAAGCACAGCTCATTTTATCGGCTCTAGAGTTAGCCACTGCTTTGTTGAGGCCGGGAGGAGCGTTTGTTGCCAAAGTTTTCAGGGGACGGGACATTGATCTCATGTACTATCAGCTCGGCCTTTTGTTTGAGACAGTGACCTGTGCCAAACCGCGATCATCAAGAGGCTCGTCTCTAGAGGCGTTCGTTGTTTGTCAAAATTATATTCCACGGCCAGGTTGGAACCCCATGGCCCGCCTGAAGACGGATAATCCAAAGCCAATCAAGGAAGTGGAGGTTGATGACAGCAACGAGCTCGATCTGCTGGATGATACAGCTGAGCGTTTTGTCGCGCCATTTATTGCATGTGGAGACCTTAGCGAATACGACTCTGATGCCACCTACACTCTCGACAAAGCGACTGCTGGGCTAAGTCTGGCCCCTGTTCAGTCTCCTACAGCCCCGCCTTACAAGACTGCATTGGAGCTCAAACGAAAAGGCATTATTAGGAGGTGACGCTGAGGTTCCCTCGTTACCAAGTATATGTCACACATGCCATGCTAATGTATTATTAACCTTTTTATTTTAAATTGGTGCTGCAAGCGGCGCACATATAGTTTACTACAAGACAGGCTCCACATGCATTTCAAGTGTCGTCCGAGTCGTAGCCGTGCAGAAATTTGTTGGGTGTTGGGAGAATCCTGTGGCTGGGCCGATCCGTGGCAAACAAAGGAAGGGGCCCAGACCAAGGACAAGCAAAACCTGGGGAACAATGATTATCACATACAGGCGGTTGATGATTGTTAGAATCGTATATTCATACGTAAATAAATACGAGATTCGGTTGATCTCGGTCTTGTAGTGTGGGTAATTTGTTAGCTTGTGCTCAGCACAGTAATGGAGCGTGAGGTATTTGTCGGTCGACTTGCGCGGTCTCTATAGTGTCTGATGTGACATATCACAATTAGATACCGCCACCAGATCTGTCGACAGTGACAAGTCTGTCGTTGGCGTGAGACTTCATGGCAGGGCGGTAGCAGAACCAGCGGACGGCATAGAATCCTCCAACCATGGTTCCGAGAGCCATGGGGGCCTTAGTCTTCCAGGTGAGAGCGAGAGCGGTCATTGTGTTGTGATTGAGGTGGTAAAGTAGAGGAGGGGTGTGTGAGGGATCAGTAAGATCAAAGGTTGATAAAGTCCGAATCAAGTGAGATATGCGCGCTCTTATATACTGCAATCGATCGCTGTCGGCATATTTGTTTTTTGTGATAAGGCCTATAGCCGGCCCTAAGGTTATGGGCTAGGGTTAGCCGTCTATAGTATGACGTTTGCTGATCGTTGCATGAATATGTGCAGCTTCGGGGGTTTTTATGTAGCTACCCCTCCGCCACCATGCCTATAAATCAGGCGCACCCTCCAGTGCCGTGCAGTCGGGACCAATGAACTGCCGAGGTGCCGAATCGGATCCTTCTTACATTCATGAACATAATCTGCCTTTGAAATCGAGACCCCCTGGTGGGCCAATGCTAGTTAACCTACGTGGGCCCTGGAGCCGACTCGGACGAGCCTCACCTGATATCGAATTACCGTTTGGGCAAGTGTGATGTCACTTCCAGCCGTTGAGCATCAGAACGGTCTGCGAAACTTGGCCCTCTGAATCAAAAGCTAACTAATGTGACACACGTGGGTTGTTCGGTGACGTATCTCATCAGCACCAGCCCAGGAAGCCAAGACTATGGGACGTTGAAGAGCAGCGGTTGGCAGGTACAAACACAACGTTTTTAGTCACAGCTGCTCAAATATTGTAGCTCCGTTGATTCTGGGAGTCGATGCCTACCAACTTGTGATTTCTCCTATACAGCTCTTGACATTGTATCTGGCACATCCTTGTTTGAGGCAAGTGTCTGCAATCAAAAAATTTCACCGTACCCGACCCTAACCACGTGCCCTCCTGCCTCTTTCGAGCTCCATTCATGTGCAGTGACGTCGAGTGTCGTGATGAATGGCCATTTACGACCTATTCCGTCAGCAATCCAACGCGCGCCATGTCAGCACACTAAACGGTTACGCATCATGCATGTTTGGCTTTCAACGGTTTCGGAATTAGGTTTGGCTACGTATTGAGAGCGTAAACTAGGGATCAACAGAAGGTAAAAACTAATAATTTCGTATTTCGGAGAAAAATGGAACGATTAACAGTGCTACACGTATACCTGTATAGTTCTGTTACAAGCAAAAATTTCTCCTGGGGGTGATTCGAACACCCGATCTGAAGATCACAATATTCCATTACAGTCTTACGCCTTACCAGCTTGGCCACCAGGAGGAACTCGTTGTGAATTTTACATTGTGGCGAGTGCTATCAAGTCTGTCAACGATCACGTGAGGTGCCACGTGACACGCTTGAATAAATCGAAAATATTTCAAAAATGTGCACTGTGAGTCACCATCAAGTTCAGCTATCGAGTAAGCCCAAGTGAATTTGAACTGGATTACTTGAAGTGGCGTGCCTGCCTTGGTTTTGAAAGGCTGTCGCCCTCGTTGACCGCCATATTTGTGCAGCAAGAGTCGAGTAACGGACTCAGTTTGTGATCTATTTGCATGAATTTCATAAAGGAGTGTCATCGTTGATTGTTAAATCCTTCGTTGGGCCAATACTCGTTGCAAATGACTTGGTGGGATCTTTTTGGAAATGGCCTGCGCGTATTCACTGAGTGAAGTCCGCCTATTTGCCAGCAGTCATCTTGGCAAACACCCCGGTACCCCCTATCTCTCTAGGGGATATTCCTAGGGCATTTAATATCACATCACAGACACACATGCCTTAGCAAGTCATTGAGCCGCACCTAACGAAGGAGAATGCAGGGACGTCATCGGGTTGGCAACCCCTTTCCTGGTCAACATTTGCCTAAGCAATTGCCAGACAAATTGCAAGAAAACTCGCCCGGCTTGCACTTGACTCCCCAGGGAACAATGTGATTGCAACGATTGTACGATCACGTTCTTTGGGTTACTCTGGCAGTCGCGTTGAAACACAACAGCCCCAGTGTTTTGGCTCCACAGCTCCCCATACCCACCCTACATGAGGAATGTGCCCGTAAACAATGAGGACCTGAAGAACGGCTCGCTCCGTTAATAGCACAAGGTGTACCCTTGGACGCTATTTCTAATTTTGAACTTACTCACAACCACTCTATTCAACGAGCCCCGATACTCGGCCCCTTCTCGGCGACTGACGCAATGTTTTCAACCGCGCAGTCCTTGCCGGCCACGTCCCAGACAATGGTTGACGAGACACCCACAATGGCTTTCGAAAAGGCGGCCCTGTCGAGCGGTGACAAGCGCCCATCACCAAACGACAGTTGTGATCCAAGCGGGGCGATTTCGACCCTCGACCTTTTGATCCTAATAACCGACCATAACAATGTCAACTACAACCTGGTCTCGGATTTTTTCCTTACATACAGGATGTTCTGGACGCCTGAGGAACTTCTTCGGTGTCTTCTTGACCGGTTCACCTGGGCGTGCAGTGACCACTCCACATTCTCACCGCATCAAATATTTACATCACAAGAATCACAGCAACAAATAGTGAATCCAGAAGTATACCGCGGCATTGCCATTCGAACTTTCGTGGCCCTGAGACACTGGATCCTGAATTTCTTTGCCGACGACTTTGTCCCCAACTTTGGTCTGCGATCCCAGTTTGTAACGGCTTTGAACAACCTTTACAACTCTCCTGCTATTGAAAATGACCCCCACTATAAGCACATGTTGCACCAGCTCAAACAAGCATGGATGAGTCTATGCTGTCTCTACTGGCAACTTGGTGCCTTTGAGAGCAGTGCCTTTGATGCGACGCTACCTATCTTTGCGGGCGGCCAATTTGGCGAGAGCACAGTCACCACAACCTCTCCCAAAAGACTGACAAAAGAAATGAAAGCCGAGAGAAGACGAAGTTTGCTCTCTTTCTACGACGGGCCAATTGCTCCTGTGTTGCATGGCAGTGATGTTCCTCATCATGTCGCGGGAGGGCTTGTAAAAGGCGGTATTGCCCTGTTTTGTGACGTCCAGGTCGACAATGTCAAACCGCCAACCCCAGTCAAACGTATTGTGCTCAACAGTCGGCCGACCAATCCCATTAATGCCACTCGCGCGGACAGCAAAGCTCACAATCCATCCACAACCAGGTCCTTTTTCGGTGTCCATAAGCGTCACGACACTACCAACCATCTATGGTCAGCCACCAAGAGCATCAACATTGTGGCCAGGATCAACAAGCTACTAGACTGTGTCGTTCGACAACCGCTTCGCGAAAGCAACGAGAAGGATGAGGTTGTTGGGCCAATACGCATTGATATGCTATGTGCTCGCGTCATTGAGGAACTGAATGAGTTTCTCGAGCCTTCTACCCGCGTGAGCAAAATTCAGTCCCGCTCACCCAAGCGAGAATCCTGGGCATCGAATCAGCAACTTGCAGGATCACCTGTCAGACGTTCACATGTTCATCAGCTCAATGTCGCTCGTCGAAGAGCAAAACAAAAGTACAGTATGACCCGATCAGTTCAGACCTCCATCCCCAGTACGGTCTCATCCTACTTGTCCTACGACGAGGATTTTTCCCTTTCAAGTGATCAAGCTGTGACGATGATGAAAGCAGAAGAGTCAGACAACAGGCTCAGACGGGCTGTCCGTCTGAGCAATCTGCGGGCTGCCGCAACCGGACACCGTGATGTGAGTCCAGCTCAATCAAGCTATTCCACAGAACGAAGCATGTCTCCTGATATATTCCTGACAAGAAGTCGCCCTCAATTATCAGACTCACCAGTTCAAGGGAGAAGACAATCGAACCCCAACATTGCATATTCAGGCATTGACTCCGACTTTGCCAATGAGCTCGCAGCTATATCGGATGAGGACCTAGGAGGAGATGCAGTAATGACGGCATTGCATAAGCTCGAAGGAACCTTTGTACGGCCCAACCCTTCAGCACCCATGGTCAAGGTCGTCTCAAACATTCCCCCTCCTCCTGCACCAGCAGCCGTCCCACAGTCATTATCACATAGCTCATCCTTGGGGATGACAGTACAGTACTCATCGATGCATAATTCGAACCTTTTCAAAGCAGCGTTCGAGTCAAAAATGGACATTGCTGCTCTCGGCAATCCTTCCATCAAGGAAGCAGAACAACAACAACAACAACAGCCACTACAACAAAGAGACCTCTCCTTGCCTTCTACTACCGTTCTTAACCAGACATCGCGAGGAAAAGAAAATGCGTTCTCTCAACAGCGCACAGTCTCTGACTCTATCATTCAGCGCTTTCCTAGCGCCGGCGGCCGCTATGCCCATGCCTCTTTTATCTTGCGGTACAACTCGAGAGAGCTGTGCGAGCAAATGACCCTCATAGAAAAGGATGCTCTCGGCGAACTCGATTGGAAAGAGCTTATTGAGGTCTCGTGGGCCAAAGAAGTCACAGCGTACCCCAGTTGGCTCCAGGTCTTGGCCAGCGGACGCGTCTATGGAGTCGAGCTAGTAATTGCGCGCTTCAACCTCATGGTCAACTGGATCAAATCGGAAATTGTCATGACGTCCAATCTCGAGGATCGGGCTCAGACGATTGCTCGGTTCATCCATATTGCTCATCATGCCCGTTGCATCCAAAACTACGCCACTGCCATGCAAATCATGCTGGCCCTGTCCTCCGCTCTGATTTCCGGTCTCAGACAGACCTGGGCCAACGTCAGCAAAGATGATCAAGAGATTCTGCAGCAGATCACACAGCTAATGTCCCCCTTTCGGAATTTTGCAATGCTAAGAGCTTGCCTTCGCACCACAGACCTCGATCAGGGTTGCATTCCATTTATTGGCTTGTATCTCTCGGATCTCACATTCAACAATGAGAAATCTTCGAACCAAAATGGCCCGATCAATTTCCACAAGTATCAGGTCAGCGCATCGATCACTAAAGCCCTACTGCAGTGCATTGAGTGGTCAAATCGATACCAGATGCCTGCCAATGACGAGCTAATGGCAAAATGCTTGTACATCCGCTCCCTCACACAAGAGGAAATGGAGCAACACGTTGCTCAAATCTCCTCCTAGTAGCAGGCATATAAGTTATAATTAATTGATAAGTTAATGAAGTCACATCTCAAACCCCTGACCGTTGACAAAGTCGTGCTCGTCGCCCTCGTCCTGCATCTGCACATCTTCATCCTCTTCTTCCTGGCCGTGCATCTGTTCCTTGGAGTGGTCATCGTCGTACCACTCAATATCTTCATCAATTGCACCAGGCCGGAGACTGGTGCCAAACTTCTTGAAGTTTTCCTCCAAGGTCGAGTCGACATACGTGAACCCTTGGAACTTAGCCTGGATTCCCGGAGACAATGGCGTCGACTCACCCAGCATCAATGTTCTATGCACAGCACTTGTAGATGCTTGGGTGAATTCAGGATCAAAATTAGACGTGTCGGTCTCTGACGCAACCTGAGGCTTGAATGGTGGCGGAACCTTCTTGGCTGCGAGTGCCTCCCAGTCAATGTCCCTGAAAAATGGATGCTCCATAAGCTCTTTAGCATCTTCGTTGGCGCCAAGTCTGTGTCTGGGGTTTCGGTTCAGCAAACCCTTGACAAAGTTGCGACCTTCAACTGAAAGTGCCTCTCGTGGGAACCTCACCTTGCCAAAGGCAATGTTTTTGTACATTTGCTGATTGTCCTCTGCGTAGAATGGACTCCATCCACAGCACATCTCAAACACAAGCACACCAAGTGACCAGAAGTCGACCATCTTGGTATATCCTTGATCATCCAGTAGAACCTCGGGTGCAAGGTACTCTGTCGTGCCGCAAAACGTGCTTGTGGTGCCATCGTCTCGCAGATTGGCCTTGGACAGACCAAAATCACACAAGGCAATGTGGCCATTGACATCCAACAGAATATTCTCTGGCTTCAGGTCTCGGTACACGATACCGTTCTTGTGCAAATGGTCGAGAGCAAGAATGAGCTCGGCAATGTAGAACTTGGCCCGCTCTTCGGTAAACTTACTCTCGCGCTGCAAATGCCAGAAAAGCTCGCCGCCTGACATGTAGTCGGTGACCAAGTACAGATCTGTGAGTGTTTGGAACGAGAACTTGAGATTCACAATGAACGCCGACTGCGCTCCACTAGTCCGTACCAAGATATTGCGCTCTCCAATGGTGTGGGCAACCTCCTTCTTCTGCACAATGACTTTCTTAGAAAGCACCTTCATTGCATAAACTCGATGAGTGTCCTTCTTGCGCACCTGGTACACCTTGCCGAATGTCCCCTTTCCAACGAGCCTAAGGACCTCAAAGTCATCGGGCCCGATTGCCTTGGCTTTGGTAAAGGGCTCAAAAACATAGTTGACTCTGACTTCTCCAGTGACACGCTCACCCTTGACTCGTGGTTGAAGCGGTAGCCAGGTGTCCACCATTGACTGCTTCCATAGGTCAGGTCGGATGCTTGCATGGCCGAGGTATGCATCGTCGTGTAGAGAGTCGTAAATAGAAATGTCCAGTTCAGATTCATGGCTGGTCACATCAAACTTGGCCTCGTCCTTCCACAAGGGATTGGACGCACCGTGTCGAGCAGCCAGTGTTCCCAGAGTGGCGAGAGCCAGGCTCGAAGATTGTCGTGATCGAGGAATAGCAATACCGCCCGAGGATCTTGTACGCCCATGGTCGCCAGCAAGAGAAGGCGTTGCTGATTTGCCGATCGGATCAACATTGGTCAGACCCAGCCCAGTATTTTCTCCCTCGGCGGGTCCTGCTGCGCCATGCCCTACAAACTCCGATGAGTCAAAGGTGCACACGACATACGGGGTGGCGAGTTCGGGTGTTGTGAGGTTACGGGCTTCAATGATGCGAACCTTGAGCTTGCCCAGAATCTCCGTGGTCTCGATTAAGGGCGGGGTGACCAGACCCTGATTTTCGTCTGTTACCATGGTCGACGACGCCGGTTGATTAGTGTTAGTATGATTAGCAGATGCTGTGCTGAACGTATTGGTCGTGGGATGAGCTGACAGCGGCAGGGCCTGCTGGGCGCCTAGACCAAATGCATGATGGTGTTGTTGTGTATTGGGGTCCATAGGCTGCGAAAGTCCTCCGTGTGCTGAAGCAGACGACACTGCAGAGACAGGCGCGGTTTTCGGAGGCACGTATGGTGATGACTCTCGCTCGCCGCCAGGAGACGGGTAATCGGCTTTGGGGGCGTCATGCAAGTTTGACGGCTGCGAGGTGTGCTTGCCTGCAAAGCCGAAGCCAAACAGCGACCGAGTAAAGTCGGGCATTTGGATGTTAGTAGTCTCTGTTTGCTGCGAAATAAAGGTCGAAAGGAAGAAAAAAAAAAAAAAAAAGAGAGAGAGAGAGAGAGAGCGGTTAGCGAGACACGAGATTCTAGTAAGTAGTTGTGTCTATGCGGTTGTGCCGCGTCGTTCAGTCCTCGACAGCCTTGATCTCAGAGGAATGCGGATCAGGCTTTTAGATACCGGTGGTGACCAGAGCTTTTGCCGTCGTCAAAGCCTGCAATACAAAGCCCGTTCACCCAGGCGTCTCGATGGTGTAGCAAATTTTAAAGCTCAATGGGATGAGACAGTTCGGTTATTCAGCCTCAGGCCCAACCCGCTATAGATAAGCACTAAAAAGAATGCATCCTCAACCCTGCAACACGCTAACCTTAGGCACGATTCTCTCCGATGCGCAGATAAAAACCGCCGATGATTGTCCTTCTGCAGGCATTGCATTGCATGTAGCTTTTTTCACCTGATACCGATAGCTGGAGATTATCTCGGTTAGCTTACAGTAATTTATCCTTCCAATAACATCTGCCTGATTAAACTATGTCCAATGCTGACTGGCCAGTAAGATCTGCCCATAACTGATGACAACCTCAAGTGTAAGCAAATAACTTTCGATAAAGGGCACGCACGAGCGACATTTGGCAACCTTGCGCTCATCGGAAGTGTTTTTAACCGCTCCGTTGCGCTTCTTAGTGGCCCAAATCGCCAGCACCTCGAACCGACTTGCCTTGAAGTACGACGTTTATTAGGGCAGCTACGGGCGATCACCAACCGGCAGGCCCTAACCCCGGCGCCAGCCGGGCCATTACCAATGTTGCTAAGCGTGAGATTGGTGCTATGGTTTACTTGTGGTGTGTCCTCACTGCGGGGTCTAGTAGCTTACTCGGAGAGATGTTCGTTGATTCGGGGTTTCATTGTAAAAATACCCATGTCAAGGTTATATTATATCCTCTGCTGACGCTCTGCCACTTTAGGATCTCTTCCAAATAACATTCTCAAGATTTTGAACTGTTGCCTCAAAGCCAGGGCACATGCGCAAGGGTTGTCAGGACACTGTGTGTGATAATCTTCAGCCGCGCGCACCCGATGTTAGAAAGCACAAAAAGCCGTCTTTCGTTCCGAAATAGACATGCTATCAATCATCTTGTCTGCTTGATTGCGCATGCCAATTTGTGCTCCAACCGGCTCCTAAATGTAGCTTTAAACCGAAATGCACATTGCTGATGCTCTTACTTTAGGTTGGTATCTGCTTTCACACAAGCCTAGTAGTTCTACTCACCATGGCTATGTTGTTGCGCGCGTTGCGCAAGACCGGCCTACTGAATGTCCCCATCCAGGGAGAACAACAGCTTGTGAACTTCAGGATCCCAGAGCTAGGAATCAAAAACCTACTGACGCGTTGCGATCAAGACTTGGGCGGATTCAGCACGGTTGATCTCAAGGTGATGGAGTCGGACCAAGGTCCATTCGGCAGATTCGAGGGCAATTTGAGTCTTGATTTACCAGCTGATCGACCAGACATTGTAAGGCTCGGCTATGCCATGTTCCGTACCAAAGACATTGAGCCCAAGATGTGGGGCCTTACGTCCTCGGAATTCTGGGATTGGGAGCATTTCAGTCACCTTTGCTTGAGAGTCCGTGGCGACAGACGCAAATACTTTATCAACGTACAGGCAGAGAGTGCATACCCCACCGATCTGTACCAACATCGGTTGTTCCTCAAGACGCCGGGCCAATGGGAAACCGTTCAGGTTCCACTGCAGAATTTCATACTAACGAATGGCGGCATTATTCAACAACAGCAAGCAATGAATGTCAGAGAGGTCAAGTCCGTCGGTATTGGCCTCATTGATCGACAATATGGGCCGTTTTGCCTGGACATTGACTGGATCAAAGTAGTGTCTGGCACACTCGCGGCGCCGGCGCCGGCCCCGCCTTCGATAACACCAGGCAAGCGTCTCTCCGTGGACGATTAAAACAAAAACAAATGCATTATCTATAATGGGAACTTGACGTTGATTATGGGCGACTGCTGCAGGTAGAGCACTCCGTCCTGGACCCTAATGATGCCCTGGGATTCAGTTTCCACCGGTTCTAAGACCTCCAGGTCGCGCGGTAATGTGACGCCATTGACTGCGATTGCTTCAAGGGAATCTATGCTATTGAATCCTGGCTTGCGAAGAATGCGCAAATTTTTGCCGCTCAGACTGTTCACTTGAACTGTTCCGAGCCCGCCTGGCTTCTTTTTTGGTTCGTCAGCCGCGTAGTTAACTCCTTTTCCAAAGGAAAGCTCAAACATCTCCAGCTTTGGAGCAACACACGTGGCTTGCGGCCATACATACCGTTCTGCAAAGAGCTTGCTTTCTTCATCCTCAGCTGGGCGCTCCTGCGCTACCCAGCTCGGGCTGGTATAGTTGTAGTTTGAGTCCAAAGTGTAGAAGGATGGCCAGGATGCCACTCGTGAGTACCAGGCGTTCCTGCCCGTCCATGTTTCGCACACTTCGTCGACCAGTTTAGCGGAAGAGGGCCGTGGCTTGAGAGAAACAGCCTCTTTCTCGCCAGAGAGTTTCCGCATCAGCCAAGTCTTAAGACTGAATGTGTCGTCGTCGTTTAGATCTGAGAGTTGCTGTATTGCAGCAAGCTCGTTGCGGTGAACCTGCTCGAGCAAACGTGGGTATCTGTTCACTGATGAATGTTTCAAGACATCTTGGTCAAACCAGAAAGGGTGTGCCTCGGTGGAGAACACAAAATTGGAAAATTCCTTGTTCAGCGGGTTTTCGCGATCAAATAGCAAGTACAGATACTTGGCTGTCTCGGAAAGGAAGAAACTTTCCATGCGGTCAGTGAGCTCGCCCGTACGCGTATCCTGCGTACCTGCATAGCCGCAGGATACTCGGTTTATAGCCTGTAGGTCATTCATTGCCTCGCGGCCAATTTCCAAAAAGAGCGGATCATTAGTCGCCTGGTGGAGGTAGTAGTTAGACTCTACAAACTCTGGGCGCAACGGATACCACTCCAGGTTGACTGCGTCGATGGAGTTTTTCTGGCCCATGCTCCAGCGCTCTGGCAGGCCGCCGTATGTTTTCCAAAGCTTGTAATAAGTTAGATGGTGCTTGACTGCAGCAGTGAGGTCGCCCGCTAGTGTCTGAACACCAGGGAAAAACGCTGAAAGCGAGTCGATCCAGTCGGTGAGAATCTCCCCGGTAAAGAAGTTGATGTTTCTGAACATCCATCCATCCCAGCTGTAATGCATGAGTGTCTTATATAATGCATGAAACACCCGATAGAAGTTATTATCCCCAAAGAGTACATAGTACTTGAGTGCGTACTCGTAATACGAATCGATGCTGGCGCCAATGCCTGTGATCTTGGCCAGCCAGTACCCTGTCTCGGCGTCCACTGACATAGCGATCATGTCTATATTGGATCTTCGAGACCATAGCTTCAAAAATGCTTTTCTCGCCACGTCCTCGAACCTCGTATCCCCTGTGAGCCTCGAAAGCAGACCAAATTCCAGAAGCAGTGATCCCGCACCCGACGAACATGTCTCTGTAATGTATTTGCCGCCGATCGGTACGACTCCGTGTTGCAGGTGGATTCGAGGGTGGGGGACTCCTGACGGTGTGTCGAAGGCAGGCAGGAGTCTCAGCCCGAGATCGTATGCTGCTTCCAGCAGTTCTCCATTGTACCCTTTGATTGAGTTGTTTAGTCGAGGAACCGATGCATATAGATGCGCAGAGAGCAATCCGCCCATGCCTCTAATGGTTGTCTCGAATACCTGGACGGTGGCCGAACGGTTAAAGTCAACGGTTTCTATCGCTAGATTGACGTATTTTTCAAACTGATCCGACTCTCCCATCATGGCAAACATGTCGAGAGAGTCTACCAGTGTCACCCCATAGCCTCCTAGTACGTCATTGAGGTGGAGGTTACTGGGATCAGTATCATTTCTTGTTAGGCCCGTGCATGAAAGTGGTCGCAACTCGTCAAGGGGAAACGCATTGTTCATATAATTGTCCCATCCATGATAGAACATGGCTCTTGCCTGCTGCTTGAGCGCTGTGGTATTGAGGAGGCCATCACTGTGGGGCAATCCGTACACGGCTCCTACTATCCATGTTAACAACAACACCAACGGTCGCATGTGGTGTGGGGCTGATGAGCGAACCCTGAAGTTGGAATATATCAGTAGGGTTGCCAAAATATATTTTCTAATCACAACCATGGGGAAGGCGCAGAAAACCCGCAAGTTCGCCGAGAAAAAGCGCATGATCGGCCAGAAGGATGGCCGGTTAAAGAATGCCAATAAAGATCAAGCTCCAAAGAAGCCTGCAAAGGATGCAGAGCTTGTGCGGGAGGTACCCCAGGTCTCCTCTGCGCTGTTCCACCAGTTCAACGAGGCCATCAAGCCGCCATACCAGGTGCTGGTTGATACAAACTTCTTCAACTTCAGTGTGCAAAAGAAGATCGATATAGTCCGGGGAATGATGGACGCTCTGTATGCCCGGTGCATACCAATAGTAACCGACTGTGTCATGGCGGAGCTGGAAAAGCTTGGACCTAGGTTCCGTATAGCGCTGAGGCTTGCGCGCGACCCTCGAATCAAACGACTAACATGCTCACACAAGGGTACATATGCCGACGATTGTCTTGTGTCCCGAGTTATGCAGCACAAGTGTTATATTGTAGCCACTAACGATGCCGACCTCAAGCGACGGGTCCGCAAGGTCCCCGGTATCCCCATTATGAGTGTGGGAGGTCACAAGTATGTCATTGAGCGTCTTCCTGACGTTTTTTAATTTATTGCATTTGTCATGTTTTGTCTTTGGTCTCCTACATGTATGTACCTTTCTACCCATGGTTGCATGCTTGTCGGCAGTTATATAGCCCCCACGCAATATAAAGGTTTAATACATTCCCAACACATGCTGTCTCGACGAGCGATCCGACAGCTCTCGAAATTGCTGCTGGGCGGTACAGTACTGACCCTGGTAATATTAGTGTCCGACTGGTACCTGGACATATTACCAGGAAAGGTACAGCATCGATTACCAAGTGCGTTCAACTATCATGCATCCCATCCTGTTTGGGTTGTGAGCGATGCCCGCCTCGAATCATGTTACTCGGAATCGGGGTGCGCCGAGAGGCAAACCGATACATGGAAGATGATTCCCAAGGACCTTCGATTTGGCGCTAGCTCCTGGTCAACTCTAGCCAAGACATATTTATTTTTCAACGTCACTCACGAAGAAGGCGGCAGTGTTCACAGCGGAAACGTGATTGTTGATGTCACATGCAACCACACAAATCTGGATCAAAGTTGGAGTCAGGTTCCTGAGACAAATTTGTGGATGAAAAAAGGTCCGCTGGACGAACAGCAACCTCGGATCATGGGTATGGATGTTTTGTTTGGCGCCGACGCCGTGGACCCGAGACCTGGATGGGAAGTAGTGCCAGGGAACCTGATTGATCTAGAAGATACAGAGATCGTACCACGGATCTCGGTACTCCGAGCAACACAGCTGCCGGAACCTGCAGGATCGCAGCGCAAGGCAACCAAGGATAAGCTCCGAGTCCAGACCAACGGCAACTTCAAGGTCCTACAGCTCGCAGATCTCCACTATGGTGTCGGTCCGGGATACAAGATGTGTTTGGACACGGCGGGAGACCTGTCGCTCAAAGATCCGTCTCAGTGTGCAGCCGACTTGGAAACACAGACTTTTGTGAAGGACGTACTAGACCTTGAAAAGCCCGACATGGTGGTACTCTCGGGCGATCAGATCTTTGGAAGAGAATCGCCCGACCAGGTCACTGTTCTATATAAGGTTGTTGCTCCACTAGAGAAACGCAAGATCCCTTACGCCATAATCTGGGGGAACCACGATGACGAAGGTGCCAAGCTCGACCGTCCCCACCTTGCGCAGCTAGCAGCCTCGCTTGACCACTCTTTGTACCAAGACGGTCCTGAAGATGTAGAGGGCCACGGCAATTACATGGTATCGGTGAAGGCAGCGCGCAGCAACTACCCAGCGCTGACATTCTACTTTGCCGACACACACGGTCGACAAAACACAAAGTCTGGCAACCCTCCATACAAGCCACTGGCGGACTCTCAGCTGGAGTATTTAAAGAAGCTTAGTGCAGAGCAAAGGACCGCACAAAAAGGGTACTCGCACATCCCCCTGAGCATGGCGTTCATCCATGTGCCATTCATGGAATTCCGGTTTATCAGTAACATGGTGGGCTCGGCCCGTGAGGGAGCAGCATGCTCGCGTACGGGCGTGGCCAGAGACGTGCTTGAGGAGATTGGCGCGAGCATTGTGGCGTGCGGGCATGACCACACTAACGACTACTGCGGTGTCAACACCAAAGACGGCGAGGACAAAAACGCTATATGGCTATGCTATGGAGGTGGAGCAGGAGAACGCGGGTACGGTGGCCACGATTATGTTCGCCGGGTCCGGCTGTTTGAGTTCAACACTCAGTCGGGCACTATCCACACGTGGAAACGCACGCACGACACGGTTCTCGAGAAAACCGACGTTCAGCTGCTTGTTCAGGGCGGTGAGCTTGTCTATACCAAGTAATACTAACACTTTATTTAACATGGAGTGAGCGGAAGTAGTAGTTTGTCAGTTTGCACATTATGGAGCCGCACGCACTTAATTCAAGACCACCAACAGCAGCTAGCTGGCTGTAAAGCTGTTTACGATGGCAGACTCGGAGGCGATCATTGCTCGATGCAATGTAAGTTGTTTTCCTTCAATGGGATTAGTGGACTTTACTAACCAGGAAGTCAAAGACGCCCTGCAATCACTCAAGATCCCGCAACTCAAAGAGGTGTTGAGGATGCTGGGACTCTCTATCTCTGGCAAAAAAGCAGTCCTGCAGGACCGCATCATAGAACAGCTCCACTTCTTTGTGCGACTGTCCAACGTCGACGACATCGAGAAGGTACGACGTGCCATCGACAACCTGGTTATGTTTGGCACCATTCTGCCACCAGATTCGACGTCAGGAGGAGACATTGGCCTGTTACCTACGGGCCCACCGCCATTGACATACTCTCAACAGGTTAATAACCTAGCAGGAACAGGAGCCATGGATAGCGGATACAATTTATTTGCGATAAACGAGGCGTTAAATAACAACTTCCAGGCACGACGGGGATATAGGCCACTAGCGGCTATGCCCTCACAAACGCAAACAACAAGCAGCAATCAGTTACCACCAATATTACTTGGCAGAAACTCGACGCAATACCATTATGCTACGCGCAAAACAGACCAGTCTGACGGGGATATGGTGCTGGGCATGCAGTTCAAGCCCAGTCCGTTTTATCATATCATCCAGATGCTTCACATGCCCATCATGCTGCATCCACCATACAGCCCTCGAATCACGCGGAACAGCAACTTTGTGATTTCAGATGATGTAGTAGGAGCCATCAAAAGTGGAAAACTCAAGGTGTATTTCTTTTCGCAAAATTACCGTGAATCCAATGCCCCTGCATTCAATGAGTTCCCAAGCCTGACGGAGGTCTCGCTAGACGGTACGGTCGTGCCATCAAACACTAAAGGTATCAAGGGCCGCGCAGGTTCAACCAGGCCGGTTGATCTTACACAGCAACTGCTGTCGAATCTCTCGAAACCACGACACTCTATCGATGTAATGGTGGCGTTTCCTATGAACAACAACAGAGTCAAGGATGAGGTCCAGCGCAACGTATGGGCTATGGCGGCGTATCTTGTGCGGCCCGTCACCAGAATGGAACTGATAGAAGAACTAGCGAGGCGTCCGAAGATTGCCAAACAGCAGGATCTCGAAATGATCCGGGAATCCAACTCCGACGAGGACATTGTGGCCACCTCGACAGTCAAGAGACTCAAGGATCCCATTTCGTACATGAGAATCGTGGTCCCCATGCGCTCGGTGAAATGTGACCACATTGACTGCTTCGACGCGGAATCGTACTTTTGCCTACAGATGACCGCGGCGACGTGGGACTGCCCTGTGTGCAACAAGTCAATCAACTTTGAGGATCTTGCTATCGACGAGTACTTTAGCGAGATTCTCGAGAAAACCCCATCCAATACTGAAGAAGTGGAGGTCATGCCCGACGGCTCATGGAATGCGATCAAAATAGAAGACGATAGCGACATGGATGATACAGACGAAGAAGAACCAAGCCGGTCCAAGTCGGCTCTTAACCAATCTGGACCCGAAGTTATCGTCTTAAGTGACTCTGACGACGAAGGCAGTGGTGCTTCTCAAGAAGCACCACCACGGGCAACCACGAATGGCACCTCCACTGCAAGTGATCATGACAGCCGACTCCCACCACCCATACCCCCAGTGAGAAAACCTGATTTCCGGTCGTCCCTCCTATTTAATGGCGATCTGGGTCCGGTTCCTCCGGTACCGGTACCCGTAATTACCCCAGAGCAGCACAGGTCGTCGACAGAAAGTGAAATCAGTACTGTCATTGACGAGCATTTGGACTTGGCTCTTGGCACTTCCGGAAACAGAGATCCACTCAATGAAGTCTCGAATGGACCGAGTAACTCACCAAGCGCTTCAACACCGCCCGTAGAACAAAGTAACAACAACCCACCCCAAACCTCCACACTACCCAATTCGACACAAAAGCTGGGACCAGGTCCCGTCAAGGGCCAGTTCAGTCGCCCTCTTCCTGGAACTGGAATTGTACGCAAACGGGCAGAGGATTATAATGCTGCCATAAGCAAAGCAAGCCAAGCAAGACCCGCGTCGAGCCATCCTTTCTTTATGACTGCGAGCCAGAAAAGAGCCCATCGTAGCTCAGGGTCACCAGCTATGCAGAGTCTCATGTCTGGGTCCGAACTGCTAGCTAAACGGCCGTCATTGAGTAACGTTGACTTTCAACGCTCCTCTCCATTGTGGGGAGCTTCAACTGATACTTTGCCACCCCGTCCTGCCGTGCGGTCTGCTTCGTCGATGACGGAGCATGACACTCCTACTGACGAACCACCGTCTCTTACTCGGTCCAATCCGAGTTTTGAGCGAGTTCGCACCCCGGCTGGACCTCGTTCCATGCCTGATTCAATCCCACACATTAGTAGGAGTCCGAGCCCTGAAGCTCGCACGTCTTTAACCGAAAAATACCCCGGGCCTCCGGCCAATATGGGTCCCCCGGGGTCCAGATTCATGCAGACTCCGTTGCTACCTCTCACGCTCCCGGCTCCTCCTGCTCCTCCTGCTCAACCGTCCCAGCCGTACGTAGTGGATTTGACAATGTCTGACGACGAATAATGATAACGACTCACGACTATTTATTGAAATCTAATTGCATTTTCTAAACCCGTTTAATGGCGTGCTCAAAGTCCCGGCCGCGGCCGCCAATAAATTCCAACTCGCAGAACCTCACCGGCATCTGAGTTTCCTGAATGACCTTGAGCAGTTCGTCGTACTCATGGGCACACTGCTTGTAGTGCCGGAACCACGTCTTCCATGGCGATTCCTCGTTGTGATCGAGATCAATCCAGTGGTAGCAGATACCACACATGCCCTCCCACTTGGACTCACGGTCGGGCTTCCTACGGATAACCAATGGATCTTCAAAGACCCTTCCACCAGGGTAGATACCGTGGTGGTGGTTCTTGTGGTACAGGTACCCCGAGTTTTTGAGCAAATGGAAACTGCCGCCGTCACAATGCTCACACCAGCCCTCCTTGTTAGAGCCCTCGCCAACGACCCACTTGGGGTCGTAGATATTGTCCTTTCGGCGCGAATGCTGGGTAGCATTGGACCCCTCTGGTGGGTTGGGAGCGCGGACTCGGCGAGTCTCAGAGCTAGGACTGTGTCCTCTGTTCACTGACCCCATATCGGCTCTCCACTTGCTCACGCTGGCCAATTGTTGCGGGCTCTCGTCTCCGATTATTTGGTATGCTGGGTACCGGTTGTTTCTGCGAGGAGGACGGCTGCATATGACTGCGACTGCCGCCTGAACTTTGTTGAGCAGCTCCGTATCGGTCATTTGGGGTTTGCGCTGGTTCTCTTTGAACCGGAAGAACTGCTTGGACTTGCGTTTCTGTGATTGTGACCACGTACGGACGATTTTATTGATAGCGTCTGGGGAAAACTCGAGGGGGCCCATGCGCTGACTATCAAACTCAAATTGGAGCCCATTCTTGCCAATGCGGGGGCACGAATCGCGCACATTTTCATCCAGAACAGTTCTGTGTTCCATGCCTGAGGTAGGGGACACTGCCGCTGATAAGATCTCCCACAGTGCACACTGAAACCCAGCGTCCGTCTCCTTAAATCCCAACATGGCGCGGAACATGGGAGCCGAATCATTGATCATAACACCAGACGAGGTGAACATAGGCGCAGAAGGCGCAGATCCGTTGAAAATGAGTGGACGATAGACTACAGTGTCGGGTATAAACGGGTCATCGTCGCTCTTTACCTCAGGAGACACATACGAGCTTTGTAGAAACTCCTGAGTCGAAGCGTCCAAATTAAGTCCACTGTAGTCTATTTCCATCTCGTGTTGTTGCGGGGACAGCTTGTATATCTGCTGTTGCTGTTGCTGTTGCTGGTGCTGGACGGCCTCTACTGGAAATTGTGTTCTGGGGGCAGACGCTGTGGGCGTAACCATGAACGGCTCGAGATTCGAGTAGATGTAGTGATCCACAACAGTAGCTGCCTGATCTTTTCTGCTGGAAGATGCTGTTGCTGTTGTGATCCAGCCCACATCAAAGTCTGCATCGCTGCCTAGAGTATAGTTGGAGAGCGAGTTATTGGACGACGGTGGTGTGATACAGAGTACCTCATCTGCGGCGTGATTGAAATTGAAAGAAGGCGAAGAGTACGACGATGAACATGAGTCGTCGACCGCTAGAGGAAACAGTCTGTTTCCTGCTCTCGAAGACGGGGCTGATGCTACTGCTGCCGGTGTCAGGAAGGTTGACGACATTTGAATGCCTGAATCAAACATCATAGCGGCAGCAGCGCTCGATCTAGAGGGATCAGACACTAGCGTACCGTTGAGCGCTTTGACCATTTCGACAGGCAAAGCCTCGTCGGGTTCTCGCAAAAACACATCCAAATCCGCAACATTAAACGTCGACTCGGACATTTTCTGGCTAGCAAGTGAGCGGCCTCAACACTTGCGGATCTCGATCAGAGATGCCAATATATTAATGATCCGATCATAGTGACCATGTGCCGCACCGCGGCAGGGCATGAACATGTCGCATTGAAAAGGGGGACTGTGCCATGCTGCCGCTCGAACCATGGTTAGCAGAAATCCCAAAGTCCAAATTCGCTCTACAGTGGAGGGTAAACACGGTTAGAGCTCAGCTAATTGGAGAAAACCAGAATTGGCTTGGGCGTAATACAATGCCAGTGCGTGGGGAGAGCATGTATTCCGGTACAATCACTGTAGGTGAACAATTGATTGAAACTGGAATAGTTAATATAAGAACGCGTGCCCCTGGCTCATTGCGCAGCTCTTGACATCGTTCGTGTTGCTGCGATGACATGAACACCATATGAGCTCGCTGGTCGGAGCTTCAGGATCTCAGCGATGCTCTTGAATACAATAGCTGTATGGCCGTGTATGCAAAACTCGACTAAGGTTTTGTGAAAAAAGTCCTATCAGATATTCATGCTCACTTCCTCGTTGAGTCCCTGAGTTAGCTGTAAAGGTTCGAGTCTCCCAACTTCTCAAAATCAACAGCAACATGCCTGATATTCGACCATAAAAAAAGATAAATTAACCAGATACAACTAAGACGAAAGAAGCTTGTACAATACATTGACAAGCCCCCCAAGCAGCGAAGCGTCCACCTTCTCAGCGGTGGCAAAGATGCCAGGGTTGCGCCGGACCATGAGGTCTGCGTCCGCTGCAGCAAAGAAATCGTCATCCGACTGGTATTTGTCGGACTCGGCCATCCAGTGCTGTTTGTAATCGTACAGCATCTTGTTTTCCTCGTACATGGGGTCTGAGCGGTCCTCCTGGCCAGGCGTGAACATGAATGCCGTGGCGTTACGATAGAAGTGGACGGGAAGCATTCCGGCAAAGTTGTTTCCTCCCATGCCCTCGGTGAAATAGATGTCAGTGATGTTGAACTGCATCCAGTGAGCCTTGAACTGCGGGTTGTTGTTGCTGGGAAACCAATCACGCGTGTCTGGGTGGCTTAGCCCCATGCAGCGACGGATGATCTTGTCGTCATCGTTGTAGTCGAAGAACTGGCCGTTGAGTGAAATACGTTGCTCCTTGAGAGGCGAGTACGGCGTATACGACGTGAACGTGCGGTCCATCGTCTTGATGCCCAGCGAGTAGTTGGCCCCATTGTGGATCCGCTGGTACGTCTGCGAGAAGTTGAACATGAGCATCGTGAGCTTGACGTCAGACTCGTCCATGCAGTCGACGTAGTACTCAAGACCTCCAAACACGGGCCCCGGTACTACAGGCACAGTCTCACCCTCACGCTTACTAGCAGGCAGATAGGTGGTGACAACGTTGATGTTGTTGTTGTGCACGAGGACGCGTGCCTTGACACCCAGCTTCTCCATGGCTTCCCAATTGGCATTATCGATTTCCTTGGTGTCAAGAGCTGGAGCCGAATAACCAGGGAGGTTGTTCGGCTTGTGGATAGCGGCGGCCATGGCCTGGCTTACAGCCAGCCCAATGGTAAAAATGGTCAAGAGGAGGCGCATCTCTTGACGTGTGTGCTCGTGGGTGGTCCAGCTCAACTTTGAATGCACCTTGTTTAAATACTTGCTGGGGGCTCAATGCCCGAGACGCGTCGCGCTAGCCTGTTTCGGAAGTGACTTGCAACAAGGCTATCAGATCCACTGTAGTATATGACGTATGACGCCTTCAATAATAGCACAAATATATTAATAGATAACCAGAAGAAACATCATAGAAAAAAAAAAGAGGGACGGCACTAGGCCCTGGCGAATCGCGAGAACCACGGGCGAGGCTCCTTTGCAGAAGCAGCAGCAGCCTTGTCACGGTTCTTCTTCAGCATACGGGCAAAGTGCTTGCTGTCAGGCTGGTTGCGCTGCAAACCAAGCTCTGTGCGCAGCTGATACCAATCTTGGTCGACTGCAGTAAAGTAGTCCTCATCCGTGGCGTAGTCGAGGGTCCTGGCCAGCCAGCGGGCTCTGAAGTCTCGGAACGCAAGCTCCTCGTCGGTAAACCCATGCTGCTTACCCACGTCCATCAGTGTGGTGTTGTAGTAGTACTCAATGGGAATGGGCCCAGCAAAGGTCGTCTCACCCAGGCCCTCCTCAAAGTACATATGTGTCAGCTCGAACTGGTACCAGATAGCGTCCAGGGTCGATGCCGTGTTGTTCTGCGAGATCCAAGGACGGGCATCGCGGTGAACAGTTCCGAAGCAACGACGCAGATGGGTGTCGTTGCCTTGAAACTCGGTGAGGGTGCCCCACAGGTTCAGGCGCTGGTGCTTGTAGGGGCTACGCGGAGTGAACCCGAAGAAGTTGCGGTCGCCAACACGGATGTTCATGGCGACAGGCGATCCGGTCTCAAAGTTCCCGAAGTCGCGCGACGTGTTGAGACGTAGCATGGTCAGCCCTTCATCATTGCCAATCATGCAGTCGGCGTAGTACTCTACGCCACCCATGGGCAGACCGCCAATGGATTCAAAGCCGTGAGGGATCTTGCAAGTGCCATCTGGACACACAGAGTTGATGGTGTTCATCGTTAACAGTGTGTTGGTGTGCACCAACATGCGCACCTTGCTGCTGAGCTCGTCCAGATCCTCGAAGTCCACGTCGTCAGGACCCTTGGGCTGACCCTCCAACACTTGAGGAGGCTCAATGGGAACAAACACAGAGGGAATTGAGGGAATCAATGAGTCGAATCCATCACCGACAAGGTGGGAGGCATTAATGGTGATAGCCATCACCGCCAGAGACAAGAATTGGATGACTCTCATATTGGCCAGTCAGTGACGCGTTGAGATGTCAGAAGTAAGAGAACAACGCCCGCATCTCTGAATAAGTAGTCATGTTGGCAGACAAGGCATGGGTATGTCGCGTTTTGGGATTAGCGTGTGCAAGGTTGCTGATAGGCGTTGCATGCTTTACCAATCAACCTCAGCGATATTGTAATGGACCCAGCGATATTGTAAATGTCGAGCCAGCCATGCAATACCAACACAGTCAACGCCCAGAGTTGCCCAGTCCCTCCAAATCCGCAGGGCAATATTGTGTGAGCCCTTTGGCCCTTACCGCGCTGCAGGGACACACCCAATTCTTGTTAGAGATAGCTGACACTATAGTGGGCAGTAAGAGGCCGACTCAGGAACTATCACGGCGTTCTCCCTTTGGATAGCCTGCTTCCTACTTCCTGCTGATCTACTCATCTCGATCTCAACTAACTTAACTCAATAAACTTCCGTTTAGGGCTAAGATCAGATAGCCGCAACCATGCTCGGAGATCGGACCGAGACGACGGAATCGGTAGCCGTCGCCACAGCCCTGCGCCGTTTAATCTGATAAGACCTTAAAAAAGCAGCCAGCCCCGCCAGCTTTTGCATAACGCCACCGAACCTCCAATAATGACCGTCCTGGGCTACCTCGCCAAGGCAAGAGACAAGATGCTAGGACAGGATCCTGTCGAACAGGCCAAAAAGGCTGTTTCCGAAGTATTTGAGGTTGCAGAGTGCAGCCCCGACGAGTGCCAAGGATGCAGTGTGGAGTACCCCAAGTCCATGAAGATTGAAACGGACGTTCCCCTCTGGGGTACGGCCCCAGAGTGGTCGTACCACATCATGCTCTACACTGGCAAAACAGACTGGCAGCATGACGCTCTACAGGAATCAGGCATTTCAAACAAGCTTGCTTCTGCCGTGATCAAGCAAAAGGACCACCTCGAAAAGCTTGCAGGAGCCAGGCTAAAGTTCAACGCCAGCTCACTAACAAAAGCACTCAGCGGAGATGGCCACGATACAGAAAATGAAGGGACTCTTCTCGTGCTTCCCTCCTTTGTGACCATCAACAAAGTCACACCCGGCAACATTGTTCAGCTCCTAGAGTCTCTTTTTGTCGCTACTAACCAATCCCAGGCTGCCGTCCGCAAACTCATCGAGTCTGACCCCACTCACTATGTCGCCAACAACGACAAGGGTTACATCCTCCTATGCTCTCACCGAACGCGAGACAAGCGATGCGGTATCACTGCTCCTATCCTGCGCAAGCAGTTTGAACTAGAGTTCCGCGAGCACGAGCTATACAGAGACCACGACGACGACCGTCCAGATGGCATGCGTGTGGTCTACGTCAGCCATGTTGGCGGTCACAAGTTCAACGCAAACGTCTTTGTGTACTTGAAAACAGGCCAGTGTCTGTGGATGGCTCGTGTCCAGCCGCGACATGTCCAGCCCATTGTTCAAAGTACAATCTTGGAGGGCAAGGCGTTCCCCACGCTGGTCCGCCAATGTTTCAAAAAATCCGCCATTGACTGGTGATATAGACTATTTTATAGATGTTTAATCGACTTCCTGAAGTAAAATAGAGCAAAACTGCGCAAAAATAGAACAACTGACAAAAATGACAGCTGTGGGATTTGAACCCACGCCTCTTACGAGATTCGAATGCCCCCGGTTGTACCGGTGAAGATTGCTCTTGAGTCGAACGCCTTAGACCGCTCGGCCAAACTGTCTAGAATTGGCGAGTTTCTCCAAAATTTACATCAGAGCAGTTATCGCGTTTTCAGGTGCGCCAAAATTCAATTTCGAGCATACAACAGTGTAGTGTGGATTTCAATCTTTTGTCTATTGATATTTCAATGCCCTATGACTATATTTGGAAGCAGGAGAAATCGTTGAAATTGGGAGAGGTTAGGGCAGTTGCCTAGTTTGACACACAACTCCAGCTTTCTTCGTAGGGAACAAATTTGAGTACAATGCGGTAACCGGGGTCCAAAAGATATTCAAGTCAAGTCAAGGGTCCAAGAAACGCTACCGCTACTAGCGTATCAGTCGATTCAGTGAACAAATGAAATAAAACTATTTGGGGTCACGTACCATGGCGTAGATAATCTCCTCAGGGTCAGACTCCGGCAAGTGCAGGTCTCTGACTCGCTTGAATCCAAATCGAGTGTAGAGATCACAGTTCTTGAGTGACGAGGATTCTAGGTAGCACTTGACGCCCTCCTTATCGGCTCTCTCACAAATGGGATCCAGCAGTTGGCGTGCATAGCCTTTACCCTGAGCACTTGGCTTGACGGCAAGAATCGAGAGATACCAGCAGTTGTTAGAATCGTCGCCGAGAATTTCATTCTTTTGTTGCGCCAAGAAGGGTATAAAAACTTGGCTGTGGATCCTGCGGGTCTCTTTAGGAAGTGTAAAGTAAATGAATTTTAGAAGACCGCTTCTGATTAGTGTCCACATGGAAAGAGTGTTGCCGGGAGCCTCCCAGATGGCAATGCCATCGTGATTTTCACCAACAGTGTAGACCGTTCCCTGCGATGCAAAGGCCCAAGTCACTAGCTCAAACATTTTCTTGGAATATTGGGATGCAACCTCGTCCGATAAATGGTCATGCCTACCCCAGTAGTCTTTCATAAAATGGTTTCCAAACGCTTCCTGGGCGGTGTTGCCAGCTTGCGCATATTCTTCGAGAGGAAGTTGCCTGAACGACATGGTGAGTTGGTTTAGAAGAGCCCGGTGTAATTTAATACCTTACATGGAGTCTCTAGCGGCGCCGTGCGGCCACACAATGCCATTGTTCCCTGCGTGAAGCGGGCTCCGACCCGGATCCCGGGGCTTGGTATCCATCCCTAGCGTGAGTCATAAAGATACTAATGATCATCATGTATCCGATGCCAAGACGTCGCCTCACTTAACCACCGTAGGACCACTTAGGAAGGCCAACGCGCTGTCGTAAATACTAGGGTGTTGCCTGTTGGAGTGTCAAGATTCGGCTGCATACACGCTCATACAATGCCAGGTGCGATCGAGACGCTTTTCAGCCAAAACTTGACAACTTCATAACATAATTGGAGCACAATCTTTCGGTTTTGATCTGATCTTTGATGGCTGATGTGCCACAGTCACAGTACACTTGGGCCGGGTAACTTGTGTCCACAAAAGCGCAAAAACTCTTCTCCCAGCTTCTCCCAGCAGTTGCCATGTCGCAATACATTGGCAAGTCGATTTCGCTTATCTCCAACAGCGACATCCGCTATGTGGGTACGCTGCATGAGATCAATTCCGAAAGCTCGACAGTCTCGCTCAAGGAGGTCCGTACCTATGGTACTGAGGGTCGCCGTGGAGGCATAAATGAGATCCCCGCATCGGACGCGGTGTATGAGTTTATTGTATTCCGTGGATCGGATGTCAAGGATCTCAAGATCACAGACACGCCGCCCAGCCCTCCTGTTGTATCGGCACCAGCAGCCCCTGTTCCAGCTCCCAGCCAACCTGAACAAGTAAGTTCCTTTTGGACAGCACAACCATGTTGAATGATGAAAACATCGGATTATCAATGGCCGAGAGCGCATAACCGTGTGGATTTCCGTTGCCTTCCTTCTGATTGACATGATCAAACTCCTATTATTATGAGTGACAAGCTAACCAGCCCCCTGCCTATTCTCAGCAGCAGCAGCAACAGCAGCAGCAACCTAGACATGAGCAGCCAGCCCAACGACAGCAAGGGTATCCACCGGTTCCTAACCAATTTCAAAATAAGGGTGACATGCCTACTAACACATCCCGCCAGCCAGCGCACTCTGGGTCCCAAGGGAACCGCCGCAATAACCAGCAAGAAGGTGGCCGCAACCGCAATGATAGACGCAATGATCGCGGTCGCAACCGTGGATACAAGATGGAGTTCAACGAGGACTTTGACTTTGCTGAGCAGAACCAGCGGTTCTCGAAAGAGGCTGTGGGCGAGGAGGTTGATGAGGCATCGCAGCAGCATAACCCTGACGAGTTTTACAACCGGAAAACCTCCTTCTTTGACAATATTTCCTCCTCAGCCAAAGAGCAGGTTGAGGGAGGAGCTCCGAGTGAGACTGCTTCTCAGCGAAGAGGCGAGGAGCGCCGACTCAACATGGAAACTTTTGGTATTGCTGGCGTCCACCACCGCGGACGCGGACGTGGTCGAGGAGGACGAGGTGGCCACCGTGGAGGACGCGGTCGCGGCGGCCCTAGAGGAGGAGGCAACCAGTTCCGAGGACAGGGCGGATATAATGACTTTAACCAATCACACGGCATGTCCGCATGATGTATTTATACTTATTTATGACTTTGTTTTGTGCACAATGGCTGGCTGGTGTTTGTTTTGGACCGCTTTTGGTCTGTGCGGTGTGTGTTACTAGGGTTTAGTCATTGCTGATACTGTTTAGTAATACAGTGGAAACCACTAACGACATTCCATCATGCCGAACTCCTTGGAAAATGTGAAGCATGTATGGCTGGTTCTCTCAGGAAAAGGAGGCGTGGGCAAGTCGTCTGTTACTACACAACTAGCGCTCAGCCTGGTCAACCAAGGACACAAAGTTGGAGTGTTAGACATAGACCTCACAGGCCCTAGCATACCCCGGATCTTTGGAGTCGAGGACCGCAAGATTCACCAGTCTTCAACAGGATGGGTTCCTGTATATACCGACCAGTCAAAAAAGCTATGCATCATGAGCTTGGGCTTTTTGCTACCGGAGCGCGGCAGTAGTGTGGTATGGCGAGGTCCCAAGAAAACAGCCATGATCCGACAGTTTCTGAACGACGTTGAGTGGGGCGACCTCGACTACCTTTTGATTGACACACCTCCAGGCACGTCTGATGAACATATCAGTGTCGCCGAAGAACTACGCAACATACGGACTCCTGACGGTGCGGTGCTCGTGACGACACCCCAGGATGTAGCCACTGCAGACGTCCGAAAGGAGCTCAACTTCTGCCGAAAGGTAGGCTTCAACGTCTTGGGCGTGATTGAGAACATGAGCGGGTACGTGTGCCCACACTGCGCCGAGTGCACCAACATCTTCTCGTCTGGCGGTGGAGAGACTCTAGCCAACCAGTTTGATCTACCATTCTTGGGCAAAGTTCCGATCGACGCCCAGTTCATTCAGATGATTGAAAGCCCAGAATACAACCTGGTGCAAGACTACTTCAAGTGTCAGCTAGCCAGTTTGTTTGCGGACATTACTCGAACGTTGACATCCTAACTACTACTTTTGACTCTAACCGCGGCTCGTTAATGTAATGCATAAATAAAGAAAATTGTCTATCGCTCCTTAAGCATCTTGTTGCGCTTTTCCCTCTTGCGCAAACGGGCCACCTTCTTGGCATGCATTTTCTGGGCCATGAGCTCGTAGCGTTCCCTCTCCTCCTTTGCGGCCCTTCGGTCCTTGATTTTTTGAATCTTTTCTTTCTTGGCCGCCTCGGTCTCCTCCTTCATCGCCTTTTCCTTTTCTTTCATACGTTGTTCCTGGAGACGCTTCTCAAGCTTCTTATCCCATGACTTTTTGGAGACTCCAATGGCGCTAGCACGGACAGGCACCTTGGTCACCTTCCACTGCTTTCCTGAGACTCTCACACCAACCTTGTTGTTGTCAACACCCTCATGCTGTTCGGAATCAACTGGCACTGCAGAAGACGGGGCCATGTTGTCAGCCATTTAGTTTTACAATGGAGTAAATAAATATTTTCAGCCCCATGGATAGGTCATGTGAGTTTGTCATGTGATAGGGTATGCTCGGACTCTACCAGGCGCTTCACCAACCCCTTGTTAAAATATGATGAGTCCGCTCCAGCGCAAGAGGTGTCATTTCGGGGTCCGGCGGCTTAATGGAGAGCCGATAGCTTGACCAAAATGGGTTCAAGATGAAACATGTCTTTGTTTGTTTGATTGATTGTTTGTTTCGAAGCGTACGGCAAGATTCATGTTGTGAACGCTTGAACCGACATCCGAGTTGACGCTGAGTAGCACGCCCTATAATGCATACGGCGTAGCGACAAACTTGACAAAAGGTCTACTTTTGCCCAATAGATCTTGGACGAAAGCAGTGTTCCGCGGGCTCATTCTACACCGCATGCAAGTCGACGCTTCAAAAAAAGAATCCCGGCGGGGTACCAGCTGCGGCGGCTTCTCCTAATGCACTGACACACCCCAAGCCTAGCCAAGAAACGTGGCACCATGAGGACCGTTGACAGGACACGGGACTGACACTTTCTTGTTGTTCCGATAGCCCATGTAAGTTCACCCACAGTAGACTCATGTCAATCTCGTAATATTTCGGAGCAATGCTCTACTTCGGAACCATCAATGAGTGGAGCGGCGTTCTGGAAAATATTTTCTTGGCCAATTGCTACCCCACGAGCCGTTTGCATGCTGCAAGTCGAGCCCCGCGGCGTGCATATTAGCCGCGCAGATCCAAAGGGGACAATTGAGCACGAGGCCGAGTGAGAGGTGCGGGGCAGTCTTTATTTCTCTTTTTTGCATGACCAGCCCCTGGTAACACGCGCAACTTTCTTTGCTTGCAGACCCCCCCTGTAGATCTGCGGGGGTTTGGCAGGTACTCCCGAAACGGCAGGTACAACACCAGGTATATAAAGACATGGTCCTTTTTTGTTGCAGCGTGTAGAGATCAAGTATCAACAAAATGACGGCTGAACCATACGATCCAGATGCCAAGGTTGTACGTGACAATGATACACACACCAGCGGCGATGATAATGAGCTAGCCAAGCAGCCTGAAATACTTGACGTGGGCACCAGGGAAGACGAACATATTCGGTCGGACGTGATAGTGCCCCATCAGCGAAAACTGAACAACTCGTGGGCCGCTAAAGTCACCATTTTGTGTGCTGGTTTTGCCCTCATCAGTGATGGATACGCAAACAACCTCATGACCATGGCCAACCTGGTTTTCAAGAAGGAGTACCCCAAGGAGTATACCAGCACCATGTCGACCCGCGTGTCAAACTCGCTGCTCATTGGAGAGATTCTGGGACAGATTGTGATTGGACTTACTTGCGACTACATGGGCCGAAAATGGGCTATTCTGACCACCACCATGATGATTGTCCTTGGCGGCGTTTTGGCCACAGCGGCGCACGGTGCCACCCCAACCGGAATGTTTTGGATGTTGGTTGTGGCTCGTGGAGTCATTGGTTTTGGAGCAGGCGGCGAGTACCCTGCTTCCAGTACGTCTGCTAGTGAGGCTGCGAACGAGACGCAGAAAAACCGTGGTCTGGTCTTTGTGATGGTCACCAATCTACCCCTGTCGATGGGTGGACCATTCTGTCTTATTGTGTTTATCATTGTGTGGAGCGCGGCCTCTGGTGCCGAGCATCTCAGTACCGTCTGGCGTGTGTGTTTCGGACTGGGAATCATTTGGCCACTGAGTGTGTTTTACTTCCGGTGGAAGATGGCTACTCCTCGCTTGTACAAGAAGGGTGCCATCAAGCGACACGTGCCGTACAAGCTTGTTTTCAAATACTACTGGCGCCGACTCATTGGTACCTGTGGAGCTTGGTTCCTGTACGACTTTGTGACGTTTCCCAATGGAATCTTCTCTGGAACCATTATCTCTGCTGTTAGCAACGACCCCAACGACCTTAGAGAAGTCGCTGCTTGGAACCTTCTTCTCGGTATGATTGCCATTCCTGGTGTCATTATTGGTGGATTCCTTTGTGAAAAGATCGGCCGCAAGTACACCATGATGATTGGTTTCAGTGGATACCTTGTTTTTGGTCTTATTGTGGGCTGTGCCTTCCCCCAACTCAAGAAGATTGTGCCGCTGTTTATCATTTTCTACGGGTGCATGAACTCCATGGGTAATCTTGGACCGGGAGATATGCTGGGACTGACCGCCAGTGAGTGTTACGCTACTGCTGTTCGTGGTACGTGCTACGGACTCAGTGCTGCTGTGGGTAAGGCTGGAGCTGCCATTGGAACCCAGGTCTTTACTCCTATCCGTGACCATCTTGGACAACGATGGACTTTTATCATTGCTGCGATTGTGGGAGTGCTGGGTATTCTAGTGACGTACTTTTTCATCCCCCATTTGCGGGAGGATGACCTTGCCAACGAGGATGTGCGTTTTGCTACTTATTTGCGCGAAAATGGATGGCAGGGACACTTTGGTGATGATTCTGAAGACACTGACATTCTGGACGAAGACATTGAGGCAATTGAGGAGTCCCCTGCCAAGCAAGACGTCCATGATAGTGTGCGGCCCGTCCCGTCGCACTGAAACAGGAAAAAACGGACATGTAACGAGTTATGACAAACTGCTTAATATTCTTTTTCAATTAATAAATAGTTTACATTCTAAAGAGAACCTTGCCAACAAGCACGGCCGGCAAGCAAAAAACGCGGATGACAGCAAACAGTGATTCCACAAGGATCATTGCATAGTGTAGAGCCATCATGAGGAGGAGCAGGCTAAGTATAGCTGCGACACCCGTAAACATTTGGTATTCAGACTGTGAGAGCCACTCCAAGTAATCGACGATATCCCTCAAGATTGGAGTTTGTCGAACAAAGTACATGAACCAGTCAAAAGTCTCACCCCAAGTCCAAGGAAAGTGCTTTGGGGGAGTGCGGCCAAAGAATCGAGGTGATGTGGGAGACACGGTCCTTGCCGAGGGCGGCACCGGCATTGACATTTCCTTACGACTCGATTCGTACGGCGGACTGTCCTTTGGTCGGAAGAAATCGAGCCCCGACTTTAGGAAGGCAGCTATTCCCAAGTCAATCGCCTCAGGGCGATTCGGGCGACTGCGCGCGCCGGGATAGACGCCGTTCTTGGATTTGGTATTGGGTGGAGCTCGTCGCGGCTGCTTCATTGGAGCCAAGGCTATATGTGGCTCGGGCATGGTCATAGGTATGTGGTTAGTAGAGGTATTGGTGGTTGTTGTGTTTTGAGGCTTGGAAAGCAGCCTCTCGCTGTTCGGGTTGTACGGGGCAGCCGGTTGCGGTACAATTATCCCTACTGTACCCATCTGAGGGGGTTCTCTCGGTTTAGATCGAGATCTGGACTTGGATCCAGATCCCGAAGCAGAGAAGCCAGGGCCGTGGAATTGTTGCTCCCGGGAAGCCCTTCGACGCTGGTCAGAGTCGGCCATGCGGGTGCGGTGACCAAAGGGTTTCGGTATAGATAGCTGTTGCCGTCGAACTCGAGGCGGAGGGGGTGGAAGGTTGTTCTCTCTGAGACTCAGCTCTTGCAGTTGCCTCTGGTTCTCTAGAATCAGTTGCTCCAGGTGGCTCAGTTGTAGCTTGTGGTGGTAAATATAGTGTCTCAACTCTGCCGCACTTGCGAATTTATTGTCAGCGTCAGATTCAATGTTGCCTTTGCTCGGAGCAGGTGGGGACCCACTATCCGCAGGCACCGAGATGACGTGGAGGCGTTCAAACTTGCTGGTAGCCTGCATGGTCACTAACCTAGTTCGGGTTAGCAAGGGAAGTTCCAGATGAGATCCTAACGTTACGGATCTGAACAGGTGGCGGGAAACGTGGGTATATAAGTCAATAGGATTTGGCCGGATTTCCCCACACGCCTATCAGTTGGGGAACTGTGGACCAATCAATAATACAAGTCACTTGGACTTATTGTTATCTGTAGGATGTGACCGCGGGGCATGAATTCGATTGTGCGTGCATTTGCAGATGTTGCGGTACATGCATTTCCCAACCCTGAAAAGGGCGGGCAACGCCAGCCGTTGGTCGTTCACACGTTACATGCGGCCACTGCATGCAGGCGTGCCCCCACGTATAGCTGCAGGCCGCCCGCAGTGACCAGCCATTTTCGTCATTCAAAAATATGACGTCGCGATAGATGGGTATCTTTTTTTGCCCGACATATTACACATCCGATGCATATGCATAGCTTATTGTCGGGTATTGGAGGGAGCACCACACAGCACAACCATCTATACCCTATCTGGAATGCGGGGAGCGTCAACGGTCTGCAGAAGCATACCTACATCGGCTCCGACCGATGCTTCAATTGTTACTATACCTCGGTTTTGAGTCCGCATCTGCATGGCGTCGTCCTGTGATCACTGGCATTTACCTGCTCCTAACGGCAGGAGGAACCTACATTCTGGTTGCCAAGCTCACTAGACGTAGAAGTGGCGTAATGTATAATGTCGAGATACGGTATATCTTGCAGCTAACGGACCAATGGTTTCCATTTACCACCAGTGAGCTAAAAGTGATTGACGTAGATAGTGTTACATGTGGTGGTCTGATCAGAGGACAAAGCAGAAGCAGAAAGCGGGGAAGTCATGGGGCCAGATGCAAAGATGCTAAGATGCAGAGATGCAGAGATGCAGAGATGCACAGACGCCGTGGGAGCAAACGGCGCAGAGGCAGACATGGCGATACGGCAGGCAGGGGGTACAGAGCGGCTGAAGAAGCATAGCACTAGACTTTGGGGAGTATGTACATTCACCGGCAGAAGCGGGCACACTTATGCCCGACATCGAGATTGCAGCAGGTGTGTTGTTGGGGTGCATGTTCACAACGGCCAGATGATACGACGCAGAAATGTGGGCGACGATCATAGTCAGGGGCCCCAAAGTGGGAACCGTCGCAGAGATAGATGGCCGACCCGTCAGTGTCGATGGAGGATATTCAGAGGTATAGAGGAGTCTAGAGGTAGTCGGAATACTCTCTCTACTGTAGAGGGAGGGCAGATACTCAAGGATATTCGTCTACAGCCTTCCTGAAACTGGCGCCATGGACTTGACAAGCTCCGGCTCTATAAACGCATATGCATTGAAGCACAAAAGTGGCGGAGATAAGAATAGCCGGAATGCCGCTCATTGGTGAGTAGCACAGCGACCGTCAGGTTGGCAATAAATCCTTATCCATCCACCGAGTTCCGGGGAGAAGAGGATTGAAGCTACCATGTATGCTCCACAGTCTTGTATGTTGCGGTATTGACATGAGATCAACTCCTCTAACAGAATTTCTGCGTACGAATAAAGCCCAAAGTGGCCGGCCCAACTTGGATTGCTGCACCAAGTTGGGCCCATGTATTCAGATATTCACCAGTACACTCTTGTACCTGAGAGCCTGGATTTAGAAATACAGATACACAGTGGAGGTCCAAGGGCGCATCATATGGCCGAGTTCGCAGTTATCTGGAACGACGACAGCTTGCCGACTGCTGCGTTGTTGGGAATGACGCCAAAATCCGCAAAACCTCGGGTGTTCCGAGACTTCCAGTGGTATAGTAGAGAACATACCTCCTTACATATCAATCACCTGAGAATTCTGTTTCACAGAACTAGTCAATTTGTGATTTGTGAACATGGGAAGCACTAGCTAGTGTCGACAGGGTCCTGTCTGTTTAGTGGGCCCTTACCCAACAGGGTCACACGTGCCGGCCGGGATCGACAATAACAACAACAACAACATGACCACCAGGTACGATTAAGCAAGAGTCTTTTCCGCAGCAATTGGCTAACCAGATACAGAGTAGAGTACGCACTCAAGACACATCGCCGGGACGAGTTTATTGAGTGGATCAAAGCGCTTCTGGGCGGCCCATTCGTCCTCCATGCGGCCTCCTTTAACACGCTCAAGAGTGGTGATCTCGTCAAATCGTCATCAGTAGCAAGGCGAAGATATGCAGAAATCTTTTTCGATGTGGAGAAATTGATAGAGGACCAGTACTCGCTGCAGGCCAGGGGTCTACAAGATCATGGGCGGCTGAAGCTGTTGCTCCCATCGGTTGGCTGGTTCTTTACAGAATTGCCGCTGGAGCGAGCATTCTACATACAAGACGACCTGCGGTCCATATCTCAGCGGCGACTTGTTAGTCCCAGTTTCAACGATGTGCGCCGAATCCTCAACACTGCGCAGGTAATGGCGTTAAGCGCGCCCCGTACGAGGGCTCGTCTAGTTACATTTGATGGAGACGTCACATTATATCCGGACGGAAGCGATCTGTTGCCGGACAACCCGGTGATCGATCACATTCTGAACCTGCTCAGCAGAGACATATATGTGGGAATCGTCACAGCAGCGGGATACTCTGAAAAGTCAGGCGCCATGTACACTCAGCGACTAGGTGGCTTGTTCCAGAGGGTTAAGGATTGCGACTTTCTTACCGAAAAGCAAAAGCAGAATGTGCTGGTAATGGGTGGGGAGTGTAATTTCCTGTTCCGGCTCAACAAAGAAGCGACTTTAGAATGGATCGACCCGGAAGACTGGCTACTACCCGAGATGACTGCCTGGACTGCCGAGGCCATCAAGAGGTTGCTGGATCTAGCGCAGTCGATCATGGAAGCCCTGATTACCAATATGAATCTCAATGCAAAGATTGTACGCAAGGAACGCGGAGTTGGGCTCGTTCCCCTCCCAGGCAAGTCTCTTTGCCGGGAGGAGCTGGAAGAGGTTGTGCTCAACTGCCAGAGGGGACTGGAGCTCTCTCATACAGGCAAGTTGCCTGGTCATGGATCGACGGGTACAGACTCTACTGTTAACTTCTGCGCGTTCAATGGAGGCAGCGACGTATGGGTGGATATTGGAGACAAGCGGTACGGAGTTCGAGCTCTACAAAAGTACCTGGGCGCTATCCCTCCAGGACAAAGTCTACATGTAGGAGACCAATTTGCGTCAATTGGTGCCAACGATTACAAAGCACGATTGGCTTGCTGCACTGTCTGGGTCGCCAGTCCGTCCGAGACTGTGGACATTCTTGCGGAATTCCTAAAGTACTTGGATGAAGAGCATATCTAAGCTTGAATAAATTAATCTGTTAACCACCCATCTATGCGTTAGAAACCAAACTGCTCCAGAAGTTCCTCCTCTTCGTTGGTGAGTTCGGGCCTGGCAGCGGTAGGAGTGTTCGCAGCAGGCATGACGCCGGAATTGAGTACTGGCTCGTCGTTATCGCTTACAAAAAGGTTGTTATCTGCATGATCTGTGTTTGTGTTGTCGGGTTGACTGTTAGCTGGGGCAGAATTAGGACCATGGTTTGAATCAACAAACATATCGCCGTCATCAGGAAAGTCATCTCGGTTGTTAGTTGACGGTGGCAGGATATCATTAGAATGAACAAACATATCATCATCATCTGGAAAGTCATCGTGTGGATCATAATCTTGTTGTTGTTCGCCTGCCTCATCTGGGATGACTTCTCCTGCTCGCTCGCGACGGGCTCGTAGTATCCAGTCTGCTCTTTGACGTGCAAATGCTGGCGTGGACCCAATTTTTCTTGCTAATGTGAGAAAATTGTCAAAGTTGGCTTTAGGGAACAGGCTGTGAGACCACGCTTGATATGTGTTTAGCAGATTAAGAATATCCTCCTTTTCGTGTCCCTTTCCCTTGAACTTGATTGTCTTGACAACGCAATTCCTCAGATGCGGAATACCTCTGGCACTTAGAAGACGCGCGTCATCTAGCTTTGCTCGTGTTCTGCGTTTCCGAGTCTTGACGGTTGAGTCAAGACCCAGGATATCGTCCTCGGGCTCTTGCACAGGGCTATGAGTGTCACTTTGCTGATTATCCTCATCCCCATTGTGGCCGAACTCGTCCCAATTTCTCCAGGTATTGTTAGTGGATTCGAATGTTGTTGGCATGATGATGATGAAAGACGCGACGTGCGGCAGGACGCGTTAGACTTTTGTCGAACCACAGAACCAGGTAGCTCTTCCGTAAATCGAAAACACCCTGAAAAAGAAGAAAAGAAATAAGTACAGCCGAGCTGGAGGTGAGTCACTAGGCGCCTCCTTTCCAGATTAGATCCTGCAGATGAGATCAGATCAGATATCCGTATTAGGTAGTTGCGTCGGAAAGGGAGAACTTTCTTGGCGCAGCTCCCGCCCTGGGTTCCAGCGCGGGCAAACACTTGCCCAGTGTTGTTTATTTTTCTGCTGGCACGCGTGCGCTGATTTAGTCAAGACGCGACTCACATGAGTAATGTTTACCCGAGTGCGGCACAAAAAACACAATCTCAAGAAGAACTGAAAAAAAGCGAATGTTGGCACCAATCAAGGCAGCTTCTAGGTAACTTCTCAGCAAACATGACAAAAAAATCTCACAATGATTTGTCCACTTCGTCTCACGTCATGATAGCACTGTCCATACCAAGGCAAGACCCAAAACAGCAAAAGCGCGTAACCTTACCACCGGAGTGGCAGTACCCTACACGCAAGCAAACCTTGCCACACACTCTTTCGGTCTTCAGTCCAACAGGCAACAAAAACAAACCGGCACATTTGTTTTTCTGTCGCGTTTCGTGTTCTTTATATATAGACCCACACGCGTTCCCTTCCTGGTCCTCAGCACACCAGCACTACTACTACTACCGCTCACTCACTCACAACACACTGACCACGTTATTTATTATGGCCACCACCGAGACTACTCCCAGCAAACAGGCTGCTGCCAAGCTCGATGCTCTCGAGATCCAGGCTGCTGCTGCTAAGAAGAACCTCTTCAAGAGCAGTGAGGCCGACACCAAGCTTGTTGGCGTACCCAAGCCCGGAGAGAAACTCGAGATGTTTGGTGACGTGCACAAGCGCGCACGCAGACATCTCCGCGACTCTGAGAAGGACGAGGCCATTCTCAAGGAGAACCCCGATCGTTTCGTCATGTTCCCCATCAAGTACCACGAGATCTGGCAGATGTACAAGCAGGCCGAGGCATCTTTCTGGACCGCCGAGGAGATTGATCTTGGCAAAGATATGCACGACTGGGACAACCGCCTCAACGAGGACGAGAGGTTCTTCATCTCACGTGTGCTCGCGTTCTTCGCCGCGTCCGATGGTATCGTCAACGAGAACCTGGTTGAGAGATTCTCCGGCGAGGTACAAATCCCCGAGGCCAAGTGCTTTTATGGTTTCCAGATCATGATGGAGAACATCCACTCTGAGACCTACTCGCTTCTCATCGACACATACATCAAGGACCCCAAGGAGGCCAACTACCTGTTCCACGCGATCGACAACATTCCCTGCATTGCCGAAAAGGCACAGTGGGCGCTGCGCTGGATCAGCGACGAGGAGTCGTCGTTTGCCGAGCGACTCGTGGCGTTTGCTGCTGTCGAGGGTATTTTCTTCTCGGGTTCGTTTGCTTCCATTTTCTGGCTCAAGAAGCGCGGTCTCATGCCTGGTCTGACCTTCTCCAACGAGCTCATCTCTCGTGATGAGGGCATGCACACTGAGTTTGCGTGCCTGCTTTTCGCCCACCTCAAGAACCGCCCCGCCAAGGACATTGTCGAGGCCATCATTGTCGAGGCCGTTGGCATTGAGAAGAAGTTCTTGACTGAGGCACTTCCTGTGTCGCTTCTGGGCATGAACGCCAAGCTCATGTGCCAGTACATTGAGTTTGTTGCCGACCGCCTGCTAGTATCGCTGGGTAACAAGAAGATGTGGAACTCGACCAACCCGTTCGACTTCATGGAGAACATCTCCCTTGCTGGCAAGACCAACTTCTTTGAGAAGCGTGTGTCGGACTACCAGAAGGCGGGTGTCATGGCTGGCATCGACAAGGACTCCAAGAAGGATGACTTTGCTCTCGATGAGGAGTTCTAAACGAAAGATTAACGCACATACTAATATATATATATATTTACATCCTACTTCGTTAGTGATCGATCTTGCGCAGAAACGTCGAGATCCGTGTCATGTCCACCTCGGGTGGATCACTCTCCACTGCCTGGAGAAGCGCAGGCAGTAGCTCCTCCACCTTGTCCTCGGCTACTCCCGTGCACTGCGACACCACGGCTCGGAACTTGAGTTCTTGTGACGTGGATCGCTCCTTCAATACTGCAGCCAACCGTCTCAGATTCTCAACGTTACTGCGGTACGCCACGACCCGAGCTTCCATGACGGCCGTTGGCTCGTCTTGTCCCGGCCGGAACGGTTGGTCGGGATCAATACACTCGTCCGTCTCTGGGAACGGTTCCTCGCATGTACTGCGGAATCGCGTGTCTTCGTCGGCAATGGCCCGATCGAGATTCTGAATGCTGCGCTTGAGCTCGACTTGGCGCGTTTGCATCTGCTTCAGGTGGACCAGCCGCTCTTTTTCCTGCCTGAGGTTGAGGTGCGCTCTTTTGACAAGCTCGGTCAGCTCTCTGATGGAGCCCGCCTTGGCTTCAAGCTCAACTGACATTGCGGTTTCCGTGGTGAGGATGGCGTGCTCTAGCTGGGCAATTAGCTTGCGCCGTTTTTGCGCAGGTTCGGTATTAGTGGTGGTGAGTTCTGTATTAGTATTATTGTCGTTGGAAGGAGCAATGGTGGCAACCGCCTCGGTGATGGCTACTGCTGGATAGTACTCGTTGAAGTGCTTGGGGGACCGGGTGTAGCCGAAATCAGACGGCCGCAAGCCTAACCTGTTTTGCACGTGTTCGTCGGCACCTATATCCAGCAGCTGGTTGGCGATATCCTCACTCGAATTCTTGGATGCTATGTTCAACGCTGTGTCGCCCCGGTCGTCGCGTGCATTCACAATGTCTTGGACAAACTTGCGGAACCCCAGCCGACCCTGGCCCCTCCGGACAAGCCACTCGAGCAGCGTAGACATGTAGTAGGAGCTCGATCCCCCCCGTCCGCGAATGCCTGACGTCAGTGCAATGTGATGCAGCACGTTTCTTCCTAAAGTGTCACAGATGACTATTGACGGGTACAACAACTCGAGCAAATCAGCAAAATGCGAGCTGTCGCTATTGTTGGTGACCAGCACAGCCCGAATAAGTGGTGTCTCGCCCGCCAAGTTACCGCGACACACCTTGGCGCCTCGCTGGATCAGGTCCATGACCAGTCGGATGTTGCCGAGCGCTGCCGCCCAGTGCAGCGCCGTATTGCCCATCTCGTCAATGGGCACGTCATACTCAATCTGGTTGGCGTAGGGAATCATGGCCAGCGACGGCAGCGTCATCTGTTCACTAGTAAAGATGTCCATCACCACGTCCTGGGATCTAGCATACGACGGGCACGTCTCTGGAGTGACAGCAGGTATCGGGAAGTTGGAATCGGGAATCACGCTGGTGTCAATGGGACCCAGGTCCTCTTCAACGTGGTACACTTCGTATTCCGCAGGAGCTGCACCTGGTGGTGGATAGGTTGGGGCGGCGTGATGGAACGCCATGTCCAGGTTAGCCATGGCTCTGCTTGCTACTTGGCCCAAGTGGTGGGTGAGTCGCTGTGTGGGTATGTCATGTTGTTGCTGTTGTTGTTGTTGATGATGGTGATGTTGGCGTTGTTGTTGTTGTTGTTGTTGTTGTTGTTGTTGTTGTTGTTGTATTGGGCCATGAGTGGTGTGTCCGTTAGTTCGTATCATGCTGTTGTTGCTGCTGCCATTGCCATTATGGTATCCGAAATCGTTCATGTCATTCATCGGTGGGAGCAACGATGCACTGCGACTTCCACTGTCCTGAATCGACTGAAGTGCCTGGCTGCTTGCTGAGACCTGGCTAAAGTTCGACATCATACTGGCCCGATGCCTCTTGCGTGACGCGTGTGCTTGTTCTTTGGATGGCGTCGAATCTGACTCATGGAATGATAATAGTGGTTTGATAGCCTCCAGCACGCCGTATGATTCACATAGCTGAACTCCTCGCTCAAAAGGGACCCATGTGCCTTGATACTTGCCATAGCCGCCCTGAACTTTTTCGTGCTCGCCCGTGAGCACCTCGCGCTCAAGCACCTTGGTGCGTCTGCTTTTCTCCACTCCGGCCACCTTGAGAATCTGTGTTGCGTTGAGGCTCGAGTCGTGCTGCCGTCGCATGACAGACACTCCGTTGACCACCATTTCATAAACTTTGATGCCGGAATATGTTGCCGTGTAGATGGTCGGGTGCTCGGCCCCAGTCCCTCCGGCTATTATTCTTCTGACATTGGCGTCGCGCTGGGACATGGAGTCGTGGGTCGTGTCTCTGGCAGATGCCATTCCCGTTGCCGCCGAGCCTCTCAGGCCTGCGTCAACGATCGTCGACGTTGACGACGTGTGGCGCGCGAGCGACATTTGGAGTTAGTAGAGTGCTGAAATGTTCCTTTCGTGGCGTCTGCTTATGCCTAGCTGGTGTGCGCAATGGCGGGTTATCTTTTGTGGTTGTCCCGTAGCCCACCGTCGACTCGGCCTTGTTCGATAAAGTACGCTACACTGTTTGTGACGCGTGGCTAGGGTGCAGTGCGTGTATGTGTGTGCGTGCGTGCGTCTCGTGCAGTGCGCTTGCCCTGGTCCGCATTGCGCGTGGCTAGGGCCGCCGCGGCGAAATGGGACCAGGAGGTTGGTATGTGCGTGCCTGTAAGCGGGCAGCATGAAATGTCTCACTTGTCACTTTAATATTAAAAAAAAGTGGTTAAATATCGACTTATATTAGTATATGCATGTTGGCGGCTGCTGGGTCCCGCCAATGTACATGTTGCTTGTTTGCCGTATGTCAGCTATTCTACAGAATCAAATTACATTACCAGACATTATAATAATCTGATACGAGGTGGCGGGTAGCTTCTTCATACCCTAGTGGATTATACACTGGGCCGTCGGACGGGTTACAAAGACCGGCCAATTGAGTGGCGCATGCGTATAATTGATGTCCTCCGAGTGATGCCACTCAAGGTCAGGGTATACCTGGCGAAGGCCTTCGTACAACTTCTCCAGGTCAACGTCACAAACCGTAGAAGATGAAGTAGTAGTAGTACATGGCACTGTAGTGAGTTGAAGTGCTTTGAGACAAGGTAACTGCGAGTGCTGACACGCACTCTCTAGCACTCCAAAGTCCACTAATGTCTCCTCCAAAACCAACGTCTCGAGTCGCGGGTATCTGCACTGCGTAATGACAGAGTTGCTTGGCATACAGGCAGTCCCGGCACTCAGCAGGTAAAACGATTTCAGGCTGGGGAATGTCAGTGTGTGGACTGGCCGCCATTGGTAGATCCGTTTTCTATTGGCAGCACCTGTCTGCTCATGAATGTTGAGAATCAGCTCCTGAAGCTTGGGTAAATGACTCAATGCCCCAAGAATCTCCATCACGCAAGCCTTGCGGACATTGAGCGTGCACGACTGTAGAACATGCAGCCGTTTGAGCCACACCCACGTCCCCACACAAGAGTCGTTGGGCGCGCTCAGGGTTAAGCATGCCAGCCGCTCCAACGGTGAGATGGTGGCATGATGCATCATCCATAATGGCGAGCACCCAAGGGCCTGGACAGAGATCTCCAGCTGTTCTAGCGCCAGCGGACGCGTCGAGTCCAGCCCCGGTGAGTGACACGCGCTGTCGTCTTCCACGACAGCCGTGCCCACGGGAAGCTGTTCCGTAACCAGCTTGAATGTCTCGAGCTGAGGGAGTAGCCTCAGACACGCAATGATGGCCTGTGGACGAAAGTATGTGTCCTCAAGAGTCAGTCGTTTCAGCTGTTTGTATCGTTGTTTACTTGTAGTCGACTCAATCTGCCGAAAGAACCTCACTGCAAGGTGCTCCAGTGTGAGGGTGTGGACCGGGGCTTTGGCTAGGGCTTCCATGATATGCCTATTTTCTTTGTAGACATGAGTTGCACTGGCGTGGACAATCAACGGCCCTTTCCCATGACTGAGAAGCTCGAGGAATTCACTCGAACTTTTTCCAGGATCTGGCCAGCATAGCTCGTTCATGTCATGATGGAACCTGCTCGTTAGTGGTCATGGGGCTGACATAATGTCGCTGCCAACTGTTGTTGTCAACTGTAAGCAATGTCCACCCCGAGCGAATGCAAATTCGTCCAGCCGTTTCTGCAGCGGTCAATTGAGCTGCAGAAAATAGAACCCATTGTGGCATACTACTGCAGACTCCATGCGCTCAACCAGATCCTACACAAACAGCTCCACAAAGGCAATGACACGGTGACCAAGTTTGTTACTGACATGCTCGACGCGCTAGAAGACTACAAGGCCAATGCACCCGAAGATCAGCAAGTCATTCTCAAAGACGACGATGCGTCTGCTGCCTACGTTGAGGGTTTCGCAGTAAAGGTCCTGGCAAACGCCGAAGCCGATATGGACAAGAGGCGCGCCACGCGCGCCACCAGCCAAACGCTGTACGCCGCGTCACTTTTTCTAGAAGTGGCAGCAACCTTTGAAGCTGCGGATCAGCAGGATTTGAGAGCAAAGATAAGATTCGCAAAGTTCCATGCAGCAAGAATCCTCAAGGACTGTCAAGCTGGCCGGGATCCCAACCCTCCTGAACCGGCTGCTGATGAGCAGTCCCAAACTGCTGCTGATGAGGGGGCTGACGAGAGGGATGTTCCTAATAACTACAACATGGACATTCAGCCAAATCCACCCTCTGTTCATGTGATTGACAACAGTTTCCACTCGGAAACAGAGTCACTAACAGAAGAAATGAGTCCTAGCCCACTCCCCCAACCAACTGAACCAAACAATGCAGATGTCTCGCCAATGCCTCCACTTTCGTTGGGAAAGGCTCCTACACCTCCTCCACCTGCCGCTATGGCTTCTCCTCCCCCAGCCGCTCCCGCCCGAACACCACTAACAAAGCAATCCGTCAAAGACCTCATGAGTGAGGCAGACATGATGGCAGCTGCTCAGAAACACGCAAAGTATGCCGTGTCGGCCCTAAACTACGACGACAAAGAAACGGCAAAGTCCGAGCTCCGTAAAGCCCTGGCTATTCTAGAAAAGACAGATTGATTTTACTCACTTGCAGAAAACCGTCTGATGCTCCTCAACACACGTCTTGTTGTGCGACGAACATTCCTGCTCAATGACCCAGTGATGGTCCTCACAAATGGCCACATCGCTTCCAGAGCAGCGAGTTGCTCCATTCTCACATTTATAGGCGGGATTCTCCTCGGCCAGCTTGTACGGAATGTAGCCAGCCCACGGGTGATCGCAGTACACTCTGTTGCTACCCTTGTCGACACAAATGGTACCCTCTCCACAGGGCTGGATCATCCAACCCGAGTAATCGCACACAGCGACAGCAGTTCCTTGACAGGTAACGGCGCCCACGTCGCATGTAGCAGCGGCGTGAGCAGTGATGGGGGCCAGCAAGCACCACCCAGCAGTAGATAGAAGAATAGTAGAAAAACGCATTACCCATGTTGACTTTCGCGCGTGGTTTATATATGTATCATTCAAAAGTTTCGTTATTCATTATGCTATACGAGCCCCGCATAACGCCGTGGTGCGGGTCCATAGGGCTTGTAAGCGTCAGACCCGAGCTCGGACTCGGGTACATTTTCAAATTGGTTCTCCAGAATAGGAGGGGGAGTGTCGCCGTGCTCGCGCGAGTGGAACACAGCCAACGCAGGAGTACCAAAACTCTCGCTTCGTTCCAGCGCGGGCGGTACATCCATTTTTTGTGGTGGAGGCGTAGGAGGACTGATCATCATTCTGGAACCGATCATGGATGGGAAGTGCAGCCGCTCATCGGGAGTAAGCGGGACTGTTGGTCCATGGCTGGGGAACCTCATTGTGTTGTTGCGAACATTGTAGATGGGCGCACACTCTGCAACAGGCGTGAACGCGGCGTGCTGGTACGACGAGTCATGCGACATGGGTGTATTCATCGATGTGCTCATAGGTGTATGGGGTAGAGACTGCTGTGGCATCATAGGACTGGGCATCGAGTTCGGTGTGTAGAACTGTGGCTGGGGATACACGTACTGGGGTTGTTGTCGCATTTGCTCCTGAAGCCTCAATTGCTCGTGTAGTCGCTGTTGCTGTTCCAGACGCTCGTTGAGTTCGTTTTGTTGCATCTGCAGGAGCAACTGCTGCTGTTTGATGTGATCCTGGTGGACTTGGCTCTCGAGCTGGGAGACAATGTTGTTGTCGTAAGGTATCTCATGTGGGACAGTTGTTGCTTCACCAGCTCCACCTGCCACCATGTCATGATGGGCTCTTTCGCTGCTGTCGAGCTGAGCGGCAATGGCATGTTGCTGCCGGCTTCGAATACCTAGCTTGTAGAGCAGCACGAGTCCCGCAGACATACCTAGGATCGACACCAGCAAACGGAACAACACTGCCATGAACGTCACAACCTGGGCAATGTGGCTCTCAATCACAGAGTTCAGCGGCAACATGGTCGCTGTCAGGAGTACACCCATGATGGGCATCGACAGTGGCATGGTGTGAACAAACTCAATGGCCTGCTGGTACCCGTTGTAGATTAACGGAATCTGCACTTTGCTGGGGTTGTTGTTTGTTGTCGCATCTTCTACGTACTCCATCTGGCTGGGTTCGAGCTCTGGTGGGAGGTAGTCGGGATCGTGTTTGCCTTCTCTTAATTTCGCTTGGTCTGATTTTGGGCTTAATTCTGGAGTAAGTAATGAATCGTGCGGGTAGCTCGGTGGCTCCTCGTATCCTGGGATCGACTGCTTTTGTTTGAGGGCTTGTTGCTGAAGTGACAAATGGTACTGCTTGGTGAGCACTTCCTTGCGCTTGTTCTGTAGCTCTTCGGTGATAGGCGTGACTATTGCTGGCTTTGTCCGGGTTCGACGCTGCCGGTCCTCAAACTCGGTCGCGGTGATTCGACGCTTTGGTTTTCTACTCTGCTTGGGCTTTGCTTCTACTTTTGAGGTTTGCGATGAAGTGGCTGCGCTGGCGGCCCTGGCACTGTATAAAATGGGCACTCCATCGCTGGTGTCGTCATCACTCGAGTCATCCATAGATGCGCTGGCTGATGCTATGGCTGGTCCCACATTGGCCCGATTAAGACTGTGTTTATCCTGTGTGCTCTGGCTGCTGCCTACTGCAGTAGAAGCGCCGGCGGCGCCGCCCGCCGCCCATGACGGGGTAGTACGGCTACCTCTTGTGATAAGCAAAGGCAGTAGGGTCAGTAGGGTCAAACGTCGTGGCAGGCTCCCAAAGGCCAGAAGCGTGCATGACCGTGCATATTGTCTTGGATGGAGGGTAAATCCTGCCAGATCGGATCGGTTGGTTTTGCCCCACACTAGACACAAGGACACACGATTTTGGGATAGGTTGGTTGCCCATCGTGGCTTCTGGTGGTGTGTCTTTGTGCTTGTAGACGCCTTGCCCATGCATCGAAGCAATCCTAATGGCGGTGGCGGTGCTCATGCCAGTCAATTGAGAAATGGCGTGTCCTGGTGACAAAATAAAAAAAAAAAAAGCAGGTGACAATGGTACTCACCGTGCATACGGTACTCACGGTACTCACGGTACTCAAATTCACGTGGGCATATGCATGTGGAGGATCCACAAATGTTTCAGCTTTGCTTGTTTTTCATCTAAGTGGCTCACATCTTATAGGTGATCTCAGATTGGAAAAATAGATGCCGTAAAAAGATCTAGGCCACCTGAGGAACCAGTGGTATTGTCGTTCTGTGTTTTCGTGAGGCAACTGCCGCACGTCATAGTGCTGCGCAGTGCGTCTCCAAACTCGTCTCCAAACTCTGCAGCATCTGCCGTACCACTTTTCTCACTCGGAATTTTGCAGTTAACCAGGCCGAATGAGTTTGTTTAGTCAATTGAAATACAATAGAAATGTAGCTTTGCACACTAGACGCCCCTGCTTCAATACTGTTAATATTTTGTAAATAAAGTTCCAGGCACGTAACATGGACGAGTTCAACCTCGCCGAGGGGGTTCATACGTTTCTCCGTGATCCGGCGGAATTGTATAATGATCCAAGTTCACAAAACAATGCATCGTTTGCAACTCTGTTGGATAGTATCACAGACCGTCTCGCCACTTCCTACGAGTCGGTCGCAGATCCAGAGATCCTCAACGCCCTCATGTACTTACTGCACCACTACAGCGACGCGTCTTTTGGCCAAAAGCAGAAAGAAGGACTGCAAGATCTGATCATTTCAGGACTATTGGCCGTCAGCAAAGAAGTGGCGTCCAGCTCAGGCTCGTCCGACGCTCAGTACGCCAATGAACTCAGATCATTGGTCGAGAGGTACATGTTCCTCACCCACTGGCTGCTTATATCCATGGAGAGTACCCTGGTGAGAAGTCAGAGCATTGCGACTGCAGGCGGACGCGCGCGTGCCAAAGTTCCTGAAAGCGTCGCGCAGGCCATTCCATCGCTGCTGACCATTTTAGGAGGGCTCGACCAAGTGCTGCCCGCTGTGGCACGGCTGTTTTCGACGCCAGCAGAACTCGATCTGTTTTCGTCTTTGTTTCTGCGGCCGGCGTCTCAGCTGCTACAAAACGAAATTCTCATGAAAAACAGTAAAGTCAAGGATATGGTGTTCGACGTGATCGGCCATGCCGTCAAACTGTACCACCAGCACGCCAGCGTCCAAACAACCGTGTCACAACTACTAACATACTATGAACACATGGGCGAGCCGCTCGCAGAGCTGCTGGCCATGCTCTACACCAAATACAACCACACGACCCTCACCCAAGACATATTGCAGGATCTCGGTGAGAATAGTGGTTCGGGCGCGGCTGAGCAGGATGGCAGCGGCAGAGCTGCCTCTGCTGTTGCAGCAGACGCCAAGGGCCCTAAACTCATCTCTGTGTTTCTAATCAAGCTGTCATCTTTGGTGCCCAATCTCGTGCTCAAGCAGCTGCCAACGTTGGTGACGCTCCTAAACAATGATGCGTTCACGTTGCGCTGTGCCATCATTGATGTAGTTGGTGCCATTATCATGGATTTGTGTAAGGATTCAGACACATTTGAACAGAACAAGTCTCGTGTTGGTCACTTGATTGACCTAGTCGAGGAGCGATGTCTTGACGTGAACCCATATTGTCGCTCGCATTCACTGCAGGTGCTGGCCAACATTTGTGGTCTTGACGAGAAATTCACACGACGGCGACCACAATTCACGCAACTGGCTCTGCAAGCACTTTCAGACAAGTCTATGACGGTCCGGCGTTACGGTATGAAGCTGCTGAGCGTGTTGATTTCTACCCATCCTTTTGAGGTTTTGTATGGCAGTCAGTTGAGTCTGGCAGTGTGGAAAAAGAGGTTGGGTACTGTTAATACCAAAATTGACGATGCTCTAAGGCAAGCTCACGCAGAGGTTGCAGCTACAGATGCACTTCAGAGGGCTGCTGTCGGTGATGGTGATGCCGTCGATAAGAGTCAGGACGCTCAGAGTCAAGAGAACAAAGGCGACAAGAGCCAAGAGATGGACATAGATATGGACGTTGACGAAGAAGCTAATGAAGCAGCTAATAAGGACGAAAACAACGAGGAGCCTTCTGGAGAAGGTGACGCCAATTCTCCTCTTCTCAACCCCCAAATCTCCACGGAGACGGCAGAACAACTCAACAAACTACAACTCACTCGTCAATTCTATCTCGAAGCTGTTGAATTCATCGAAGGCGTGCATGCGGGCTTGGCTGCTGTCGAGAATCTGTTGTTTTCTAAAAATAAGGCCGAGGTCATGGATAGCATGGACCTGTTTGTCTTGGCTGATGCATACGGCATCGACGTGGCACAGAGTGGAGTGCGCAAGATGCTCCACCTAATTTGGGCCAAGGCAAACAACGACGAGGGCCAGGCAGTTCAGAAACACCTGCTTGAGTGCTATGATCAGCTTTTCTTTGAGACTCCGGCAGATATGAGCGAGAAAGATAGTAGCACGCTAGTCGCGCGAAACCTGATCAATCTCACACGAGACGCGTCGACCTCAGAACTGGCGTCGCTGGAGAGGCTCGTTGTGATGGCCATGGAGAAAAAGCCAGAGCTTGTGTCTGTATCTCTTGTCAAGACGTTGTGGCAAGTGTACGGCCACACTGGCGGCAATGTTGCCACATACCAGCGGTGTGGAGCCGTCATCATCATTGGTATGCTTGCCCAGGGTGACAAGAAGATCGTGACCAGCAACATTGATACCCTGCTGACGGTTGGATTAGGTGATGAAGCCATCAGGGATGTGCAGCTGGCTAAATACACATGCATTGCTCTTCAGCAGAGCGTTACCGATGACGACTGGAAAAAAGCAGAGCCCAAGACCCTGGGCCCTAAGCGATTCCCAGTGTCACACGACCTTGTGGAGCGTCTCGGCATTATACTAACTACTCCGACTGACAACATGGAGTGGTTTGGTCTCGCAGCGCAGGCCATCAAGACCATTAACAACCTATGTGACGACCCGTGCGCCGTGTTCTCGGAAATTATCAGGTACAAGACGCGCGAGGTGTTTGAGTTTACTGACTTGGACGACTCGGAGCGCGGGGTGTCCAAGGACGTGTCACTCAGCCATCTACTATTTATTTGCGGCGACGTTGCTCTCAAGACATTGGTTCATCTTGAGCGGTGCGAGGCGCTATTCAAGCGAGCTCGAGCAGAGCTCGAGAAGCGCAAGGGGGACGCGAGCACAGCCAGTGCACCTGCTGACGATCTCGAGGCCGTCGCCGCGTCAAACGAAGATGAGTTTACGGATAAAATCAAGCGGATCCGCGATGAAGAGCTTCTTGACGGAGACACATCTATTCTGACCCAGTTTGGCAAGATCGTGTCAAGCTTATGTCAGGAGGCGGTAACTGGGCGCAAGTTCCATCCCAGCCTGGCAAACTCCTTGGTTCTGTGTTTGGCCAAATTCATGTGTGTCAGTGAGAGCTATTGCGAGGCCAACATTGACATTCTTGTGAAACTCATGGGCCAGTCCGATAACCCCATAATCCGAAGCAACTGTGTGATTGCCCTAGGCGATATTGCTGTTTGCTTCAACTACATTCTAGATGGCGAGAAGCGCGATAACACCAGTGCTCTGTACCAGCGGCTGCATGATAAACTCCCTTCGGTACAACGAACGTGTCTGATGACGCTCACGTTTCTCATTCTGGCGGGACAAGTCAAGGTCAAGGGCCAGCTAGGCGAGCTGGCCAAGTGTATCGAAAGCAAGGACAAGAAGATTGCTGGTCAAGCCCGCATGTTCTTCTCCGAGCTGTCAACCAAAGAAGGTGCCATCTACAATGGGTTCCTCGACATGTTCTCCATGTTGTGCTCCGACGAAAAACTCCCCGTGGACGCGCTACACCGCATCCTCAAGTTTCTCATTGGGTTCATTGACAAGGACAAACAAGTTAAGCAGCTGTCTGACAAGTTGTTTTCACGTTTGCCTGATGCAGATACCAAACGAAAGTGGGACGACCTTGTGTTTGTGCTGACGGCATTGCCACACAAGAATGACGACATTACAGAGGCCATCAAAAAGGGCTTTCAAGTAGTGACTGCAGAATAATGAATGAAATGTAATGAATGTGCGAAAAGGTAATGGCAATTAGTTAGCAGTTAGTACGAGCAAAACAACAAGACTAGCCTTGATTGTTGTTGGTATTGGTGTTGTTGTTATTGTGTGCGTGTCCATTTGAATCCAGGCCAGACGCTGCTGTTCCGAATGTGACGGCCCGGTCGTATCTCACGTGCAATTCTCTTCCATGGAACGTGGTATGGTCAAACATCTTAATGGCCCGAGCAGCATCCTGTTCAGAATAGTAAATCGCCGTGGCGTAGCCCTTTTGATGTCCGTCCAACTCAGGAATGTCTACGCGGTAGATGTTTCCTCCTGCGCGCAAAAAGTCCTTGAGATCCTGCCATTGCGTGTCGTATGGAATGTTTCCAATAAACAGCTTCTGTCTGTCCGTAATCACCATGTTTGGCCGTTGCTTTGTCTTTGGCCACCTTCCGTAAGGCTGATGATGTCCATAGTAGGGCCCGGCCGCGGCCGCGGCCCAATAGTCGGTGGCAGGACTCACGTATGCTCCAGGAGCTGCAGCGTAGAAATAGGGATTATGCAGGTTGACATACATATTTGCAGGCGACGATTGGGTAGATGAATTACTTCCAGACATCACATCGGGAGATATTTGGCCACCCTGGTCATTTTGGAATTGGTCACCAAGTTGTTGATTTGGGTGCTGTTGCTGTTGTTGTTGTTGTTGTTGTTGTTGTTGCCGCTGATGCATCTGTTGTTGGAACTGCTGCATTTGCAATTGGTATTCCATCTGAGACTGTTGCGCATGTGTCTGTGCCTGCTGATCTTCTTGGGTCCATGACGCTGCTACAACGTAGCCTGGGGGTAAAACCAGCCCATTCAAATGTTGAGTGACCGCCATCGCGCTCGGTAGTCCCTTGACACGGATGATCCCGTAGCCTGGCCCAAGCAGTTTAGTAAAGACGATATGCACATTCGGCACCGCCGACTGCACTAGATCGCGCAGCTGTCTCCAATGGAGCGATGGCGGCAGACTCGAAACTGCCACAGAGTACATTTCTGACGATCGGGTCGATACAAATGGCGTGGTGGTTGTGATGTGTGACGCCGAGTAATGTCCGTTTGTATGACTATTGTTCGATGGCTGCGAGTATGATTGCGGAGCGCCACCATGTGCTGTTTGGCCGTGATTTTGCTCAGGACTCTTAGAGCCCACCACTGCCGACGAAACCACCACGGGTTTCTTGGGCGTTTCTGGCGCCGTTTTGGGTGTTTTTCCATTCATATCCGAAGTCATGGGCCGATCTTCGTGGTACGTAGCGTGCGATTTAGTATCAGTCATTGATACGCTGGTGATTCAGAGTACTGCGAATCGGGGCCACAGATCGACCTCGACGCGATTCAAATAAAGGGGGAGAATAGAACGGTTGCTGAGACGATGGACGGACTCGATGCTGCGTAGAGGTTGGAAAAAATCACTAGTGCACGTCCAGTACTTTCCCAATCGATTGCGGATGCTTACTGTTACTGTTCTGGCTGATGTTACTTGGCCGGTCGGGTTGCGTCCAAGTCAAGTAAGCAGAGGGTTCCGAAATGAAATGAAAAGGGACACCCCATTCCCGCCACACGGATTATATTCCCAGCCACACACCCTTGCTGCCACTACACTAAAAGTCTCCAGCCAGCGCCATTGCGCCTGCGGCGTTGCTGCTGCAAGTGAATAGACGCAGTCTACTACCTACAACCATAGCAAACAATAAAAAGAAAAAATTCTCCATAATTGATTACGCACCGATATTGAATTGTCTGGTCGTTATGCGCAAGGGACCATGCTTACGCCGTTCGTTACCTTGACTGAGCCCTTGATTGCCTAATCTAACTTACTTTCTCCTCCCTGCTTGGACCCTCGGGCCGCACATGACCTCCTAGAGGCAATTGTCCCCGGGCTTACTCCCGCTCACATTGCCTGCCCGTGGTATTTGCGAATGCTGGCCATTATTGATTTGCCCCGCCTAGATAGCAAGAAAAATGGGCTTGCTTGGTTTTTCGTCATCACCGTTCCAGTCGTGCGTGCGGCGCCAAATTTCATAGATGTCCTGTACGGCCCTCACCGTGTTCAACCCGACCCGGGCGCTAGCGTCTTACGTTTCGCCACTCATCAAAAGCTTCCGACCGCAGGCAGTGTTGGCTGTATCCACTGCATCCTTGGCTACGTCATTATGTGATTTCGCTGCCACTCTGTCGCCGTCCGACATCCAATTGGTGGGGGCCGCGGTAGACGCCATTCCTCCAGCAGATCAACGCAATGCCGCCTCGTTTTTGCTGATAAAAGACCGTCTCGCCATCAAGGATTATTCGTTCGAATCCCACAGCTCCGCATCTGCTAGCAGAGGCCACCTCATATCGTCCAGACAGAACTGGACCCTGCCGCAGTCGTACCTTGCATTTAGTCTCGCCCACGCAACCGGCAGCTCAAGCGACGTTACTGTTCCGCTTGCACCCACGCTTTTCACTTCGGGGTCAGAATCAACTCTGTACTTTAAGGATCAGCAGGACCAGCAGCTCACGTTTGTCCAGTCGCTGTCGCTGAGCTTACCTTCCAGTGTTCAGTTTGGCCAGTTTACGAACAAGGCGCCACTGGTACGTGTTGGCGAGCCTCTTGCCGTCACATCTGTAGCGCAAAATATGCTCAAGACACTCAATAACAAGCCTGCTGCGTCCTGGCTCGAAAACGCTCCCGAGATTATGAACTACGACCCCTCCGCTGCCGCTTCCCCTACCGATCGCAAAGTGTTTGCCCAGTCCCTCTCTTCTGGAGACAGGTTTGAGGTGATTGCTGGCGGCGGCGGCACCTGGTCCCCGCGCTCAGCCATGCTTGTTTTGGAGCCTCGCGCTAAAATTCTACCCGGGGACAAGGTCCAGTTCTACGTAACGTCCTCGGATCCATCAGAGTATACCCAGTCGGCATTTCTAGCGCACTCTCAGCCCTCGCCGACTCTCGCTTTGGAATGCGTAGCCGTGCAGGAGTCACTGAACCAGTCGTCCCCTGTGGCAATGGACCGTGACTCGGTCTTGTCCAACGTGTTCGGTCTGGCTTCGGAGCAAGGCTTTCTTATTGATGACTGCAAATATGCCACTCCCGGTGAAGTGACGTGGGCTAGCGCATAGCTTTGTACATAGATATATACATCCATCCATACACACACACATAATATCATGAATCGTTAATAATCAAACTAAGACGGACCATCCTCCGCCCAGCGACGATAAAAGCCCCTGCGCGTTGCGAGCAGTAGATACTCCTCCATGCATACTCACGTACCGACACCAAACATGGTATGTCACGCGTAGTCCTACAATCACAGAAATGGCTCGGACCAAATGACGAACAGACCATTGCCACCATCCAGCAAGATTAAGTGGGTCCACACCGTGGATGGATCGGGACGCCGTTCGTACACGACTGCTGGAACCTCCAATGTCCGAGTCCCGAGGACTCGCACGCGATCGTTGTCGCTCTCGCTGCCGAAGACTTCTGCTGCGGTTCCGAATAGCCACGGCATTCTCGTTGCGCGACGCCTTCTCCACTGCAATCGCCCATCGCACCATGTTGTTTTGGGCCTTATTTGCGGCCTCGGGCTTGAGGAACGTCGGTGCTACTTCGACATGGCTGAACGCCGGTAGAAGTGAGTCTGCACCTGTTCGTGCTGCGGTTCCTTGGTACCCAAACGGAACCAATTGGGTCAGCTGCATACGCTTGTGCCAATCAACAAACTTCTGTGCAGTCACATACCGCAGCCACGCAGACCCATGCTCCGACATCATGAACCGCAGGAGGTTTCCCAGCTCCGACTGCGCCGGCTGCTCAGAGCTCACGCCACACGGCATGAAGAATGGATGTACCACGTACCGGTTTTCCGTGTCGCTGGTGGCTGTATCATTCATCTGCCGCTCAAACTCGCTGACAATGCGCTGGCCCTGCTCAATGGCCTCGTCGATATGCACATCAAACAGAAACGGTTCGAGCCCGGCCTCCTTGAGTTGATGGAGCACATTTACTTTGGCGAGTAACAGCTCATGTCGTGTGAGCGCATCTGACTTGCCAATGACAGGAATAACTGGTACAAACTCTCCAATCTCAGCAATGCACTCCAAGTCGTCCTCGCTCAGCGCCTTGTCTACAACGTAGATACACGCGTCAACATGCGAAAACTCACTCAGCGATGACGCAGACGTAAACAGCGACACCATCCGTGGCTCTTGTGCATTGACAACGTTCGCAGTGTGGCGAAACTGCTGCTCAAGGTATTTGACTGCCTTTTCCAGTGCTAAGTGTCCGGGACCTGAGGTGTCGACAAAGCAAATGTTACGATCCAGTACTCCGTCTCTATCTCCGCTGCTGCCGCTGCTGCTGCCTTCAGAAGATGATAGTGATTCAATCATGGTTCCACTTTGTGATTCATGGCTTGCTCGTCTCTTTTCGTGGTTCGCCAGCCAGTGGAGCGAAAATGGCTTGGTTGACGCAGTCGTCTCAACAATGTCAGGCGTTCCACTGTTGGTACTGTCGTCGCCAGCTGCCGGTCGGGCGTCGTCTGCTAGCACAATGTCTTGGCTCTGACCCGCCATTGCCCTGATCAAACTCGTCTTCCCTGACTTGGGAAGTCCTAGCACAATCACCTTGAGCTTGCCCAGCTTGAGACCGCTAGGAGTAAATGGTTTGCGTGACGGCAGCGGCACCTCCACTCGCGGCATAATTAATCCACTGTTGCTGCTGCTAGTCAGGTCCTCGCTCAAGTTCTTTGGTGTTAGTGGTCGTGGAGACGCCCGAAACGGGCTCGCCATGCGTGGAGAAGCAACCTCATAGTAGCTGCTACCAAGTCCAAATGACTCCTCACCGCTATTATGGCCGCGTAGTCGTTCGTCCATATCATCAAAGTGCGATAACGATGGCGGGCGTGAAAACGGCCATGAGCTCACGCTCGCGTCGTCGTCACTCAGTATCGGGCTTTTTTTCTTGTCAGGCAGCTCCCCGTGATCCATTGTATCGTGTGCTCCTCCTCCTCCGCCTGCCGCGGTAGCACTACCTCGTGGGGGCTCTGTTGTTAGAAAGAAGGTCGGCATCTATGATCTGTTGCTAATTTGCTGCACGATTTCGCTGTTTCAAGCCGATCCAATAACCTCGTCTCAATCGACAGCCTAATTCGCCATCACCTGGGATCAGTGATTATGCTCAGCTATACTATAATGTGCCTCAGTCACCCTGCCCCACCACTATCTCTGCCAAACATAACCACTACCACCACCACCACCACACACACACACATACAAATACAGCACAGGCAGGTGCCAAGCCAAGACCCTGCCCTGCCCTACCCCACACTACGCTGGTCACCCACTCATTCAGTCACGAGTAAGACAGCCCCACCAACCCTTACATGAATCCTACTGGGCTTGGGCAACGCCCTCCCTGCGTGCGGCATAACGCGCAGTGGCAATGGATCCCGTTACGGCGCCCAGCCAATATCGATTGCATTTAAGATAACACTTGCAGCATCATTCAATTGATTTAGCCAGACTCTCCGCCACACCTCAATTCAGTTCTTCTTCTCGCCACTACACCACCACATCCAAGTGTGCCTTATCGCAGGTATAATTACTCAACCATCTGTCAGCAACCGCACGCACCACAGGAGAACCTTGTTGCCCTGACCCCCGATTACTCCCTCACCTCTACGCAATCCTTCCTTCTTGCAATGCACAGCTGAGTTTCTTTCTACAGGCCGTACTATTCCATGTCTAGTTTGCCTGTCCCAACCAATTCCAGCTCTCACGCCCCGCTTCATCATCAAGACGACAATGCCCAACCTACCCGTTGCCCCAACAAGATCCCGCTCCAACACATTTATGCAAAGCAACCAAAGACTCTTCTAGCCCGCGCAGCCGCCTGGACCTCGCAAGCCCATGCGCCGGTCGTAGCAACCACAACACCGTCCAGTGAACATGACTCATCCGGCATTATCGCCACAAGACTCTACAACGGCCACGGATCGTCATCCCCAGCGCTTCTCCTCGTGGTGTACGCTTCCAAGGTCCAGATCTGGTCTTGGTCCGCCAGCAGAAACTCCAGTGGACTTGATCTCGTTGTGACGATTCCGTCTCCGTCCGATGCCTATGCAATAACCGATGCCCACCTGTTGTCCACAACCCACTGTGTGATCCAAACGTCCCAGACGTCCATGCTGGTGTACGCCATCGTATCTGGTACATTACAGGAGCCGCTTGACATTCCTCCAGAATGCTCTTCTCCGTATTGCGTGGAAACTCCCAAGTTCGGATCAGGCTGCTGCTTTGCTGTGATTGGCTCCAACGGACTCGTCTGCCTATTTGCTATACACTCGTTTGCAAGGCTCACTACAACGTACACTGTGGCCACAAACCAACACGGTGCCCCAATAGTGTCAATGGCTGGTCGTTGGCTTGCGTACCAAGATGCGTCTTCATCGTCACCTTCAGGCAATGTCCGCACTCCAGTGGACCTGCCTCCGGCAGGTCCTCTGTATGAGCGAATCATGGATAGTGTCTCCTCGAATGCTGTTGCGTCGCTCAAGTCTCTCTCAGATAAGAGCTACCGTGGTATCAAAAGCTATTTCAGGTTCCAAGAGGATCCGTCCTCCAACAGTGATGTGTCCCACCATCCAACCAGAACCACGTCTTTGGAGAAATTACGGCGGCTGTTTGCCGCAACCAAGCCCATCCATGTTGTGGATCTTGTTACAGAAAAGGTCGTGGCCTGCTTTGTCCCATTAGGGTCTGTCGCCAAAATAAGTCTCAGTCCCTACGACCTGACGCTCGCCGCCGTCCCCACGCGTGGGGACTGCGTCTACACGTTTGATCTCACCAATGCGCCCCACTCTGTTGCGCTCAGCGGCAAGTATATCCGGGGCAAAGTCAATGCAGACATTTCTGTCATCAAGTGGGGACCGCTGGGCAGTTTGGGTATCGTCAGCCATCCACGTGGATCTGTGCACTGGTTCGATAAAATTAGATCTTTTGACGATGCTTCTCACAGACTATGGAAACTATCGGGCTGGAAGGCCGTCGATATTGCTGTTATCGATGCCCATCGGCTGGCCGTTGTTAACTCTTCGGGACAAATGTATGTCTGCGACATTGAAAACGGCGACCCTGTTGCTCAGGGTTCCCTTGTTACTGAGCATGTATCTGATCGCCGACAATCTAGCGCATCCAGTACCCCTTCTGCCACGCCGCCATCATCATACTCTTCGGCAAGCTCGATAGACACTCATGTGAAGACAACAACAACAACAACAGCACCACCAAGCGAGACAGCAATGAAGGCAATACCACCAGATGTGGCTCCGCCTGATCCCCTGGCCTTTTTTGAGCTGGAGACGTGTCTTCCGTACCCCTTCCTCCATACAGACCGTCACGTCTCTATCAGTACACTCAACTCCAAGTCGAAATACTACATGTATGTCAACGAACATGGCAGCCTGGAGCTTCATACGTTTGACTTTGACATGCCCCGCGACCCAGTGAATTTCGGCTTTGCTAAAGGCAAGCCCGATGCGTTAGATACCTCGCAACTTGAAAAGGCTCTGGAGAATGCTCACGTCACGCCCAAGGAAGCACTTTGCGAGTCAGAGCCCCCTGATCCCCTAGCCGACGACACAGATCCTGTACCAGCAGAAGATCTGATTGATTATGACTATGACTACGAAGACAACGACGAAAACTAAGCCCTTTATTTATATACATACATGAATATATCATATGCTTGCTTCCAACCTTATATTCCCCTGGACAAGCCAGCGTCCGACCACACATGTCAGACTACAACTCTCTAAAAGTGGCCGATCTCAAGGTCAAGCTGCAGGAGCGCGGACTCGCCACTTCGGGCACCAAAGCTGCCCTCGTTGCGCGTCTCGAGGAGGCAGACAATGCTGGAGGCAGTGCCACTGACGCCAACTCAACCTCTGCAGAGGCTGGTCACCCAGCGACTGCTAACGCAGCTGCTTCCAATGGAGCAGGCGCCAATTTGTCTTCTGCCTCGGCTCCACCGGCCGCCGGAGGTGACAATGCTGGTGAAGAAGAAAAAGAATCTGAGCCCGCTAAAGAGGACCCCAATGCCGGTCTTTCTGACCAGGACATCATTCTTAAAGAAATGAACATTCGGCTGGAGCGGGCCCGCAAGCTAGACGACGGAAAGGCTGCCGAGATTGAGCAGAAACTCAAGCGAGCAAACAAGTTTGGAGTTCCCGACAATGACGAGACACGCGATATTTTGCGCATGTATGGACGATTGCCGGCCAAGCAGGGCTCTAACAATGTAAATTCACGCAAGCGCAGCAGAGAACACAAAAAGCCAGACAATACCTCTGGAAAGGCCGAGGCTCAGCCAGCTGCTCCCCTTGTGGACGAGGAGACGCTGGCCCGACGCCAGAAAAAATTTGCAAGCATGGGCGCATAGCCTCTCTATTTACTAATGTATTCTTGTTGGATTTCCTTTGTTTAGAAAGGAGTATCCTCGGGGTCGACAGTGTCGTCGTAGTTGGTGCCGACAACAGGCAACTTGCTGTAAAAGCCCTTGCGGAACACAGGAATCGAGTCCACAAAGAAAAACGCAGCCACACCGGCAGTAGCTCCCCAAAATGAGAGAGGCTTCATCCTGGTTAGTTGTGTGTTTGGTGGTTGCTCAAACTGGTTGGACTTACCATGCCATAAGGGTGGGAAGCGACAGGCGGGCGCCAAAATGAGGGGCGATGGTGTATCTGGGAGCTGACACGTAGGACTGGTTAGTCTATTGCTGCTGCTACTGCCTGTGGAAACAAAGAAACACTTACTCCAGTAGCCATGGTTGTGTAGGTTAGTCTATGACGGCCGGCCAATGATAGAGTTGCAATTTTGGGTGAGCGTGCGGCATCGTCGCGAATCTTAATATGCCCCACGATATGTTAAAACCAATCTGGGCTGGGGGCCAGACCCTTTGTTTTGTTAGTCCCAATCGGGCACATTCCTATCATTCCATGTAGGTCGCTCTCTGCATTGCCCCACCCCAACTCCGTGGTGGAATGCAGACTGGTTGCTTCTTGGCCGGGTTTCATGCATATGTATGCTGCAGACATGCCACCGGCATGAATGATGTCCCGCCTTCCCTGAACGCTCAGTAGCAATCCTCATACATAGCAGTCTATCTGCCCAGTGTCCTCATACATAGCTCTCACCCCATACATATCTCGATTGCAGCAGCCCCTCGACTGTTGAGGAATGGTGTTTTGCGGCGATAGGCTCTCCACAGGTACCTGCTAACCCAAAGAATTACTTAAGAGCCCTTTTAACCAAACTGGGCTTAGCCTGTTACTGTATCTCGATCCAAGCTAGTGGAGCTCGGCCGGATTATCTGTTGATATTTTGCGACCAATCCTTTTCGTCCAATTTACTCCAAACAATGGATTACAGCTACACATACAATCACATGGCCCAAGCATGGTCTGGCCATGGCCAGACCATGATGGGCTATCATCCTGGTGATCCCCAGATCCAAGCCTACAACCAAAATGCGCCACTGCATCCCCCACATCCACATCCGCAGCTCTACAACCAATCCCATGGTGCAGGACATGTTTATGGCTATGGCCACCACGGTCAAAGCTATGCGCAGCACGGACACCAGCAGTTTGCTCAGGCCATGCCCCAGCCTGGACACCAACATCGAAGGCCGAGTCCTCCCATGGTTACGGGTCCGCCTCCAGGGTTCCATTATAATAAGACCCCACGTCTGTCGCATGGTCAACGTCCTTCTGGAGTAAATAACGGTCGCAAACACCAAGAGTACTGCTTTCCTCCTCCACGACCAGCACCGACTCCGCCATACAACCATCATCATCAGCAGCAGCAGCAGCAGCCACGGGCATCTGTTTCAAGTCAGCAGCATTTTTTCTCACCAGTTCTGCCGCTCACTCCAATGACCAACAGCCAATGCCAGACGCCAGTGATTCCCCCACGGTCTAAGGAGCGACTGGTCTCGACCCAGCAGCACCAGTTGTACTTTGACCAGGGTCTGAATTACATCCATGCTGAGTCACCAACTGTCCACCATCACCAGCCAGAGGTTCATTGCCCCCAGCCAAAATCCTTGCTCCCACACCACGCACCCATGTCTGAAACAACCTGCAGAACCCCGTCCGTGTTTTCCAATGCACCCTCTGCAACGTCGCTTCAGACATCTGCGTCCAGTTTCACAGATAAGGTTTCAGACCCCAAACCTTGCCAGCCGTCCTCAGCAGCACCAGCAACAACAACAACAACAGAGAGTTTACCTGGAGTGGACGCCATGAGCCTAGACTCGGCTCAAGCCGCCGAGCAACTGCGCAAAACAGCTTATCACCAATCCCACTCGTCTGCCCATCAGATCAACCCGTCTGCCCACCACTTTACCCCGTCAGCCCATGTTACTGCGGCTAGGGCATCATCGCTAGCTAGTCGACCGCCGTCAAAGTATAAGACCCTTTCCAAAGCAAAGTCGTTCTCACAGCCATCTTCGTCTGCCAGAAACGACTCTTCATCAGACTACCGACCACTGACTCCCGTCCTTGAGCTCAAGGATATGTTGGCCAAATCCAAGTGGTTTGGTGACTTTGACTTTGAGAAGCCCTCCAATGGCCACGACGAGGGGGACTCGGATCTGTCTTACGACCTGAGCACCAGTCTGAACGTTGACCACGAGAACAGGGCCACTGGAACAAGATGTGCTTCAGATGCTAGCCAAACTACTTCGTCCACAAAAAACACCTTGGATTCAATCCTCAACACCCCCGAGTCCACCTTCACCAGCGTGCTGGACGTGCCGCCCCATATTCAGACTGTGGATGGCCGAGCTGACATTGATGCAGACTCCATCTACAGCGATTACAATGACGCAGCACAGCCAAGCTACTCGCATCTCAAGCCCCCGCCTGTCCCGGACTCCCCTGTCCAGAAAATCAATAAGAAGCGGCCGTCTCTGGGCAGCTTGGTGTCCCACATTCACGGTCCCAAGCTGTGGTACAAAAAGTCTTTGAGCAAGCTGCGTGGCCGTAAGAGCTAGCTCGTTCCTCTTCGTACTTACTAACTTTCAGGGGTAACGTGTCCCATTAATATCTGCATAATATATTTTGGTTTTTCTAATATTTTGTACCAGGTTTAGCTATATTTGACGGAGCATTAGCCTATAAGCTGCAGATAGGACAGAGCAGACCACGTCGGAGCCTAATTAGCCGGTAGTCGTATACATCTTTTATTATCGTATTATCAGGGACCAGCCGCGAGTCACCATCTCAGGTTGTCTGTCATGCTAGAGTCATTCTATCTCAATGGTTACGATTATGACTGTGAAATTCTTAAATGCAAAAGTGAGGAATGCCATAGCATAGAAAACTTGAAGTTCTAAGCACATTGCATGACAAATTTAGCGGACATAAAGCTCGGACATATTTCCAAACAACTTGCCACTAGGTGGCAATACGCCGTGATACAAGATACAAATCCCTGATAATTAAGCAGATCGGACGGTTTGTTGACCAACGAGCAGAATCTATGATACACAAAAGGACAAACCCCTACCCACACACCATTTAAACCAGCCCGCGAAATTTTCATCCTCAACACACGCAAAAGGTATGTTGTACTGTATCAGCATGATGATTCATCAAGTTGGGAATCTCTCTGACATTTCTGGAGATAACAATTAATCTTGACCTCTGACGCTGCTCATTTCTCTCGACTCTCGATTCTAACCAGTGAAATTGCTATGATTAGCTTGGATTCATGCACCACTCTTAGACGAGCAATCGTCAGTGAGGTCAACCAATACCTATCAAGAGTAATGAGCAAATTTACTTCAATAGACTATTCTAAAACACCGTTCCGTCACTCACAATGTCAATAGGTGGCCCGCCAGAGGACCGCTTCTTTGCCGCAATGATTCGACCCGCTTTCCATGTTCCTGCCTCAAGCAGCTGGGGAAGCGTGAGAGGGGTGCCGCTGCCGAGCTTGGCATTGACCTGTTTCAGAATCTCATCTAGAAATAGAACCGTGACTGCCCGCCACTCGACGATGACATCCGAGTCGACTGTAAACACTGGGACTTGGTCGGCGTTGACCGGCACCCCACCTGCTGCCGTGTTCTTGAGTGTGAGAACCCCCGTGTCTACAAGAAGTCCTCCGTTTCTGTACTCGGGCAAGCCCGTCAGATACTCAGTGTGTACAAAGTGCACACCGAGCAGCTTCTCGAGAGGAGGTACGAGCGAATAAGTTAGCCACTGCGTGAGTTTGTGGAAAGGCACAATGTGGTCAAACTCAGCACTGGCAGACGAACACCTCCAAGCATCTCCCAGAGTAGTTCCGTCCAGTTGAGTGCGTCCAGACGGCCATACAGTGTCGAGAACCCGCATCAGTGTGTCCCACAGCACAAACAGATCCACCGAGCCGTCGGCACCGCGCTGGTTGTCGACATAGTCCACCAGGTTACCCAGCCGCGGAGAAGCGCCAAAGTCGGGCGCCTGGATATCTCTGCGGAAAAAGGGAGCAAACTCAGGTAACGCAATGGCTTTTCCCAGGTTGCGCAGCACCTTGAGACGGCCGTCCACTCCAGCCAATGGGTTGGTTTGTGGGTCTGCTTGCATGCCCTTGCAGAATTCAGACTCGTCGAGTTGCGCGAGTCCTGCCCCGTCGACTCTCGGTCCCGTGACTGCCTGCTTCTGCTCCGCAGTATACGTGGTAGATGAGGTTGGCGGTGGCCGTGACTTGAAGAGCCCGTCATTGTACATGTTGAGACATGCGACAGCCAGACCTTCGCTGCGGGCCAGAGTTGTATCATTGAGCTCATCCTTGTACTTCCAATTGGGGCCAGCGCCGGCATCCAATAGCACAGATACAAAGAAGAGCTCCACCAATCGGCGACACACTTCCTTATCGTCGAGGGCGGCTCCGGCTTGATCCTTCTTCCACTGCTGGATGAGCGTTTCGATGCGAGGCACACCCTGAGCATCAAAGTGCTGCCAGCGTCCATGAGGAGGAATCGATTCCATGTTTGTGCCATACTCTTTGGTGATGGTATCACACACTAGATCCACCAGATCAGGCATCTTTCCCATGTCAACGTTGAAGTTTGTCAGGGTGTTGGCCTCCAATCGGGGTGCCACTGTCGAGCATCGCTCTCGTACAGATGGTAAAGTAAGCAAATAGTGAGGATTGTGGACGGTCATGTCTCGTGGAATGTAGAGTGTAGAATCTCCGCTGTAGATCGATTGCTGATTACCCTAATCGGGCGGCTACCCCACGTGAGTGGCAAGGGTCCGACCCTGCACGATAAGAAGCGAGGAGGAGGACTAGTCACAAGCAACATCATCCTCAAGACAAACCAAACACCCCATCGATATTGCGTCATTGCCATGGTATCTTCAAAGTCTGATCCCAGCAACGTTCACGTCTCTGAACATCCAGTTCTCAGAGCCAAACTTTCGTACCTGCGATCGACCAAGGTCCAATCTGCGCGGATCGTGAGATCCTTAGTAACAGAAATCGCTTCGATCCTAGCAGTGGAATCGTCTGCAAAGCTTTTTAAGATCAAACAAGGTGACTCCCAGCTAACATCCCATACAGGGGCCCAGTTTGTTCCAGAGATAGCCGTTCCCAACAAGTATGCACTGGTGCCTATTCTGAGATCGGGGCTTTCCATGGTTGAGCCATTTCTCAACCTGCTTCCTGAAATTGAGGCGCCAGTGTACCATTTGGGAATCTTCCGCGAAGAAACGTCTCTTCTCCCAGTAGAATACTACAGTAAGCTCCCCAATCTGAGTGAACACTACGACGTTGTCTATGTACTGGATCCTATCATTGCAACAGGAGGCACAGCAGCAGCTGCCGTGCAGATGCTCAGGTAAGAGACATTATTGCATCAAACAAACATACAAACATACAAAAACTAACAAGCGATTGGGGAGCCAAGAAGATTGTAGTCTGCAGCGTGGTGGCATCACGCGACGGGATCCTCTCGCTGGCCAAACAGTTCCCGGAAACAGACTTCTACGTGGGAGCCCTGGACGCACAGATATCGGAACAGGGCTATCTGCTGCCAGGAGTAGGCGACATTGGAGACCGACTGCACTCGACGTTTGATTCGTAAAACAGAGCGACGTGCTGATTTTTATATTGTCATTAGATAGTAAGTGGTGGGCGTTTTTACTTTACTGGGCAATGGTGACCTCAATGTTGACGCCGGCCTCCATGTTGTAGCTGGTGACCTGCTTGACCATCTCGCCAGAGGCAACAATGTCGACAAGACGCTTGTGGATGCGCATCTCGTAAGAGTCCCAGGTCTTGGATCCCTCTCCGTTAGGGGTCTTACGGGTGGTGATCTTGAGGACCTTGGTGGGGAGTCTGATGGGGCCGGCAACGCTGCTGGTGAGCTCCTTGGATCTCTCGACAAGGGAGTTGCAGGCACGCTCGACCTTCTTGACGTCAGTCGAAGTGATGGTGATGCGGATCTTGATGACCTTCTGCTCGACCTCCTGGGCCTTTTCCTTGTTGTAGCTCATGGTGTCTGGCTATGGGTTGGATAGTGCGTCGCCTCGTGTCGTGGGAAGCCTATAGTGAAAAGTTGATTGGGACTGAATGGGAGTGTGACTGTTTTTTAGCCGCACACAACCGGACAACCGGACACAACTATAAGGTTGTTGTGACACCAACATGATCAGTCACGTGACACATGAATCCACGGACACTAGTCAGAGGTTAAAACCAAACAGAGCATACCCACTATATACAAATAAATAAACATTATCTACTCCTCTTCGGAGCTCGACTCGTCGCTGTCGCCAGCTCCTCCATCTCTATTAGCATTGTTGTCGTCTTCCGACGATGAATCACTTGCCTGTGCGCCATTCAGCCCACCAGTGACAGTAGCAGCAGCAGCTGCTGCTGCTGCTGCTGCCCCTCCACCTGGAGTGAGGGGTATACCACTATCAAATTCAGCCATCTTCTCCTTGATCTCAGCAATCTGGCGGCTCTGCTCAGCCTCCGACAGAGGCTTGCCGCGGCTCTTCTTGCCCGGAACCGCTCCCACGGCGCCGCGAGCAGCAGAGTTAGCCCGCTCCTTCTTGGGCTTGCCGCCCTTGATGACATAGTCATATAGACGTTGGACCGTCTTGTTGTCCAGTACGTCCATGTCGAGCTCAATCTCCTCGTCGTTGGCCTCCAGATCAGGAACAGAGTCCTGAATGATCTTGATCACCTGCTGCAGCTTGTCCTCGTCGAGCAAAGGAATCTTCTCACTCAGCTCCTTCTTCATGTCAAACGTAACATGGGGCTGTGCTCGGTGGTATCCGCTGTTGCTGGCACGGCGGCCGCCGGCGCCAGCTCCTCCAGAACCCGCTCCAGCTCCACCAGAGGCAGCGCCACCACCAGCGCCACCGCGGCGTCTACCATCAGCACCAGGCTTGCCACCCTTGCGACGAGCACCACCTCTGGCGCGCTCCTCGCGTGCCTCACGCACAGCAATCTTCTTAAACTGGTGCAGCTGCCGCTTCATCTCGGCAATCTGCTTCTCAAGTAGCTCAATTGTCGGCGACGTGGCGTTCGCATAGTCCTCGTCGTAGTCCGAGTATTCGGACACGTCCGAGTCGTGAGGCGCAGAGCTCTGCACCGGCACGGGCTTCTCGGTCCACTTGCGGTCAAACACCCGCTCGAGCCGCTTGCCCAACTCGTTTACCGGCGTGTTGGCTGGGTTGAACTTGTAGCAATTGTTGAACATGAGCTTGATGTCAGCGCGGAACTCGTCCGCGTTCTCGTACAGGTTGCGGTTGAGCTTGTCCTGGATTGTTGACAGGTCCATGGGCTCCTTGATCACATCAAAGTACTCGGGGCATCCCAGCGCCACGGGGTCCACTGGCAACAAGAATGGGTACGAAATGTCCTGATGTTTCTTGCTCTGCAGTTCCTTGAGAACCTGAGAGCAGAACCGCAGCTCGGCGGCATACTTCTTTTTGCGAGGGCGGATCTCTGTGTAGGGCAGGTCCTTGGGTTTGGGAGGGTGGATCTCGCGCTTGGGTCGTCCATCAGTAGTGCTTTCTCTACGCATGACCGAGGCACCAGCGCCACCGCCACCGTGCCCACCACCATGGGTGGCAGCCGCAATGCTGTGACCAGCAGCCTCTGCTGCAACTGCTGCAGACGCCACGTGGGCTGCAGCCCGTTGCGATTTGTGGCTGCTGGGCGAAATTGGCACGTCACCCGCTAGCCCGGTCGACGCGGGCTTCTTCTTCTTCTTCTCGGGCGCGTCCCACGCCGGCATGTTGGCCATGTACTTGGTGAACGAGCCCTTGAGGTTCTTGGCCATCTGCGAGATCGGTGACTCGGCGCCGTTGAATAGTATACAGTTGTCGACAATCAGGTTGAAGTCGCGCACAAACGCAGACACATTGGCGTACTCCTCCGCCATCGCCTTCTTCTCCATCGTGCCTAAGTCCATGGGTTCCTTGACATAGTCAAAGTACGTAGGAATGTTAAGCTTGACCGGGTCCACCGGCGCCACAAACGGACCCGCGTCCTTCAGTCGCTTGAGTGCCTTGATTGTTTGGAGGGCTTGCTTCTGCTGGGCCTTGGGCATGGGCTGACCTGCGGGTTGATCGAGGTGAGCAAAGCTTCCTTCTTCGGCTTTTACCTCTGTCTTTGATGGTTCTTGCGTGTTTTCCTTACTAGGTTGTTGCTCTTCCTTGCTCTCTTCGGGGTTGCTCGGGGGTTGTTGGTCGGTGCTAGGTTTGTCGGCGGGGTCTGTAGACTTTGTCTCTCCATCCGCAGGAGCGGTGGCTCCTGCAGATGATGGCTCTGCTGGCTCGCTCACACCATTAGTCATGGCAACGTCGGTATCGACGTCCTTGACATTGTTGTCGGCAGTCGTAGCCTCATCCAACTTCGGTCGCTTTGCGTCCTGTGTATCTTCTCCTCCTTCAACATCGCGCCCGTGCTTTTGTAGACTCTGATCAATGCCAGACTCGCTGTTGGTCATATGCTGCTGCTGAGCCAGTGTGGCACCATGCGGCGCATCCATACTAATCGACATTGGCGGGCCCGTCACGGGTTAACGTAATCAAAGAAAAATCAAGCGTTGGGAGTTTGACCCGGAATTTAAAAGCTTTAAAAACATTTTTCAACACCGCAGGTTACCCGGCGCGACTGCCCTTTCTGGGCCCTTTCCTCCTTCTCAGCCTGCAAAAAGCAACTTTCCCCGACAGGGGGGCTCCAGTGCGCGGAGACTCTCGGCCACGCTGGAAAAGAGCCTGCGGCACCCATCTCTCCACCATAATCTATAGGGATTTCTTCTAATCACAACTACCTTGCACCCGTCCTTGTCTTCCTCGTATGACTCTTCAAGGCGTCAGAAAGTTGGCGCCCTACCCTGGCCCGCACGGCTTAGCGTGTCGTGTCGTGTCGTTATGTCCTGTCGTGTCGCGTCGTGGTTTCCTCTTTGAGACGGCCACCTTACCTACCGCGTTTCCGTCTACTCTTGTGAGAGAGTGGGAACAATCCGCTTCAGCCAAGCTTGTGCGTGGCTTACCATTTCTGGTGTGCATGTGTGTCCTGTATTTGGCTGGATAAACAGCTCTACGTTTTTGTTGTTTGCTGACTGGTTTTGCAGCCAGTGTTCAGTAAAGCTGCACGGAACCAGCCGGTCGTCTGCTCCACATAGCATGAGTAACGGCAATCCACGAGGAAACTTCTTTTCCAGTACAGAGTCTTGGTCCACGAGATGGGCCATCAATTTGGGGGGAAAGTACGAATCGAGTAGTGACTGGCCAAATTCTGGCAGACCTTGATAGTCCTCTGAAGCTAGTGTCACCTGAGACTTGCTGTAGTCCTGTTTACCCTGGCTAGATTCTAGCTTTAGTACCTTCCTTTCGTATCGCCGCAGCATCATGTGTCCAAGCGAAGGGCAGCCAATCACAGGGATGAGCGCCTGGATTCGCTCCGGCATTTGAGCGGCTGCTCGCCACGCAATGTGACCTCCAAGAGATACTCCTGCCACAACATTAATGGTCTTGCTCAAGTTCATTGGTAGAACCATAGGAAGATAGTCCATTACCAACGTCAGGTCCTGTACCGACCCATCAATACAAGAAATCATATCCAAGGCGTGGCCTGCATTCATAATTTCGGCTGTTTGAGGGTCCCGCTTGCCCCAGTCTTCATTCCACAGTTCGTCAATTAGTCTTTCTCCGTGGTTGCGTAGGTCGAATGTCACCGCAATGGCCCCTGGCAGTACCTCTAGCCATTTCTCAATGATTGGGTCGCAGTACGTATGATCCTGTAGCCGTGGATGTAGCAGATACAACACCACCAATTCATTGAGAGTCTTATCCTGGATTCTCTCGACTCCGTGGATGTAAGTGTTGAATCCTCCAATAGGTCTTACCAGTGGCACCATGTTAGGTTTAGGATTTTGGATGAACTGGAGAGCACTTTACTGATTAGTGGCCGCCAACCTGTAAATTTCGTGAAATATACCAAATACATCCATACGCCAGCATTACGGTCGCCGTTTCGCTGCCATATATATATATATATATATATATATATATTCACCGACTGTCACATTCGCCGTCTGCCTTTACCATCCTGCTATTTACATATACTGGAAAGCTTACTCATCAAATTTCAAAAATCTCAGTTCACCACCACTAACCTCACCATGAACAGAAGCATACCTGCCAAACGGCTGGCGTCTGCCGCCGCGGTGATGGCTAGCCACAAGGCGGTTCCACCACCTTATGTGCTAGCAACAGTCAGAGCATTTCCTTCGCTGGAACCCGTCAGGTTTCAACCTGTCAGTAGCGACATCCTCGGCCTTCCTATAAGAAGAGATTTGCTATGGCAGGCCGTCACATACGAACGAGACGCAGAAAGAGCAGGATCAAGAGAGATCTTGGGACGTGGAGATATGGGATACAGTAAAAAGAAGCTGCGGCCACAGAAGGGAAGCGGACGTGCCCGTATGGGTGACAGAGGTAACCCCATTCGACACGATGGAGGAAGAGCATTCGGAAGAGCTGCAGGTCATGACTACTCCACCCACTTACCTGCCAAGGTATACTCGAAAGCACTCAGAACTGCGCTCTCGTACCAATACAACAAGGGCAACCTGCTGATTGTGGAGAATGCTGCTGATTTTGTGACGGGCCATACCAACGCTGGCAAGCAGTTCATTGACAAGCACAAGCTCAACGGTATTTCCACGACGTTTGTCGTTGATCAGTTCCGATACAACCTGCACGACGCCACGCTCGACTGCAAAAACATCGACATTGTATCCAAAGAGGGCGTGACCGTCCGAGACCTGCTGCGTCCCCGTCGCCTTGTGATTGAGGCCGCAGCCCTACTCAACCTGGCCCAAGAGTTCCAGCCCGAGTCCGAGCTCGGCGTGATCCAGCCGGAAGAAGACCTTGTAAATATGTGCTAATAGTCATTAACTCGAATATGTTAGTAATAAATAAAAAACCTCATTCACGAGAGAGGCTCATCCATACGAGGGCAGCGACGAGGCCAGCGATATGCTTGCTACCGAACACTCTGGGGCAATATCCACATTGTACAAAACCCGACCGCCCAACTTTGAATAAAAATCCACATTGTGCTTGCACGTGGTCAACACAATGGGCACATCCTCGTACTCGTACATGGCCGAGTGCACCAAAAGAGAGCCAATGCCTCTCTTTTGGTAGCGAGGTAGCACGGCCAGGTGGTCTAGGCTTACATGTGGCTGCGAACACACAAGTGCCTGCGGGTGCTTGGACACCGCCTCCATCATTTTGCGCTGGTACTTGTAAACGTGTCCCACGTGGTAGATGCGTGGAGTGAATGAATTGTGAAAGATGTACAGTAGGTCCAGCGTGTAGGCGATACGCAGCGGACACATTTTCAGAAACGTTCCCAGTTTCGACACAAACGGCTTCTTCTGCGTGGTATCCTTGAAAATGGAAAACCCCACGATGCGGGAGTTCTTGCGCTTGGGGCAGTTTTCCTGGCCGCAGGTACACTTGCGTGACGACTGTGTTTCGGCAACCCATGTTCGGCATTTGGGGTGCTTCATTTGCAAGTGAAGTTCCCGAGCCTTGACAGTTACCAGGACATGGAAGTCGCAAGGCGCAATGTCTGTCCGCTTGTACCGTGAGGTGTAGAGATATTGGTGAGCTGGGTCATTGCGGAACGATAGAATGTAGATGGCCGCTAGCAGCTCTGCAATCTCGTAAGTACATGCCTTTTTGTCCAGCTCTCTGACGGTGAAACGCATGGTGTCTTGGTCAATTGGGTCGTCCTCCAGCTCTGGGTAGTCGCCAGTGTTGCAGTCCAACCGCTCGGGCTCTGTGTTTGTGTGTAGCTCAATTGGCAATTGAGCTTCTACACGTGCCTCCTCCTCCTCCTCACCCACGCTTGTATACTCCATATCTTGCCTCAATCAAGAAGTTACCATGCGACTGTGTCCACGAGTATCCAGAAGGATGTGGCAGTGACGCTTTAACTGCTTCAAGCCTGACTGCCGATGATAGACGTAGACTGGAGACTAGGGTAGCATGCGCGTGCGGCCATTACCAAGCAGCTAGCCCGTTTCGAGTCTAAAACGACCAGTGACTAGGAGTCAGTTCAGTGGCGATTACTGGATTTTGTAGAGTCCCGTGCCGTTAGAAGGTGTGACAGGGGTCACCCAAGCGGGTCATACATTTTGTCCATCTATTATGGTTCCATGTAGGAGTGGAGATGTACATGCTGGCTATGCACTTTGGTGACTAGACTGGCTATCATTTTCACCTAAATGAGCTTCTTTCTAAACGCCTCCAGTTAATCCCTATACCAATTAATCCCACGAAACATGGATACAAACGTGGTTTAGCCCCAAGCTGCCAAAAATATGGGGGCGACCCCAAAACCAACCCTAAGGCAGCTGCACGACCCAACGCGATACAGTTTACTGCCTGTATTTACAACAACACGACGCGCGTGGATTGCATACGCAATGGCTCCACTTTCGCCAGTTTCTGAAAATAAAGCGCCGGCCAGGATCCTAGCACCACTCTCTGCTTCTCAGATTAATGGTCTCGGATTATCACGAGGACGCGCGGCGTGGCCTACTCCCACTGATTGTCGCAGTACGCGTCTCAAACGGAGATCAGAGCTCCTGTCCAAGGTGCTACAGATTGATGGCATAGCTGACAAGGAGAATATCACTGAAGAGTCAGAGAGTGTCGCTGAAGACGTTATTCCCATGCCCAAGTCACCAGTCTTGGCCAAAACTGCACCAACCAAGTGCCAAACAACACCCATGAAGTTTCTCATAGAGTCGCCTGAATCATACTCTAATCAAGGACGTACGCGCAAGCGAAGATCTAGTGTGGCTAACGCGACACCACTGAAACCTTCACTGGCGATGACTTCATCATCAAGTCTCGCTAAACGCCGGATCTCGGGCGGCCAGAATTTCCGATACTGGAACGCAGGACCGCAGTCAATGACGTTTATGCGTGTGACTGATAATGATAAAGAAAACCTGCCTCCTCCCGCGTTTCCTCTTCGTTCAAAGAGCCATCCTCACACTCAATCAGATTCACATGGACTCTGTACGCCAGTAAAAACACCGACCACACTAACCCACAACACCCCTAGTATGAAAAAAGGTCCGCCGGGACTCTTGTTTACATCTCACGAAGGCAAAGCTCAGCTCTTCCTGGGTACCACTCCTGCACCAACCCCATGCAGATTCCGCAAGAGGCCGTCAAACAGCTTTGAGGAGACTCCGTCAAGGTTACTGCGTGTATCTCAGCGTTACCAAACAAAGCCCAAGAATACTACATATACTATGGCGAGTGTGGCAGATAACACGGCCCACGCTGCGCTAGCGCGAGTGGTAGCTCAAAAGAAGGAGAGGTCACGGACACAGAAAAAGGCAGAAGAGTCAGAGGCCATCCTCAATCTGCTGGCGCTCAAGAGCGGCATCTGGAGCTAAGAATGAAATACCAATGCGATATCAAGTATCTGCAAGGGTTCATCCTTATTGGGAAGGAGTTGGGATGAGTGGGGAAGCAACAAGAATCCGCGGCAAGGGTTAAGTGGGGACTCCCCTCCTCCACGACGAGTAGACCAAAAGGGCACAAAGGGAACTGCTCAAGGTGCGTATAGTCTGCATAGGATTGTGCCCACTCAAAATGGCTGTTGGGATCGGACAGTTCTAGAGCCAAAAGAGGTGAACTAGAAACAAAAATAATATTTACGAGCCCACCCCACCGTACTGCAAGCTAGACTAGACCAAATGAACTTAGTGCCAAAGGTCGAGCAAGGCTGAAGGGCCGCGTGACGCACAAGGTTTCAACATGGCACCACAAGCACCCGAGTTTGTGGTGTGCGAGCATCCAAAGCATATACAATTGCCTATAGGAAATCTTGTTCTAGTCAGATTTGTAGGTACAACAACGGACGATACGTGGCGCACAACAAACCAACGAAACAAAGATCTGCGGCGCGATCGTTTCTGTGTGCCTGGCGGTTCCTTACCTTGCTGCTGTGCTCCCATCTGCACCTTGCATATAGACACTGAAAGTGCGATAGACTAAAAAGGGCGGACGTCCTTACCACGGCAATCAGGCCAACCCCACAACAGTAGCAATCGGATTCGGGACTAGCGCGAAGGACTTGTTTGGACAACGGGTCACAATGCACCTCTGAGAATTACAAAAAATAAAAACACGACTGGACTGGAGTGATATATTGACCATCTGCCAGTTTCCAAACACAATCACCCCATTGTCTCAGACCACACTCATCACAGACCGCTTTCAACACACAGACCACCACCCCGCTCAACAAAGCCCGATCCTCGCAAGCGGCCAGGTCCTTACAATTCTGTGACATAGCTACCCATTCTTAGCAGCAAACGCTCAGCAATAGAAATAGACGGACGGACACAATAGACTTCCTGAACAGGCAACCACAGTAACCAATCTCGATTCTTCAGGTACAGCCCCAGATTGTTAGATTTTACGAGATGGACGTGACTCCATCCAGTGCCAGCAATAACAGCGGCCGGAACAAGTCTGTTCCTGGAGCGTCGCTGCACCATCTCTCCCATCACCAGCAACAGCAACAACAGCAACAACAGCAGATTTCTGGAATGCATTTCGATATACCCCAGCACAGCCCTCAATCATCGTCGTTCATGAATACAGGAGGAACCGCGGAGATCGGGTCTCTATCGTCACGGCGTCCCAGCTACACTGCAGAATTTTCGTCGCGTCCAAGGCTCATGGACCAGCCAATTGGCTCTCTACCCCGCGGCATGAGCGGAGGACCCGGTACAGGAACCGGTTCTGGGGAACAGCGATGGTCGATCACCGGATCAACGAATCTTTGGAATAGTGTGGGTCCCCACTCACAACACAGTTCCAGTGTTGGAAGTGCATTCGACGAGTCGCCTCAGAAGCGTGACTCGATTTTGGTTCCCAGGTATCTGGGCCCTGGTGGCCAAACCTCTGGCCACCCCAGCGCCGGTCAACAAAGTACCGGATCGGCCGGAACAACAGCAACAACAACAACATCTACAACCGGCGGACCTCTCGAAACATTTGAGGAAGAGGGACTCAGCGACGGAAGTATTGATGACCCACTGTCAGGTCCCACTTCCGGGGCAAAGCCAGGACAAAGCAAGCTCATTCCTTCTGCCACCAGCACCACCTATTCTAGATTTACATCATTGGGACCCATTGGTCAAGGCTCTTCGCTATGGGGCTCTCCCAATTCACGGCGTCACTCATACGCTGGTGAATTTATGTCTGTGGGTGGGCCACACGGACCTCCACCACCGGCAGCAAGTGCCACGATGGCCAAGGGAGCGCCTCTCCCTGGTTCTTCTAACACCACTGCCACTACTGGAGGAAGCTATCCTGCAAGCTCTCCCTTGGCTCACATAGGAACCGGTATGACGATGAGTGAGCACATTCGCGCTCATCCCAAGAGCATGAGTGTGAGCGCTGCTCCTCAAACATCTGTTTATACCCACATCCCGCCTTCGGTCTCTGACGAGTCCCACAGTTCTGCGAGTCCTCCAGCAGAAGACGACGTATCTGCTGCAGCAGCCGCTGCATCTGCCGTTGAGCAACCAGCACTGGGCACAATGGAGCCAGCTACCGGAAACCGGAAACTGGACGAGGCAGTCAACCGGTACTTTAGCGTGGATGAACTCAGGCGGAACGAGTCCAATTCCATCATTTTGTCGCAGGATCCGTCGGCTGATATGCGCCATCTTCATGTGGACGTGGCAAGCCTGATCAATGTGCCGTCTCATCGACTGTACTTTGTAGAGTTCAAGTCTGCTCGGTTGGACGTGTTTTACCTTCCAGACAATTCTTCAATGGACCTCAAGCCTGGCGACTTGGTGATTGTCGATGCTGACAGAGGCAAAGACTTTGGCAAAGTGGTCAAGGACAATGTCACTGTGGAGGAAGCTGGTTGGCTCAAGCTGCGCCGGTACCAGGAGCAGCAGGCTGTTTTACATGCACCCAACTCTCCGACCAACCGCCCTTCGTCTCCCACGAGTGGCACCAGTCCCACCATCCCCAGTGTGACTGTTCCGAAACAGATCTTACGGTATGCTCAGGCTTCTGAGGTGCGTCAAATCTTGACGAAGCAGGCGGACGAAGAAAAGGCAGTATCGATTTGCGTCCACAAGGTCCGCGAACGTGGTCTCGACATGGCGGTGGTCGACGCAGAGTACCAGTGGGACCGTCGCAAGCTCACGTTTTTCTACTCTGCTTCGCACCGCATTGATTTCAGAGATTTGGTGCGGGAGTTGTTCCGTGTGTACAAGACCCGTATTTGGATGTGTGCTGTTAGCAGCAGCTGCGCTGCTGCTGCTGCCGCTGCTAATGCTAATCCTAGTACCGACAAAACGGGAGCGGAATCTCCCAAACAACAGCAGCACAATTTGGAAGACTCTCCGAAAGATAGACAGCAGAAACGCAGACCAAAACACTCTGCTGGTGCCACGGCTGCTGACCAGGCCTCGCCGTCCCAGAAACAACCACAACAACAGCAGCAGCAGCAGCAGCAGCAGCAGATGCATGCTACCATGGCTGCTGGAGGATACCCTGGGATCAATCAAGGCATGAACTATGGCCCTCCCGCCAACTATATGTCATACGGTAACGCCGCGTCTTCCCCGCAACAACAACAGCAACATCAACAACCTGGGGCAGACGGTCTTCACATGTTTGGACAATCACACTGGAAACGAGGCCAGGCTCCTAATATGCCTCCTGGTATGGGTGGACCGCAGCCAGGAATGTATGGAGCATCATCTCAGGGATACAATGTTGGGCCCCACATGGGAGAGTTTCCTGGTGGTCCACAGGGAGCCATGTACCATCCCAATGCAGCTATGATGGGATACTTGCAGCCTGGTCAGTATTGGTATGCGCCTAGCGGCCATTGATTATATTTATTAATAGAGGTTAGAATATTGGACGTTTGTTTCTGGTAATGTTTGTTGCTCAATCATTGCTGAGGTACTGCTGTCAAGAGGGTGATGACTTAAAGTTGAAGCGACACCACTTGATCCTGTACATCAACCATGTCAAGTCCTGAACCCGATACAAAGTCTGAGACCAACGAGTCCAAAAAGGAGAGCGTTCAGCTCAATATCAAGGTCACCGACTCTACCACCGAGATCTTCTTCAAGATCAAAAGCCACACTCCTCTGCGCAAGGTCATGGAGGCTTTCTGCAAGAGAACCGGTAAGGATTCCAAGGCTCTACGTTTCCTGTACGATGGAGAGCGTGTTACCGACTCCGACACTCCTGCATCGCTCGATATCCAGGATGGCGATATGATCGAGGCCCTGAATGAGCAGGTTGGCGGATGCTAGTATACTAATGTGATTGTCTTATGTATTTAACAACTTGTATTGTTGGTGGCAAATAATGGTTTCAAACAGTGGTTACGTAGAATAACCAGCAGAACTGTCTATTCTGGCTATAAACTGCGTTGCGATCGTTTCTGTCGTTGTGGTTTGTCACATATATTGTTCACATATATTTTGTTAGCACATGGGGGTTTGCCATACACGTACCAAGTTGTTTCTGTAGTACACTCAGAACAGGTTGGCATAGTGAGAGCAAGAGATCAATTTGGCTAGCGTCGCCTGAACCATGCATGAAGGCAATTATTGAAATAAACACTTTGCATGGATCACAGACAAGGTCCACAACAATATGCTCTATATTTCAGCAAAATACAATATATGACGATCCGACTTATCTCGGCTCCGCTGGCGGGGTTCGATCCGAAATTAACTCCGTCGGGTAAGGTATTATGCCCAAGAATCCAGAAAAGGGTCCAGTAAAAGAGACTTTTCAGCCTCGTGGTTCAGCCTGACTCGACGCCACTCGACGGATTTTGGTCAAAATACCCGTGAAAAGCGAAAAATTTGCCACATTCTACCAGCCGTGTGTCGTCCAGAATAGTCGTCCGCTGCCAAGTCTCAACGTTGTACCTTCTACGAGCGGCTGAGCACCTTGCAGAACTTCCCAATTCTATCAAAAAAACTAAACCACCTTGTTGACGGAACGGCTGAAACGGTGGCAAAAAAAAGTATCCCCTGGTTTATATAACAAGGCGGCTTTTGCCTCTATTGACCACGGACAATGTCATTTCACAATCAAGACGACCACGAATCGTCCTTGACGACTCCCAGTTCAGAGTCTCTTACTGCTGTGCATAGCAGCTCTCGGAGCTCCGAAAACTCTAAACATCCTGCATCTGATATCCCCTCTCAGGAGGATCAGCAGCCTGACAGCAGCGACGAAGTCCTCGAGATCGAAGACGCTGGAGATGGAACCACCGCAGAACAGCAGGTTCTGCATGGACCCGCCCTGCTCCTCTGCGCTCTTGCGCTTCTGCTTTCCATGTTCCTGGTCGCCCTCGACCAGACCATTATCGCTACCTTGCTCGAAACCGTTGGAGCCGAATTCAATGATTTCGGAAAAATATCGTGGGTGTCCTCAGGATACCTTCTGCCCACGGCAGTTCTCGCCATGAACTGGGGTAAAATCTCCCAGGTGTTTGGACGTAAATACACCATGCTTGCGGCCATTGTTCTCTTTGAGGCTGGATCGTTGGTCTGCGCTCTCTCCAATAGCATGAACATGCTCATTGGTGGTCGTGTGCTTGCTGGTGTCGGTGGTGGAGGAATCCAGGTGCTTGTGTTTGTCATTCTCACCGAGATCACCACCATCCAGAAACGAGGAATGTTTCAGGGACTCGTGGGTGCCGCCTTTGGTATTGCTTCTGTTGTTGGTCCTCTTGTTGGAGGAGCATTCACCGAGCATGTTACCTGGAGATGGTGTTTCTACATTAATCTGCCCATTGGAGGCTGTGCCCTCGCAGGTATCTTCTTTTTGTTCCACCCTCCTCGTCCTCGTGGGTCCCTCAAGGAAAAGCTGGCCAAGATCGACTACGTGGGAACAGTCCTGCTGTGTACTGGCCTAGTGTTGGTCCTGCTGGCCATGACGTTTGGAAGTACTGAGAAACCATGGAACTCTGCTCTGGTCATTGCATTCTTTGTGGTTGGAGGCGTGATGCTGATTCTCTTTAGCATCTGGAACTTTCGCATCTCGAAGTCGCCCCTGATCCCATGGTTCATTGTCCGCGTATGGAGAGTGGATCTTGTTGCACTGGCCGTCTTTTGCATGCTGGGTGCGTTCATGTCCAGTGTTCTGTACCTCGCGACTTTCTTTCAAGTTGTTCTCGACGCGAATCCTTTGCACTCTGGTATCGATCTGCTTCCTTTTATTATTCCTGTTGTCATCTGCTCTGTTGCTTCTGGTATCTTTATCTCCAAGACCCGCCTGACAAAGCCCGTCACCATTGTGTCTGGTATCATTGGATCCGTTGGATTTGGTGTTCTGACCATGCTGGATCAACATAGCAGCGTTGCCAAGCGGATTGGATACCTGATTCTGCCTGGTGTCGCCATTGGACTGGCAATGCAGTCGATGATTCTCAACATGCAGACTGCTGCCCCAAAAAACAATGGAGGAGTACTGATTGCTACGGCATACATTTCATTTACGCGTACTCTAGGAGGTGCTATTGGATCTACCCTTGGACAAACCATCCAGAGCGTGGTATTCAAGCAGGAGCTAGTCAAGAGGAACTTTCCAGACACTGATCAACTCAATACTTTGGTTAACAGCCCCCAGGCGATCCGTAGACTGCCTCCCCACCTTCAGGACATGGTGATTGATTCGTTTGTGCATGGATTCAGAGCCGTCATGTACTTTGCGCTTGGACTATTCCTTGCATTTACTGTGTGCTCTTGGTTCTTCACAAACAAGAAGATTCCTAAGGCTAACACGGGGCCCAAGCCCGATGCTGAGCAGCCTGCCGAGCCAGAGCCTGTTGAGGAACCGTCAGAAAAGGCATCGATCCATTCGAACGAGACAAGCCAGGAGCCTGCTAACGCTAACAACTAGTATCATAGTCATTTCTAATGCATTTTTTTCTTGCTGCTTCTTCTTTTTTACAGTGGTCAGTCAAAGCAATAACAGTCAAAGTAATAGCCAAAGTACAGTCAAAGCCCAGGATTATATATTTAGTGTATTCATACGAACAGGGTCATTATTTTAGTTTCTCTTTCTGTAACGCTTGTCGGCGCCAGAGTGCTGGGACACGTGAAGAACGTTGACGGGCAGCTTGGAGAATCCAAGGTTCTTGAGCAGTCCAAAGGTGTCCTCATCGACGGGGATACCGTTCTCGTACTTGGAGATGTCGAGGGCAGAGACCTCGGGGACGTACTGGTCTCTTCTCTCACGCTCCTCCTCCTGGAGCTTGAAGGAGATACCTCTGACGGGTCCCTTCTGGATTCTCTTCATGAGATGGGTGGTGAAGCCGGCAATCTTGTTGCGGAGTCTCTTGGAGGGGATGTATGCAATCTCGTCGGCGAGGCGCTTGTTGGTCTCAAAGTCGAGGGTGAGCTTGGGATAGTATCCCTCGATCATCTGCTTAGAAGCACGCTTGACAGTCTTTGTTCTAACGCGACCCATGGTTGATTAGTGTGCTTGTTGAGCGGAAGCTGTGCTATGCTTTGATGGCGACACTGAAACTTGGGAGGGTGCGGTGCGGCCGAGGGTTGCAATACGGTTTGGGACTTGTGACTGATTTCAGGGGGATCAGGGGCCCCTTGCCCACCATGGAAGTTCCATCTTCTGCAAGGGTCTTGAGAAATTATTTGATCTTTTTTCGATGCGTGTAGAGTGTTCTTGAGCGAATTGCGCGCATCAGGTTTGAGTAGCGCCACGTTTATGCTATATAGCGAAAGATACGATGGTAGTCAATGAGTTAAGGACTGTATTGACTAGCGATCATTTGCAAAAGTATTCGTCGCTTGTAAGTAAATCTTACTATTGAGAGCCGAAGAGATGGCCGGTGATTGCCGATGATGACTGCTTTTGAGAAGACTGGACGAAAAGATTGAGACTAAGGATTCCATTCAGCCGTGACTTTTAGAATTCCTCGCATAGAAGCAATGCAATGCCATCAATTGAGCTTCCTGCTGCTTTTTCAGATCTGCAGGTGAATACATTCCAGCCTCGCGTCCCCACGTTAGCGCAGTTACAGCCCTAATCTATCATCAGGTCCAGACAAGGTAATATTACTAGCAATGAGCTGAAATTTTTATAGAAACAGTACTCTCCAATTGGCCTAGCTGTCAAAGTACCCAGAGATCTAGAGAAAGCAGGGGCTCCAGAGAAAGAAGCGTGATGAGGTGGTGACGGCTGACATAAGCCTATATTATAATATGATATCATAGAGTTGACCCCACCACCAACATAGCATGGAGCATGCGGAAAAAGTGAGTACTGCTAAACCGACAGAAAGCAACCAACAGATGGTCAAAATCGGACTAACCAGGTTTCATTGTGATGTGTGCTCATGCGACTGCACGAATCTTGTGCGGATCCGGTGTGCAGAATGCCCGGACTATGATCTCTGTGTCCAGTGCTTTGCGCACGGAGCGGCGTCAGGCACCCACAAGCCATGGCACAGCTACATGGTGATTGAGCAGCATGCGTACCCGATATACGACGAAAACTGGGGCGCCGATGAAGAATTGCTTCTCATTGAGGGCGCGCAAACGTGTGGATTGGGCAATTGGCAGGATATTGCAGATCATGTAGGGGGCCGCACCAAGGAAGAGGTCGAGGCACACTACCGCAAACTGTACCTCGAGAGCAGCAACTACCCGCTACCAGAAATCCTCAAAGACGACGAAGAAGGAAAGGCGCCGTCGTTCAGCATCGACGCGAGCGAGTTTGCCGAAAAGAGGCGCCAGCGGCTCGAAGCCAAGCGCAACGCAGTGGTGTCCATTATCCCCAAACAAAAACCCGCAGCGTCAGTACCAGCATGCCACGAAGTCCAGGGATACATGCCGGGGCGGCTTGAGTTTGAGCAGGAGGCCGAAAACGACGCAGAGTTGCCCATCAAGGACATGGTGTTTGATGGCGACGACAACGAGCTGGATGTGGAGCTCAAGCTAACGGTGCTAGACATTTACAACTCGCGACTAACCACACGAGCAGAACGCAAAAGAACGATTCTCGCGCATAATTTGCTAGATTACCGACGCCTGGCGGCCATCGACAAGCGTCGCACAAAAGAAGAGCGCGACATGTACAACAGACTGAAACCATTTGCGCGCATAATGACCAAAACCGACTTTGACCAGTTCTCCGAGTCGATCATGTCCGAGTTAAGACTCAGGCGGCGCATCATTGAGCTCCAGGAGTACCGCAAGGCAGGACTGCGCAGTCTCGATGCAGCCCAGCGCTACGAAAGAGACAAAGCCATCCGCATGGCCGCCATCCAAAAGGTCTACTCTGTGGCCACGGGAGCTGGATCCTCACATGGACACGGAGATAGAACTGGTCTTAATGGTTCATTGTCTGCTGCAGGTAATAACACGGTTGGATCCGGTAACATTGCAATGGGGCTGGCGGCGGCGGCCGGAGGCACAACGGCAGCCTCGATTGCATTGTCGCCAAGTCTCACTGGGTCTCCTGAACAGCTGTCTGCTGCTGCGGTCAATGGCAGCATACACGGCGCGGCTGGACTCAGCATGGGTACGCGAGCCAACTCCACCGACACAGGATCTGCAGCAAACGGCAGTCTTGTTGCCTCTGGAGCTGTGGCGGGATCTGCAGCAAACGGCAGCAGTCTTCCTATTACTAACACGAAATTTTCCCGAATACAGGTGCCTCCTCCGTCGGAGGTTATTACCGTTAATGGCAGCACATCAGGATCAACGCCAACTATACGAATCAAAAAACCAAGCGGTGCACAAACAACGGACATTTCCAGCGCGCCCGACGTGGAGCTACTCTCTCCTAGTGAGCAGCAGCTGTGCGCGCAGCTACGCATCATGCCCAAACCTTACATGGCCATCAAGGAGGTGCTGTTCCGGGAACTGACCCGGACGGGCGGCGCCGTGAAGAAAAAGGCGCTGCGCGAGCTCATCAAAATCGACCCCGCCAAGTGCAACCGGATCTTTGAGTATTTCCAGAGTCAAAACTGGATGTAATGCATTTTCATTAATTAATTGATTAGTCAAGTCAAACCTGTAGCGTGGTCAGCACCGCCCGCAGGTTGTCGTCAAGGTTGTCCTTGGACAGGAACCTGTCTGTGACGTAGGCTGAAAGTGTTTGTTTGAACCCAGGCGACTGTGCGGTGGGGAGTTCCTCGAGCATCTGCCTGAGTTGGTCGGGGAATGCTGCAGTACAGTAATCTGTGTGTCGAACAGGCAGAGTTACCTTGAGCACGAGCGTCTCATCCGAGTCGAATCTTGTATGGGCAAAGTCTATAATGTGGGAGCACAGGTAGGTGCGGTTGAGGGTGTCAAAACCATCAACCATAGCCAGCATGCTGTTTACAAATGCCATTTGCTTAGCCTCTGGAAGTTGAGAGAACTTTTGCATGGCAGCGTCGAATATAGCGAGGGCAATATCTCCTCGTAGTGCGGGGTTGGACGAGGGGTTGCCCAGCATGGATACATCCTTCTCGGGCAGCGATTTGAGAGTAGAATCAAGTTCAGCAGCATCAACCTGAGGAAGTATAATGGTGTCTGTGTTGTCTTCCACCTGAGTGGTGGTAGATTCCTGGAGGGTCTGCTGGTCTGTGACAGTGCTTGACTCTTTTATGCCCAAGAGTTTCCGTCTAGCCAGGATCTTTGCAACGTATGCAAGCTCGAGCTTGGCATACTCTTCCCACAGTAGCTGGGATTCTCCATTCAGCCGGAGACATCTTTGGAGGATGTTTCGCGCCGCCGACATGGCTCCATTGTGCTCAGCTTCGTGTTTGGCAGCGAAAATCCACAACTGGGGTTTAGTAGGATGTAGCTTCAGCAGTGTCGAAAAGAGCTTGTTGATGACCTGGTTGGCGTGTATGCTCTTGGCGTACTCGAGATACTGCAGCCACAGGTCAATGTGACCAGAGAACCGGCGGGTGGCTCTCTCGTATATAAACAAGATGCGACGGGTACCTCCATACTCGCCTATGGTTTCATCTGCAGTGGACTCACTGGTGGTGAATATTCTCTTTGCTCTGATTCGTCGCAGTTTGTCAAGACTCTTCTCGTACTCAGCGTAGCGAGTGTAGTCGATTGGTCTTGCGGACGGCGACGTGATTTTGTGTTCGAAATCCGTCCTACGCTTGATGATCTGAGTCAGCTCTGGTCGACTAAACACCCCCTTGGCATGAAGCTCCTCCAGCTCGGGAATGCTCTGCTCCAGGTAGAATCTGATCTTGGACGACATGCCTGGTAAATTTCACGGTTGGGCTGCCCTAAATGTCAGGGTCATGCGGCTGTGTCACGACTCCGACACTGCAAACTGTCAACTGAGATGGGAGACGACAACCACTTGATACAATTCTAGTTACTATAGCCAACAGCTAGCTAGCTACCTAGCCATCCAGAGCGGTATGGTCGACCTGAAATTGATATATGTAGATATGCATGTAGATATGCATATATCCAGTAGAATCATGGGCTCTGCAACTGATCATTACTAAATTGGCTGTGCTAGATAGTGTGGGCTACCAACAGCCACCTTAGAAAATGTGGGCCGCCGATACGCGAAAACACAATATCTGCGCCCGTTCGGCTAAACATTCTATCAGATCTGATTACCCAAAACAGGAACATGTGCCGCATGTAAGGCTATATGTCGTTGGGGTGACACATTCAGCGGGCCTCCAGTGAAATCACAAACAACTCTGGACAATACAAGCTCATCATGGGCAAAAGCGATCCAACGGTAATAGAGCTGACTCAGGTGCCCGCTGAAAGCGTGGAACTGGCGCTTCATTCCATTAAAACTCACGACGGTACCCCGTGCGACTCTGAAAGCCAAAGCGAGAAGAGCGAAGTGGTGTTCGACCAACTAAGCGGTGGTGATCCTGAGAAACGGCCGCCTGTCTTCAAGAGCACCACCCATGAGATAATCGTCATTGCGCTCATGACCATGGCACCTGTTCTGTCGTCTACCAATAGTGGAGCTTTGACCATTGCCCTTCCCGCAGTGGGAAAACACTTTAACGTGGCAGGAGGTACACTGAGTTGGACAATGAGTGCGTCTTCTCTGGCAACAGGTGCATTTCTGCTGGTCATGGGCCAGTTAGCTGACACCCTTGGACGCAGACGGCTGCTACTGCTTAGCTATATATGGTACACTTTCATGAGTCTCGGTGCGGGACTGGTGCCACAGTTCACAAAGTCAGACGGGAGTGATTCTAACCTGCAGAGCGAGTACATTGGATTCATTATTCTCAGAGCTATGCAGGGACTTTCGGGAGCTGCGTCGGTGACGTCTGCTGTGGGTATCCTGGGTGCGGCATACAGGCCCAGCAGGAGAAGAAACTATGCTATGGCGACGTTTGCGGCAGGGGCACCTCTGGGATTTATTGTGGGTATTTTGAGTGGAGGTATCTGTACCGAGATCATTTCGTGGAACTCAGTGTTATACTTTTACGCCATCATCTATGCGATCGTGTCGGTGATGGTGTACTTTTATGTACCCGTCACTTCTGCCGACCCACCATTCACTCTTCAGTTTGTAAAGCAACAGGCTCGCAAAATTGACTACGGAGGAGCGTTCCTTGCGTGCACTGGGTTTACTCTGTTAGTGTTTGCCCTCGCTCAGTGGGAAGCTGCTCCCCAAGGTTGGGCCACACCGTATATCGGGGCCTGCCTGGGTACAGGTATTGTCATACTGATTGCTTTTTGTGTCTACGAGGCGCTGGTACCCGAGAGACCAATCATGCCCATGTACATTTGGCGCGCCAAGGGATTTGCATTGTGCATGGTTATTATTTCATGCGGTTGGATGGCGTTCAACGGAGTGCTTAGTTTCTATGCAACTCTGTACTTCCAGGAAATCCAGGGCGCCAGCCCCATTCTGACCACTGCATACTTTGTTCCTCAAGCCATTGCAGGAATTCTTGTCAACGTGGTGGCCGGTGTCTTGCTCCACCGTATCAGTGGACGTATTCTGCTGGTGGTGGCCATGGCCGGGTTCACAGTGTCTGCCATTCTGTGGTCCTTCTGTGGCATTCATACGCTTTACTGGGCGCTTCCATTCCCTGCGCTGATTTTAGTTGTTGTTGGCGCCGACCTAGCCTACAATGTGTGCAACTTGCACGCCCTCTCTGTTGTAGACAGCTCTCTCCAGTCCACAGCAGCAGGTGTTTTCAACACCTGTCTTCAGCTAGCGACAGCCGTGGGTTTCGCCGTGGCCTCGGCTGTTGTTGACGCAGTTGCTCCCCAAGGAGCTGAAGTGTCAAAGTCTCTGACCATGAAGGGTTACCGAGCCGGCTATTGGCTTGCCATTGGAGTTTGCGGATTGGGACTGGGGCTCTCTTTTTTCCTGAGAATAGGGACCCAAGGCGGTAAGCGATGATCGCTTTGAAACTAACAGTACATATTTATCTAAATTTCAATGTGTGGTCACGTGGACATATTTCAAACCGTGCGTGGGGTTTGCGCATTGTTGATCAAAATGCATGAGCGAGTATACCAAACTCATTCTGAAGTTGCTTGACTTGTTTCCGCGCGACTGGAAAACACTCGCTGTGTGCAGCAACGACCACAAGAGCAGTTCTGCAGAGGTCTTTGCGTATGTGGATTGGAGCAACTTGAGTTTAGCATTTGCTGAGCTGAGTGCATCTCAGGGGGATGTGCCAAGTGACACAGGCGACAAAACAAGTCTCGCGGTTGATGGAGCTACGGATGCACAAAGTTTCGCCAGGTTGACTGTGACGCAATCGACCAGAAAGCAACCCGCTCCACGAGAGACTCTTGGTGCTGAGAAGCTTAAACTGGTTCTGCTTCGGGGCCGTCAGTACAAACGACTAGTAGCGTGTGGGGCACGGATTACATTCATCGAGCAGATGAATATGGAGAGCGAAGGCTATGAGGTGTGGATTGGACAAATTGATCCCAACAGCGGGAAGGAGCTTTTTGTTGACGAGAAGCTTTCAAGATCCATCATTTCAAGCGTCAACTCACAGAAAGATGGCACTCTTATTCTAGCCACCGGTGACGGACAGCCCAGTGCGTCCGATACTAGAGCTGGATTTCTCATTGCTGCCAAGGTCGCTGCTAAAAAGGGATGGAAGGTCGAGTTGTATGCGTTTGGCAATTCGCTGAGTCGCAACTGGATACAACTAGCGGCAGAGTACCCTAATGTCCGCGTGTACTATCTTGACGAATTTCCTATCGGTGAGCCTGTTTGATACTCTCTCGCTTCTGGGAGAGGCACGGGGCAGGTGGCCACGAGCTAGCCCACGGAATTTTGGAACGCATCAGCAGTGGCAATCAGCAGTGACAGTGCCCTCTTACTTACTTATAGGACGATATCATAGTCATGACAAATCTTCCTCTAGTTGTTAATAGAATTTTGCATCTTAATGACATAAAAATATCAAGATTGATTCACTCTAAGGTTATGCCCAAACACCTTGATGAAGACCTACCGGCAATCTGCGAAGACTGCCTAGGAGGCAACGAGTATCTGCGCATGACGCGCGAGAAGTACGGAGCCGAGTGCAAGCTGTGCACCCGTCCATACACAGTATTCAAGTGGAAGCCCGACCGCAAACTGAAACCTCGACGGACAGTAATATGCCAGAGTTGTGCTAAGCACCGCAACGCATGCCAGAGCTGCATGCTGGATCTGACATACAAGCTGCCTATTTCCGTGAGAGATGCAGCGCTGAAAATATCCGGAAGCAACTCGATTCCGAGCAGCAGCAATCAGATCACCAAGCAGTACATTGCAAACAAGCTCGACCGCCAACATGAGGGCCAGATTGTGGCGGGCGCAAGCGCGGAGTTGCAGTCACCGTTAAATGAGTATTCAGCAGCGCTCATAAGGAAGGTTGCGACTGGCGAGAACCCAGATGAAAAGTCACGTTCTGCTGCTCCAAAAAAGTTGGAGACCAAAGGCGACACCGACGAACGAGTGGAGAACACAGCTGATGTGCGGAGAATTCTCTCCAAACTACCATTAGCATCCACTGTTGCAACACAGTCTCTTCCAGAAGACCAAAGCCTGTGTACGTTTTTTGTTGCTGGTCTCGAGGAAGATCTGCCGGAGTACGCTGTGCGTGAGTACTTTGAAAAGGCGGGAGCGGTCAAATCGCTCGCTCTTGTGTACCTAGCTAGATGTGGGTTTGTGACCATGCAAACGCGTGCCGACGCAGAGCGCGCATGTGCGCAGATGAAAAGCGACATGGCGAAACATGGATCTTTCTTCATAGTGGAGGGTGCTCGGCTCAAGGCAGCATGGAGCAAGTCAAGGCCACTAGGGAGTAGTAAAGGCGAGCAGCTCAAAATTGGTCAAGCTATTAGGAGGTTGATGAGTAGGTAGGCTACCTCTCTTTATTGGAGTATGAGCAGCCAAGGGTCGTCTGCGGTCACAGAGCTTGCTTAAAGGGGTCAACAAAAGCTGACATGCCAAGCACAGTATAGGAATGTCTGTTTCTGAGTAAGAGCGGGACAACTTTGCTCTACTAAAACGGGCCGGAGAACGTCACTGTCAAATCAGCACTCTATCACCTGCAATTGCCATATGATTTAAGGCTAAAGGAAGTAGCGCTGCGTCGTTCTATTTATTGTAGCCGCTAACTTTTGCGGTTTATTTCAAATAATTGGTGGCAACCGCCATTGATAGGCATGAATTAATATATCAGTTGCACAGTGCTAGTATGAGTTAGTATGAGTTGATAGTAGGCGGGGCCCCAGATGACATCAATTTTAGATACTAGACGCATGACAGATAATACATTGAAAAGAAATAGAAACTGGTCAAACAAAAGGGGTGACCGGCAATTGGAATCAAATCGCCCGAGTTGGTGCAGCCTCACTATCTCCCAAAGGCTGCGGCCGGGGCCGTAGCTACGGCTATGCCCGCACCGCACAGATAGTAACAGGCTTGGATAAGGGTAACATGACCACTGGCACCATCAGCGCCATTCACACTACTACACCCTTACACACAAGATGGATACAAGTGCCCAACCGGTCAAGCCCACGACCAGCGTGAAGTTGGTGCTTCTAGGCGAGGCAGCTGTGGGTAAGAGCTCTCTCGTGCTACGATTTGTGAGCGACGACTTTCAGGAAAACAAGGAGCCCACCATTGGGGCGGCGTTTCTGACGCAAAAGTGCAGTCTGCCGGAGCACACGGTCAAGTTTGAGATTTGGGATACCGCTGGACAGGAGCGGTTTGCGTCGCTGGCGCCCATGTACTACCGCAATGCACAGAGTGCACTGGTGGTCTACGATGTGACGAAGCCCCAGTCGTTTGTCAAGGCTCGGCACTGGGTCAATGAGCTCAAAGCCCAGGCCAGCCCAGGTATTGTGATTGCTCTTGTAGGTAACAAGTGCGATCTTGCCGATGCCAGTGGTAACGGAGACGCCAGTGGCGAGCAGCAGGAGACAGGTGGAGGAGGAGGACAGGAGACCGGCGAGGAGGACGCCCGCAAAGTGGCGGTTGAAGATGGACGTAAGCTGGCGCAGGACGAGGGTCTACTGTTCTTCGAGACCTCGGCCAAGACTGGCCTGAATGTCCGCCAGGTGTTTCTGGCGATTGCCAATAAGATTCCCAGAGACGCACCCAAGAAAGCACAGGCGCGCGAGCAGGAGCAGGTGGATCTGCGGGGCGGCAACCGCGGAGCCGGCGCGGGCAACGCATCTGCATGCGCATGCTAACGCATAATTTATTGGCTATTTAATGTGACATTGTGTAACGTAGGCTAGTGTGAATTGTTCATTGGTTAGCAAAGGTGGGATCGCACCCATATACTGGACCCGAGGAGGAAGCGGACTAGGGAGTCGCCCGTCAAACTGCCAGTGACATAAACACTGGGTGCTATTTCCGGCAGTTCACTAGAGAACTGGCGCCGAATGGAGAGTTTCGTGATGGTGGCCGTGTCCAAACTGGGCACAATTGTGGGGTCCAGGTACGACAGCGAACTGAACCGGCCAGTGTACTGCAAGACGGAGCCCACTTTGATGGACATTCGCGAGGAGGAGGGGGCATCTGCTAATGCGATGGTCGCCATTTGTGATTTAGGATCGTAAGTTTCGAGCGTAGCGTTCGCGAGCCCCGTGTAACCTGGGACATGTCCAGGAGAAGGGGTGCCAGTAGCCGCGGCTTTCATTTCTTCAAACACCCGAACGTATTCGCCATACAGCTCTTTGGGAAACTTGCGGAAGCTACATGGACTGCCCTTGGAATCCAGCCATTTGAAGAGATGAACCACTGAAGGGTGTCTATTGATGGCGTCCGCGGCAGAGACGCCGGTGCCGATAACCAGGGTGGGCAAACCCTGGGGAGGAGTGCTGCAACAAGAAGACGGTTCGGAGGACGCAGCAGAATGCGTCGAAGAAGCGTCTGTCTCGGAGTCCGCTTCTGACAGATACTGGCTTGTGTGAAGATCAGCTTGCGACGATTGATGATGAGAAATTTCAGCAATAGGACGGACTATAGCTGAAGCAGTCTTGAGTGGACACTCAAAAACACCGGACGCCAAAACGAGCCTGTTACACGTAATAGTGATGTTGTTATGCCCGTAGGTTAGTTGGAATCCGTCCGTCGTCCTCTTGACGTTATTGACGACAGTGTTTGACAGAATGCTTGAGTCGATACCCACTACTTGCGGATACCTTGCATAGTACTGGGCCACGTCGACACGCTTTGGCCGAAGAGGAACTGGGGTCGAGTCCCCGTATGTATCGCGGAAGTATTGCGTCATGGGGTATCGAGGCAGCGACAGCATCTCAGTGTAGCTGAGAGCCAGATCCGACTCGCCATCAACAACAAAAGACTCCCATTGTCCTCCGGGGCGGGCTGCAGACCCCACCACAAGATGTGGGATGGCAGTGTCTGGGCGAAGAGTCCACTGGACCCTGGATCTTTTGTCTGCGAGATCCATAAAACAGACCTCGTCTTCCGCGACTAGGGTATCTAAAAGCAGGTTCACCGGCAGAACATCTGCCGAGAAGAACGAGTGGATGTTAGCCATGTACTCGATGACGGCTGGATCCTTGATTGCGTCTAGCAGAGAGTAGTTGCCGGACGAGCATCTATACTGCAGCAACAATGCATGTAGCCTGGCATCCGGATGGGGCCCGAACGTGACGTCGTCATAGTACGGGACATTTCCATGCAACAGAAACGACAGAATCAAGGCACTGGGCCCGTTTCCCACAACCACAGTATCGATATGCCGGTTCATGCCATTTCTCGCTTGTTGCAAGAGTTAGTCAGCGCAAATCTGCCTGTATCCCAAACCGGTAAGCCCCATTCCGCACTACAGTGGGGCTCCAGCCTGAGAGCCTGAGGCGGGTAAACCTAGACACTACTAACTAACCACACTTTATTATCGCTCGACACTATTACAGCAATTCACAAAAAATGACAGTCAGCGACAACGGAAACGACGTGACGATCAAAAACGGATCCGCTGAGGTCAAGATCCTCAAGTACGGAGCTACCGTCCTCTCATGGGTGGTCAATGGCCGGGATCACCTGTGGCTTAGCGAGAAAGCCCACCTGGACGGATCAAAGGCAGTCCGTGGAGGAATTCCCCTGGTTTTCCCAGTGTTTGGAAAGAACAACGACCCCAGCCACCCGACAAGCCAATTGCCCCAGCACGGGTTTGCTCGGACCAGTACTTGGGAGTTTCTGGGGGCGCCGGATGATGAGACAGCACAGTTTGGGCTGGGCCCTGAAAACCTGACCCCGGAAGCAGCCAAGGCTTGGCCCTACAGCTTCACACTCATCTATACCGTCAGACTGCACAAGGATGGCAATCTGGAGACGGAGATGAGTGTTGAGAATACAGACAAAAAGCCGTTTGAGTTCAACCAGCTGTTCCACACGTACTTCAAGGTGCAGAACATTGCCAATGTCGAGGTGGACGGCCTGCAGGCCGTCAACGTCACCGACAAGGTGGCTTGCACCGGTTACATCAAGAAGCCCGGCCCCATGTCGATACACGAGGAGACCGACAGATGCTACTGCGATGAGCCCGGTACTGTGGTGCTTAAAGTCGAGGGCAAGCCGTACATCACTGTGGAGCGCTCGAGCGAGATTGGCGACGTAGTGATCTGGAATCCCTGGAACGACAAGGCATATGATCTTGCTGATTTCTACCCACATGACGGGTTTAAGCAGATGATCTGTGTCGAGGCAGGGTCCATCGGCAAGTTCAACGAGCTGCAGCCTGGAAAGAAGTGGCGGGCCAAGCAGGTTCTCAAGCTTTAGTTTTGCAAAAAAAAAGTAACAACAAAGTAAGTAGTAATTCATTTGTTAAAGCTTGGCGAGATGGCGCGAGTTCTTGGTGGCCTGGTCATTGCGGATCACCATGCCGGCCTCAGACGGCTCCTCGTCGCCAAAGAACACAACCGTCACAGTAAGATCGTCTCTATACCGACGAGACAGCGGGGACGGAATTGACACCAGCATAGATAGTTGATCCTGATCAGCACCACCCAGAGCGTTTCTAATCAGGTGGGTGGCAACATTGTCGTCTTGGACGGTGAACTGGGGAGTGACACCAGAGCGGCGGTAAACTGGTTTCTGAGAGTCTTTGTTGACCGATACGTCTTCGACACCGAGCTCCGTGCGGGTGGACTCACCAAAAAACTTGCTCAAGAAGCCTGTCTTGGCCGGAGGAGTGTTCTGCGACGCAAGATAATGTGGCGCCTTCTCCTTCATCCACTGGACTACGAGCGACACCACCTCTTCGTTTGAGAGCATCTCAAACAGTCCATCGCAGCCCATGACCAAAAAGTTGGGGGTGGACTGGTCAATGTTGGTGGTGGTGATGACAGGCTCGGCCGTCACGTATGGGGGAGTGCGGCATTCGTAGGGAATGCTGCGACCAAAGAAGCGATGTGTAACCTCCTGCTGGGTGCGGGCGTCCCACTTGTACCGAGCATCGCCAAACGCACGACTGGGCTCAAGAGACCCAAGGATACGGCCGTTACGGATGGCTGTGCTTTCTTCTCCTGGGTGCTCAGATCTAATACGGTGGGCCTCGTCTGCGTTGGAACCAGTTTGGTCGGTACTGAGGGCCCGGGCCTGCCACTGGCCAGATTTGGGGTTCAGAGTTCCCAGAACCGCACGCGAGTCGCCGGTGACGGCGACTCGCAGCTGTGACGAGTATGTGTCGTAGTGTGCGAGCAGGGCGCATGAGCCCGACAGCGCGGGGGCCAGGACCTCAGCGGCAGCGGCCTTGCTTGGGTTCACATTAGCAAGAAGAGCCTTGACACGGGTCTTGACGATCTGGTCGTCAAGCTTGGTGAAACCGGTCTTGATGGCTCGGTCAATGGTCTCAGAGTCAGGGATTAGACGGTAGATGGAGTTGGGGGAGGCGGGTTCGTACGAGGTGTTCATCTCCGACAGAACCGACTGGACAAGGTTGTTTTTAAGGTACTGCGAGGTAGTCCAGCCGGCATGGCCGTCAAAGATTCCCCAGAACATCCAGTCTGCCATTTCCTCAGAGGCGCTTGCCTTTGTGTTGTCTGTGACGAGTCCAACCTCGACGATGTTTTCGACGCGATCGTCCTCGATAGGGTTGTTACTAGCAAACTGGGCCACATCGTAGCGCAGGACGCCTCTACCGCGCTCGACAAAGTAGCTTTCTTCATTCTCGCGTAGTCGGTGCGACACTTGTGCGGGGGTGAGCACCGATAGTGCTGGCTTGCCTGCGTTGCGGGTGCTTTCATTGGCGATTGTGCGATTAAACATGATGCTTCCTATAACGATAGCTGTAGAAGTGGCAGCCATGAGTTTCCACGACGGGCGACGACTCAGCGTCGCTGATGAGCCGGAGCCCGACTGGGTTCCGAAAGGGCGCATACTGGACGATCCACTGAATGAATGTCGAGGACAGCTTCGGACGGCGCCACAGGCTGAGGCAGAGATTCGCGATGCTCCAGAAAAGGGTAGCGACGAACACAGCCGTGGTCGAAGCATGCAGGAGATGGTTAGATTTAAGGCTTGGTGTAAGGTTAGCGGGGCCCGATATAGCTAGTGGTGGTGGGGTTGGTTCAACTTTGGAGCGACATGTTGATGAGATGAGTACACCACAACAATTCATCGATCAGACATTTGGGCCCTACAAGTCGGCATCACAGCTCGGAGAGCTTCATCAACATGCCAGCAAAGTTTTGAGTGAATTAGAATCGGAGGCGACCGATACTACCTACAAGTTCGAGGCAGCTATTCGACAGCTGGAACTGGCCAAAGCCAAGCTTACTGACAGAGTGGAGATACTATGCAGCGACGTACTATCACTCAAGGAAGATACAATTGACGTTTTACAACCTCAGCAGACTAAGATAGACGCTCAAGTCTTACAACAATGGAAAGACCTGGACACCATCAAACGACAAATGGCACGGGTCCAGGAGGTTTTTGAGGAAGCCAAGCATTTCGACGGGAACCACGAGAGCATTCAGAAGGAAATTGATGCGAAAATCAACTTGGGCCAGCTCGACCAGGCGGTTCAGTTAGTGGATCACTACTCTGCATTGATTTACATATGGAAAGGGACGCCTGCACACGCGCGACACAACAAGTTCGTGATGGGTCTGCGTAAGCAGGTGGAGGCTGCACTACAGGCCAAGGTGCAGCGACAGAGCATTGAGAGTAGTCGCAGCAGTACCAGCCGACCTGGGACGCCGGCAAGTCCGTCCACACCACAAAAGGAGCGCGGATACTACAAGTTTTTCGACCAGATCCGTAGCTTTTCGTAAGTGGCGTTTATTTGAGTGCACGTTCGCCTTCGAGGAGCAGGCGCTGCTGGTCGGGATCAAAGATGTTAACGCCCTGCTTGAGAGCCGAGATGAGCAGGGGCAGCGACGCCTGGCCAAAGTCGTTTGAGGCTCGAAGTTTGTCGAGGGAGTCTGCGTGCTCAGAGGTGACTAGCTGCATGTAGTACTTTGAAAATTCATCCGAGGTTGCATCTAGTTGAAGTTGAGGGGGGAATAGAGGTTTTTTGTTAGTGGGCTGTTGTTGGTCTTGAGTGGAGTTGTTATCGTCGTCATCGTCGTCCTGGATCTCGATATTTTCCTGTTCTTCAACTTGAGGGAGTTCCTGCTCTGATTCTGAGGAACTGTGATTAGAAGCATCTAAAGAGCTAGACTCTGAATCTGAGGAGACCTCAGTTCTAGCCTTTTTTCTTCGGCGTCGCTTGTCGTCGGTAGGCATGGTTAGAAATTTGGCGCGGCGGAACTTTGTAACTGTGAAGGTACGCGACGCGATGGCGACTATCAACCAACTCGTGAGCGATGGCAAGAAGGCGTATGCTTTGAAGGAGTTTGAAAAGGCGATTGAATGTTTTGGAGAAGCATGTAGCAAGTATACTGAGGAGCATGGCAAGGATAGTGTTGATCTGCTGATAGACTATGGAAAGGCATTATTTCAGCAAGGTATGGCCAGTTCATCTGTACTTGGGGCCAAGCAGTCTGCCAGCGGACCAAAAGTGGAGATAGAGGAGAAAGAGGAGAAGGGGGAGAAGAAGGAGGAGCAGGATGAGGAGAAGGAGGAAGAAGAGGAAAAGAAGGCAGACAATGGCAAGGACGACAAGGACAATGAAGTCGAAAACAAACAAGAAGAAGAAGAAGAAGAAGAAGAAGAAGACGACATGCAAGTAGCTTGGGAGATTCTGGACCTGGCTAGGACACTTATCCAAGAACAAGATAAACCCAGTGATGACGATCTAAAGAAATTGGCCGATATATACGACATTCTGGGAGATATTTCGCTTGAGGCCGAGAATTTCAAGCAAGCAACACTCGATTTAGCATCAAGTCTAGAAACCCTCCAGAAATTTGAAGATGAATCGTCAAGGCGTATAGCGGAGGCCCACTTTAAACTATCTCTTGGGTACGAGTTTGACGGGGATAACGACGAGGGCCGAAAGCTGGCTATTGAACACACCAAGGCAGCCATCAAATCAATTAAGCTGCGATTAAAGGACCAGAAGCCTGAAAAAGATGACCAGGCGCTGCTGGATGACCTCGAAGAGCGGATCAGAGAGCTGGAGCAGGACGAGCGGCTTCTTAGTGAGGCCAAACACGTGATTTCAGGCATAGCAGGGGCCGCCAGCGGGTCGTCTTCAGCAGAGAAACGGCCAGCCAACGACTTGACTCAGCTTGCTCGAAAGAAACGCAAGCCGGGACCCCAATAATGTATAGACTGAATTCAAGCACCCTTTGGTTATGCAGGGCTGAGGCCCTTACCCGTCTGTACATAGTGTAACGAGCCAGGGGTTAATATAGTTGACAGACCATAGACTGCCGAAGACAGAACAGCACTAACACTTTAAGGATAGAAATGACCCTGGACGAAACCAGATCCGTGGACGAGTCGCAGCCTGCGCAAGTAGGCGGAGACGCGTTTGAGGGCATTGCGATCGAACACACTGCGGAAGACAGTATCCAGGGCCACGTGGTCAACAGCAGCCTGGGGCTGCCTGAGCCCAATGTGATCCACCGCAAGCTGACGTCGTTTGTTGGGTTTGCCAACCTGCCGCAGCAGTGGCAGAAGAAGAGCATCAAGCAGGGGTTCAGTCTGAATCTGCTGGTGGTGGGCGAGAAGGGCCTGGGCAAGAGCACGCTGGTCAACACCCTGTTCAACACGGATGTGTATGAGCGCAATAGAACCAAGAGTTCCAACGACTCTGGAGTCAATATTCATACTGAGAGCGCGGAGATTGAGGAGGGCGACGTGCGCCTGTCGCTGACGGTTTTGTCAACACCTGGGTTCGGCGACGCCATCAACAACAGTGAGGCATGGCAACCGATTGTCGACGCCATTGACGAGCGTTTCGACCGGTACCTTGAGGAGGAGAACCGAGTGAACCGCACCATCACAAAGGATGACCGCATCCATGCGTGTATCTACTTTATTCAGCCCACCGGCCACTCACTGCGGGCTTTGGACATTGCTGCCATGAAGCAGCTGCACAAAAAGGTGAACCTTGTGCCTGTGATTGCCAAGAGTGACACACTCACGCACGAGGAGGTGCGCGCATTCAAGGACCGCATTATTGCCGACATTGCGCACTATGAGATTGACATTTTCCGCCCGCCCATCTATGAGAACGACGACGACGAGGCCAAGAGCGAGAGCCGTGACATCAACAACTGCATCCCGTTTGCCGTCGTGGGGTCCACGGACGAGATTACCACGGGCAAGGGTGCCACTGTGCGTGGTCGCCAGTACCCGTGGGGTATAGTTGAGGTGGATAACGAGGACCACTGCGACTTTGTCAAGCTGAGACAGTTGATTATCCGTAACCATCTTGAGGAGCTGCGCGAGCGCACGGCCAACGTGCTCTACGAAAACTACCGTACGGAGAAGATGCAGAGCATGGGCATTCAGCAGGACTACTCTGTGTTCAAGGAGGTGAACCCTACCACGCGGCTGGAGCAGGACCGCGCGGCGCACCAGGCACGTCTTGAGAAGATGGAGGAGGATATGAAGGCGGTCTTTCAACAGAAGGTCAAGGAGAAGGAGCAGAAGTTGCGCGACTCGGAGTCGCAGCTGTTTTCCCGTCATCGCACGCTCAAGGACCAGCTCGACGCGCAGCGCGCTGAGCTCGAGAAGCGCAAGGCCAAGCTCGAGCAGATGCGTGCCCAGGGCGACGAGAAGAAGCGCCGACCGCTGTTTGGCTAGTAATGTTATTGGATTTTTAGCATAAGGTAGAGGCCATGGTAGATTCTAGAAATGACATGTGGAGAAGTGTTTGTGTGTGTGTGGTTTATCAGTACCTGCGCCGAGCCCCAACCCTGGTTTAGGACACAGACTTAGCCATAACCATGTGCGCTAAACCCAACCTATCTTCGATCGAATATTGACGCAACTGTCACTCATTGACCACGCCAATAGTCGCCTGCAAGTCAATTGAAGCACTCACCAAAACAACCCGACAACTCACTGCTGACAACCGAAAAATAACCAATGTCCGACGCAGCTCCTACCTCCGCCGGCTCATCCGCCACTGCCAAAGCATCGGGACCAGCGGCCCTGGTCAGACACGCCCAATTCCCTTGGTTCGTGGGCCATGTCATTGTTCTCATGGGCGGCTTCTTTTATACTCTGGGAGCCATCCGCATCTTCAAGAGTCCCGGCTTCCCACTGTTCTGGTACAGACTAGCATACGTGGCCGCCATTGCGACCTTCAGTATCACTCTCAAGGAGTTGTATTCCAAGAAGCCTCCTACCGCCATGCAGCTAGCACAGGACGACAATGTCCATTACCTGCTGGTGGCCGTGCTGTGGCTCCTTTCCAAGCCCTCAGTCTTCACCCTGGTCCCATTTATGATCTTCTCGTTGTTCCACGTTGTGACGTTTACTCGTTCCAGTGTTCTCCCCGCTCTGGGTAAACCCAGTGAGACTGGTCTCGGAGGACAGCTCAAGGCATTTGCCTCCACCTACAATGAGCAATTGCTCTCTGTGGCGTCCCACGTTGAGCTGATACTGCTGGTGCTGATGATTCCCAAAGCTCTGACTTTCAAGAAGGCTTCACTTCTGCCTTTTCTTTTCTATCTGCTCTTCACCAAGGTCCGCTTTGACCAGTCGTTCCATATGCGTCAGGCCGTCAAGACCTGGGAGGTTCGCGTCGATGGCCTCATGAACAACCCTCAAGTTCCTCCTCCTGTCAAGCAGGGCTGGCTCCAGTTCAAGCAAATGCTTGCTAGGGGCCTGGGTACTATTTCTCTCCAGAAGCCTGCTCCTGCCACCAAGGCCAATTAAAGATATATTATTTGTAGTGTATGTGTGATTAGTATTGGTTTTCTTTTTTTTTTTTTTTTTTTTTTTTGTGTGCGCGCTCTTCCAAACATATCTATGGTTAAGTCTGGGGAAGTGACACCGCCGCATCACCATGCCCTCTAACATCAGGGTGGAGGTGGCTTTTGAGCGACCAGTGGAGTTCGCAGGTGAAACAGTAGGTGTGATCATCACCTTCAAAAACATCGCTTCCGTCAATCATGGTCGAGCAGAGTCCCAATCGACCCAGGCAATTGCCGTTCCCCATGGTCGGCCCAGTCTAAGTAGCACTGGACCTCCGACTTCTCCTTCAGCACCAAATCAATCCCATGCTAGGCGCTTTTCTATGCAATTTGCCAGTACACTGCGAGGTTTGTACTCATCAAACAATAACAGCAGAGAGAACACACGATCAGACTACGTAGGCCGCAGCAGCTCGTTTTCAACAACCAGCCGGCCAACCACAGAATCACTTTTCATGGGTTATGTTCAGCTACAGGGTTATTTCCAAGTAGACGAAACTCTTATCCAGACATCTGTCTTCCAGCATGCTAGGACCCATGGAATCATTGTCGGCAAGCGAGGTCTCGAGTACTCGTCCGACATTCAAAACTCACAATCGGCTGGTTCCAATGGGATCCTCAAGAATATTGGCAACTTTTTGTTTTCCGCCGAGCCAATGCTCGACAAACAGCATGCAACAGAGCTATCGGATGAAATCCCCATCTTTACCACCCCGCAGTCCCTCTTATTTGTCGACCTCAAGCTGGGACCAGGCGAATCGAGGTCCTACTCGTACCACTTCACTCTTCCAAAAGAGCTGCCACCAAGCTGTCGTGGAAAATCCATCAAAATCATGTACAATATGGTCATTGGCACACAAAAACCCCCAAGTAGGCCGGGCCTGCCAACCCCAAAAATCATTTTGGTTCCATTCAGGCTCTTCTCGTATGTTGACCCTGAAGGCAACCAGCCAGTGCACGATCTCACAAGCCCAATTGTTGTCAGCCGAGACGAATCGTCAGTCATGGAGCTAGAAGGCAGGCGGTCTAGTCTCAAGACTTTTGAGGCGCTCTCCGAGTACCGCAAATCAAACCAGCGGCCAGCTGCAAAGGTCAACACTGAGAAGATAGAAGAAGACCGCGCACAGTTCCACCAGTACGTCGAGATGCTGCTCGAACATAGCAGCAGCGGCACCTCTGCAAAAACTAGCCCCATGCAGAGCAAGCGCAACAGTTTTGACCCCACCATGGCGTTCCTCGGACACCGGAGATCGTCCACACTGTCGCTCAAAAATGACAAGTCTAAAACAGACGATTCGGACTTGTCGTACTCTGTGAAAGAGAACATTCAGTATTTTGTCAAGTACTTCACCCAGATGGGCCCTCAGCAGTCCCCCGACCCCGCAGCTCCGTCATCATCACCTTTCAAATTCTCCTATGACATTGTCCGCGGTAATCAAAAAATAACAACCGTCAACTTTTCCCACTCGGCGTATAGAGTCGGCGACGAAATCATCGCCCTACTGGACATGACCAAAGCCGACATACCCGTGCATCACGTCACCGCAACTCTAGAGACAACAGAGACAATTCTGGATCCAGAAGTCAGGCTCGAGTCTGAAACCAAAACTCGGTCGGTGACCCGACGCATCTACTCACACTATGTCACATCGGCATTCAGCTCCAGCAAAATTCATATCCAACTATCGATTCCGTCCACAGCCACTCCCCAGTTTGCTACTTCCCTAATCTCCTTGGACTGGTCGGTCAAACTAGACCTTATCACCTCTGCTCAAAAGCAGTCCCTGCTAGAGCCCAGCTCTATCTCGATCTCCCAAATTGACGACCCCACCTTCCATATCTATAATGCGAAGCCGGTGCTCCCATGCGAAAGCTTTTCCTGCCGAATTCCGGTGCAGGTGTACCCCACCAATCAAGACATTTCGGCCCTCTTGGAATCCTATGCTGCTCCTCAGCAGCGAGTCTGGGTAATTTAATCTAACATGTTAATGCAATGCTTAGTATATACTTAGTCCGTCTCGGGCTCTGCTGTAGGCAATTCGTCCGGTTTCTCAGGTGGGGGCGACGGCGTAGTCGAGGGGGATGCCGACGCTGGTTTCTTGGTGAAGAATTTCTTGCTAGAAGCCCACTTTGACAAACTAGAGAAATAGCCTTCCTTATTTCCAGATGACTCGGTATCTCCAGTGTTGTTGCTCTGACTCGGTGTTGGGGTCAAGACATTTGGCGACGGTGAGACATCTCTTTGCGCAGACTCCTCCCGACTACCTGACTGCTGCGACTTGACAGACTGCGTACCATCTGAGGGATCTGGGGTTGACTTGTCTGGTTTGTCGCCACCACCACCAACCTGGACATTTGACTTGCGTGCCCATAGATTGCTGAAAACTCGGTTCACCGTCTTGGAAATACCTGTATCGCCAGAGGGTGCAAGAGCTAGAGCCATATGGCTGGGCTCAACAATGTCAAACAGCTCCTCGTCGGTGAACTTGTTGAAAATACGGTAACTGTTGGAGTTGCGCCATTCGTTGGCCCACGTCATATTGTACATGGTCAAGGGATTACCATTGATCTCCCTAGCCATCATGGGCGGTGGCGTGGAGCCAAGTTTGGCCAGAAACTGGTCGTACCTGACACATGCCAGCATATGCATGAGATACCCCTCAAACTGGAGACGGATCCAGTCCTCGCTGCCATGGAATACGAGTCCCTTGCTTTTCAAAGGATCCTCAGGATCCCAAGTCTCGTCAACTGCCCTGATAACGACGTCCATAAACTTTTTGTCATACGACGATAGGTGCAGGGGACTTTCCAAAGACTTTGTGAGAATCTTGACAGAATCTTCGTCCATGTTGACAACAATGTCATTGTGCACTGACGGGTTCAGTACAAGAGAATTAGTGCTACCAACGAGATAGTACTTGGTTTCCTGTGCTTTGAGCTCGTTTAGCTGCTGTAGTGGCACATAGGGACTGAAAATACCGCCAGCAGCAAATAGCTGGAGAGGCAGGCCCATAAACGCCAGCAGCGAGTCCCGATCGCTGGTACGAAGACTGCTGGGTTTCTTCAATCTGAGCTCATAGGTGCTGAGTAGCGGCGAACCACAATCCTCAAGTTCGTTTATCAGGTTAGGTATGAGCGAGATCAGTGAGAATTGTGACGCACACAGAAGCTCAGTATTCGATGCATAGAAGAAAATCCGTCTCTCTAACAGTAGGGCTTTCAGAAGGACCAGGACGTTGTAGCCCAGCCTGTAGACCAGCTCGCGCAATGGCATGCCAACATTCAATTCCGACTCATCCACCTTTTGGTAGAAAATCTGAGTAAGATTCTCATAGAGATGGTCAATAATGTGTCTGTCTTCAAAGTCTCCCTGGTTGAAGTATGCCCTCGTGACAATAGCCAGCTTTTCCTTGATGGGACCAAAAATTGGTTTGCGTGCAACCACCACAACGGACTTTTGCACCGTGGATCGAGTAATGTCGTCAGTCTTGTTGGTAATGTCTTCGCTCTTGACTTGTCGGTTACACGAGATGCCAAACAGGGTCGTGGCGTGGCGGAAATCGCTTTCCTCCACGATATGCCCCTCCTCGTCTCGTTTTGGTGTGGGATTTACAGCAATCTTCTTGTCCGTGTCATACAGTAGAGTAAAGTAGCAAAAGTTCTCCTCATGGGAGTGGCTGCCATCGGGTAAACTCTGGAATGCAAGGTACGGCCAGACAGACGATTTATCCCCATCTGGACCAACCCAGTACTCTACCTCGGGGCCTCTGGCATGGTTGAATCCAACGACGCATACGCCGAATATCATAACATCGTCTTGACTCTCAGGTTCAGGTTCCTCCGAAAGAATGGGTTCAAGTTTGAACGTGGGTTCGACAACTTGCTTGACTTGGAGTTCAGGTTTAGTGGGCATAACATCAGGCTCAGGCTCAGCGACGTCAGACTTTGTCGACTCTACAACAGAAGCAGTGCGAGTGTGATGAAAATCTGACTCGTACCGCTTTTCTGGGAATGGCAGTGTCTCCACAGACTGGCGATCGGCACCAGCAGAGTCCTCTTCGCGAGCTGAAGTCGGCGCCGACGGCGCCCCCACATCTTCCCGCGTGGAAGGAACAACCACAGCCAGCGGCTTAGCCAGCTTTGGGCTCCTGATGGGTTTTGGAATGGTGGTAGGAGTCTGCATTTGGCTCTCAAAGCTATTGACCAATCTGGAAACAAGCTTGTCCTTGGGGCCAGAAAAGTAACTGTCGTAGCTGATTTTTCCTCTTGCACGCTGTTTTTCCGACTGAGAGCTTTGAACACTGGCATTGGACTCCCGGCGAGAAACACTCGGATCAGGCGAGACCTCCAGCGAGACAGAGGAGCCATGTGACCTTTGCTCCATACGGTTAGGAGTTTGAATCGACTCGTCAGAATCTGAGGACCCAGGCTTTGTTATTTCGTCGTCCTCTTTCTGCTGTTCCGATAAACCACTGTCGAAGCTCTCTTCGGGTATACTTTCCTCTTCGGCTTGTATTTGTTCGCCTGCTGGTTCTTCTGCTTGGTTGGTTCCGCTTTTATCCAGTAGCTTGGCTAACTTCTCTTCGACCTCATGGAGCTCGTTCGTCTCACCAGGCTGTTCCACAGGTTCGTCGATCGTGACATTCTCATTCGCAAAGTTGCTCTGGTCAATGGACTGGGACTGATCTATCTCCCAAGGCTCAGCAGAGTCGCCCTGGTTGGAGTGAGGGGTGGAGTTTTCGCTCCCTTCAATTGCGTCGTCTTGCATGTGATTGTCAGAAAAATCATGAGGTTCATGTTCAATTCCGCCACCCGTCTTCGATACTGGCGACTCTTCCGAGGAGCGCACTACCTTGTTGGTAAAATCAAACTGCTCGTCCAGTGTCTCGAACGGAGCTTCTCGTGTGCTAATTGGCTCACCAAGGGCCCCGCTATTGTCGTTCTCTATATCAAGCTCTGGCTCGTCAGCAGGTTCATCGGTAACTGTTGTCACAGGCACGCCATTGTCTTCGGCACTCATCTCGCCGTCATCATGAACAACCGCCTCCGCCTGAGCAGTAACCTTGGGATCATGGTCCCACGGGGCTTGATCTTCCTCCAGCCCGTTGTTCATGCTGTCGTTGTCTGGAGAGACCCGCTCTTGAGACATTGTCTGCGCACCCAATATTCAAGCGTCACGAGACAAGGCGACGCCAAACTTTCTCGCCTGGTTGTTTGTAGGTTTAATTGTCGTAAGCCCAAGTGACGCTGCATCTCCTGAATCCTAACCCCTGTCTTGAACTTCTACGCAGGGGGCGATGATCCAAACACACGGTAAAGCACGACTAAATAGGAGACCAAGGATAATATTGGCTACAAATCCGGCCCAGTCCACGTGGTACAGTGTAGTCCTACAGGTGGGCGTTGACGCAACCTTTCCTGATATTTTTTCCTCCCCTAGACTGTCGCGTCCACCAAAGATTAGGCAAATTACTACGATACCGGGCAGGTGATTGCCTGACTTCCATAGTTTGGCAATTGTCTGTCCAGCTAGTTTTATCAACTCCATCCATCAAGTGAGAGAACTTGTCTCAGGAATAGCCATTCAGTTGTTGTGACAGGTTCAGAATAAGGCGCGTTGCATCGACACTTTGGCATCCGCTGAGTAGTCTCTGTTGTCTGTCTGCTATGGAAAGGCACCAACAATAATCACAATCCCTAAACTTGCACTGCGCCACAAGTAAGTCGATCGAAACTGCAGTAACAATTACCCGCATCTCGGAGCATGGATTTCACCCACGTTGTCTACTTTCATTGTATCGCCATAAATGGGGTGTTGCTCCGACAGGTCTTGTTGGTCTGTGTGTTTGGCCCTGACTTGCATGAGTTGTGCAAAGCGCCTCACTCCTTTCATCTCTATTGAGGACGACGCCTCCTACTATGAGATTAGGATCACCGTGGAGGCAATTCCCCAGAGCTTTCTGGTCCTCCAGATCGTATGTTTTGTCACCAACCCTGACTGCCCAGCGCTTGACTGCGACCGTTCAAATCTTTATTACCACCCAATCCTTTGACGATCCATTCGTCGTCTGTTCATGACAACAACCAATATATCGACTATCTTGGTGCTTCTTTTGATGAGGACACTTTGATGGGGGTAATTGCATCGTAGCAGTGCTTGCTGCATCTGTTTCCGGTCTCGTCAAGTCCGCCAGGTGGGCTGCCTGACGCTAGAACTAGACTTCCTGAGTCTTTCTCGTCTACGATGACGGGGTTTCTTGAGATGGAAGTCTAGATTGAATCAAAGTGAATTTCATTTATAATAGTCTCAGGTATCGTGCGTTCTGCGCGAGAGTATATATATATCCTGATTCGGGCTCTTATCTGAGAAGTCCTTGAGATCGGTTTCGGTGATACTGAATAGACCTCGCGCTTTTGTACTTCTTTGTTGGCGGGACCCTCGTCAGACGTTTTTCAAGAGATCTATATCACTTGATTTGACTTGAATGTCATTTACACAATGTGTTGACGATTTTATGGCCAATTCAGTAAGTAGGTGAGGCTATAGTGGGTTAGGATATGCAGGGCGAACTACGCCACGAGCTAAGATTTGTGACCCTCCTATCCCTCCAACTAGAAGCGTTAGTGGTTTAGCGGTAAAATTCGTCGTTGCCATCGACGAGCCCCCGGTTCGACTCCGGGCTGACGCATCTTTTTTCTTCGTCTTTAGCCAATTATCAAAGCTGACTATTTTTAAGATGCAAAAAATGCCTTCTCTTAGCGACACGGTATCAATAAAATCAGTCAGAATAAATCAATTCAATACATAACCTGGCTGCACTTACATGCCACCTCTGAGACGCAGAACGAGATGAAGTGTGGACTCCTTCTGGATGTTGTAGTCAGAGAGAGTGCGTCCGTCTTCCAGCTGTTTTCCAGCAAAGATGAGTCTCTGCTGGTCTGGGGGAATACCCTCCTTGTCCTGGATCTTGGTCTTGACATTGTCAATGGTATCGGATGACTCGACCTCAAGGGTAATTGTCTTACCGGTCAGCGTCTTGACAAAGATTTGCATACCTCCTCTGAGACGGAGGACCAGATGGAGGGTAGACTCCTTCTGAATATTGTAATCAGACAGGGTGCGTCCATCCTCAAGCTGCTTGCCGGCAAAGATCAGTCTCTGCTGGTCTGGAGGAATACCCTCCTTGTCCTGGATCTTGGTCTTAACATTGTCGATAGTGTCAGAAGACTCGACCTCCAGCGTGATGGTCTTACCAGTGAGGGTCTTGACGAAGATTTGCATACCTCCTCTGAGACGAAGCACCAAGTGAAGAGTAGACTCCTTCTGGATGTTGTAATCAGAGAGAGTGCGGCCATCCTCAAGCTGCTTGCCCGCAAAGATCAGACGCTGCTGGTCTGGAGGAATTCCCTCCTTGTCCTGGATCTTGGTCTTCACGTTGTCAATTGTATCAGAGGACTCAACTTCAAGGGTGATCGTCTTACCGGTGAGGGTCTTAACGAAAATCTGCATACCTCCTCTGAGACGGAGAACCAGATGAAGAGTAGACTCCTTTTGGATGTTGTAGTCAGAGAGAGTACGTCCATCCTCAAGCTGCTTACCAGCAAAGATGAGTCTCTGCTGATCTGGGGGAATACCCTCCTTGTCCTGGATCTTGGTCTTGACATTGTCAATGGTATCGGAGGACTCGACTTCAAGAGTAATTGTCTTGCCAGTCAGCGTCTTGACAAAAATCTGCATTCCACCTCTGAGACGAAGAACGAGATGGAGAGTGGACTCCTTCTGAATATTGTAATCGGACAAGGTGCGTCCATCCTCGAGCTGCTTACCAGCAAAGATGAGTCTCTGCTGGTCTGGGGGAATTCCCTCCTTATCCTGAATTTTGGTCTTGACGTTGTCGATGGTATCAGAGGACTCGACCTCAAGAGTGATGGTCTTACCGGTCAGAGTCTTGACGAAGATCTGCATTCCGCCCTTGAGCTGGATGCTGTTGGTCGATTGTGCGCTATACTGCTGCATAGTAGTGGTGAAGGGCTTACTGTCGTGTGATGGTATACAATGCGAAGATTGGGAGCGGGCGGCCTTTATATATACTAACGGAGGAACGGGTGCGATTGAGAATAGGGTGGCGTTGCTCCACTTTGCCGTATTATGTAACAGGGCCACCCGGTTATGCAGGCTGCCCTTATTAGTAGGGCTAGGCAAACCCTGCGGCGGACCCTAGCCCGACCCTCCCACGCCGTGTCGTTAGAAATTGCTTTGACCTTCTATACAGTCAAGTGACAGCCACAATGGGGCTGGCTACTGGACTAGAATCAGGGTACTAATGGGTAGAAGTATCTTCAAAAGAACCCATATTTCGATTAATGTTTGCAATTCCATTGGCATTAGGCGGTACATCTACGGGCTTAAGGGATCCGGGCCAGCCGTGCAGGGTCGGGCGGCTGTGTGTTTTTTGCTTATCAAAGAGTCCCACGCGCTCCCGCCAAGCGGGAGTTAGTCATGCAACGTCACGGGCTGAGCCGGCGCGAGAGTCGAAGTATGTAAAACTCTTGCATATCGGCCAAAGAAAATCCGACCGTTGGACTTTCGCGTCTTGTGTAATGCAAGGTACGGTGCATTGTTATGCGCACCAGTATCCGGATCGATGGACACCATGTTGCAACGTCGGCACGGCTCAAGCAGCTGCATGGGAGTGTTGAGGCTCAAAATAGACTTGGCCCTATCCTCGTGGTAGGGTGCCGAGCCTTCGAGGACAATGTTTGGTCGAAACACTCGGTAATCAATGTCACTTCCCACATCGTTTCCAAGCTGTCGCGCACTCGACTTTGAGACAATCAGCAAGGGACTCGAGTTGACCATGGCCGTGGCCGGCTCGCTCTGCACTAAGTAGCAGTCCACTCCCAGCACTTGGGAGAAGAATGCAGATGCTTCCTTGGAACTGTAGTCCGAGATGTTGGTGAGAGGCGTGCTTGAGCAGCCAAATACTTGTTTTTCCTGTGTGGGTGACGGAAGCGATGTGGCTAGGTCGATTGTGAGAGAAAGGTCAAATGCGGCTACATGCAACAGGCGAGTCTTCTTGTCGATTGTCGGCCGGATATGGACCATTTTAGGAAACTTTTTGAGCGACATGGTTTTCCCAGTACTGCTTTCAACGAGAGCGAACTGGCGGTCAAACTCAAACCCATAGTCATAGACAGTCCATGGTTCAGATACAGAGAATCCACCACACGATTTAATAGGAAAGATGGTGATGGACTCAATGTGCGGTTGTCTTGTTGAAAAACTACCTCCTGCGGCAAAAGGATCACTGCTTGTCAGAAAATAACCAGCGAGAACGTCCACTAGCCGATGAATGTCAGACTGAGTCGTGCATGGACCCAAACTCGCCCGCACTGCGCCTGTCAGTTTGCCGTTAATGAGGTCCATCGAGTCTCCACATACGTGGCCCAGCTTGTGGTTAGCCATTATCTGGTCGTCAGAGATATTCATGTGAATGCTCGCCGACCCACTGTTGCACATGGTGCCACCACGAACAATGATGTTCTCCGCGGCGAGAATTGATACCACCTCAGAATAGCCAATGTGTTGGCCAGACGCACTTACCAAGTTGAATGTGACAATTGGGCTGTTTCTGTTAGAGTACACTGTGCATAACTGCCGGCCGGTACTTGCGTGTGTTAGCGATGTTAGTTTGTCGTGGAGGTCAACAGCTAGATTGCATGTGTGCTCCCGTATGCTTTCCATGCTGCCATACAAACGAAAGTGTTCATCCAAAGCTATACTGGCGCACATAATGCTGTTTGTCGGCAGCGTGCCGTCCTCTAGTGCAGAGCTGATGATGGACTTGGCGGGGTTGTATCGGGCTTCAGACGTGAGTGCCTCTACTGTTCCTCCGCCAAAGTATCTTCGTTGAGATAGAAAGTGTTTCACCTTTGAGCACTTTCTTACAATAAGGCACGCGAGCTCAGGGGCACCAAACATCTTGTAGAGCGAGAACACAAATAGATCGGGCCGAAAGCGACTTAGGTCGGGAAGGGTGGTTGTACAATACGATGCGCCATCGATCAGTGTAATAGTGTTTGGTGACGACTCCACTTGGCGGATCCACTCCTGGGCGGGATACCTGCGGCCATCAAAGTTGGACTGGGCGGGCCAACTGACCAAGTGAAAACCACTCTGGTGACGGTGGACATCGTCAATCGTATTGAAGACGCCGTATGTACCACTCAGCCCGCGTAATCCAACCAACGAAGTATGCGAATCTCTCAAGTAAGAATAGTGATCTCTCCCAGTCAAGCACTCGCCTACAAGCTTAACCCCTGCAGTGACATTGCTCGTAAATACCAAATCATAGTCAGCAGTGTCAGCTCGAAGAAGTCGTAGTATTTTCTGGCGAGTTTGATCCACTTGCGATTGTTGACTCGACTGGGAATCTGTGTGGGGATTAATGGTCACGGTCCTAAGAATCGCAGCGGCGTGTTTGTCGATAACAGACCTGGGACATACGCCTCCGCCGGCAAAGTCAAGGTATGTGACGTCCTTGAGCTGTGGATACTCGGCGTCTCGGATTTGCTGAGCATCGTACATGTTTCTTGTCGAACAGAGCAATGCATATCGTCACGTCCATAATAAACATACAGTATCATCAATTCCCACGGCCCGCGGCACCCACCTAGCTTAGCGCCAAAAACGGTGGGTTAGTGCGGGGTAGAAACGATAACATTAACACTTGTCAGACTTATCATACAAATCAATTACTCGTTACATGCAATAAATAGAGATGACTTTTAGCACCAGAAACGGTACCATCTGTACCAGAACGGGCGGGACGCAATGTAGTCGCGCTCCTCACGAATCTCCTGCTGGAGGAGATCCATATCGAGCTCTCTACGTCCAGTCATCACGTCAATGTCCTTCAGTCTCATAAAGGGACTGCGCTTAATAACCTTCCAGCCAATATAGAAGACAATGACAATGGGAGCAGCAAGGTAATTTTGGAAAAAGTTGGTCACGTCGGGTCCGGGCTTGCCAACTGGCCAGAGCGCGACCCAAAACTGAGCAAAAAGGACCAGAATGTTGAAGACAAGACCAAAGTAAGATCCGATAACACCGGCCTGCGACTTGAACGGAATCTCGTCGAGACTGCGCCCATGATATTTCATGGCCTGGCGGAAGCGAATGTGACAGAAGTTGATGGAGCCCCAGGTGAAAATAGAAGAAAGTCCAGATAGAGCCATGAGCCAGGCAAACACCTCACTCTGACGGGAAGACGCAGAAACAAAGCAAAGCAGTCCCACGATTCCAGAAAGCATGATTCCATACAGAGGGCGTCCCTTGCGGTCAATGTAAGCCAAGAACCTGGGTGCAAGACCTTGAGCAGCGAGCGATGCAATGGTACGAGAGCATCCGTACACAGCAGAGTTGCCGACAGACAACACAGCAATCATAATAACCACGTTGAAGACAGACGGTAGTCCCTTGATTCCGGCATTCTTGATACTGATGACGAAAGGAGAGGCGCTGGCGTCAGCAGAGGATGAGCCAAGCAGGCGAGGGTCGTTGTAAGGCACAAGCAGTCCAACGAGGGTAAGAGAAATGATGTAAAAAAGCAGAATTCTCCAAAACACCTGCTTGGTGGCAGTAGGCAGAGTTTTCCTGGGGTTTTCCGTCTCAGCAGCAGCCAATCCAACAAGCTCAGTACCGGTGAAAGAAAAGGCAGCAGTCACAAAGCACGCACAGACACCCTTGAAACCATGGGAAAAGGCACCAGGATCATGCCAGTACTTGCCTCCAATATAGCCACCCTCGGGTCCTCCTCCACAGGTGAGCACAATACCAAGGATAATGTATCCAATGACGGCAACAACCTTGATGAGAGAAAAGGTAAACTCAGCCTCACCGTAGCCCTTGACGCCAAACAAGTTGATGGCCATGACCACAACGTAAAAGATGACGACCCAGGCAGCGTTGTTGATATCCGAGCCCCAGAAGTTGATTGTTAGTGACGCAGCTACCAGCTCCAGTGGAAACACAATGAGCCACTGGATACCATAGTTCCAACCCATGGCAAATCCCCAGGCAGGGTCAATGAATCGAGTCGAGTAGGTACAGAAAGCTCCAGAAACAGGGAAAATGACGGCAAGCTCGCCGAGAGCGTGAACAGTGCAGAACAACATCATACCAATAAGAATGAATCCAATAAGCATGGCAGCGGGTCCACCCGTCTCCAACACCTTACCAGAACCAACAAACAGACCAGTACCAATGGATCCTCCAATGGCAATCATCTGCAAATGTCGGCCCTTGAGAGATTTTGAAAGAGGCGAGTTGGCAGTGGCGAGGGCCGCCTTCTCAACATCAGTCATGTTGGTGGTATCATATTGTGAAAGATCCGCGGGCTTGAACGAGTCTTTGATGGCCTGCCATCTAGAAATGGTGACCTTTTCGACAGATCCCACGGAGGCAATCTCGGTCGACTGAATGTCGAGCGACTTTTTGTCTTCTTCCGTCATCGGATAGTGTGTGTAAGTGAGTGAGGGATGGTTGCAATGAATGACACAAAACTACAGGACACAGTCGCTGGCTTATATTTACCTTTCCCCTAGACGCTAGTGATACCCCGCTGCGGCCTAGCGCTGCATAGGGTACGCTGTTGCCAAAACCCTCGAATCTAGGTTTATCGGTGGGGTGATTGCTTTTGTCATTGTCCAGGGCCCACCAATCGCACTCACCCAACAGCAAGATTAGCATGGCGGCGCAACCTCCATGCGAGCAGGACTGCGCTTGGCGGCCCCCGATTCCGGTGGAATGGATGACCATCACCCGGGGCCGCATCACCCTAGCCGCTGCTACTGCCTATGGATATGTGAACCCCTCATTGTTGGTAACTAGCGTAGAACTCTGAAGTCTCCTTTCCTCCTCCTCCTCCCCCCCATTGTCCTGCAAGTCCCATCAGCCCAAACTCTAGACTTTCTTTGCGCCGGACCACCGGCATCATCGTCATTATGCGTATGGCTTCCCTCTAGGATATACCAAACTAAGCCCGTGAAGGTACCGTGTCTCGCCGATTGTTTGCACGTTGCTTTTTTCCACGTTTGGGGTTGTCTCAACCGCCGTCCTTGGCCCGGTTTAAGTAGCAGGGTTAGGGACACCTCTATTTCGCTGCCTCTTTTGGCACACACAACGATGGGCATGATGAGAGGAAGTAGCAGAGATATTGCCGCCGCTGTATTGGTATCCGGGATATTAGTGTATCAACCTTTAATGACATTGCTGGGGTTGCCTGGCGAAATCATCGAGACGCCACCCATTTATCCGTCCATATGCGAGTCGTGTGTGTATTCCCAAACGCACGCCTGTCAGTTGTCTTGTGTGCCTCATGCCGACATGACAATAGACTCATCACAAATGTTCCTGCACACGGCTGCACAATGACTTCAGAGGGTAACCTTATGACCCAATCACGAAAGGCCCCCGCAGTTTTTGGGCGGTTATTGTCTAAGCCATCCATCTTCGGCCAACCCTGAGCCTGAGTTCGATGCATGAATGAATTCCTACCCGGGATTGCCAAGACTTTGCATCTGTTGGGCACCAGCTTATCGGCCATCAATCTCAACTGCTTTGGGGAAACCTGGGCAACGGGCCTTCGTTGAAAGCGGGGTAGATACACAATCATTGTCTTGTTGATATGAGGACGCCTCATTGCTAAGAATGACTTTATTTTTATCGCACCACCTCCTCCGCAATGGAATGCAGCGTCAGCGAACGGCGCGAAATGTAGCTCATACTCTTGCGTCCCTCATAGTCAATCGAGGCTCGGTCTCTTGCCACCCGCGAGCTTGTTCCGTCCATAGACATGCGTGAGCGGTCGGGTTTGTCGAGATCAACAATGCCGGGGCTATTCATTTCAAATCGAATTCTCGATGAATTGGCCTTCTCCCGCTCCAATTTGTCCGGGTCGTCAATGTAGGCCGAGATCTCTCGAGCCTTGACTCGAATAGGTTCGCCCCGGTCAATATTGCGTCCATCCGCATACTTGAACTCGCGCAACGTCTTTATGAGGTGTCGGTTGACCCTCACCCATTGGACAATCTGCTCAGATCCATGAATCAACAGAAACTGGAGAACAACCAAAGCCTTGGAGATATGCCTCCAGCTCTTACCGTCGTCACTAAGTCGTTTCTGTAGCGTCTCGAGAATCTCCTTGCAGTACTCGCTCGTAAAGGACAAGAGGCAAATCTCTTGGAGCTCAGACATGCTGGGTCCCCATTTGGCGTTGGAGGTGGCATGTCGTACTTGAATCTCAACGCTCGAACGTGTCAGATTCTTGACAGCCTTGACCAGCCGAATGGACATTTTTGTGTTGTTGCTGTTGTTGTTGTTGTTGTTGTTGTTGTGTGGTAATGATGGGGATACCTTGTAGACAAAGCCTGTTTTCTGTAATTGTGTGTGTGTGCGTATATGTAAGGTTTGCCTTGTTCTGTTATAGCGCCAGATGCGCCTAGTCCATTCTGAGCACTAATCCACCACAGATCAACAAATGTCGTCAAGCAAAGGGGAAAATTTTGAGGTTCACGTCAATCTTGCATTTGATTGCAGCATCTCAGCCGGCGTTTGACACTTTTCCCTCAATAGCCGGCACGGCTGCGGTATTGTCTTACTTTTTTTGTTTGGTTGGAATGCTACTTTTCATTAGTCACGTGTTTACTCAAACGTCGTCTTCTTGCCGGCCGACGCTACGATGCCAACTCTTCCGCGCTGCGCGGTTGCGAGCGCGAGTCCCGGGGATTTTCGCTGTGGCCTACTGTCAGTCTTTTTAGGTTTCGGTCGAGGCTTGTGTTCCTGCTCGTCTTGTTGTTTTTGTTCGGATTCAGCCTCCTCGTCCTCCTTTGTAGTAGTAGATGTCTCCTGATGCGCCTCTCTGAACGGTTTGACCTTACGTTGACTGCGATCTTCTCCGTACTCCATTCGCAGTAGTCTGCCCTTGAGTCTTCGACAGGTCTTGTCCTTTAGGGCTTTGGTAGCAGACTCAATCTCTTTAAAGTCCACAAAACAAAAGCCCTTACAGTTACCAGAATCCTCAAAAGTGGCCATACGGATCTTGGCTATCTCTCCGCAGTGCTGGAATAGCAGCTCAACGTCCTCCTGTTTGGTGTCAAATGCAAGGTTGCCGATAAATAGAATGCGTGACGGAGGGTTCTTACCTCCAACTGCGTCCTCGTCTTTCTTTTCCTTCTTGGGTCTACCCTCAAATGACGAGGCGTTTTTAATTAGTAGCTTTCGTCCGTTCAAAGCAGACTCGCTCAGATCAATTACAGCGTCTCTTTGCTCGGCTGTGTTGAAGTCCACATAGGCAAACCCCTTTTGCTTGGGCATGTTGACGCGCGTGATATCTCTATCCGTAAGAGATCCAGCACATTTCGTTGTGATGAAACGTCTCAGGTCCTCCTTTGTGGTATCATAGCTCAGGTTGCCGATCCATACGCCAAACTCGCTCTTGCTGGAGCTGGAGGCGTCCTTTGAGTCATTTTTGTCGGACTTGACCCGCTTTTTGTTTTCATCAATCTTTCCTTTCTTCAGCAATCGCTTCTGCTTCTTGGAAAGGGGCTCGGGAGCGTCCACATCGATCTCCAGCTCGTCGGCCTTTCTCTTTACAGCTCCACCCTCGTTGTCGCTCATTGAAAAATTAAATTTTGAGCCCCACCCCACACTCATCAAATACATATATTCTAGATTCCTATTTACTGGATCTCCTTCTGCAGCATCTTGGCAATGGTCTGCAGCTGGATGTTGCTGGTTCCCTCGTAGATGGTTCCAATCTTGGCATCACGGTAGAACTTCTCAGACGTCTCCTCACGGGTGAATCCAACTCCTCCCATCCAGTCAACCGCAGCAGAAGACACACGGCCGGCAACCTGACTGGCGTAGTACTTGGCCATAGCAGCCTCCTTGACAAAAGGCTTGCCCTCCTCCTTCAGACGAGCAGCGTTGTACAGCATCAGACGAGCAGCCTCAATCTCCACAGCTGCGTTGGCAACCTGGAACTGGACTCCCTGGAAGTCTCCAATGTACTGGCCAAACTGCTTACGCTCGGTGAACACGTACTTGGCAGCACGGTCAAAAGCACCCTGAGCAAGACCAGTCATCTGCGCAGCAATTCCAATACGGCCCTCGTTGAGGCACTCAATGGCCATCTTGTAGCCCTTGCCCTCCTCGCCTAGCAGGTTCTCTTTGGGGACAAACACGTCGTCGAGGGAAATGACACAGGTCGACGAAGCCCGGATTCCAAGCTTCTTCTCCTTCTTGGCAATCTGCACACCGGCATCCTTGTCGACAACAAAGGCGGTGATGCCCTTGTAGCCCTTGGAGGGGTCGAGGTTGGCGAGAACAATAAACACCTCGGCCTCAGCAGAGTTGGTGATCCACATCTTGCTGCCGTTCAAAATGTATCCGTCCTTGGTCTTCTCGGCCTTGGTCTTGAGAGCAAAGGCATCACTTCCAGATCCAGACTCGGAAAGAGCAAACGATCCCACCTTGCCGGTAGCAAGCTGTGGGAGGTACTTCTCCTTGAGCTCCTTGGAACCCCAAGTGCGGATGCAGGTATTGACGAGGGTGTTGTGGACGTCGTTCATCACACTCACCGACGGGTCGACCTTGGCGAGCTCCTCAACCACCAGAATGGCGCTGGTGAAGCTGGCTCCCGCACCTCCGAGCTCCTCAGGAGTCTCGATACCCATGAGTCCGTTGTCGAACATGGCCTGGATGACTCCCTTGTCCATATCCTCGTTCTCGTCCATCTCGCGGACCTTGGGGCCAACAACATCTCTGGCAAACTGGGCCACACTCTCACGGAACATATTCTCATCGTCAGTAAAGGTGTTGAGCGACGACACAGCGCGTCGTCCCACCTGCACACCAGCTCGGCGTGCAATGGGGCGGGCAGCAGCCCGAACGGTGCATTTGGCAACAGTAGACAGCATGGCGGTGTGTGGTGAGAAGATGGTTTGATTGGAGACTGTGGGGTTAATAACCTCGGAGCATCACCGGCCCCAGCACAAAGACTATCGATTGCCGACCCGAGGTAATAGGGTTTCCCCTGGCCGTTGGCCAGAACTCAATGTTTGGCTTGTAGAGAATAAGCCAGCTATTGAATCTAAGATGAATAGCTTTCGTTTACATCTCTTTCACTTAATAACATCACTGATTTGATAGCTTTACGGTATCGTAATGAGGCATACAAGTAAATAACGCAGCCGAGGAGATGATGCATACTCCGAAATAGCGCAAAATAGACTCGGTACTAACAATGTGCTTGTGATGAGCTGTGATCTCAACAGTCAATAAATACATTAATAAATAGATACACTAGTGTACAGTCTGCTGGGATTGCCGGGTTCGGTTCCACCAGTGTCGATGGACTGCTGGCTCAGGCTCAGTGATCGCCGCTGGAGCAGGGTCCTGGGGTGACGCTGCTGCAATGGCTTGTAGCAGCATCCCCATGTCATCTGTTCCATTGGGACTTTGGGCATTGGCGGATTCCTGGGTATCAGCGTGACTAAAGTCAAACTTACATAAAGGGCAATATGCTCTTCGTGTCGTAAGCCATGGGTCTATACATGCAGAATGGAACATATGCCCACATGAAAGTAGACGCACGCCGGCTGACCCCTCGAGAGGTTCGATGCAGATTGCACACATTTCGTCGGTCTTGATGGTATCAGTTTCTTGGGTGTTACTTGTGGTGATGCGCAGTGCGTTCTGATGCTTATCCAGAGCGCTAATGGTCACTGTATCCGGTTGTTGTTGGATAATTTTGCGAAGGTCTTCGTTAGCATGGTTCAATGAGTTGTCATCGTTTGAGTGATCCGAGGAACTGTACTCCTTTTCATGCACTTCAGTCAGCTTGTTGTCGGCGACCTTGTCAAAGTGCATGCATGGAGGAGGGTTCTTTTCGAGAATCACCATTGAGGGATTGTTGCTATAAAGCTGTTGTGAATTTGGTTGCTGTGTAGTCTGTGCCTCAACATCTGGGGCGTCATCGTACACCTTTTCTGTCATATGCTGGGCCTTGACCTTGCATGCCTGCTCATACGTCATGAGAGGAAACATCTCATCTAACTCTGATTGGCGCAAGAGCTTCCGCGACTTGGCCGATCCATGGACTCCTCCGTCCTCACCATCTGTTGTAGTAACACCGAGGCCAACGCCATTGCGGGCGTTGCGCCGTTGCTCTCGCCGTTTGTAACAATATCGAACAATAAGAAACACACTATAAGGTATACAGCACAGCAACACCATGAAGAAGGCGGCCATGCCGTACAATAGGTCAGTAACTGTTCCAATCACTCTGTCATAGATGCGTATTCCATGTTGCTCTTGCTGCTGCTGTTGCTGTGGCATATTGGCAATGATCCTCAATAGGGTTTCATAGAACCGTTAGCTGAAACCTTGAGAAGCATCGTTGCCCGACCCAATACAGCCTTTGTGCTTGGACCATTGGCCGCAGGGTTGATTGCGCAAGCTGAGCTGCCAGTGGCGGGTCTTGTCTTGGCTGGGTGAAGCACCAGCCCTGAGTCGCGCCCTCCCCTTCTTTCATAAACAGACTGCAGCATTCATGGAAAACGCATCTCAAAAAACAAACAATTGACTTACATTGCATGAATCAGGATCACGCCGACCCCGATAATAATGAAAAACATGCTGGTCTTGCTCGCCGGCGCGGTCCCGCCGCTGCTATTGTGATGGGCTTGTCCGGTTTCTGGGTGGAGATGATCCGCCCCGCCGCTCAGAGCCATTTCTGCAGGGCCGTCCTTACCTTTTAAACCCTGTTGCGGTAATCACCTGCCCACCACTCACCACACCCCGAAAACACGTGTGGGTGGCCAAAGCCTAAGACCTGTGCGGCGTAGCCTTCCCAATTAGCGTTCTGTTTAGGGCAAAAATCCACAGACACAGGGCTATGCAACGCGGTGCTGCTGACTGTTGTACTACGCTAAACGCGGCGTTTCTCGACAGCAATAGGCTTTGTTTTTCTTGACCGGAAAGCCGTCTGTTCTGTGTGTGTGCCGCACTTCTCGGGGACTAGGGTAAGACCGACTGGCGTGCGTGGGGGCGGTCGTCACAACAACAGAGACAATTTATATATTTGATCCATCACTACAACTCAGGCGGGCGACGCCGCCTTTGTCCAGTAGTATGTGGGTCCAAGCGTAGCCTTGACGGGTTGAATGTGATTATAAAAAAAAATCGATTATATGATATAGAAGAAATTCGCCACGCACTTGTCTGCTTGTAGCCTTTTTCTATACGACAGGAGCCGAACGGACGTGCCCTACCCTACAGATGCTTTAAGACCGCTTTGCTAACATTACTTCCTCGACACAGCCTCGAGAATGGCGTCTGACCAGGACGATGACAGTAAGATTGGTCCACCGCCCCTCAAGCGTCAAAGGCTGCTCAATTACGTGGCGGAGCAGTCGCGCAGAGCGGCAGACCCATCCAAAGAACACGAAATAACCAACTTCCTGCAGCGACAGCCCTTGCCGCAACGATCCTCCCAAACTCCCTCGGTGTTAACATATCTCCAACCTGGTGCGGAGTTAAGTAAACACGCAAGTACGGCAGTTGCTTCAAACGAGCGCGGAGCGCTTGTTTCCAACACCTCCTTTTCCTCTGCATCTCCCTCATCCTCTTCATCTAGTTATAAACACAAGCCATTACGACCTAATGTTGCATCCAACCAACCCACCAACGACAACAGCTTCTCCAGCATATCCGTCGACTTCTCCGATGACATGTTTGCCGAAGGATCTGGTAGTGCCGAAGACTCCAATTCGGGCTCTAGAGACAATTCCACCTCTGGGTCACGCGAGTCCACATCTCTGGAAGAAATCACCAACAATGACAACGATAACCAAGAGAGAATAGCCCTCCCAGCCAACAACTGCGATGACAGCGACCACTACTACAGAGTGATTCCTGGTGAGGTAATTGGTGATGGTAGGTACCGCGTCACCTCGTCGCTGGGCAAGAGCGTGTTTTCCGTTGTTGTCAGGGCTGAGCCGTTAATTGAGTGCCCCTCTGATAGTAGCTCTTCATTGTCTGTCACCGACGCTAAAATTGCAGAGCACAAAATCGTCGCCATTAAAATCATCCGTAATATTGGCCAGATGCGAGTGGCCGGTATGCGGGAGATCAAATTCCTCAAAAAACTCCAGGGTGCCAACAACATTGTGCAGCTACTGGACTCGTTTGATCACAAAAACCATCTCTGTTTGGTATTTGAAAACATGGGCCACAATCTCCGAGATGTGCTCAAGACTGCTAACTTCACTCTCCGCCAGATCCAATCGTTCACGCGCCAAATCGTCGAAGGTCTGTGCTCTCTTCAGGACAACCGCATCATTCACGCTGACCTAAAACCCGACAACATCTTGCTAGATGACTCCAGTTCTACCGTCAAAATAGCAGACCTGGGCTCGGCCATGTACTACAGCCATCGGCACACTCTGGCCCCATACATTGCGTCACGCTTTTACCGTGCGCCGGAGCTCATTCTAGGTTTTCAATTCGACTACAGCATAGACATATGGAGCATTGCGTGCACGTTGTACGAGTTGTACTCTCGGCAAATCCTCTTTGCTGGCGTGTCCAATGGCGATATGCTACAGGAAATCATGAAGGTGCGTGGTCCTTTTGCTCACAAGATGATTAAGGCCAGTGTGTTTGCAGCAAAGTATTTCAACGCAAATTTTGAATTTCTTTCGCGGGACAAAGATGTCGTGCGCATCATTACAAACCTCAACCCGGTGGAGACGCTCAAAGCAAAGTTCCGCCTCATGAACAGGGCAGCTGTCGATGTTCAGCTATCGGACTCTCTCTACGATCTTCTCGATAAAATGCTGGTCCTCGACCCAAGAAAACGACTAACGTGTAGCAAAGCGCTCAAGCATGTGTTCTGCAAGCTAGAGTTAATGAATTGATATGATATTTACAGTAGTGTTAGCGGTCTAAATCTTGTGGCGATACTGGTGGTCGACGTGGAACGGCGACCACACGCCTCTGACCGATGTATTGGGAGACTCGACGGCCACGCCGTACTTTTTCAGTTGAGCGCCAGAACTTTGGGTCAGAAGGTGGATCTTCTCTGCGATCTTTTTTGGCTCATAGTTCTTGACACAAATCACTTTTTCCTTGCCGTCGGCATAGTGTCCTCGAAGAATAGGATGGCCAGAGTCCTTGACGAGCTCAAAGTGCACCTTTGGGTACTTGGCAGCCACCTCTTTGATGTTGGTGCGGAGGAGCTCGCGCACGCCTTTTGAGCTTCCTCCCCAGTTGTCATATCGAATACTGATTTTGTGGCATGGTTGGACAAAGGAACCCACACCGTTGACGAGCTTGGGCGCCAGTCGCTTGAGAGGTTGAGCAGGCATATCTGTGTGGTTTTTCGAGAGAGCGTTTGAGTTTTAAATTTCAGTCACGTGGGCCATGGACTGTCAGATCCTGACAGCATCTGCACAGTTGCCACTATTTCACCGCTATTTCACTGCTATTTCGCTTGAAAGTCGGATTACTGCCATAACTATTTGTTTATAGAAGGAGTTCCTTTTTAGGTATATTTTTCCCCATCAAATGAGAAGCTTCTCCAAATGCTTACATGCTTGTGTGTGACAATCTTATCTTAACCTCACGAATGATCAGAAGGCAACTACATACGTCAAGGAGGCTGTTGCGGCCGCAGTGGCCCATGGCATCGCCAAAGCGAGTTGAGGAAAATGCAAAGGAGATGTTCAAAGCAGCTCAAGGAACCATTGCAGACTTTGATATGTACGGCGAGATGCCAGTGCCCGAAAACAACATTGAGCGGGTGGACAACAATGGTTTTGTATTTCGGTCCGGCGCACAGATTGTTTCTACTTTGAAAAAGCCAAAAGGAGCGCTGCTCTTGGGAAGCGAAGCATTTGAGATTGATCTGACACCCTCAAACATCACAGGGCTTGACCAAGGTCGGGTCGAATTGGGAGCCAGCATATTGGGACCGCTCCGAGTAGTGCATCCAAAGCCAGAGATTCTAGTCGTAGGACTGGGGAATAGCAAATCAAGGATCCTGGGACCAGAGACAAGTGAGCACTTGAGGCAGCTTGGGATCAGAGTCCAACTGTCCAATACCGAGAATGCAGCGAGTGACTTTGATTTATTGGCAACAGAGCGCCGTCAGCAGATTGGGGCCTTGTTGCTGCCTGGACACCTTTAAATTGTACATATTTATATATCTTGGAAATGTCGTGCTGAACCTTGTCAACCTATTTATTATTTGATGGAGAAGAGACTTGCGAAGCATCTCGCAGGACTGTTCAGACCTCCTGCGCCTCTCAGGTATATTGAGCCATGCGATTACGCTCCAGGTCAAAGGAGGACCGCCAATATAGCAGGAAGTGCGGGGCTCATGTCATTGTTGAAGGAACACGACCCAGATTATGTCAAACAAGAAACACTGCAAGAGGCACGGGTCCGCAAGCATGAGGAGCGTAAAGCTCGGGCTGAGGAGAAACTCAACCTAATGACTAGAGAATGGGATCCCTCGAGCGACGAAAACGTGATTGGAGACGCAACAAAGACACTTTTCGTTGGACGATTGAGTTACAAAGCTGACGAAGATCAGGTCCGCCAAACATTTTCCCAGTATGGTCCAATTCAGCGTGTTCGGATTGTTACAGTCAAAGGTACTACAGTGCCCCGGGGCTATGCATTTGTGGTCTTTGAGGATGAGCAGGACATGCGCGCGGCCTTTCGCGAATCTCGCGATACAAAGATTCTCAACAGAAGGGTTATTGTAGACATTGAGCGCGGACGAACCGTTCCTAGATGGAAACCAAGAAAACTAGGTGGAGGAAAAGGCGGCCGGCACTATACGAAGGCGGAACTGTTCAGCGCTCGAGAGGCCCTGGGCAAAAGAGGCACTAGCAGCAATCGATTCAATAGGCCGTATGATCGACCAAGGCAGTATAATGGTCGAGCGAATGACGACAGGCCACGACCTCACGATGATAAACCGCGGCCGTATGATGATCGACGGCCCTACGACAATAGACGGCCATATGACCGATCAGGAGGAGGAGGAGGACGGCCGAGACCGTATGAAAACCGGCGTCCGTATAACGATCGGCCATCTGATCGTGACAGAATCGATCGCGGCGAAAGAAATGAAAAAGAACGTATGCGGATGCAATACGACGAAAAGCGGCGTGAGGCTGCTCACAGTCGCGCTGACCCACGCGAGAAGAGCCTCGCAAAGTGGAGATACTAACCTACACAATATGAAACCTACATGTATGCATGCCATTAGTACTTGATTCTGGGGTTCCATCCTGCCCCTTTGACCCGAGCCAAGACAAACATCACAGTGGAAAAGCAGTAACCAACGCCTGCAAAGATAATTAGGCCCTGGTAGCTACCGTCTTGGCGCTGCTTAATGGCGCCAGCAATAGGCGAACCGATGAGCACAGCGAACGAGGCCAGGAAGTAGCATGTTCCGTAACGTTTACCATAATCCTCGGTCGCACAGATTTGAGATACACACACTGGGGTGAGACAGATACCGGTTCCACTCCAAAATCCCAGCATGATGGCAAACACAATCATTGCCGGTAGGCTGTCGCCGGTTGGAAGCCACATGGCCAAACAAAGGATAGAACACATGGCGGCTGTCACAATCATGACGTTGAACCTACCCCACACGTCAGCCATGTAGCCTGGGATGGCCCGACCAAAGATGGATGCTGCGTTGAAGACGGCGAGAATTTGGTACGAGAACTCGGAAGACACTCCATGGTCCAGGCAGTAGCTGGTGAGATAGGTGATAGGAACAAACAGTGCGAGCTCGATTAAGAAGACTCCAGCGGTGGTGAATGCAAATCTGAGGTCTCTGAATGCAGAGAGATCCATGGTGCCGCTCTTTTCTTTGCTAAGAGGCACTCGAGTTTTGAGAGTGGCCACAGCGATGATCATGAGCACCAGGACAATCAAGCCTACCACCCTCATGGCCCAGCCAAAGCCGATGCGGGGCATGAGCGACCCCATCACCAGAGGGAACATTACTCCTCCGCTGGCGCCTCCACATGCAGCAACTCCTGTGGCAAATGCGCGCCGCTTATAGAACCAGTGCCCTACGATGGCTACACTAGGAGTGAACACCATCGAAGAGGAGATGCCCATTAGAACAGAAAAGGCTAAAACAAATTGGTAGAACTTCGTGCACAGGCTCGTCATAAACACTCCAACGATACAGCCTATTGCTCCAGGATACAGACAGTACTTGAGCCCGTATTTGTCAAAGATGGGTCCTACCTGCACACCACCTAAGAAGAAGAGGAAGAGGTAGATGCTCCAGATCCAAGAGATGTTGGACGCAGACATATGTTTAAGCTGGTGCTCTTCTAGCCAGGCTTGGAGGTAACCCGTGGCATTACACAAGCCAAATGTACCTGTCATGGCGGCCCAGGATCCGAGGACCACGAGCCAGGCTCGGATTCCACCTTCGGGGAAGTCCATACTTTCCTTTGGCAATCCCTCAATCGCTATTTCCTGGTCGTGAGTGCGCACGCGCTCGGTATAAGTTAGTGTTTCTCGGTCTATATTATCATTATCATTGTTGTCGTTAGTATTGGTTGTGTGCGCATCGAGAATACTGTCGTTGTAAATGTCAAATTCATTCTTGGTTGTTAGTGGGACAGGTTCATCTGCAAAGTGAGAGGGGGAACGCGAATGGTGGGAAGAGTTACGCGAAAGAGAATGGAACGAGTCCGTCTCCGTGACCGAAGCGGTCGCTTGGTGCTTGCTCATGAAGATGACTGATTCAAAGCGGAATATTTTTTTCTTTTAAAGTGTCATATGTCAAGCGGCGTGGGGTAAGGTGCCCGCGGTGGGATACTCTATGAAGTATAAGAGTGAGCGTGGGACACGCGATAACGTTAAGCCTTGATCCCGCGGGATAAGGTGCAATCGCCGTATAAGGCTTTTTCGGCAAACGGGGCCGTTGAAAGCCTCTCCCGCATCTTGTTTTCGGGGACGCCCAAAAACAAACCAAAACAAAAAAATTGCGGAAGCAGCACTCATCCCATGGTTGCCATACAATAGTCGTTAAAAGCAGGGAAAGGGAGCAGTTCTGTTCCGCACATATTGCCGTATCGGGATGCATCCCACGGGTTCTTAGCGAGTATGCGTACATCCATGCGAGCTTGCTTATTGCAAGCTCCGCGGCGACCTGAGAATATGGGAATATAGTTGAGTTGGCCGTGACATTGGCCGTGTTTTACCCTATGGTGTGTAGTTAGATAAAAGAAATTTGGTGACATACATGGTCAAGGTATGTATATGCCAATGGGCTAAGCCATGGGTTGCTGATCTTTTCAGAATGCGCCCCAGCCGAGTTGTTTCAAAGTACACCATGGGGCTTGCAGAACAGATGTGGCAAAGTGAAGAACCCGCGACGCCCTGATGGAAAACACCGTCTGGTGGAGGTAGTCTGTCGGTGCCTAGCACAATGCGAATCTCACGCCTATAGCGAGGTATACGCAAAGGTACCACATGGCATCGGCGTCTGAGTCCAAGTGAGAGCCTTGAGCCACACGTTGGATGCCGTGTTCGTAGCTGTGGCCACAAATGCCGGCCGCCAGCTTCGACGTTCCTCCAAAATACGCTGTTTGAGACACTACCAGTTTCCGACAGTTAAGTGGTCTTTGGTTGTTTTCATGTTCGTAGAGGTTGTCAACTTTGTCCAAATACGCGTCACTGGGTTGTCGAGAGAGGGTAGGCCTGTCCTTGTCTTCATGATACTAGTAGTTATAGTGGCCCTCTAATTCCGGCAAGTTTGACGCTATGAGGTCATTGTTTACATGCAAAAGTGATGTACTCATCGAACCACGAGACAAGGAGCCGAGAAAACACATTTTCCTGAAGCGTGGGGCCCTTGCGAGCGTTTGGGACCAGCGGAGGTGAATCTGAGAGTCATGGTCAAAAGTAGCAGCGAAATAAGGAGTAAACTGACTATATGGTGGTGTCGCAGGAACGCAAAGTGTCAAGAAAAGACGTAGAGGCTGATGCTTGTGATCGTCTTTGAAGGTGTAGTCAAATCCTGGCTTTAGGTAGTCAAGTCAACTTCCAGCTCCAAGTACACTACATTCAACTGTGCCCCTTGACGGTTCTCGATAACTTCCGCTTCTTTAACCACTCTGAACCCCACTCTCTCATACAAACGCTGTGCACCCACATTGGCCGACTCGACCTCCAAGGTGATGCTCGCTTTACTTCCTCCAAGCTTGCGAGCCTCCTCAGTAGCAGCCGCAATAGCTGCCTCCATGAGACGCTGTCCGTGTCCTCGTCGCCGGCCGGAAGGTGACACGAACATGCCCACAATCAGGTAAACGAGATGGGCACCGCTCAAATCGCCCAGCCCAGCTGTGGTCGTCGGAATTTGGTACTTGTTATTCTGAATGAACACTTCATAAGGCTGGTTCAGTTTCGTCACACCCTCGTTTGGCCTGGAAAATACCCCTGGTCCTAGGAGTGTCACGATGCCCGCCCATTCTTTGCCTAGTAGCCTTTGAAGCGCATTGTGAATCTCGTAGCTCTCAACAAGCGCCGGAGTTTCGGAGGCTTCGAATTGACCGTTGGAGTTGGTTACGGCAGCAAAAGTCTTGGCAACTGGATTGTGTATACGTGATAACCATACGTCGTCGGTAAATTTGGATTCGGCGTCGTAGGTTGAGGAGAATGATCGAGGATCAACTTTGAGGCCATGGAGTCGTAGCTGCTTGTATCTGTTCACAGTCTCTTGTTCGAGAGTTGGAAGAGAAAATGTCTTCGGCAGGAGGATGACCTCGTCAGTTTCAAGGTGAGGGCCTGGCATTGTATGGGACTTGTGAGGATGATGTAATGCTATCTGGCTCAATTTCGCTTCATTGGGAGGCTTAAGGATCAAGTCTTTAAATCTGGAAGAATGAGTCAGGCAGTTCATGAAAGAGTCATAGTAGGAGTTTGCCCTGTTGTGAGTGATTGAACAAGCCTTGATCACAAAATTCACCAAAATTTTGGCGAGAGAGAACAAGGATCTGTGTTAGTAATGGTCGTGTGAGCCTGTCTTGAGTCTGGCTGAGCCCAGCGAATAAATTAAAAAAGGAGCAACTCAGTTACTGGCAAAGATTGTGCAAATCAACAAAAAGCTTGGCAACTGGAACAGCTTCCTCATCAAGATTGAGGGGTCGATTAAAATGATTAAGAGTGCTGAGGGGTAAATGATGGCAATGGCTGGAAATTGCTCCATTCGGTGTGAGACATGGTACGTACCTCCCGAGACGCGGCTGTTCAGAAAAGGAGATGCCATTTATAGTTGTGGCTGCAGAGAACAAAAATATCAAGTCTGTGTAGAACAACTTTACTACTTGTGCGCAGGGAAATCCAAGCACATAGCAGTCCAGCGCCGAGGTGAGCTCGTGACCCAGGCTTTGTACAAGAAGAGCGAGTCATTGCTAAAGATAGGAGGGTGGCTGTAGTCTCTATAGACATTGAAACATCGACATGGGCAGCTCACCATCGCCACCGTCAGGCGCTAAAGAAGCAGAAGCAGAAGGAGACACAGAAACGTTAAGGCCAGAGACCGTGACACCCCTAGCTCCATCGAAGCTTGGTACAAAGACATACTGGGACGACTTTTATAAGGTGGAGCTCGATAACTTTGCCAACAACAATCAAGACACTGGAGAGTGCTGGTTTGCCGACAGCGGGGCCGAGGAGAAGGTTGTGGATTTCTTGGTACAAGTGGCTGAAGACGAGGAGCTTCCCGAAGTGGTGAACATTTGTTCTACAACGGTATTGGATCTAGGCACGGGCAACGGACGACTGCTGTTTAGTGTCCGCGAGGCTGGGTTTGAAAACAAGCTTACTGGGCTCGATTATTCGCTAGAAGCAGTAGAGTTTTCGCGCAAGATTGCAGATGCAGAGGGTATTCAAGGGGTTGAGTTTGTACAGGCTGATTTTCTCTCATCTCATGACTGGAACGTCAACAAGACTCAGTGGGATGTTGTTCTCGACAAGGGCACGCTGGATGCGATTGCTCTAAGCACTCAAAAGTACGACAATGATTCGCGCTCAGGAGTTGAGCAGTATGCTCTGCAAGTTCCTGAACTTGTACGGCCAGGCGGAATGATCTTGATTACATCGTGCAATTTCACGGAACCCGAACTTATCTCTGTGATGGTGGCCTCTGGTCAGGTCACCGCGTGGAAGAGTATAGAGTACCCCACGTTTGAATTTGGCGGGGCCCGAGGCCAGACGGTGTGCTCGATTGCATTTCTGCGAAATAATAAGAAGAGCTCAAGCTAATCGATGCTATCTACTCATATACCCATACTCTTTGTGCCTAAGGCACATTTAGCCACGATACACTGTGTATTAATTCTCTAAGAGCCATGTCTATACCACTAATATTCATCATTGTAACTGTGTGTTTTTGTATAACGTTAGTCCCAAGGTGTGATAAGGAAGGTTACACAAATTTCAACTCTACCACCCACTACACCTAGAGCCAACATGGTCCGTCAGTCCTTCACTGGGCTGGTCACGTCCCAGGGCAAGATGAACAAGACCATCAAAGTGCGGGTCAAGAAGATCAAGTACAACCGCGTGGTCCACAAGGATATCGTTGAGTACAAGGATTTTATGGTTCATGATGAGCTCAACAAGTGCCAGGAAGGTGATGTTGTACGAATCCAATACGTGCGGCCTCTGTCGGCCAAGAAGCGATTTGCTGTGGCCGAGATTATGAAATACAAAGGTACGGAGTGGATGAAGTACCAGGCCGATGCCCCAGAGCAGGTAGCACAGGAAGAGTTGGCCAAGCTTCAAACATATACCCAGGAGAGATTAGAACGACAAAGGCTAGCTGGAGGCGATGTACAGGTTGAAGAGCTGGAGCTTCTGCAGAAACAGTTTGCTAGAGGAGGACAGGACCCACAAAAGGTGGAGGAGATCCGCCAGAAATACAACATTACAAGCTGGCCACCCACACACCGGGTGCTTGAGCTGGAGCCCACCAAGCTCAAAGAGGAGCTTGAGAGGCTCAACATTGAGATTGAGACGGCTACATTCATACCAGCAGCTCGGGAGCTGCTGGCGTCGTCTCCGGACAAGGCCAACGACATTCTCACTCAGGCGGGCCACGACCCATCGACCATGAAGGATGGCGTCAAGAGAAACGTTCTTGCTCGACAACTGTTCCGACAGTACTCGAGAGTGTAAATATTATTATTTTTCGTCGAGTTGTAACTTTATGCTGTACCATGTCCGACTGTTCAAGGCTCCGGCGGCCAACGGACAAGGGACATTCACCATCACCAACGACCTGGGAGAGCTTTTCTTCTATGGGAGTGCGTCGGTAGAGGTGTGCTGCGGCAGATCGAAAAGTATTGTAGAGTGGAGGGCCGGGATGCGGAGTGCCAAGTTCAGTGCGGAGGGCGAAAAATTGACCCTGCGAGTGGTCAAGGCCATCGACGAGCTGTATCCTGACTCGCCGCCTTACTTTCTGTCGCTGGAATGGAGTGCGAGTGAAAGGGATGTCGTGGTACGCTCTATCCCTAGCACGAATATCAAGATTGCAGAGGAACTAGGCAGCCACAACCTGGCTCGCCATGTGTGGGACGCGGGGGTTGCGTCGTGTGTTTACTTTGCGAGCCGCAGCAAAGAGGAGGAGCCACCCGCCACGATTCTAGAACTGGGAAGTGGGTGTGGGCTTGTAGGACTATGTGTTGCTCAATTGTGGCCCACGAGTGAGGTGATACTCACGGATCTGGAGGACGCTGAGGAGCTTTGCCAGGGAAACATTGCTCGGAATCGGCTGACCAACGTGCGGTTTTGTCAGTTGGAGTGGGGCTTGGACCCTGCGTCGATCTGTGAGCCGCTCAAAGATGTGTCTTTGGACTATATCCTTGTTACAGATTGTACTTACAACCCGGACTCGTACGACAGTTTGTTGAGTGCCATTGAGATGTTGCGGTCGCCTCAAACCAAGGTATTTATTGCCCACAAGTTCCGTGACGAGGCGGAACAAGAATTCTTTGAGCGGCTACCCTTCCCCACCATCAATGTAGACACAAGGCTTACCCACTTTGGCCAGCCGGTCAAGGTAGTTGTGGGCTCGAATTAATATAACCTAAATAACCATCTAACACACAACACAACAAAGCCACATGTCGGATCCCTGGAAGGAAGAGAGTGACATTGTTGGCGATAGCCACCGTGAGAGCCTGGAGCACTCGTTTGATATATCCAGAGACAGCATTGATGTGCCAGCTCACCCACAAGAAGAAGAGGTGGACATTGACGAAGTGATTAACGACAGCACCCGTAGCAATGACGAAAAGAAAGAGATCCTCCAGGATGTGCTATTTACAGCCTGCTCCAATGGCGATGTCGATAAGATCCACCAGCTGCTGGGTGGAGACGCAGCGTCCAAGTACAAATATGTCGACGTCAATGCCAAAGACTCAAAGGGTGGCACAGCACTCATCTACGCCAGCTGTTTCGGAAACGAGCCAATTGTGCTGGAATTGCTTCGATTCGGCGCAAACCCCGATATCCAGGATGAAAACGAGTGGACTGCGCTGATGTGGGCCATCAACAACCACCACGCCAATATCGTCCGGTCATTACTCGAGTCAGGGGGAGCCTCACTCGACACCAAAACAGCGTCGGGCAAGTCGGCATTGGCGTTTGTGAGTCCCGGGTCGGAGATTGCCAAATATTTAGAAAACGCAGGGTACATTGAGCCCCAGGAAGAGCAGGACTTTTACCGGCCCATGCAAGACCCATTAGAGCTGGAAACCGACATGGACCTTCAGCTTGCGTCGGCGGCGGCAGTCAACCTGGACGTCAGTCTGACGCACCTCACTCTGGGGCCTGCGTTGGATGCCAGCACAAAATCGGGCTTTTACGACGACCCACTCGAAGACCAGCAACCGCAACAGCAACAGCAACTAGAGAACCCGTTTGACGATGAAGGTGAGTTTGTATGGGACAAGTGCCTGCCGGACCAAATGTTTGTGTTCCGAGAGTCGGAGATTCCGCAGATTTTGGATGTGGCCATCACAGACATGAAACCGCAACGAACACGGTCGCAGCGACCGATTCCAGCCAATTTGCTGTTTTTGGCTCTACGGTACGCACACTACCACGGACCGCCACAGCTCATTGAGAACCTGCTGGACCCAGCGTTTACTCGGATTAACACCACCATCAAAAAGCACAAAAACGATCTGGCGTTTCTAGCGTTTTGGATGTCCAACTGTCTGCTTCTATTGTACTATATTCGCAAGGACCATGGCGTATTTGCGGCAACGGCGCAGTACCAGGAGCAGCTCACCGATCTAATTACTGAAATTTACAACTGTATCGTCCTAGACGCCGAGGACCGGATAGACAAGATCCTCGACGCAGCCATCCTGGACCACGAGACCATCCCGGGGCTCGACTCGGTCGTGTACCAAAAGGAGTGGAACCTGTTCAAGTCTAGAGGCAAGCATCTCACACACAAGGAAGAAGTGGAGCAGGTGACCAAACCGCCATCACCGCACCAGCTCATGAAACCGTCTCCGCGCAACGTTACAAGCATCTTGAGCTCTGTACTGTTTGTTATGGAGCTGTACGGTGTGCATCCGATTGTGTGCCAGGAGATCATCTCGCAGCTGCTATACTGGCTCGGCGCTGTTCTGTTCAACCGAGTCATCAGCACACGCAAGTACCTATCACGGACGCGAGCCATGCAGATCCGTCTGAATGTTTCTGCGATTGAGGACTGGGCGCGCATCAACAACCGGCGTCCAGAGGATGCCGACGAGTTCTCGACTTCGGACACCCCCAAGTACCCGTCTACTGTGGACCTGTGCCGCAGGCATCTGAGCTCACTGGTGCAGATGTTGCAGTGGCTGCAGTGTTTCTCTGGTTTTGGCGAGGACTTTACCAATGTAGTGGCCACACTCCAGCAGCTCAAGGCGCTTAACCCCAACCAGTTGCTTCATGTGGCGAAGAAGTACCGCGCTGAGGTTGGCGAAAAGGGCTTGTCGAAGGAGTACAAGCAGTATCTCACCCAGCTGGCGGCACACTATCAGAAAAAGGTGGAGGAGCAGGGCCGGACGTCTTCGGTAAGAGACTCTATCACCGAGGCAGAAACGCAAACCGAGGAAGAGCAGAAACAGCATGAGGAGCCTGAAGAGGAGCTTTCGAACGAGTTCTATCTCGACAGCAGCAAGTTGCTTCCATTCAGCCTCCCCAATCTACGAGAAATGATTGTCACGTGGGGCGCAGGACTTGGTGGCACCCACAGCAAACGAGCGAGGCGATATGAACCGTCTCTACCTGCGGACCTTGTTGACAAATTCGAGGCGAGTTCCCGGGCTGCTGATAATGAAAGGGAGTACGAGCAGCCAGCCGAAAACTTATTCCAGGACGTGGCCATGCCGCAGCCGTCAGTACATCGAACATGGGGAGATGAGCTTGACGAGGTCAATCCCACATGGTAATAGCCTTAATGTATTTATGTTCCTCAGAGTTGGGTTTAATGTGGAGATATAAACATAGGGTAGGGCTGACGGCTGGTCGTCATAATCATTGGCAAGGACGGTGCATGTCTGGCCGCATTCAATGGGCCAGGAGCATGGATGCAGACCGGTCCCCATAAAACGACGGTATGGAGCTTTGAGAAAAGCGGCGCGCGTAGCCAAACATGGGCAGACGCCCTACATGGACATGGTGATTGACCTTGTGACAGTCAAGTTTGGGCGACTCACCATTCGCGATGTGGAAGAGGAGAGAGAACTAGAGCTAGAAAGGCAGAGGATTGAATGGGAGGAAACCGAGGCAGTTAAATTCCGGGTGATGCAGGAGCGAGAAACGATGACGGTGAACCAGTTCAATGTCGCGGCTGTGACCGATAGAGCTGGAAAGGGAAGCCAACCCAGATTCAGGGGCAGATTCCCGGGTCTCGAAAGTAGTCGCTTTGCCCCGCGTACACAGGAGCCTTGCCTTGAACCTAAGAAGACTGACGATCCTCGTTTGTGGAACAATCTTACCATTGTAGGTGGCCAGACGGTGAGAAACGAGGGGCAATCAACGGGCACACAATCATCTTTGGATTTATTTGGGAATACTCGTGCAAATTTGGGTTACAACTCGCAGAGAGCAGCTTATTTGACGCCCCCACCTGAATCCCAAGATGATGGGGGGTCAGTAACTAGAATGCGCAACAATTGCGCACAGACTAGGGTGGTTCCACTGGATGTGACTGCAAGCAAGGGTGACATGCATAATGGTGCTTATTTAACGCCGCCAGAGTTAGCTGACGACGTTATTCTAGCAGGAAACCGGCAAGTGACTCAAATGGGCAGTCAGAACTCTTCACCTCGTCAGGCCCCCCCTCGGAAGAGTCATGTCGAGCCAGAAAACAAGATTGTCGATCGCAAGCGCGTTCCTGTTAACATTGATTCTGAAAAGCTTTTGGGGGCTTTTTTAATGGCAGTGGACGCTGAACGCACAACATACATCAACGATGTGCAAGGACCTCTCATGAGCTGGTGCCCCATTGATCTTCAGAAAAAGGGGTTGGCGCTGCTAGATTTTAAACTGGACAGCATTGGCTCTAGTGCTGTGGCTGCTGTGGTTCTGTCACTTCGGCATACCTCTTCGTCCGGCCGCAGTATCTATGATGCGTTTAAACGTGGACAGAATGTTGAGATTCGAGTGCAGCCGGAGCGTAATAAGCTCACTGAACCGCCGGACTGGACACAAGAGCCTCCACCCTCGGTGCGAGGAACAGTGGGTGAGGTGTCGCCTGCTGGCTTACAGGTGGCGCTATTTGATGCCTACTGGGACTATGTCGCGCACAAGGACATCACAGGCCATAAAGGACGTCTATACATACAACAGATTGCCGACACCAGCACGTATGATACCATGCTGCAATCCCTCGATGCCGTACGAAAGCAGTCCGAAGGATTGACTCCTCTCCAGCGCACAGTCCTGGGTGTTGACAATTCCAGTCCTCTCCTTGACATTGACCTGGACGATATCCAGTTTACAAGTTCCAGGCTCAATTCGTCACAAAAGATGGCCATCCACAAAGCGATCAAACTCAATGCGTCGGTAATCCACGGACCGCCAGGAACAGGCAAGACACACACCATGGTGGAACTGGTGAAGCAGCTAGTCCTCCGAGGCGAGCGGGTGCTGATATGCTGCCAGTCCAACGTAGCTGTGGACAACCTACTGGAGCGGATTGGCGACTACCAGTTTCCTGAAATTATCCGCGTGGGGCACCCCCTAAAGATTCTGCCGAGCTGCTGGGAGTTTTCGCTCGATATCAAGAAGAACTCGTACGTTAGCGACAAGCTCATGAAACTGTTCGAGAGATCAGCGGAGCTTCACAAAGAGATCAACGGTAAGACGAGGTGGGCCGACAAGAAGCCTCTCATGAGCCAAGTTTCCAAGATCAAGAGAGAAATCTGCAAATTACAGCGTCAGAAGCACTCACCTGGAAAGTACATGTCGCTCTCCAAGGTCGTGGGAGCCACTCTGCACGGAACAAGACGGATAACCATCGAAAACGTTCCCCTCGACACAAGGCCCGACTTTTTCGACACCATCATCATTGATGAGGTCTGCCAGGCCATTGAGCCCCAATGCTGGGTAGCGTTGCAGCAAGCACGCCGTGCTAAGCGCATTGTAATTGCTGGAGACAACAAGCAGCTTCCGCCTGTGGTCAAGACACCAGACAACTATCATTTCAGTGTGCTGGAACGCACAATGTTTGATCGCCTTGTGGTCAAACATGGCGAGGAGATCAAAACGACACTCACGACACAGTACCGGTTCAACACGACCATTATGCAATTTCCGTCGGCTCAAATGTACAATGGCGAGCTGCAAGCAGATGCGTCGAATGCAGGTATCTCACTGCGGGACCTGAGCACTAGAGCAAACACGGCCCTCAGCACTGCTCCGGTTGTGTGGGTGAATACTGCTGGACTTAAATACAACGAGCACGTGTCTTCTGGCAAGAGCAAGGAGAACATTCAGGAGGCGGATCTTGTTCTGGAGCATGTGAAGCTGCTGATTAAGAAGTTTGGTATCAGACAGGACCACATTGGTGTTATTTCGCCTTACCTCGCGCAAGTCAAGCTGCTCCAAGTCAAGCTCTTCGGGTACAAGAAGATTCAAGTGGCAAGCGTGGATGGGTTTCAAGGAGGAGAAAAGGAGCTCATCATTATATCCATGGTCCGCAGCAATGGTTACGGCAATGTTGGTTTTCTCAGCGAGGAGCGACGTATTAATGTTGCCATTACGCGACCCAAGCGCCAGCTTGTGGTGATTGGAGATATGGACACTGTCGGTCAAGGCGATTTCCTCAAGCCATGGGTACAATGGGTGCGGCAAAACGGACATGTTATCCGGCCACATGATGTTAAATAAGTAATCTGATAGATTTTCCATCTAAATCTCGAGGCTCTCGAGTTGTGTGGGTGGGGGCTTAAGTTGACACACAACTCTGTCTGACACTGCAACTCAACATGGTGGAGATTGACTATTCACCACCGTACGCCCCTTTCTTCGGCTTTGCGGGGTGTGCTGCTGCGCTCATGCTGAGTGCAGCAGGCGCTGCGATTGGAACAGCCAAGAGCGGTTTGGGAATTGCGGGCATTGGTACGTTCAAGCCCGAACTCATCATGAAGTCGCTGATTCCCGTGATTATGAGCGGAATTCTCGCAGTGTACGGGCTTGTCGTCAGCGTTTTAATTGCCGGGTCACTTTCGCCCACCGACCCGTACTCATTGTTCAACGGATTCATGCACCTAGCGTGTGGACTATGTGTGGGACTGGCATCGCTCGCAGCCGGATACGCCATTGGTATAGTAGGAGATGAGGGAGTGCGACAACTGATGCTACAACCACGACTATTTGTTGGCATTGTACTTATTCTTATTTTTGCAGAGGTCCTGGGGCTGTATGGCATGATTATTGCTCTGATTCTCAACACCAAGGGAAGCGGTTGACCCCTAGAAACTATTGCATGTCACTTTTTATTTAGTTATACATTAACGTCATTATTACATTTTTCAGTCGGTTTCCATGGCGGTAGCGTCACCAGCGCGGCCAACCCCGGCGAGCTTGGCGGCTCCGTCATCGTTGACAAGGCTATCCGAGTACTCGGACAAAAAGTCGACACTGCGCTTGGGATCGATAAACAGCGAGTATCCACGCTTAACATCGTCGACCTCAATGGCAGCAGCCTTGCGCTTGGTGGCCATGACATTGGAAACCGTGATCAGGTTGGCAGCGTATCGCAGCGACGTTTCTTCACCAATTTTGGTCAGCAGTGTCAACGCCTCGGGAGACAGCTCAGCCTCCTCTTCCCTAGCGCGAATGGCGAGGATCTCCTTGATCTCGTCGGGCGAGTAGGGGTTGGTGGACACAATGATGACCCTATCGAGAAGATCCACCGGCAGACCGTGGGCTGATACATAGTTAGTGCCGCGGGTGCGGGACACACCACGGTTGGTAGCCATAATGACAACTGGACTGAGCTCGTCCTCGAGAGCTCTGTTGATGAACGAGAAACACTCAATGTCGAGCATGTGTACCTCGTCAATGAAGAGCACACCGGGCACAAACTCGGCCTTTCCCTCCTCTCGCCACTCGGCGACCTTGGTGTTGATCTGGTCTCGGACTTCCTGGCGGATTTCGCCCGTGTCACCAGAGAAAAGAGCAAGAAAACCCTGTGTACGAGAGTTGATCACATCAATCTCGTGCAGCGAGACGGTGTGTACAACCTCCTTGCGCTTTTGTAGCTCTCCTTCGGGACACTGCACAAACTTTGTGTCGGCGGACATGGCGTCATAGTCGCGAGAGCGGGCATAGGAGCGGCCGAGCTTGGTGATCTTGCCCGACGCCTTGTCGATCGAAATAACGTCTCCAGCAATGACCTTTTCCTTGGTGAGCGAGTCGATCATCTTGGCGCCGAGCTCGTACACGGTCTCCATGTCAGTAGTTTTTATTGTGAGTTTGCCCTGCTTGTGGCCAGACGTCACCGACCGGTCGACCTGGATCTCAACCACCTCACCCTCGATGAGCTCTGTTTCTTCCTTTATACGCACCCCAATCGATTTGCGGAACGCCTGCGTGAGGGCCTCAGTCTTGGAAAGGTCGAGCGAAAACACCTCTGACGCCGCCATGCTGGTGAAAGGGACGTCTGACCCAAGGCTCTGGGCCATTCCCATAGCGATGGCAGTTTTTCCAGTTGACGGAGGGCCGGCCACAAGCACTGCGCGTCCGGCAATTTTGCCCTCTTTGATCATTTGCAGAATCACGGCTGCAGCCTTTCGGGCTTTAACCTGTCCCACCATTCCCTGGCTGGACGGCCGTGGGCGCAGGTTATCATTTTCTAGTCCGAGTCCGGAGATATGAGAATGCGCAGCAATCAAGCTGAGCCCACGCAGGTCTCTGCTTTCTGCTATAGTCGAGATGGCCATGTTTGTGTGAGTATGTTTATACAGTGTAGATTTGGAAGGGCGATGGTGCGGCGAAATATGAAATTATTTGGGAGGGTCTAGCTCTGTTGACACATACCCCATCATGGACGACCTCAAGCCGGGATATTCGATGGAGAACCAGCGATTGACCCCATTGAATGGCAATAATAATCATGAAATGACTGCCCGCACTGGAAGAGAAAAACAACGCTACAATGAAAAAGGACTACGGCTAGTGGCAGGCACCGTCGTAATGAATGCAGACAAATCAAAGGTACTTGTTGTGAGCTCTGTAGCAAGACCAGACTGCTGGGTTCTGCCCAAAGGAGGATGGGAAACTGACGAGCCCACAGTCCAGGAATCAGCTGCTAGAGAAACTTGGGAAGAGGCTGGGGCTCTTGGTACTATAGGCAGGAGTCTAGGAGCAATTGAAGATATGAGACCCCCACGGCCTGACAAGGACCCGAAGATCCCGAAATGCGAGTTTCATTTCTTTGAGATGGATCTCACTGATCTAAAGGACGAGTGGCCAGAGTCTCACCGCAAACGCGCCTGGATGGGATATGATGAGGCAGTCAAGGAAATGCTGCGACATGACCGACCCGAGCTGGCCGAAGCCATCAAGCGGTCGTCGCTCCAGCGATGAGTGAACAAAAATAATCTATTTATCCTATTTATTTGCTGCTTCAGTTATTGTTCAAAAAACCTCCCTTTTCACAGAGGGAATAAAACTCCGAGTCCTTGTTGGCCAGCAGGTTGGCTGGAGTGTCAAACTCAATGACCTTGCCCTTGGATAGAACCACGATTCTGTCGCTGTCGAGAATGGTATTGATGCGGTGGGCAACCGTGATAATGGTCTTGTCCTTGAATTCGGTGCGGATGGTCTCCTGGACGATCTTGTCGGTCTCGACATCAACCGAAGCGGTTGCCTCGTCGAGAACCAAAATCTTGGAGTGATGCAGTAGAGCACGAGCCAGGCAAATCAACTGGCACTGGCCACGGGACAGGTTGGAGCCGCCATCCTTGAGCTCTGCCTCCAGACCACCAATGCTCTCAACGTGCTCACTCAGGTGACACAGCTCAAGTGTGTGCATGAGCTTTTCGTCACTATGGAGCTTAAGCGGGTCAAGATTGTCGCGCACACTAGCAGAAAACACCTGAGCGTCCTGTGGAATGATCGACATGTTGAGACGGAGGTCCTCGAGACCAATGTTGGACGTGTTGATGTCGTCAATGGTAATGTGACCGGCCGCAGGCTCAATGATGCGGAACAGCGCCAGAGTCAGGGTACTCTTGCCGGCACCAGTGCGACCGACAACGCCAATCTTTTCGCTGGGCTTGAACGAAATGTCAATATCCTCCAGAACCAAGTCGAGGTTGTCACGATAGCGCACAGAGTAGTGGCTGAGTTCAACCGCACCATGATTGGGCCAGTAAGCAGGAGGCCTGCATCCATCGATATGGGCAGGAGCCTCAGAGGGAAGATCGATATACTCGCACACACGCTCAATGGCAACACCACCCTTTTCGATAAACACGCTCTGCTTGACAATTTCAACCATGAAGTTTGTAATCTGCAGGGCATTGGCCATGACGAGTCCCACAAGACCAGCACTCATGCGGCCGGTGATGGTCATGTACACCGAAGTCAGAGCCACCAAAAACCCAATGAGCGCACCAACAAAGCCCAGCCGCATCTCGAGCCAGCGCTCAACGGTCTGAGACGCAAAAAGCGCCTTGAGCTGCATCTCAGCATGCAAGTCTCCAAGATGGATGAAGCGACTGGTCTTGAAGTACGCGTGCAGCGTGTCAAGACCCTTGAGACTCTCGTCCAAGTGTGCCATCAGCGGCGAGCGGCTGCTCATGGAGATACGTTTAGTCTGACGAGACGTGTTGATATACAGCCGCTGGTAGTACAGGTACAGTGCGCTCAGAGGAAGGAACGCAATCACAACAGAGGGCGTGGCCCAGATAATAATGGCCATACTGGAAATGAGGTTGACAATGAGGTCGCCTGCCGAAGAGGTGACCCACATGAAGAGGTCGTCGAGTTCGTTCAGGTCGCCAGTGAAGCGGTTTAGAATACGCCCAAGAGGAGTTGTCTCAAAGAAGGACATTGGAGTCCGCAGCACTGCAGCAGCCATTTGGCTGTGCAGAACCTTGGAGGCCCGCACCGAAAATACAATGAGGTGGAGGTAGTCCTTGGCGTAGTAGAACAGAGCAAAGGTGACTCCCATTCCAAGGTACGCCCAAAGATAAAACATGGCATCATTGTCTCTGGTGCTGTGTCCGCTGTCAGTCCATACCTTGAGCCAAATGTTTGACAAAGAGTTCAAACTTCCAGTGGCGGCGAGACAGGCAAGAACACCAGCAGCAACGATCAATCCACCGGATTTGAAGTATCGAATAAAGACGTGCTTCTCGACCTTTCCCACATTGTTTTTCTCCTCTTCTTGTTTTGTCCTCTTGACGGCTTTCATGGCCTCGGACGACACAGACTTGAGGGAGGCGTCACTGGCTCGACGCAAAGTAGTCGCACTGGATCTGCGCTTCAGCTCAGAAAATTGGCTGCTTACCTCAGAGTTGTCTCCAGAAGAGGAACTCACCTCTTTCTTACCAAACCCATTGATGAGCTTGGAGAGCTCGCCGCCAGCCTCCATCACCTGAGAGTAGGAGCCCTGCTCGGCGATCTTCTTGTTCTGAAGCAGAACAACGTTGGAAGCACGGTGCAGAATACGGATGTTGTTGGTGGCCAGGACAATGGTCTTGGAAGCTAGCAATCCATCAACGTCGAGAAGGTGCTTGATGAGGTGGGCGGCGACATGCTCGTCGACGGCAGACAGTATATCATCAAGAACGTACACATCGGAACGCGAGTACACTGCGCGGGCTAGAGAAACTCTTGCTTTCTGACCACCACTGAGGGACACACCTTTCTCTCCAATCTCCGTTTCGTCTCCATCAGGCCACTGATCAATGTCCTGGAGCAGACAGCAGGCTTCGATGGTTTTCTGGTAAAACTCGGGGTCGTATTTGGTCTCAAACAGGATGTTCTCCTTGACGGTACGGTTGATGAGCCATGGTTCCTGTGGCACATAAGCGACGTGACCCTTTACGCTGACGGATCCCTCGCGCACAAACATCCTTCCACAGACAGTCTTGAGGAAAGCCGACTTGCCGCTTCCGACGCGGCCAACCACACACGAAAGCTCTCCCTTCTTGGCTTCATAGGTGATGTTGTCCAAAGCGCGAGTGGAGTCGTCGTCCTCGGTCCAGCAGACAGTGGCATTGTTGATCTGCACGGCAGTCTGGCCAAACTCAGAAACAGGGTTGTCGGTGTCGTTGAACATCTTGGAGAAGTCCATTTCGTTAGCAGAGAACACGTCCACGATACGCTTGAGCGAGACGCGGGCCTGGATGATGGCGACAGCAGCAAACGGCAGGGCCGTTAGGACCTGGCTTAGAGACTTGAACAGCACCAAGCACGGAAATACGATATCTGCCGTGAGTGGAACGTCGGTAAATAGCACAAAAAACATAAAGACCAGCGTCGAAATCAGGTACGGCTGGAAGTTCCACAGAATGTCAATTACCAGCTGGTACCGGCGCATCGACTTGGTATACTCGAATTCCCGGTCACGGACGTCGAGCAGACGATTGAGAAAAGTCGCTTCCCAGCCGTAGAGCTTGAGCGACTTGGCGTTGGAGAACAGGTTGGTGGTGAACTTGACGCGCTCGTCCTTGGTCTCCATGGCTTTTGTCTGAATGCTGGTCATTCGAGAAGAGACAAACGCCGTGACCGGGGCAGCAAGAACCAATGCCAAGAGCCCAGCCAAGAAGTTGGGACCAAGGAACTGCCACAGCGCCGTGAGACAGAGCACCAATAACAAAGGAATCGACAGAAACCGTGATAGCCACATGGCTAGATTAACAATCTTCTGTATGTCGACCGTCCAAAAGTTCATAATCTGCGACGGCGGGTGCTCTTCGCGAGCCTTGGGGCTAAGGAGAACGCACTTGCGGTACAGGAACCCATACATGGAGCCAGTCAGTCCAGTGTACACGCGGATGGAGTTGGTTGAAGCAATGTTCTCGGTGACCATTTCTAGTAGCATAACCAGGAAGAACACCACACAAATCCAAAATCCGACATAAACGGACGAGGGATCCTCCTTGTCGTATGTCGCCACAAACAAAATGAGCTTTCGCAACAAGAAAGGTTGCACGTAGAAGCATAAACACTTGACAATGTCTACGAGGCAAATGACAGTTAGCTGGGGAAGGAACGCCATGAAACCTGCACGAGACAGAGACAGCCATGAGGATTTGGCGGTGTGGTTCCAGCAGTCCTCGAGCTTGAGGGTGAGATCAGGCACGTTGAAGCCGGCCTCGAGCTCGGGCATATCGTGCTTGTTGAGCTCCGACTTGTTGGAGTAGGTGATAAACGGTGTGATCCAGCCCGCAGTGGCACGCGAAAACGCCGACGCCGTCATCATAGACGCCTTGGATGACTCCACGCGGGTTTGCGGTATGACCCACTCGAGGAGTAAGACGAAAAGGGAACCCACGGCGAGAAACGACTGGAGCGCAATGGCCGCGGGTTTGTGGAGCGGCACAATCTTGAGAGAGTTCGCCACCGTCGACGCAAGCCAGAACCAGTGCAGCGAATCGCACCCAATCTCGAGGCGGGACGCCTCGAGGACGTGGACCAAAATAGCTAGCAAATAAGTCACTACCAACAAAATAGCCGTGTCCACAGTATAAGGAAGCAAACCAAAAGCGTAGCCCGCTGCCAACAGCACCGGGTGGCCGGCCGCCAGCACAAGCTTTGGTACATAGTCCCAATGTTTTGCAATGTTGCTACGCACTGGCATTTTCTGCAGAGATGCCACGCTAAGTTTGAGAGCAATGACTAGTAATAGCGACGGCAAGAACGTCACATAGCGATCGAGAAAACAGGGACTGAGATAGTAATTTGTGTCGAGAAAGTCCCATGTCCCGTTTGATCGGCGACAGATAAGCTCGTCGAGCTTCGTTGGTTGCCAGGGGTGCCAGCCTATCGGGATGGTCCAGTTAGCGGCATTTAAATGAGCATGTAAATCCTGCCGTCCAAGTTGTTGGAACGACAGCGGTGTGTCTCCGATCATGGGGATGGATCAGGAGATAGTGGCGGTGGAAAAACTCCACAACGAGTCGCACTTAATAAGGGTGCATCTCTCGCTCGCCGTAGTGGCGAAACGCAGGGTCCAGTGCCGTGCGACCGACCTGGGGCACACATCTATAGGGTAGGTATCAGCTCCTCCGCGCAATGCCTTGGCGTTTTGCTTGCACCGATTGGCTACATTGCATGCATTCACCATTTTTTTTTATGACTAACTAGTAGTATATTCGTGGACGCGCGTCGGTAGTTTATCTTGGTTGTGCGTATGACCTCTGGTTCAGCCGTTCGTTTCGACGGGTCAACTTAAGCACCAACAAAGCTTCGGTCGGTACTACTAGCCCACCCATAGCCCATGTCCTACCTGAGCGACGCATTGAGTGCGATAGGGTCATGCCTCACCTGCTTTAGTGCACCAACCATTCGGGTCGGCGGACACAAATTCAAGATCCTTAAGCTCCTAGGAGAAGGAGGGTTCTCGTACGTGTACTTGGTTCAAGATACCAATAGCCAGCGGCTGCTGGCGCTCAAGAAAATTCGATGTGCGTTTGGAAAAGAGAGTCTCGATAGCGCCAAGCGAGAAATTGATAGCTACAAACTGTTTCGGAGCGAGTATGTCATCCGGTTGCTAGATTCCGACATTGTTCAAGAGAGTGACGGCACCAAGACGGTATACATGGTTCTGCCGTACTATGAGCGCGGCAACCTCCAGGATAAAATCAACGACAATATTCTGTGTGGTACTAGTATGGACGAGCAGGAAATCCGGGGGGTTGTCATTGAGACGTGCCGCGCGCTCAAGGTGCTACATCACCACCGTGTGGGGTCGCATACCCAGCGGTACAGCATGGACGCCGGGTCGGTATCAAACGGAACCAATTTTGACGACACCTTTGAAATTGGCGACGAGGACGACATTGAGGATGAAAACGACGAGGAAGACGAAGCCGAAGCCCGTCTTTTGGCATCTGGGCGGTCATCAGGTTTAGAACAAGCAGGAAGAGAGGGTCAGGAGGTGCCATATGCACACCGCGACATCAAGCCTGCCAACATTATGATTGGACCCAAAGGGCGGCCGGTTCTGATGGATTTTGGATCGTGTGCTCCCGCCCGGCTCAAAGTCCAAACAAGGCAACAGGCTCTAGAGCTGCAGGACCTGGCAGCCGAGCACTGCACTTTGCCGTACCGAGCCCCGGAGTTGTTTGATGTCAAGACTGGTCTGGAGGTAGACGAGCGAGTGGATGTATGGAGTTTGGGATGTACAATCTACGCACTAATGTATGGGGTATCGCCGTTTGAGCAGCAGCAAAACGAGACGGGAGCATCACTAAACATGGCCATCCAAAACGGACAGTTCCGGTTTCCGCCACAGCCAGAGTACTCTGACGCACTCAAGGAGGTTGTCACTCGGTGCTTGACAGTAGACTATAAGGCTCGTCCTACGATTGACGAGGTGGAGGACCTTGCCGAGACGTTGTAGTTATTTATTTTATATTTCATCAAAGCCTCTAGGTGTAAGTTCAACGTCGCACGTGAAACTAGTGCCAATAGGGTTAGTGGCTCATCTAGGGTTGATAGACGCATAAACGTTGACAAGGCAACTTGGAAGTGGCCAGATTGAGTCTACTCTTTACCCAATGTCTTCGACACAAAACGCTTACTCTGGGCCTGGATGGAACGACTGCCAGGTCGATGTGTTTGTTGCGACTCAAGCGCAACGACTACGGACCAAGCCGTCGAGGGGGATTCGAAGAATGTACCCTGGTCAACAGCAGCCACCGACCGAGCAACCTGCTCTACCGCAGCCGAATGACCCCACAACATTAGGGACCAAGGCCAGCCCTGCGCTTAGCTTGAGTAAGAGCTGGACCGAGGTTTCCGTGGACGAGGTATCATCTATGAGCTCTAGTCAGTCGTCACTAGACGAAAACCAGTCGTCATCGTCGTCGGTGGGGAACAAAGAATCGATACTGGAGAAGCTAACGCAGCTTTTAGAGCTTCCAACCGAGCTGTCAGCCAAAGAGCATGGACAACACCGGGACAGACTAACCAAGACGTTGTCAGAGCTGGATGGAGTGCATCTTGGTGCAGTAGACCGGGCGATGGACCTCTTTTTGACCACCAAGGACGCAGTGGCTGCCCGAGAGGTTCTGGTGCAACATAGCCTTGTGCACAATGGGATCTCGACGTGGGTTCTTCCTCTGCGCCGGCTGATTGAGCGTGCCAAGTAATTATTTATTTATTTATTAGAGTCTGATTTTGTGGATGACGACAATGGGCTGTGTTTGCTGTAGTAGGTTGACAGATTACAAGGGTCCAGTGTGGAGGAGATCTCCCAACACAGTCAAAGCCAGCACCATGGCCACGCAAAAGGCAGAGTACACTCTGCCCGGAGTGATGCGGTACTTACAGTCCGAATGGCAGCGTAATGAGCGTGATCGGATCCAATGGGAGCTGGAACGCGCGGAGATGAAGGCGGTGATTGTCAAACTCCAGGGCGAAAAAGACAAGCTGGAGTATAAGCTGAGAAAGCAGGCACGCGAGATCCAACTACTGGAGGTACGTCTGCTCCCCGACGAGAGCCAATCGATCAGTGAGCCTGATGAAAAGGACAATCAAGAAAATGACAACCAAGAAAAGGTCAGTCCAGAAACGGACAATGCAGAAAAGGGCAGTGCAGAAAAGGACAGCGGGAAGAACGATCTTGAGGAGTCTGAAGTTGGTGATCAGGAGAAGGACCACGAAGCGGCATATCCATTGGACTTTTCGCGGCTAATCGAGTCGCGCAGCTACCTAGAAAAGTGCATTCAAGACGTGGAGTACATTCTGCAATCGTCTGTTGTGTCAGTAGACACGCTGGATCCCCACGGGGACTATGCAATTGATGGCGTGGGTGGTCTGTACAATGGACTAGGAGCTCCGATGGGAGGACCAATGTACGCGCCTACGGCACAAACACAAGCAATGGGACACGATGGTCAGGGAGTATACCACAAAGCGCAGGCATATAGAGGGGGAATTCCATCGGCACAGCAAATTGCACAATCATTGCAGCAAGTACAGAACCAGACTCCACAGCAATTCCAACAGCAACAGCAGATGCAGAGATATCAACAGCAACAGCAACATCTCCAGCAGCAACAACAGCAACACCAGCAGTTGCAGCAACAACAACAATCACAACAAGCACAGAGATCGCAACAGTTACAACAACAACTACAGCAGCAACAACACCAACAGCAGCAACAACAACAACTTCAGCAGCAACAACACCTTCAGCAACAACAAAACCAACAGAATCAGATTCAACCACAGACACAATCTTCAGGGCGCAAGTCTCGCCGGCCCAAGATCCTCAGTAGAACATCAAGTGAAACATCGGCATCCACCGTTATCATGGGCCCTTCGGACACCATGCAGAATGAAGAGAGCCAAGACAACGCAATGGATTCTGGAGACAAGAATAACGCGTGGCGGCTAATTACTACACTAGCAGAACACAACGAACCCGTCAGGGCCCTTGCGTTCAAGTCCGCCACGCAGCTGTATTCCGCCACCACAGGTGGAGACATCCACCTGTGGGACATCTCAAAGCAGCCTGCCGAGAGACTCAAGCTTCTGCAGAGCCACCGCGGAGCGGTCTACTGTATGGTGTACTCGACGTCGACCGGAATTCTGTTTTCAGCAGGACAGGACTGCAGTATTCGTGCATGGAAGCGCAAGGGCAGCAGCTCACAAGGCAAGGCTATTATAAAGGAGTTGTTGGGACATTCGGAGAGCATCCATGCTCTTGCTTTCCATGAGCGAAGCGGAAAACTTGCGAGCGGGTCGTATGACGGGTCCCTTAGAATCTGGGACACCGCCGACCACCAGATGCCCGCCATCAAGCACCTGCGGTCCAAGATGATCCCGGTGGTGGCACTTGAGTTCATTGACAACTACACTCTAATCTGCGGACACCAAAACGGGCTGATTGCCATGTTCAACATTGACGATCGCGACGATGAACCACGATGCGAGTTTAACGCCTCCAGTACGTCTGCCGCCGACAGTGGCAATGGCATGGACACTCTGACAGCCATGGTATACCATGCGCCATCAGAGACCATTTTGGCGGGTTTTAACGATGGCTCGATCCGTCATCTGAATCTTGATGGACAGGTGTTGCACATTATGCACAAGGCACACCAGGGGTCCATCAACTCCCTTGCAGTAGACTCTGGCTCGAACGAGCCAGAGTTTGTCTCTGGAGGTAGCGACGGCCAGGCCACGGTGTGGTCTTTGACCAACTATAGTATGATCCAGCCGCTGCACATGCATGTGTCTGTCGAGGGGGTCTCCACAGTGGAGTGGTTTGGCCACGACCTAATTGGCTGTGGAGGAGGTGACAGCGTCTGCAAGGTGTACAAGCGGCAGTAATTCACTAATATATTGATAGCAGTTTTATGAATGGTTGTTTGTTTGGCGGCGGTACCTGCCCGCCGGGTGAGAAGGTTACACTTAAAAGTGCTGGGAGCCACACCTGAAAAATAACCATGTCTGAACTACTGTTTGACCCCAGTGTCAAGAAGAAGAAGAAGTCCAAGCCCAAGTTCGACGTCGACGGCGACGCTACGGCCGCAGCATCTCCTGATGCTGCTGCTGCCTCCAAGGACGCTGCTGGCGGAGACGTGCCTGAGTTTGAGTTCACCAAGAAGAAGAAGAAGAGTAAGAGCTCTGCGGCCGCGTCATTCGAAGCACAATTGGAACAGGCCGGAGTCAATCCCGAGGAGGCTTCTGCTGCTAAAGAGACGGCTGCTGAGCCCAAGGCGCCCAAGATGGACACTAATAGCGAGGGCGAGCCCTTTTTGACCTACGATGAGTTGCTTGATCGATTCTACGAGATTCTGCGCGAAAACAACCCTGATCTGGCCGGCGACCGTTCCGGCGTCAAGTACAAGATCCCTCCTCCCCAGGTGGGCAGAGATGGAAACAAGAAGACTTTGTTCAGCAACCTCAAGGCCATTAGCGACCGCATGCACCGACCCATGGACCACGTGATTCACTTTTTGTTTGCCGAGCTGGGTACGTCCGGCTCTGTGGACGGAAGCGAGCGTCTTGTCATCAAGGGACGATTTCAGCAGAAGCAGATCGAGGGAGTGCTCCGGCGGTACATTGCCGAGTATGTCACCTGCAAGACGTGCCGTTCCATCAACACGAAGCTTATTAAGGAGAACCGTCTGTACTTTGTGGAGTGCAACTCGTGTGGATCCAAGAGATCGGTGTCTTCCATCAAGGTGGGATACCAGGCTGTTATTCGCCGTCCCAGAAAGAAGTAAAATTAAAATATACGCTGTCTGTAATAATAATATTGCCACATGCCTCAAACAAGCAATGCCGATATTTTAACCCCAGTCGACCAACCCGTGCCCTCGAGGATTTGTGACGCACGCACCCCATATTATTATCGTCCCGTTGTTAGCTCGAGCGAGAGCGGTCATTCTTTAACTCCGGACATTCTATTCTCGGGCAATCATACAATCTTGGCATTTCGAGCAGGCACAGACCACACAGTTTTCTCCGTCTTACTTTTGACCAATACCAGCAACAACCAAATCCTCACCATTCCGATCAGTCATATTCCCGCACGATTGACCACGATAATTCCGCATCACATTATCAACTGCTGCACAGCACACCAGACAGAATATGACCGACGTGGTCGAGACACAGCTTAATAGCCCGCCAGCCACAGCAGTAAGCCAGTGGTCCAAAGCACGGAATGTTTTGCAGGACCCGGCAGTGACCTCATTTATAGCTGGGGGTGTGGCAGGCGCGGTGTCTAGAACAGTTGTCTCGCCATTTGAGCGCATGAAAATCATCTTCCAAGTCCAGGGACCCGGTTCGGCAGCATACCAGGGGGTTTTCCCCACGCTCTGCAAGATGTGGACCGAGGAAGGCTGGAGAGGCTTCATGCGGGGAAACGGCATTAACTGCGTCCGCATCGTACCATACTCGGCGGTGCAGTTCTCAGCATACACTGTTTTCAAGGCCAAATGGCTGAAATACACACAAAAGGAGCAACTCGACAGTATAGAACGGCTGACAGCGGGAGGCATTGCTGGAATTGCGTCGGTGGCCGCGACGTATCCCTTGGATATCGTGCGAACCCGTCTGTCGATCCAAACCGCTACGATTCTTGCTAACAACAAAACGCTGGCCGGGACCCAGGCTATAGACAAACCCCCAGGAATGTGGTCGGTCATGGGCACCATGTACCGCACAGAAGGAGGCATTCGCGCCTTGTATCGTGGAATAATACCCACCACGATGGGAGTCGCGCCCTACGTGGGTCTTAATTTTGCTGTTTACGAGTACGTTCGAGAGCTGATGCCACGTGCCCAAGGTCAGTCGCACCCAGGTGCTCTGGGAATGCTGGGAGCAGGAGCCATTTCAGGCGCAGTTGCGCAGACCATGACCTACCCATTTGATGTACTCCGTCGAAGGTTTCAGGTCTTGAGCATGGGAGCTGGCCAACTCGGGTTCCAGTATAACTCTGTGTGGGGAGCGCTTCGCAGTATAGCAGCCAAGGAGGGTCTCCGCGGCATGTACAAGGGTCTCTCTGCCAACCTATTAAAGGTAGTACCATCCATGGCCAGCAGTTGGCTTAGTTTTGAGTACACTCGCGACTTTTTGCTCAAGTTATGATGATTTTGCTAGGTTAATACCTCGCCTAGCCAGTTACTAGATAATGCATTGTAGATATTTTATGCTTTTCTGGGCTGTTGCCGCCCTAGCTTGCTATACTTCAATGACCATCGAGGGCATATCATAATAGTCGACCCTAAGATTGGACCTCGTGGACACTTTTAGGCTGATATATTACAAGATCTGACACATGCCAATAATTCATGGCTATCTCTCTTAATTATTTCTACCTACGGCTCTTTCTCACGGACTCCATTGCGTCACGCGGTGAAACACTTAAGGCTCACTCTATTTACCCTTCTGCATAAGCCTACAGAACCGGTACATACACCAATGGCTTGGTTGTCCCGTCATGCGTGGCTCGGCAGTTGGCCAAGACTATTACTAAAACTATAGGCGGCTCTTGCTGGAAAGGTCGTCAATTTTTAGGTGACCAGTCCATAATGTTACCTACTATGACCTGGATGCCACAACATATTTGCCCAGTCCAATCGTAGACACAACGGTACCACACCAGCCAGAAAGGAAATGGTGATGAAATTGTATTTTTTTTTTAGCAATTAGTCCTGAATTTGGCACCATTTGACACGGCCCAGGGGCCCAGCCACATGGGGTTGTGTTGGGGACACCCTTGCCCTGCTGCACTTGTGATTACAGGGCTAGCGCCTTATCAGAACACAGTTTAGCCTCGTTCACGTGGGTCGCAAAAGTGCATCTTAACCTTCCTCATAGGCGACAATCCCCTACAAACAAAGCACATTCATCAAGATGGCCTTTTACAATGGCCAGCATGCGCCTCCGGTGCTGCCTCGAGCGCCGGAAAGCCTAGCAAGTGCGCGACAAAACTCAGATACCACCGATAGCTTTAGCATTCTGACGCCACAGCGGTCACAGGAGTCCGGTGGCCTGGATGACGAGTGGATTCTGTTTTCTCCTCAGACACAAAACATCACAGACCAACTGGACGACGACGTACAAAGTAATGCAGACGATGATGCCAGACAAGACAATGGCAATGGCAATGCAGGCGGCGTGAGGACGCCGTTAGCGTTTCCCCACCACGATGGAAGCGGTCTTTTCCTTGACTCTGCTGAGCTGGTAGAGCGGGTGCATGCCTGGCGACTCAAACAATCTCAGCACGTAGAGAAGGAATTGAGAAGAGTGGAACGCAAGTTTGGCGGCAGCAGTATTGGGTCAATTCCTTCGTTTGACAGTGTGAGCCCAGTTGAGGCATCCACCGACAACCCACAAGCAGAAGCGCCTGCTCAATCGACGTCTAATAACCTGTGGAGTTATGTCCGCGGACTAATCGGGTTCAACGATCAGGTTATGGACCTCTTTTTTGGTGGAGACCAAGAGTATAGCTCAGGAGACTTTACCAGCCAAGAAGAGCAAACCGCCAATCGCAATCAGCCCGTGAGAAAGACTACGGACGAGCTGCTGCTGGAGAATGAACTGTACAACAGACACACTGGGCTTGGCCACTTTGTCCCTGCGTCTAGTCACTTCAGCCGCGCGCTGGACCATGGTCCTGTCGAGTGGGACACAAGGCTGATTGACCGGATCTTTGCTGATCTCCAGTTGCCGCTCACATCGGAGTTGTCGTTTCTACGGTACCTGGGTTACCAGATTATGGCGCTGACGCGCCAGAATCAGTACCATGCTCAGTCTAGTACCCCTGCTCCACACTCTGCTGAGTACCTCAATCACCCGGCGCATTTCTGGGATCCGCCAGCTTCGGTGATGGACCGGTTCTGGGACCGAAAGCTGAACTTCATCCACAGCCAGCCGACCCCTACCTAGGGCCCTACGTAGGACCCTATTTTGAGGTCGACTTGGGCAGGAGTTACTCTCTACCCTAACGGCAGTCGGGTGCTCCGGGGCGGATTATCTTCACTCAGTGAATGATGTCCGCATAGTGGATGGAGCTCACAGCTACTTATATATGTGAAATCCATATCATATTTAGCTGGCCATAATTTACTCGCAGCATATTCGTAAGTCTTGCGCTGCACCGTGGCTCTGCATGTAAAATATAATGCAGAGCCACAACAGGAGCTGTTGCAAGCTGGGTTGTGGCCAGCTTGGCCAGCCACTGGTGTTTGATGATTTCTGTGCCAGCTTTGGAGTGTGTTCAATGTAACTAGGAACCGGCTGCTCAAAAATTATATCATCATTTGTGGGGATATCGTTGGATGGGTTGCCGTGCTAACTATAACTATGTCTCCACCATCACTTTCCTTCCTCACCCCACCGTTGTATTCGATCACTTACATTTCGAAACACAGCTAATTGAAACACAAAATGAGCTACTCGTGGAACAACCAAACAATGGCATACTGCCTGGCTTCATTTTAGCTGGAGTGGTATGTCGTAGTTGTTTCAGAAAGCTTGCCAACGAGGTTCTGAAACAGACCTTCATAACTTTTGTGCGACTTATCTGTGACAAGTACGTGAGCCTACTCCGCCGTTCGTTGGCCATAATGGCCGCGCCGGTGGGTAGCGTATACAATGCGTGGATGCATCTGGCAACCAATGAGCACCTGTTCTGGTGGCGACGTTCAACTAAGTTTGAGCTTTCGAACACCAGCAGATTGGGCTCCTGTAACCACAAAAAGAAGGTCAGCGACTTGCTTGACTTTCTGGTTGGTACAGCGGTCTACAATCACGGGTTCCGAAGCCTAGCACTGTCGCATCCTACCCTAGGCAGCCTGCACAAGGCTGTGTTTGGCGAAGGGTGGGAAACGCTGGAGAGGCTCAAACTAACTGGCGGAGACGCCAGTCCCGAGTTGCCAATGGATGAGTGCGAGAAAAGAAGACCAGCACAATTTGCTGGAAACTTCGAATCGCCACAACACGGCCAGTTCTACACCAGTGTGGTGATATCAGCCACTTGCTCTTATTTAACTATTAACATACACCTCTTTCAACTACAGATATTTATACTTGGGGTTCAATTGTCTAAGTCTATAGATCTAGTCTAAAACTTGAATACCTGCTCCTTCTTGAAGCCCAAGTCCTTGAGAGCACCGGTCAGCTCACCTTGGTCCTGAGGAGAAACCTTCTCACCAGAGAGAGCCTTGTAGAAGGGAGGGGGTCCACACACAAACACCTTGACGTTCTCCTCGTCGGGCTTGAACAGGTTCTTGGCCAAAAATTCCTTGGAGATGAAGCCAGTCTCGCCCTTCCACGACTTGTCGGGATGGTCGACAAAGTAGACAACGTCAAGCTGGTCCTTGTGGGTGGCGACGTAATCATCAATCTCCTTTTTGAGCAGAATGTCGTCGGGGCTGATGCTGGCGTAGTACAGCGACAGCTTGGTCTTGTCAGACTTGTCCTCGAGAATCTTACGCATAACCTGGAACATGGGAGTGATACCGGTACCTCCGGCGAGCATGGCGATCTTCTTGTGCATGTTGGGCTTGATCTCGTACTTGGGGAGAGGTCCCTTGAATGCGAGGGTGTCACCGGGCTTGAGGTTGTGGATGTGGTTGCTCATGAGACCCTTCTCGTAGTGTTTGATAACCAGCTCAAACTTGCCCTGCAACTCAGGGTCCGAGACAGGGGTGTAGGGACGGAGGACGTTCTTGCCGTTCTCACGGGTGAACTTGGTCAGCAGAGCCGACGCAGTGTGCAGACCGAGAATATGGTCCTTGGAGGGAAGCTCAAAAATAAAGCGCTTGGTGTTGGCGGAAAGCGGAACAATCTCAGTCAGCTTGAGGTCAACCCACTGATCGTCGCCCTTGAGGGTGCGATTGCTCTCGGCGTGAACCTTGGAGCCATTGGCCACGGTGGTGTAGTATGCGTATCCGAGGGTGGCCGACACTCCAGCAGCCAGGGTTGTCATCCATTTCTTGGAAGATTGGGTCTGAGAGGACGCGGTAGCGAACCCTCTCGAAGCAGACGTTCTAGCAGCAGCGCGGACGGCAGCACGTAGTCCTGTACCAGCAATCATTGTATGTGGGGCGAGGTTGAAATAATCTTGAGCTTTTATTGTAGAGTTGACGGCTCGCCGGAACCAATCATACCGTGTACCCTGCGTGGGGCATCCGACGGCGGAGTGGGGTCCCGAAGAAGGTAATTTTATCTCATGATGTTTGCTTGCAGATGAGATGAATTGACGCAAGCAATAGTTGAAGGTATCTGGTTTAAGATATTTAAAGCATTAGTAGTCCTATATATCCAAAATGAAGGGAGACGTAAGCATTGCCGTGACCCGGATCTTTCTATGCAATCCTTCAAACACAACACCTCAAACGTTGGCATAAGGAACTTGTGTCGTTATCGTAGATAGAGTACTGGAGGAGTATACCAGATGATTTAAGCCTAATGCCTACTTGGTACAAATTATAACTACAATGCAAGAGGTCCGCCGCCTCAAAGCTTAGTCGCCGCACTTCCCCCACAACCACCCCACAATCATCCACAACAAATGCACGTCGAATCGCAGACAAGTCAGCAGCTGATCAATCTAGCCCGGCGGCTAGTGATCCCGCTGAGCAGTAGCCTCCATAAAGGACAGGCTGGACGAATTGCCGTTATTGGAGGCAGCGAGGACTATACCGGAGCCCCCTACTTTAGTGCAATTGCAAGCACACTAGTGGGCGCCGACATGTCCCACGTTATCTGTGAGAAGAACGCTGGAAATGTGATCAAATCCTACTCGCCCAACCTCATTGTCCATCCATATATGTACGAATCGCAAAACAAGCCCAAGGATGTATCAATTGCCGACATTATGGCCCGCGTCAACACAGTCCTCGACCGAGTGCATGTGATTGTTGTTGGACCCGGTCTGGGACGAGATAAGCTCATGCTGGATACTGCAGCGGAAATCATCACCCAGGCCCGTCAGCGTAAAATGCCCATCATTGTCGATGCTGACGGACTGTTTCTTGTGCAGCACCACCTCGATATCATCAAAGGCTACAGCGAGTGCGTTTTGACCCCCAACGTTGTGGAGTTTGCTCGTCTTTTGGAAGCCGTAGGAATTGACCCCCAGAAAGATTCATCCGGTGACACTCCAGCCAAGTCGCAGACACTCCAGGATGCCGGGCCGGACAACCTAGCCGCACGGCTGGCTGTGGAGCTTGGTCACGTCACCATTGTCGAAAAGGGCGCCGTTGACCGCATCAGCAACGGCCATAAAACCTTGATCAACGATATGCCTGGCGGTCTCAAGCGCGTGAGTGGCCAGGGTGACACGCTGAGCGGGTCGCTGGCGACTTTCTTTGCATGGCGTCACTTTTACCTCGATTCGCCGTGGGATAAGCATCACCTTAACCTGAGTGCTGCCGACCTTGGACTCGTGGCCGCGTACGGGGCGTCTGCCACAACACGGAAGGCAAGTGCGCTGGCCTTTGAAGCTAAAAACAGAGCCACGCTGACGTCGGATATTACCAAACATGTGGGGCATGCATTCTACACGTTGTTCTGCATGTAACGCTCGCACGGGAAAATGAGTAAATATAGTTCAGTTCCCGATTGGGAGGCATTTATTTTTGTACCTGCCAGACAGAGCGCACTTAAGGGGCCGCTCAGAGCTACAGCTGATATCTATATAAGAATATATGAACATTAAGGTAACATCTAAGTGCATGTGATTAGCATTGAACGGAAAGACTCATCTGGATCGGAACTGTCCTTGTATAGTATTCGATCCGATCGGGCTGCCGTTCAATTTTGCCAAGACTAGGATCCAGCCCGGCGCGGCTGACAATGCTTATTTTTAACCGCAGATATATATTACCCGGTTGACCACTACTGTACAAAAGACGACGATTGTCCGATGGCCCTTGTGTTGGTCCAGTAATTGTCCGTTGTTTGGCACTGTTCCTTGAACAGAAAATCCCTTCCCACTAGCCACTCCACTACCGTTTCCCCTCTTAAGCTTCTAGAACAGGGTTCTGCTTCAAGCTAAACATAACCCCATTGAACCCCACACCGTACCTGATCACCCAGCAGCAGTCTTGTGCCCACCTGCCTCCACAAGCACAGCCAGCACATTAAATATTCCAGACAGCATGTCCGACCAGAACCCAGAAAAGCAATCAACATCCACAAATGAAGAATCTACACCGACAAGCAGTCACGGCCCGGTCACCATAGAGAGCCTCCAGGCCGAGATCGAGCGTCTCTCCCTTTTGGTTCGGAGAAATGCCAATGCCATTGTCGAGACCGGCCGACATGTGTTGGCCATCCAAGTGGACCAAGAAAAGCAGGCGCTCAAAAGCATAAAACCAATGGCAAGTTCAGGATCCATACGCAGTCCTACCATGCAAAGAAGACCTAGCCTTGGTGCTCGGTCATCAGGCGGCGCCAGCGGGAGCGGGACAGGAAGCTCGTCCTCAATTCCTCCTCAGATTGCTGAAGAACCCCAGAGTAGTATACAACAACAGGACCAAACTCTTACCTCCGAAGATATCGTCGAGTTGGTAACAGAGCTGCAGGGCCAGCTGGATATGCTGGACGAGCGATCTGTCCGCCGAACGGCAAACGCATTTGTCATCACAGATACCGATGTAATTGCCCCTTTGCCTGGTCGCGACGGCGAGTTTCCCAGCCAAGATGAGGAAGTGCCGTTCCCCGAAACCCTTGGAGACTTCAAACGCTTCGATGAAACCGAGATTGAGTACTGGTTGCGCTGGTACGAACTACTCCCTCCAGACGAGCAGGAACTCAACAGCATTCTGTCCGCAGCAGGTACATCCCTCGAAGACATGGGCATCAATGCACCGTCTCGTGCCAATCTTGAGACAGACGCCAACTTTGACTGCCTCTCGCGGTTCCTAGGATTACGTTTGCGACGGGTCAAGGGCGCCTGGTAATAACAACAGCAGTACAGCACACACAACACGAACCTCACGATGATAGACATTAATGAATAATATTATATATGCATTAGGGCCGCGAGTACGGCTTAGCCCGTTTCTTGTCTTTGGGGGCTTTTCCAGGCTTGCCCATGGGTCTACCATTGGGCTCGTATGGCTTGTTGTTAGCCAGCACCTGAGGAGTGATCTCTGCCTTGATTTTGTTTTCCTCCTCATTAACAATTGCCCACCACTGGAACCGTTGACGAGCGTACTTGTCCATACGCCAGTTACGCCACACAATACGTCCATACATACTGTTCTTGAGATCTTCCTCGCTGTTGGCAAGTTCCTGTGCAATTTGCTCTCTAAGGTGTTTCTGCTGATATGCAAACTTCCAGAACTTGTCGACCTGGTGAGATCCATATACGTTTTTGGCAAGTTCAACATGGTGTCCACGGAACTTGTTAAGAATCTTTTTACGTGTGATGGGAGCCACCTGAGGCTGCAGGCAGCTCTCAAGCACATGCGATAGGAGAGAGTGCTTAGCAAATGACACTAGCGCCTCTGGCGACATATTCTCTAGTGATGCACCAGCAGCATTGAGCAGTTCGACGCTTTCCTGAACGAGCTGCTCAGTGAACCTTCCCCTCTGTTTGAGCATTTCGTCCGGTGTCTCCTTGGACCACGAAGGCAGGTTTGCCTCTTTAATGATCTGCTCGGGAGTTGTTGCCAAGGCCGACAAAAGGAAGTTGTTCTTCGGGTAGCAGTCGAATATCCTCTTTTGAAAGTCCTTCTCGCGGTAGTGGCCGGGTTTGCATGCAGAAAACGCGGCCTTGACCAGCAGGAACTTGTTATTTTCTAGCAGTTCAGGCATGTTTTCAATAACACTGTCGATTATACTCCGCTTGTCTTCCGTCTTGAGTTTGTCGAGCAGCACAGGAAAGATGTAGTTGGCGCAGTCCCGCTGCAGCAGCTTGAGCACCCGGTCGCTCATATACAGGTTGTAGAGTCGCTGCAGTCTCTTGGTAGAGAGCTCCTTTGCAACATTTTCAAAAAAGAAAACTCCAACGGCATCGGTTAATAGGTACTCGACAAATCCTTGTTCTGATGGCTCCATCTCCTTGTCGGAGGGCTGGCCAAACAGTAGATTAGAGACAACGCCGTTGCCATGCTGGAGCTTTGTCTCGACTCCCACAATAACCTGCATCAGAGGAGAAGTGATCTTGTCGATACTTGCTTCCCGCGCCGTGTGCACATCCAGATCAGCCGTCAAAGTCTTGAGCGCCCGCTCAAGCATCTCTGTAAACTCGGAGGGTACCGTGTACGCTCTAGCGTACTCGTCGTTGTCGTTTATATCGATTCTGTTTCGCAGAGCGCTACTCTTTTTACTGCGCAGCACGCTCTTGGCTTCGGTTGTAGTCGGCAGTTTCGACCCAGAAAGGACCAGCAACAGTATTCTCACAACGTGGGATCCGTACTGGTTCCGGCTGAGCTCCTTGAGACTGGATTCTATCTCATTGTACATGTGCTGTATCAAGCTCGTCATTGTCGTAAACACTTGGTCGTAGTCGGCATTGTCGGCGGGGTATAATTCCTGCAGGTTCATCCGCATCTCCTTTTCAACAAGTTCGGCTGATCTGATCAGGAGAGTTTCGTAACAGTGTGACGAGTACTTGTGTTTGGCAAGGTCAACAAAATGTCCGTCAAACGCTTGGAAGATCCGCAACAGCTGCGCATCAGATGCATGTAAAATCAAACGCTCAACTAGTTTCGAGCAAATGGCGTTCGTCACAAGCTTCAATTCCTTCCCTTTGCACTCATCCAGCACACCACTGATAAACGATGCCCTCATCTCGTTGTCCTCGAATACATTCGCTGCCAAAGTCGACTCTGTCTGCTTGAAGTATTCGAGTTCGGTACGGTCTAGAATTCCGAAAAATGGCAAGTTCTTGTCCCTGGGCGTGCCGTCACCATCATTATCAAAATCAGGAAACGCTCCTTCTTGGACTCCCTCGACGGACACCAGACCCTCCCTGGGCTCTTTGCTCTTCTTAAATCCTCTTCCTCTTGCTTTGGGCATGGTGGTGTCGTGAAATGTCAAAGCGGCTCAATTTTTCTGCAGCCTTACCATGTTGTGGTGCATGTGCCCAGGATATAATATCGCACAGTTGCTAGTAACGCAATGTCAAGATGCTTGTAAGGACCACCAGCGCTCAAAGAAACCAAGATAATTCGCCATCCCCCTCGACATAGACCCAGTCTTATGGTGCCAGCCGCCAGAAATAACCCACCAAGCGGTCGAGAAACACTCTGCCAACCCTAACAAGAAGAACGGCTAGAGAGCAGCCGTGCAGCAGGTTGAGAAGCAACATCATCTGCCTTGCCCGAATAACCACAGCCTCGTGACGGCCGAATCAAGATAGTCGCGTGGCTCTCTTTCGGGACACTCCCGCATTCGATGGACTTTGAGTCGTATGCTCTACGCTGAATGCCTCTGGCCAGAGCCATTGGGATCTATTGAGTGAGTGGAAAGGACTTTCTGCCAAAATGGGTTACATTGACGGAGAACACCTACCTTGCCTCGATCTGGGGGATCCATGCAATACACAGCGTAAATTATGGGACGCCATGAGCGCCCATATATGGAGGGTGAGAAAATGCAGAGCGCCTTCTTTGGCTCGAACTGCCACGATTGTGGAGCACAATACTACGAATGTACTGAGAGTAAAATATGGGATAGAGTTTTTGACAAGAGCGGAGGATATAAGTCGCGGCTAAGGCCATGCAGCTCACAAGACCAAAGAAACAATGATATCAACAGCTACAAGATACCAGGAGCATCAGCACGGCCGTTGCCGGCCATGCAAGAGAGCCGGCCAGGGATTCAGCAGCCTTCCCTACGAGCTTCTGGAACAGATCCTCCTACGTGCTGTGCGACCTATTCATTTGGGCAACACTCCTCCGATTATCAAGACTGTGCAGCTGCGTAGCGTATGCAGAGCGTGGCGGGATATAGTAGACAACCAACACCAGTTCTGGTCGCAGTTCGTGAAGCCCGAGAGGAGGAAATTCAGACTCAAGCCCAAATACCGCATCAATGACATGGACGGACTTAGGAAGTGGAGAGATGCAGCCGTGTGCATTTGGTGATACATGAGTAAGATGAAGATTTACGACGACTCCATCAGTGGCGACAACAGCGAACGTAGCGACGTCCTGGACTTTCTGGTTGACACGGCGGTCAAAAAGTACGGGTTGCAGTGCCTGACATTGTCACGTCCTTCCGAAGGCAAGATCTGCGAGGTTGTGTTTGGCGACGGGTGGAAAACGCTAGAGAGGCTCGAACTAAAGGACGTAAATGCCACTTACTTTAGTTCAGAGTTGCCACTGGATGAGTGCATGACAAGAAGACAAGCACAATTTGCAGGAAACTTTGAGCCACCGTATCCCGAAGCCGTTGGCCAGGCGCTCCGTGAAAGATTGCCCGAATGCCTCACCAAACTCGACATCAGTTTTGAGTTCATAGACGAGTCAAGCTCGTTCTGGAAGGAGTCTCCGCAGACATTGGATTTGTCGCGTTGTACACGCCTGCACACGCTACTGATCGACGACGGTCCCTATCGCATACAGCTGCGAACCCAGTTGTACGTGATTGTGCCCAAAGCTGCCACGCTCGGTAAGATCAGACTCATTAGTCCACATGCTGAGCTTCATCCCGGCTACCCAGAGGATTTCAACGCACACGCACTGCAATACGTTGAAATGGCCGTATTCTACATCGTACGGGCCAAAACGTGTCGGCAGCTGCTGGCACTGGGAATGGTAAACGTCCAATCACTCGACGTGGGCGCGAGGTACTCGCGTTTGTCTGACGGAGAAGCAGAGGCTCTCCATGGACTGATATTCGCGCAACGTGTTGGCAACATGCGTTACCTTACAGTGCGTAAGCTCGACGCCTTCCCAAATAGGGCCCGAAGTAGTCTTACGCAGGATGAATATTGGGATGCCCTCGACGCTCGGAGAGATGCTGTAACCCGCGGAAGAGCGGCCAAACCATTGCTTAAGACCGTCCATAGTAAATTTGAAAAAAAAAATCCAGGTGCAAAACAACTGTGGTTCAACGTAGTCGTCAGCACGTGTGCGGCCGATTCTTCACGGCATTCAACGAAGCGCTCAACTTACACATCAGCCGTGGACTCGATCTCGGGGAACAACAAAGTCGGTGCAAGACCCGGGACTGCCAGTACAGGACCATTGCTTCCGGCAGGATGATTGAGGGTATCGGGGTGGTACTGCGACGGGTACCAAGCGCAGTAGATCTTGTGGATAACGGGGTGACTTTTGTGCTCCGCGTGGCCAACAACGGGATCTACGCGGTCAGCATCGGGCTCATACGTTCGTTCGTCAAAGACGCCAGATCTTATGAGGCGAGGCATGGCGGCACTTGAGCGGAGAGAAAAGCAGGTATGGGTAGTGTCGATTATGGGGGTCATAGCTTAGAATATGGGAGAACTACAAAATAGGAGGGGCACGGAAATCCAAAGAACCAATGATATTAACACCTACGAGATACCAGGAGCGCCAGCACAGACTCAGCAACCTTCCTTGCGAGCTTCTGGAACTGGTCCTCCTTAGTGTTGTGCAACCTATCGATGAGGACAGCACCCATCAGGTTATCAAGAGTATGCAGCTGCGCAGCGTATGTAAAAGATGGAGACATGTAGTAGACAACCACAACCAGTTCTGGTCACAAGCGGCGGACATCGTCACTTTGGTCAGATCCAGAGAGTTCAATCTGTGGCGGAACGGACCTGCATGCATTTGGCGACGCATGACTTTGATGGAGATTAACGAGGACTCTATCAATGGCGACAACAGCGAACGTAGCGGCTTCCTCGACTTTCTGGTTGACACGGCGGTCAAAAAGCACGGGTTGCCCCTGGCGCTGTCAGGTCCTTGCGAACACAGCCTTGCAGAGGCTGTGTTTGGCGACGGGCGGCAAACGCTAGAGACGCTCGAACTAAAGAGAGTGGCCGCCATTCACTTTTGGTCAAAATTCAACAAGAAGGAGTACGAGGAAAGAAGACCAGCACGATTTGCAGAAGTTGAACCGCCGTATCCTGCAACCCTTGGCCAGGCGCTCCGTGAAAGATTGCCCGAATGCCTCACCAAACTCGACATCAGTTTTAGAAACATAGACGAGTCAAGCTCGTTCTGGAAGGAGCGTCCGCAGACACTGGACTTGTCGCGGTGTAGTAGCCTGCGTATGCTACAGGTCGCCGGCATTCAGTACAGCATGCAGCTGCGAATCCAGTTGTACGTGATTGTGCCCAAAGCTGCCACACTCCGCAAGGTCAGACTCATTAGTCCACATGCTGAGCTTCATCCCGACTACCTAGAGGGTTTCAACGCACACGCACTCCAATACGTTGAAACGGCCGTATTCTCCGTCATACGGGCCAAAACATGTCGGCAGCTGCTGGCACTTGGAATGGTAAACGTCCAGTCACTCCATGTGGGCTCGACGTACTTGCGTTTGTCTGACGGAGAAACAGGCTCTCCATGGACTGATATCCGCGCAGCGTGTTGGCAACATGCGTTACCTTGCAGTGCTTCAGCGGAAGGCAGATTGGGTCCAAGATAGGGATAACTGGGATGAATATGTGGCACAGAGGGATGCTGCTGAAGACCGCAGAAGAACAAACATGCGATTGGTTCTTGCCACACACTCTGAGATCGACCAATTCTGGGATTTGTGATCTTAGAACATTGCACTCAGTGTTCATAAATTGCTCACCTAAGAACATTGCACTCAGTGTTCGGAAATTGTTCACCGAAGAACATTGCACTCAGTGTTCAGAAATCGCTAACCGAAGAAATTTGCATGCACTGTTCAGAAATTGCTCACCGTCCATAGTAAAATTTAGTTCAGGCGCCAGCAGCAGGTAGTTCATGCTAATGTAGTCGTCACCACTGTGGTGGGCGGTCATCTGTTGTGGCTATTATGATGGTCATTAGCCAGGATCTTTAATGGTCGCGCAGTTGCTAGGAACGCAATGTCAAGATGCTCCGAAGAACAGGCTAGTGCTAAAAGAAACCAAGATCCTTCTCGACCAAGCCAGTCCTATGGTGCCAGCCACCAGAAATGAGGCAACCAGGGCCTGGAAAGAGAGCAAACGTTGCTGGCCAAGAAACACTTTTATAATAGACTCAGTAAATTATGGTACACCATGGCGCAATATACAGAGGGTCGCCTACCTTGGCTCGAGAGTAAACTATGGGCGGTTATGGAGAGCCACGATTGTTGGCTGGAGCGCAATACTACGATGGAAGTAAAATATGGGATGGAGTCTTTGACAAGAGTGGTGGAGGATATAAGTACCTCACAAGACAAGAAACAATGTCAACACCTAGTTTCATTCATTGGGCCATTTGCAACTCCATAGGCACGCACCATTGGGCTGCGACATACCAGGAGCACCAGCGCGACCATGCAAGAAATCCAGCCAGGGACTCAGCAATCTTCCTTACGAGGATCTGTTCCAGTTCCTCGTAAGTGCTCTGCAACTGAGGACATGGCCCGTCAGGTTAAAAGGGTTATGTGTCTGCGCAGCGTATGCCAACTGTAGCGCCATGTAGAGTGGCAAGCAGCACTAGTTTTGGCCGCAGTGGGCGAAGCTCGAGCCCAGCGTCTATGACAGCGACGCGCCCAAGAATGTGAATCTGTGGAAAGACACATCACTGTGATGATATCCACTACCTCAATATGGACACCACGTACTCGTTTTTAGGCAATGGAGACTCACAGGCTCTCCGTGAACTAACATTCGCGCAGCATGCTAGCAGCCTGCATACCCTTTGGTAGTGGATCAGCGCAGCACTTTCCCAGATTGGGATGGACAGAGACAAGATGGCGCGGAGGCAGCTAGAGATGATGAGAAACGCACAAACGCGGCCATACCTTTCTTCGCTCCAAATCTCCTGGGGTCGATCTGGAGTGGTGGCAGAAACCTCTCACCGTCCATAGTGAATATTTGTTAGGCGCAAGAAGACTTTAGCTCATTCCTCGCCCAGGTTTCTCCGTGTAAGCACCATAGCGAAGTCGTACCAGCAGCTGTTTTGGCTGCCTTGAAGCTGACAGATGCAAAAGTCCAGCACAATCTGAGTTGATGATTGCAAGCACGGCTCATTATGCTTCTGTTTAGAGGGATGGATTTCTAGGTAACCTTGGAGCATGACGCAAAATTTGGCTTATGTTACTGATCTCACCAGCTTGTTTATCTGATCATCATTCTGTGCAACTGCGACTAACTGACTACACGTTTTTAAAAGCTGAGTCTCAAAGTAATCACCCAAGAGCGGGAATTGTCAATGACCTCCATCGGTCGGAGTTTCTCCATTGGCCCGCAACGGTTTCGGTGATCTACTACCGGCCGATATAACCTGTTTGTCTATTAAGAACCAAATTGCGCAACTGGGACTCGTTGTTGCTCGCGTACGCCGCCTCAAACCGTTTATCATATTTGGAACCCCGTATTTCGGCTCTTTCGCTTGGTCTGCTTATGAAGTTGAGAGGTGGTCTGCAGTTACGCTGAAATTATTGCTGTGCAGGTCAGTGTGTTAAGCACGAGCACATGGTGGTCATCACCGCCGTGTACTTGGCTGTCTTTAGCATTGGATCGGCCATTGGAGGAGCTGTCCGTGAACACTTCTTCCCAAAAGGTTGCTAAAGTCGCGACGACAAGCTAGAGTCCAAGCAGTCGTTGGATCATGGTGAAGCTGGATCGATTTCCGACAGTGAGAAACAGTCTGTGCCTGGACTTGTCGCGGTGTACACGCGTGCACACGCGTGCACACGCTACTGATCGACGACGGTCCCTTCGTTGAAATGGGCAACAAGGACGACGGAATCCAGTTTCACGTGGTTTTGCCCAAACGGCCACGCTTCAATCCATATACTATGCTTCATCCCGATTACCCAGAGGTTGTCAACGATCAGAAAGGTTGAAATGGCCAAATTCTACAGCATACGGCCCAAAACATCTCGGCAGCTGCTGGCAGTTGGAATGGTAAACGTCCAATACCTCGATGTGTACTCGGAGCACTCGGTGTTGGCCTAAGGAGATACACAGGCTCTCCATGAACTGATCTTTTTTTTGCGCTGCGTGCTAGCAACATGCATACTCTTAACGTGTGCGACATCCTAAATTGGGACAATTGGTCGTCTGTACAGATACTACATGCTGTGATGACAGCGATAGATGCTCAACGGCGCAGATTTGTGGAGAAGCCGTTGCTTCGCGCCAAGCACCCTGGGATCGATCAGTACTGGCAGTCACACAGACAGCTTCTACCTAAGCTCCAGCCCTGGCTCTGATCACGACAAGGCATGAATATGATATCACGAACTCGACTTATACCGTTGGGTACATATTGTCTTTGCACTTATCTTCCTGAGGACTGGTGGTCGCATGAGTGAACACTTCCCTTGGCTCGATCTGCGCAGAACCATCGAATACAGAGAAAATTATGGGGCCCCTGGCTGGCCATTTGGAGGCTGAGATAGAAGCAGAGCTACGTTTGTGGTACGCAATCCAATGAGAAATCCGCTAATTGCAACGGAAAATCAAACATCAACTTCGTTGAGCCTTTGAGTCACCCGACCTGTCTAATACATATTTGGGGCGACGCCGTGACACAGTTGAAAGTTGAACCAGAGCCAGGTGACTAAGGTAGGCCAAGTTTATTAGTTTGGTGTGGACTTGACTAGAGCGGATGGTGCTAGTCGCTGTTAGGTTCATGCATGCTGCATATTGCTCATGCCACAAAGTAGACCTACAAAACAGCAACAATGATGCCACCACGTACGAGACAACAGAAACGCGTCCGCGACCAGTACCTCAACCTTCCTTACGAGCTTCTGGAGCAGATTCTCCTATGTGCTGGGCGACCTACCTCTGAGTGCTACTTCGGCTCCTACTACGGGGTTGTGACGCTGCGCTGTGTATGCAAAGCGTGGCGGTATGTAATAGACAACCAGTACCAGTTCTGGCCGCACCACCTTCAATGTCAATTCCTTGACACCAGGGAGTTCAAACTGTGGAAATGCGCACCTGCATGCTTTTGGCGACATATGACCAAGGTGGAGCTTCACGAGCACGAACGGGAGAGCATGCATTACGAGAGGGAGCTCAGCAGCTTTGTGGACTTTCTGGTAGGCACAGCGGTCGGCCAGCACGGGTTGCGGAGCCTGACACTGTCAAATCCTAGCCTAGGCAACCTTCGCAAGCTTGTTTTTGGCGAAACGCGGAGAACGCTAGAGACGCTCGAACTAAAGGACGTAAATGCCACTTACTTTAGTTCAGAGTTACCTCTGGATGAGTGCATGACAAGAAGACAAGCACAATTTGCAGGAAACTTCGAGCCGCCGTTTCCCGAAACTGTTGGCCAGGCGCTCCGTGAAAGATTGCCAGAATGCCTCACCAAACTCGACATCCAATTTGGATACATGGACGAGCATAGCTCGTTCTGGAAGCGCTCCCCGCAGACACTGGACTTGTCACGGTGTAAGGACCTGCGCACCCTACAGGTCGACGGTGGCATGTACGAGGATGGGTACGTGCACCACCAAGTCCAGTTTTACGTGGTTTTGCCCAAGGCTGCTACCCTCCGCACGGTCAAACTCAGGTGTCCCTATGCTGTGCTGCATCCCGACTACCCAAGAGGATGTCAACGAACACACACTCCAACACGTTGAAGAGGCTAAATTCTCCGGCATGTCGGCCAAAACATGGCGACAGCTGCTGGCACTTGGAATGGTAAACGTGCAATCAGTCTATCTGGACATGAAGTACTCGAATTGGGTCGATGGAGACACACGGGCTCTCCATGAACTGATGTTCGCGCGGCTTGCTGGAAACATACATACCCTTAGAGTGACGCACACTTCACAAAATTTGTACGATATGTCAGATGAACAGCGACGAGATGCCATGGAGGCTAAAAATTGCAGAAATACGGCCATCCCATTGCTTCGCGCCAAACACCCTGGAATCAAACTGCACTGGGAGAATCAAACTACTTTTCAGTATGGCGCCGCCCGATTCAATCTGTGCTGAATCACTATGGAATCTGATATCCAGCACTCGAATTATGCCGATGGGTACATATCGTCTTTGCATTTATCTTCCTGGAAACTAGTAACATCTACCTTGCTCGAGTTGGGGAACCATGAAATGCATTGAGTAAATTATGGGCCGCCCAGAGCTCGGAAAGCGTTTATGGTACCCAATCTAAACAGAAATTCAAACAACTTCCTTGAGCCAAAAGCTTTGAATCATCCGACCTGTCTAATACATAATTGGGGTGACGCTGTTACGAACCTAATCGAATGTGGAGGCAGAGTCACGATTGCGAGGAGACTAAGGTAGACCAAGCTTATTGGCATGGATTTGACAAGAGCGGAAGGTGCTAGTAGCTATTAGGTTGTTGCATATGGCTCATGCCACAAAGAAGAGCTACAAAATACCAAAGCAACAATGCTATCAGCACATACGAGCGACCATCATTGCCAGTCATACAAGAGAGCCAGCCTCAGCCTTCCTTACGAGGTTCTGGAACAGGTGCTAAGTGCTGTGTTACCTATTCATGAGGGCAACACCAACAAGATTGGCAAAGTTATACAGCTACGCAGCGTTTGCAAATTGTGGCGGCATGTAATTGACAACCAAGACCAGTTCTGGTCGCAGTGGACGAAGCTCGAATACAGCGCCACTGACTGGGGCGTGCACAGCAAGGTGGAGTTTTGGAGGGACGCGCCAGCATGCATTTGGCGACGAATAAGTGAGATGAAGCTTGACTTTGAGAACGATCGTTATTCTTTTGGCGGGGACCTCGGGCGCTTCCTCAGCTATCTGGTGCGCGCAGAGGTCGAAATGCAGAGTCTGCGGAGCCTGACATTATCGAAACCTAGCCTATACAACCTCCGCAAGCTTGTTTTTGGCGAAACGCGGAGAACGCTAGAGAAGCTCGAACTAATGAAGGTAGACGCCACTTACTTTAGTTCAGAGTTGCCAATGGATGAGCGCATGACAAGAAGACAAGCACAATTTGCAGGAAACTTCGAGCCGCCGTTTCCCGAAACCCTTGGCCAGGCGCTCCGTGAAAGATTGCCAGAATGCCTCACCAAACTCGACGTCCAATTTGGATACATGGACAAGCGTAGCTCGTTCTGGAAGCGCTCCCCGCAGACGCTGGACTTGTCACGGTGTAGCGGCCTGCGAGAGCTACAGATCGACGGTAACATGGCAGGACACGTGCATCACCAAATCCAGTTTTACCTGCTTTTGCCCAAGGCTGCCACGCTCCGCACGGTCAAACTCAGGAGTCCCTATGTTGTGCTACATCCCGACTACCCCGAGGATGTCAACGAACACACACTCCAACACGTTGAAGAGGCTAAATTCTCCGGCATGTCGGCCAAAACATGGCGACAGCTGCTGGCATTTGGAATGGCAAACGTCCGATCACTCGATCTGGACATAAAGTACTCGAATTGGGCCGGCGGAGACACAGAGGCTCTCCACGAACTGATATTCGCGCAGCGTGCTGGAAACCTGCATACCCTTAGAGTGGTTCAGCGCGGCACTTTACAAGACGTGGACGCTGAAAACCGCAGAAGTGCGGCCATCCAATTTCTTGGCGCCAACCACCCTGGGATCCAAGTCTACTGGGACTGTCAAACTCGGTGACAGAGATGTGTTGCAGGCAATTTGGTGCCGCCACAGTAGGATTGACACGAGCCCTGATTCAATGTCTGGTGAGGCACGAATCTGATATTAAGAGCTCGAATTATGCCGATGGGTAACATGCATATATCTTCTTGGGGACTAGTAGCATCTACCTTGCTCGGGTGTCCCTATGGAGGATGATAAAAATACAGAGCTCGGAAAGGAACTTGTTGTTTGACTTTCCGTTGTTTTTTGCGGATTTCTAATCACCCGACCTACCTAATACATATTGGAGGCTGAGCCACGACCGCTGGGTGACTAAGGTAGACCAAGTTAGCTTGGTATGGATTTGACAAAAGGGGAAGGTACAAGTGGCTGTTAGGTTCATGGATGTTACATATGGCTTGTGCATGATGACCTACAGAATAGCAAGAGCCCCTCAAAACCAAAGTAACAATGACACCACCACGTACGAGATATCAGGAGCGCCTCCTCGACCATTGCCTCAACCTTCCTTACGAGCTTCTGGAGCATATTCTCCTAATTGCTGTGCAACCGACTTTTGATTCCTACTGGCGCAAGTACCTCAACCCGATTTTCATGGTTATGAAGCTGCGCCGTGTATGTAGAGCGTGGCGGTATGTAATAGACAACCAGTACCAGTTCTGGTCGCAGACGGAGAAGCTTCAATGCAGCTTCTGTGACACCAAGGAAGCGCCCAGGAAGTTCAAACTGTTGAAACGCGCGCCTGCATGTATTTGGCGACATATGACCAAGATGGAGCTTTCTGAGAGCGAATGGAATAGCAAGCGTTACGAGAGGGAGCTCAGCCGCTTCGTCAACTTTCTGGTAGGCACAGCGGTCAACAAGCACGGGTTGCGGCACCTGGCTCTGTCGAATCCTGGCCAAGGCAACCTCCGCAAGGTTGTATTTGGCGAAGCGCGTAGAACGCTAGAGAGGCTCGAACTAATGGAGGTAGACGCCACTTACTTTAATTCAGAGTTGCCAATGGATGAGCGCAAGAAAAGCAGGCGAGCACAACTTGCAGGAATTGTAGAACCGCCGTTTCCTGGAACCGTTGGCCAGGCGCTCCGTGAAAGATTGCCAGAGGGCCTCACCAAACTCGACATCAAATTTGGATACATGAACAAGGATAGCTCATTCTGGAAGCGTTCTCCGCAGACACTGGACTTGTCACTGTGTAGGGACCTGCGCACGCTGCAGATTGACGGTGCCCAGATTAGATACTCCCAAAGCTCCCGCATGAAGCAGCAAATCCAGTTTTACGTGGTTTTGTCCAAAGCCGCTACGCTCCGCGACGTCTCTCTCACCAGTCCATATGCTACGCTGCACCCCGATTACCCAGAGGCTGGCAACGAACACACACTCCTACACGTTGAAGTGGCCAAATTCTACGGTATGTCGGCCAAAACATCGCGACAGCTGCTGGCATTGGGAATGGTAAACGTTCAAACACTCCAAGTGCATTCGCAGTACTCGAATTTGGCCGACGGAGACACACAGGCTCTCCATGAACTGATATTCGCGCAGCGTGCTGGCAACTTACATACCCTTAATGTTGCTCAACACATCTCCATCCTAAATTGGGACGATGTGTCGGCTGCACAGAGACAAGATGCCGAAGAGGCAGATAGAGATGCTGAAAAGCGCCAAATTGCGGCCTTCCCATTGCTTGAGGCCAAACACCCTGGAATCAACCTGCACTGGGATTTGGGATGAGAAATCGCGCACCGACCATAGTGAATATTAGTTCAGGCGCAAGCAGAACCCCTTGTGTACGACTCTCGCCCAGGTGATCTCAGCTGTTTTTGCTTGCCTTGTGGCTGACAACTTCAAAAGTCTAGTAGAATCTGAGTTGATGATGGCAACCAAGGCTCATTTTGCTTCTGTTTTCAGCTTGTTTACCTCATCATCGTTCTGTGCAATTGAGACCAATTGACTACACATTGTAGAAGCTGAATCTTAGGGCGTGAGCGGGAAATAGTCAATGACCTTCCGTCGACCCGAGTTTCTCCATGAGTACCGTTGAACTTCCAACGGTTTTGGTGATGTATGCACCCTACCGGCCGATATAACCGGTTAAAAACAAATTCCTCGACTGGAACTCGTTGTTGTCGTGTACGCCACCTCAAGCCGTTTATCATCTTTGGAACCTGTGTTTGGACTCTTTCGCTTGGTCTGCTTATCAAGTTTAGAGGTGGGTCTCAGTTACGCTGAAATAGTTGTTGTGCAGGTCATCTACGGCTGCTTCTTCACTTATCCCACACAGGTATCACTATGGTCGTGTTAAGCAGGAGCACAGGTGGTCATCATCACCGCCAAGAACTGGCTGTCTGCAGCATTGGATCGGCCATTGGATAATCTGTCATTTGGAAACAGGTTGTTCCCAAAAAGTTGCTAAAGTACTTTGGCGACGACGATCGTATAGCTTCGAGATGGCACGACCCAGGGAATCATTTAGGAGTACTCATTGGGGCTCCCCGAACGCACTGCCGTTACCATGCCTCTAAAGAGGTACAAAGGGTTCTCTGTATCGTTGGAACCGCATTGTGTGCCGTTCTCATGGGAGCTGCCCTTCTCACGCGCGACCACAAGCTGGAGTCCAAGCAGTGATTAGATCATGCTGCAGCTGGAACGATTTCCGACAGTGAGAAGCAGTCTTTTGCCTGTAAGTATTTGTTATGACATTATTCCATGGTTGTTCAAGATTCTTGATATGTGCTTGTTATGAATTGCGCCCCACAAAACCATGTCCCTTAACATTGTGGTCCAAGGATGCTGTCACGGACAACTGGACGAGATCTACCACTCAATCAAGGAACCTGTTGATCTGGTGATCATATGCGGTGATTTTCAAGCTATACGATGGGCAAAGGACTTGGCGTCGCTTTCTGTGCCACAAAAGTACCAGCAGATGGGTGATTTTAAAGAATACTACTCTGGAGAAAAGGAAGCACCATACCCGACAATTGTCATCGGCGGGAACCATGAGTCGTCCAGGTACATGACTGAGCTTCATTACGGTGGTTGGCTTGCCAAAAACATTTACTATCTTGGCGCAGCCGGTGTGGTCAACTTCAAAGGTCTCCGCATCGCAGGAATATCAGGCATATACAAATCGCACGACTACAAGCTCAATCACTACGAACGATTCAGAGAGGAGCCATATAGTCAACATGAAATCAAATCGGCGTACCACATACGGCGGATAGACGCAATGAAACTAGACATGGTCACGTCTCGCGTAGATATTGGCTTGTCTCACGACTGGCCCGCTGGGATCGAGCGCTATGGTAACCTGGCAAAACTGCTCAAAATCAAGAAACATCTGGCTCCAGATGTCTCTCGCAACCAATTGGGGTCTCCGCCAGCAATGGAACTTCTCAAGAGGCTACAGCCAGACTACTGGTTCTCAGCTCACCTTCATGTCAAGTACGAGGCTCGGTACGTGCACAAGGAGCCGGCAGAGATTCAACTTGACATTGCCAACGGTGAGCACGCCACAAAATTCCTGGCGCTAGGTAAGTGCCACCCCAAGGGCGGTTACCAGGAGCTAATATCTATTCCAGTGTCACAGCCGACTGACAGCTTCTGTTACGACCCAGAATGGCTTGCGATTACCAAGGCATTTGACCAATACTACTCGGAGGACCTGGCGGATTCGAACCTACCACCATTGGCCGAGTATAACAAAGTAGAGGATCGAATACGAGATGCCGCAAAATGGATCAAGGACAATAATGTCCCGTTAGAGATCCCCGACAACTTCTCGACCACTGACCGTGATACGACAGGACACAACCCGCAGACGGACGCCTTGTGCGCTCTTCTAGGCATCAACAACACCTTTTAACGCTAAATCTCATGTTATTTTATATTCTTAGAGTAAATCAATATACACGCTTGGCAGGAGGCACGGTGGGGCATTCCGACTCGTCCAGAGTCTTGCTGATGACACCTCTGTACTTGAGCTCAATCTCGTCACCAGGCTTCTTCTGCCATGACAGGGTGTGCTTCATCCAGTTCTCATCGTCTCTGTCGGGGTAGTCCTCTCTGGCGTGGGCTCCACGAGACTCCTTACGGGCCACAGCCGAGTAGGCGGTCTGCATGGCACAGGTAAGCAGGTTCTGCAGCTCGAGAGACTCAACCAGATCACTGTTCCAAATCATAGAGCGGTCGGTGGTTCCAAGATCCTTGATAGAGCGGTCAACGGCGGTAATACCGCGCACGCCGTCCTCAAGAGACTCCTGAGTACGGAACACACTGACATCACGCTGCATGACCTTCTGCATGTCGGAACGGATCTGAGCAGTGGACTTGGGTCCAGACGCAGTGCGGACCTTGTCAAGGTTCTCAATGGACTCCTTACCAATGTCGGCAGAAACCTTCTTGAGAGGAGTTCCGGGGGTGAGCTGGTCACGAATGGTGTGGGCAACAGCACGACCAAACACAACAAGATCAAGCAGAGAGTTGGCTCCAAGACGGTTGGCTCCGTGGACCGACACGCAGGCAGCCTCTCCACAGGCGTAAAGACCGGGGATCACCTTGTCGTTTCCGTTCTCGTCAACGGTCAGGGCCTCTCCGGTCCACTTGGTGGGGATACCTCCCATATTGTAGTGGACAGTGGGAAGCACAGGGATAGGCTCCTTGGTGACGTCGACACCAGCAAAAATAGAGGCAGTCTCCGAGATACCAGGCAGACGCTCAGCAAGAACAGAGGCAGGCAGATGCGAAAGCTGCAGGTAGATGTGGTCCTTCTCGGGACCCACACCACGGCCCTCTCTGATCTCCATGGTCATGGAACGCGAGACAACGTCACGCGAGGCCAGGTCCTTGGCGGTGGGGGCATAACGCTCCATAAAGCGCTCTCCCTCAGAGTTGAGCAGGTATCCTCCCTCTCCACGCGATCCCTCAGTAATGAGGCATCCCGATCCGTAGATACCAGTGGGGTGGAACTGAACAAACTCAAGATCCTGCAGAGGCAGACCAGCACGGGTCACCATGGCCAGACCGTCTCCGGTACAGGTGTGGGCAGAGGTGGCACTGAAGTAGGCACGTCCGTATCCTCCAGTGGCCAGCACAGTCTTGTGGGCTCTGAAGCGGTGAAGGGTTCCGTCCTCCTGGTTATAGGCAATCACACCAACACACTCGCCGTCCTCCATCAGCAGGTCCATGGCAAAGTACTCAATGAAAAAGTTAGTGTTGTGGCGCAGCGACTGTCCGTAGAGCGTATGCAGCAGAGCGTGGCCCGTTCTATCGGCCACAGCACAAGTACGGTAGGCCTGGCCTCCCTTTCCAAACTCCTTGGATTGACCTCCAAATGCACGCTGGTAGATGCGGCCCTCGTCGTTACGCGAAAACGGCACACCATAGTGCTCCAGCTCAATGATGGAATCAGGAGCCTCCTTGGTCATGTAGTGAATGGCGTCCTGGTCTCCGAGCCAGTCACTTCCCTTAACGGTGTCGTACATGTGCCACTTCCAATTGTCCTTGTGCATGTTACCGAGAGCAGCGTTGATACCTCCCTGTGCAGCCACAGTGTGGGATCGGGTGGGAAACAGCTTTGAAATACATGCGGTGTTGAATCCAGCCTCAGCCAGACCAAACGCAGCACGCAGACCCGCTCCACCAGCACCCACGACAATGGCATCGTACTCGTGATCCACAACAGCGTACTTGGACGAAACATGCTTAGAAGCAGGACTGGCCTTCACGGTCTCCTGGGCAAACACCTTGGACACCGCGCGCGATGTATGGAACGCGCGCGCGCTCCTCACACTATTCTTGGTCAAGGCACTCAGCATGGTGATGATGAACCTGGAAAGATTTAGGTTTGAGCAATGGGTATTCGTCTCTCCGGGGTTGGCCAATCACGACCGGCGTATTTCTGGGGTTTAGTTTACCCTGTTGGGAGCCTGCCGACACATTGGCTGACACACTGCTAAGCTAAGCTTAAGCTGATATTCCGAGTCCGGAGATCCACAAGCGTGTAAATGTCTGTCGACGTTAGTATGTACTCTTTGAATCTGGTATTAATTTCTACTAGGCAATTGGGCTAACAAGCAAATATCCCAAAACACCTCGACAAAGACTACATCTACGACCTGTTCTTGCCGTTTGGACCTATTGATGAAGTCCAATGGATCCAGGAGCACGGACTCTCGACAAAGTCGGCCACCGTGCGCTATACCGCCTACTCGGACGCTCTAGCCGCCGTGGATAACATGGATGGAGCCGTCGTGGACAGTCACATCCTCAGAGTAGCGATAAATGGTCCCAAATAGAATTGTCATTTCATATTTAGTGATGCTCGGCCTCCTTCTCGCCGTCACGAGGAGGCTGGCCACCTTGTCTGCTGAGACGCAAGTCGCCGTGCGTCATCTTTTTGTAGCCGGTGTAGGTAGCAAAGCAAAGGGCAAAGCCCATGGCAGCGACTAGTTAGCACACAAATTCTTCTGACACTATTGGATTTCTGTTCCTCGCTCAACAAAGGACTTACACAGAGGATACACCTCAACGGGGGCTCCCTGGTACCACTTCTTTCCAGAAGCTGCTTTCAACAAAGATGGGGTGGGTCTCATGGTTGTTATTGGTGAAACTTTACAATGGTGTGCGTGTGTGTGTGCCAGTCCATTTATCTCGGCTACACTAGTGGCCTGATCCTTGCCCACCATCAGGTCCCACACACACGTATAACGTTAAAATCCGTTATTAATACATTTGGCATCGCGCCGATGTTATATATAGTCGTCGTTAATGGCATTTTAACCGCTCCACACGGTGTACTTTTGGGGCTCGTCAAACGTCACCACCTGATGTGCCTGTTTCTGCGTCTGCTCCTTGATAGACTCCATCGACACCACTGTGATCTTGGGGTTTCTGTTGGCAATCTTGAGGGCCTCGGCCGCAAGCGTAGCCGCCTCTTCTCCCTCGGCCGACACAGCCTGCCGTAGCTTGGAAAGCACATTGTCTGCCTGTGCCTTGAGTGATAGACGGTCAATAAACATTTGTAACCTCTTGTCATCAAGCTCCCGCTGTTGTGCGCTGAGAGTTGCCTCCAGCATGTCAAACGTCTTCATCTTAAGATCCACCTTGTGCACAGTCGCTTCGACAATACTATTCATTAGTGCCGATTGCTGCTCCTCCTCTTCCTTGATGGCGTCACGGGCACGCGCGGTGATGTTTGAAGGATCCTTTTTGAGCGCGTCCTTAAGCTCACACAGCATTGTCTTTATACTTTGCTGAGAGCTTGCTGCCTCGTTGGCAGAAGCCGACGGCGCTGGCTTGGCTTTCTGACCCTTGGCTCCCAGTTGTTTCTGTGCAGATTCGCCATTCTTGACAAGGTACGCATCCTCAATGGGAAGCTGCAGGAATTTAACCACACACGCCTCCTTGGATCGAGTGCCCACGTGGTACGCAATCGCCTCCCAGTTCTCCGAGTACATCTCGAGTCCTTCTAGCAGCAACAAAATCTCCTGATCCGACCAATGGGATCCCAAATCCCCTTGCCCCCTTTCTAGGCGAATGTAGTCGCTCGATGTGGCATTGGCCGGGAACAGGCCCTGCTTGAAGCATAGCGCGTCGAGGGTGTGCTTCGAGTGCAGGTTGTGGTATCGCACATCAGTCACCTCTTCTCCACACGTATAGCAGTTGAAGACGCGGCTCGTCGCACGCAAGTTGCGTCGCTGGTTGCTATCGACTAGAGCCAAAGCATCGGCAGAGCTGTCGTAGACAGACTTTCGCACCGGCAGGTTAAGAAGTCGTAGCTTATCAGCCAGCGCACTGTCATCATCTTTTCCATTTGCTTGAATCGGCTCTCCCTGGTTGCTAATAGTAGTACGAGTGGGCTCGGACTCGCTGACTGGCATTGTATTCATCACTGGCAACAGACCTTTGGGCGTGTCGAGCGTCACTTGGAAGTGGCCAGTAAACTGGGGTCCAAACAGCGATGGTCGTGTCTCAGGGTCTACCTGATAGTTGATGAGACCCCATTTCTCGAGAAACGAGTGCACCCGGATGATGCTGGCCACATCGCCAGCCAGGTTTCGTCGGCACGCCGTCACTGTAAGATACTCGCTCGGGTTGAGTCGAAACGTGTCCATCATAAAGTCTCGGAACTCCTTGTATGTCTCTGGGGTTTTGGACACGTTCTTGCCAGTAAAGAACTCTGGCAGCGACCGCTTCTCGATCTCATGGATCGCGTCTCGACTGTGCCACGCTGCAAAAGAAGGAATGATAACCGGCTGCGTCTGCTTCGCCAGAAACTTGCGTGCCGTTTCCTGTAGTTGCTGTTGTGTCATGTTGGCGGTTACCGCAGATGAACCCTCTGTTCCATTCTCCTGTACCTTGACACCGTTCGCGTCTACCTGCTGCTGTGTAGCTGATGTGGAACCCTCTCCTGGGACACCAGTCATTTCAGTGTCTTGATGTTGTAGCGATACTTCATTTTGTTGGACGGCGTTGTTCTGCGTGCCGCCATTCTCAGGATCGATTTGCATCTGGTTGGGGCTTCCCTCCATGTTGCGTTGCGAAGTCAAGGCAAAAAGGTTTTGGTTAGGGTCACGAATTTCAGCACTGGACGTTCCGACCGCCTGCAGGGGGATGTTTGTCTGCGATTGCTGCCTTATATAGGGACGGGTTAAGGAGGCTTACGATTTGGTGTTTCTAACGCGTTTCCTTGGTCTATAGAATAGAAGGTACTGATGGATTCGCATTCCATAACGAAAAAAAAAACCACCAAGCAAGGAGTATCACGTGACTCGGATGTGCCGTTTTCGGAGAAAGAGCTCTCTCTGTGTGAAACCGCAACTGCTGCTTCATTCTCACTGCCGTATTATGTATAACTCATTACAGTGTGTCTTTCTGTCCACTTCAAGACGGTTCAGCACACTAGTCTCGCTTAGCTCCCTGTGTATATAATGCTGCCCCCCACACTGCGGCTTTTCCACACCATGAAGATCAGGTTGTTGACAGCTGCGACGGCCATTGGCTTAGCCGGGTTTACGGCCGCCCATGGATCACACGGCCATCAGCATCACAAACACTCTCTCGAAATGAAATTCCCGCCGGATGCTCTGATCACGTACAAGAACGGTGGACTCAATGTCGACGTCATTGAAGGTCGACTCCTGGAATGCGCAGTGGTTCAGGAGCTACAGTATCTCGACAATGCTGCAGATTCGGGGCACCACACAATTCACAAGGTATTTGACATTGCGTTTCCCTTTGGACCGGCACTCAATTCCATTTTGGCCGTAGCTTACGTGTGTGGGTTACCCAGTATCATTCTCCTGCTGATTCCCCCGGTGCTCTCTGCGGAAACTCTCTCATTGCTGGTGTCATTCGCAGTTGGAGGACTACTTGGCGATGTGTTTTTGCATATTTTGCCCGAAATGTTTACATCAGGAGGGCTCTCGGGCGTGGTGGTGGTGGACGAACGACGCAATGCGATTCTGGGTGTGGGACTATTTATTGGTTTGATCACATTTGTCTTTATTGACAAAATATTGAGGCTCCTTAACGCTGGGACAGGCAATTCCCATTCTCATTCGCATTCTCACTCCCATTCTCACTCCCATGCTCCGTCGTCAGCCCCTAAAGCACAGACTACTGCAACAAAGAAGGCGACCACACGCAGCCGAAAGAAAACCGAGCCCGAACAAGAACTGGAAATCACCGAGCAACTGGAAAAGACAGTTGTGCGCGACTCTGCGAGGACTTCGGCCTACCTTAATGTCATTGCCGACTTTTCTCATAACCTCACAGATGGGCTGGCCATTAGTGCGTCTTTCTTTGCTGGCAAGCATGTTGGAGCCATTACGTGTCTTGCCATGTTTTGTCATGAGGTGCCTCATCAGATTGGAGATTTTGCTCTTTTGCTTCAAGGGGGGTTTTCCAAGCCGTCTGCTTTCAAGATGCAGCTCTTGACCAGCTGTGGAGCCCTGGCAGGCGTTCTAATTGGCATTGCTACTAACTTGTTTTTCAGTGCTTCTGACAAGTCCCACCAAGCTGGGGCCACTCTCGATTTGAGCGTGGCTCCAGGCCTATTTGGTACCAATCTCCAGCTACAGGATATGGTTCTTCCGTTTACGGCAGGAGGGTTCCTCTACATTGCAACTATAGGCGTACTGCCCGAAATCCTGGAAAGCAATGGATCGAGCTCGGACCCTCTGTCATGGCGACTAATTTTGATTGCTAAGCAGGGACTCGCAATGGCTGTGGGCATTGCCATCATGTTTGCCATCTCCTGGACGGAGTAGCTCCAGAATAAAATGTTTGTTTACTGTTTCACCTGGGCGCAAACCCTAAACTTGTTTAGATCCTGCAGAATAGAGTAACGTCACATGAGGTCAGGGGTTGTGAATTTTCCCAGCAGGCATGTCGGACGACTACAGGTGAGGATTTTGATTGAATGGTTCATTTCTGTGCTGCTAGCAGCAGCAACTAACCAGCGTGTCCGGCCACTCCGGCGATAAAGAGAATGTTGTACCTGAAGGCCAAGCCCATCAGGTGTTTGCCCCCTCACCTGAAGAGACCAAAGCTATCAAGGAAGACTCGCCACGCGAGCGTGAGTCGTTTGCAGCAGATGATGAAGCAGTAAAAGCCATCCACAGTGCAATTGACCATGGAGAATTCCGTGACGAGGCCAATACCGCCACCAAGGCTGAGGAAGAAAGTGTGCCCACTGAGGAGACCGCCACGACCATTGAGCAAGAAACTACCAATGAAGATCAATTGGTGTCCGATAAGGAAAAGGAGCACGACGCAAGTCAGGTGGAGCTACAGACTAGCGATAACACTGATTCCAAGGATCTAGAAATTGCCCCTGTTGTTGAACCTGTGGAGGCAAGTACAAGTACATCTGAGATTGAGCAATCGAACGCGGATATTGCTGATAGTGCTGTGGACTCTGTTCCTGATGTAGAGACAGCTGTCGTTGTTGAAAAATTCGATGGCGCAACCGAAATCAAGTCAGACACTGCCCATGACGAAGCCGCTGCGGACGATGCTGACATTAGTGAGCCAGAGGCAATTGAGTCAGCCCAGGATGCAACTGATGAGACCCTGGAGGAGACACCTATCGCGGATGCCGAGTCCAATGCAGAGGAAACCGACGTAATTGCAGACAATACCATTGAGACTGCTCCGGACGCTAAGACTGAAGCCGTTGTGGAGCAGGTTGAAGCCTCGGATGAACACGCGGAGCTTGTCGAGGAGCAGGAGGCTGAGGAGGAAGGTGCCAGCGTAGAAACTGATGAGGGCCCAGTGGTCGACAAGACTGAGGAGAAGGTGGAACTTCCTGCCGAAGAGGGTCAGGATGAAACTGAAGCTGCCACGACTATCGAATCTGCTGTAGGCGATGAGAGCTCTGAGCAACAGGTAGAGCCTCTGTTCAATAGTAAGGATGACGGCACAGTCGTAGATGACTCTGTGGAGCCTGCTACTGAGCCTGCCATCGAGGAGTCCACGGCTGAAGAGACTGTGGAAGAGCTTGCTGAGGTGCCTGCTGAAGTGCCTACTGTAGAGGCTGTCGTCGAAGAGCCTACTGTCGAAGAGGCGGCTGTCGAAGAGCCTGCTGTCGAGGAGCCTACCGTCGAGGAGCCTGCTGTCGAAGAGCCTGTTGTTGAAGAGCCTGCTGTCGAAGAGCCTGTGGCGGAGCAACACACTGCTGAGGAACATTTAACTGAGGAGCATAATGCTGGAGAGCCTACTGTCGAAGAGACTGCTACGGATGTGGCTGCTGAGGAGACTGTGGAGGAGACTGTTGAGGAGCCTGCTGTTGGGGGACCCGTTAGTCAGGAACCTGCCATGAACTTTACCGCTGAAGAATCTGCCGAAATCAACAGCAGCTCCGAGGAGCAGACCCAGATCGTTGATGAGAATGTTGAACCTGCTCCGGGCTCCGACACTGAAGCTATTGTTGATCAATCTAATGGACCAACAGCTGAGCCCGAGAGTGAGCCTACAACGTCAGAGGAGATCACTGAGCCATCTGATGTCCAAGTGCCTGCTGCTACTGAAGAGTCAGTGGAACATACCGCGACTGACGACGCTGAGCCCATCGAGTCCGTCGAGCAGCCATTGGCCGAAACTGAGCCTCAAGCTGAGGCTGCAAACAACTCGGAAGCTGACACATTGAAGACGGTCAGTGAAACTGTTGAGCCTGAGGCAACTGCCGAAACCGAAGCGACTGTCGCGCAGTCCGATGAGCCGTTGGCTAAGCATGCTGAAGAAGCTGTCCAAGAACCAGCAGAATCTCAGGATACCCCTCTGGTCGAGGCTGCCGAGGATGAACCAGTCAGCATCGAGCAGTCGAATGAGCCACAGTCAGCACCCCAGGAAGCTGAGCAAGAAGCTAGTAACATAGAGGAGAATTCTGAACCAGCTGCTGAGCCCGAAGAACAAGCGGAAAAGGAATCCTCTTGCCAGGCAGTTCTGTCGAAGGAAGACGAGGAGGAGATTGAAGATGATACAGCCGAGTCTGTCCCTAGCTCCGAAGCTGAGGCGACAGTCGAACAATTTGATGGCCCTACTGAGACTGACGAGCCTACTGAGGAACCTGTTGAGGATCAGACTCCAGTTGAAGCGGCCACTGAAGAGCCCACTTCTGACGAACCTGGCGGAGAGACTCCTTCAGATGAACCTTCCGCTGAGGAGCAGGACCGTACTTTGATCGAGACGGGTACTGAAGAAGCTGCCGTTGATGAGCCAGTCGATGAGGGTAATACTCTAATTGAGACGGAGACTGTTACTGAGGAGGAGCCGGCCGCTCAAGAACCTGCAGCTGAGGAGCCTGCTGTTGAGGCCGTTGAAGAGCCGACTACTGCTGTAGAGGCTGTTGCAGAAGAGCAGACTACTGCTGTAGAGGCTGTTGCAGAAGAGCAGACTACTGCTGTAGAGGCAGCTCTTGAAGAGCCGACTATTCAGGAGGAAGCTCTTGGAGAGCCTGCTATTGAGGAGGAAGCTCTTCAAGAGCCTGCTGAAGAGCCTGCTATTGAGGAGGAAGCTCTTCAAGCGCCTGCTGAAGAGCCTGCTATTGAGGAGGAAGCTCTTCAAGCGCCTGCTGAAGAGCCGACTACTGCTGTAGAGTCTGCTGCTGAAGAGCCTGCTGCTGAAGAGCCTGCTATCGAGGAGGCAGCTGCTGAGCCATCTGGTGAAGTACCCGCTACTAAAGAACCCTCTATCGAAACGGCTGCTACTGAAGAGCCCGCTACTGAGGAACCCGCTACTGAGGAACCTGCTACTGTGGAACACGTTGAAGAAACAACTGAAGCTGAAGAACCTGCTGTTGCGGCAGCCAGTGAAACCGGCCATGAGGGAGCGTCTACCGAGGAGTGTATGATGAGTAGCGCGGTTGTTATCCCCGTGGCAGCAGTTGCTGTGGCGGCTGCTGCCGCAGTTCCCGAGGAGCCTGTGACTGAGGAATCTACTGAGAGCCAGACTGCAATTGAGACAGTGGCAACAGAGGAGCCTACTTCGGAGGAACAAGAGCGCGAGATTGACACTACGACAGAGACAACCAACAAAGACTTGCAAGAATCTCAACCTATCAGCAACGAGGAGCAAGCACAGCCTGTTGAGGAGACTGTAGAGCCTGAAGCCATTGTTCAACCTGTTGATCAGCCTGCTAGTGAGCCTGCAGAGGCTGAGGCTGTGACCGGAGCCGAGATTAAGGCTGCGCAGGTAAGCGAGCCTGCTGAACCCGAATCGACCATTGAGACGGATACAAGCACTGCAGAGCCTACAGAGCAAGGAGCAGAGACAGTGCCGGAGCCTCAAACGACGGTTGAGACTGGCGCAGACATGCAGAACAATGTCTCGGGCTCGAATGTCGTGGATGGCACTGCTAGTGATGTATCGAAGGATGACGGAGATGCATTGCAGGGTAGTACCGAAGGCCGTGATATGCAGGGTTCGCACCCCGTTGGATCCACTGAAACAAGTCAGCAGACGGAAGGCCAAGCTTTTAGCGCCGAGGGAGATGGATCCAATGACAGCATTCAGGTACAGGAAGCAATGGCCGATGCGCTTGAAGACCGCATGTCCGTTTGCCACACAGAGCAGCAGCCAGAGTCTCAGCCTGTGCCTGTCCCGAAGTCTAATGGATGGTTCGGATGGTTTTGGAGGCTTCTTGGCAAGTAATAGCGTTACGCGGAGGGCCAGATTAGGAAACTGATTTTTATTATTGGTGTATTTGACTTTTGTGAAAAATTTGGGCTTGTTCTCTGTTTTTAGTCGTCGCGGTAGGGGCATCGGCACCCCCTGGACTTACTTTTTTGTGCGACCACAACTGGGGGCGATTAGCGTTCTGCCGGGAATGCATGTGAGCAAAGGTTGCGACATTATTTATTTTTATTTTTTTTGGGTTTTGGGCCAGTGGACGAGTGGGCCCACAGGCTAGGTTGCTGCGTCAGCGTACATTGATTGTGGGCTTGCGCCTGCGTGTGGATCGATTCATTGTGAGTTATGTCATGAATGGGCTTAGCAGGGTTACGCTGCAGGGCCTAATTCGGTGAGCCCCACGTCACATCTACCCCCAAACCAGCAAAAGATCAATCTTCGCAGAGGTCTATACGAGAGACCGCCCTGGCTTGTCTCTCCTGGCGGTGGGCGCGATATATATTTTTTCAAAAGAAACATGGGACAGCCGGACCAAAAGGAAGGCTTCTGCATGCTAGAAATAGAACAATAGCTGCTGTGGCATGCTTGGCTTCGGTGACATAGCTATAGAAGTTGTGCTATTTTGAGAACGAACTAAAAGCAGCAACATGACCTCTGGGTCTATTGCGTGTTGCCGATCGAAAAGCCGCGTGGAACACTGTGGCTGTTGATGCATGATGCGCCAAAAGCAAGTCCAAGGAGGGGGTGCGTGGACCAGTGTATTAGAGTTTCAAAATGCCGACATTCACCGTGGACCAAACTCTGCGCATCACTTGTTTAGGGTGCCAATTGCGTGTGTTGTAGGCTGTGCCGACATTCATGAGCTTGTGTTGAATCTTGCAAGTTCTCCGACTGTTTGCTTGCACGCTTCTCGATACTCAATCCTGTGCATGAACCTGGTGGTGTAAAGGGAAGCTGGACGAAACACGACACCTTGCCTTTTTTTTTCTGGCGACGCACCACTTTTTCCGTCTTTACCGGCAAACCTGCTAATCGACTCGACATGCTTGCATCGTTCTCCAACAAACAACAATCACAACCGAGCTGGATGATAATATGCCTGTTTTCTTATTTGCTACTAGGTCTAGTGACTGCAGATCCGCTCAACCTATGTTCACATGAAAACACTGGCGCCGATTTCAATCCCATCATTTGGCAGTGGCAAAGCCATGGTCGATGTACCTCGAACTGTACCGGCTACGCTTATGCCGTTGTCCAGAATACCTACTGCTGGTGCTCCAACTACGCTCCGGCTGATACCCTCAACATTGACCAGTGTTCCAATATATGCCCGGGGTATGGAGAAGAATCATGTGGTGACCTGATTGGAGGCACATACGGATACATTCAGCTTGGCCCGCCTAAGGGCACGCTTTCTGCGGCACCTTCGTCGACACCCACTTCTTCTTCTTCTTCGTCAACATCAACCAAGTCGTCTTCGTCGGCCAAAACGACGTCTTCTTCGTCATCTTCTTCATCGTCGTCATCTTCATCGTCGTCTAGTGATAGCAGCTCTGACTCATCGTCGTCAGAGCCACATACCCCCACTACAATGCTGTCGACTTCAACCGGCGTGTCGACGGCGCCGGCCTCTTCATCAGACGGAGCACTCGGACTGGGCAATAATCCTCACCAGGCATCGGCAGATAAAGGAAAGGGATTCTTCGACGACTCGGGAAAGGTGGCCGGCGTTTTCACGGTGGTGGGCCTCATCATTGTGGCATTAATAGCAGGTCTGTTTTGGCTATGGTACACCCGCCGACGAAAAATGTCCAAGAGCGACAGTGGCCGACCACTCAGTAACAAGACGTTTGACAGCGGCAATAGTGCCTCGGGTATGATTAGTTCGGCTGGTACACCCATTGGATTTGGTATATCCAGCATGGGCGCGGATGAAAAAGAGGTGTACAAGGGTGCATTATACCCGGTTGTAGACCAACGGTTAGATCCCCGCCAAATCTACATTCAGTACGACGACGCAGGGTCACGGCAAAGCTTACCAGATAATTGCGACTACTCACGGCGGGTGCTGCATGTGACAAACCCAGGAAGAGAGAGTGAAGACCGGTGACGAGATTAACGATAGCATAATGTATTTAAAAGTTAATGTTGTTTTAATACCCGGACTAACTATGACGTCAGCCGTGCGTGCGTCGGATAAACTTCGTCACCCCACCGGGGGCTCTATCCAACAAGTTTCCGGAGGACTGACTGCCATTTAGTGAAACCAACACACCACACACTTTGACTTGAAAAAAAAAACACAATGGAACTAGTCCCTGTCCACACCAGGCTCAGCGAGATTTACACCAATGTCGGGCCCCAAAAAGACCGATACAAGGCTCTGTTGACCAAGTTTGCTCAACTGTATGGAGGGCAAAAGACCCAGCAGCCGGACATTATTGTGCGGTCACCCGGCCGTGTCAATGTCATTGGAGACCATATTGACTACTCGTACTACTCTGTGCTACCGATGGCCATTGAGAACGATGTGATTATGGCGATTTCCTTTGACGTGCATGCCCCATGCAAGTCGGACTCACGCACCGACATTGAGTCCATGCCGGCCAAGATCCGTATCGCCAACATGGACCCCAAGTTTGCGAGCCAGGAGTTTGAAATCCCCAACGACGGGTCCCAGGTGGCCATCGACGCTGCCAAAAGCGACTGGGTCAACTATTTCCGCTGTGGCCTGGCTGTTGTCCACGACCATCTGCCCAAGAGCAAGTTTGTCGGCATGAATGTGCTTGTGGAGGGAAATGTTCCCGACGGAGCAGGACTATCTTCTTCTGCGGCGTTTGTTGTATGTGCGACCTATGCTGCTCTGTACGCCCAGTACTATGGCAAAGGAGAGCCCCAGATTGACAAGAAGACGCTCACCAAGCTGTCGACCAAGTGCGAACAGTTTGTGGGTGTCAACTCGGGCGGAATGGACCAGAGCGCCTCTATTTTTGGTGAGAAGCTCAACGCGCTTCTGGTGAGCTTTGTACCGGACCTCGAGGTGACCAAGTTCACGTTCCCTGACACTGACCCCAAGATTGCCTTTCTGGTGGCCAACTCGCTTGTTGTTGCCAACAAGCACGAGACCGGTCCCGTCAACTACAACCTGAGAGTCGTCGAGGTCACGCTGGCCGCTAACATGATGGCCCAGCAACTCGGCCTCAAGATCCCCCAGGACGGTAACCTGAATGCCGGCACGCTCCGCGGCGTTATGGAGCAGTATTTTGCCGGCAAGAAACAGTTTTCCGAGAAGAACCTTGCTCAATCGCGCGAGATGCTCGACGAAATGGCTAAGCTTGTCGACAAGCTGCTCCCCAAGAAGGACGGATACACCACTGAAGAGGTCGCCGACGCCCTCCAATGCACCCCAGCCCAGCTCAAGGAGAAGTACATGACCAAGTTCCCCGTACGTTACGAGAAGCTGCAGCTGCACGCCCGTGCACTCCATGTGTACCAGGAATCTAAGCGTGTGCTCGACTTTTTGGATGTGCTCGAGAACCCTCCCAAAGACGCAGAGCAGACGTTTAAGCAGCTGGGTGCCCTTATTGACCAGTGCCACGTGAGTGCTGCCAATCTATTTCAAAACTCGTGCCCAGAACTGGACGAGCTCTGTGCAATTGCCCGCAAAAATGGATCCTATGGGTCTCGTGTCACCGGAGCCGGCTTTGGCGGCTGCTCTGTGCACCTGGTGCCTTCAAACAAGACCCAGCAGCTTATGGATGCTCTCACCGAGCAATACTACAAGAAACGGTTCCCGGACATTAGTGCTGCCAAGCTGGCCGACGCCATGATTGTCACCGAGCCTGGATCCGGCACCTGCGTACTCAAGCAGCAGCTGTCACTTGATTAATTACAGCTACAATGTAAATATCAAACTTTCGCGCATTAAACACAGATAAATAGAGGGGATCATTAGTTAGAGTGAATGGCCCATGGGCTCGCCGTTGTTGTTGTTGTGGTAGTAGTAGTAGTAGTAGTAGTAGCACCATGAGATGAGTGAAGTCGCGATATGGGAGCCGGAGGCGAAATAGGCATGGGTGACGGGGAAGCAGAATTCGGTCCCGACACAGCAGACACCGATCCAGACGGCATAAACAGGCTTGACCCATTGTTGCTTGCAGAGATATGCCGAACATGTGTGATGAGTCCCAGGCTGTCACGTTTCGCCTCAAACCGATCAGTCATGCCCACACCATCGACGCCAATGGCGTCGAAAAAGCCGGCCTGGCTAAGAGTCACTGCGGCTCCCAGGCGCTTGAGCGTCTCGTGGTAAAGCACTTGCGCTGGCACAAATCCGTCAAGCGTCCATCCGTCTTGGAGGAAATGGTAATATGCAGCAATCGATTGCTGTTTAATGCCTGCATTTCCCACAACACCAACTCCAAGTGTACCACTGCCGCCGCCTACAGGAGAACGACCAATAGAGATAGGCGTGGTCCGCGGCTGATTCGACGACCCTAGTCCCCCGCCAACAGCATTTGGTCCGGCTCCAGCTCCATTTCCAGCTGACGACCACATGCTCTGTAGCGACCATCTAGGAGGACTAAAGATACCCGGGGGTGCTCCAAGACTTGATGGTGCCCCAAGGTTCATTGTCGATGGAGGATCATCAAGAAACGAGGACCGCGGCGGACCCATCATGTCCATGGGAGCATTGATTGGTGTAGTAGTACCTTGAGACTTGGCCGGGGTATGTGCAGACCCAATGGGCCCCAGATCAGCAACACCTGTAGCTTTTGGTGATGACATGTAGCTGACGCTACCCGACCTCGAGCCATAGATGGCACCGGTTCCGGCTGCACCAGTGGAGTATCCTGTAGGAGTGGGGCTCGGGCTCTGGAGGGCCCGCAGCAGCTTGAGCTGGTGTTCTCTGTGCTGTTGCTGCTTGGCTGCTTCGGCACGAAGTCTCTCCTCCTCGGCTTGACGCTGGCGCTGCATTTCGGCCATCCGTTGCTGTTCCAACGCAATGCGTTCTCTTTCCTGCTGTTCTCTTTGCAAGCTTTCCTGGAGTTCTTTGGCCAAACGGATTGCTTCTTCCTTTTCGCGCCTTTCTGCTTCTTCCTGCTCTTCTTTTTCCTTGCGTTCTCGTTCCTCCTTTTCCTTGCGCTCTTGTTCCTCTTTCTCCTTGCGCTCTTTTTCCTCCCTTTCCTTGCGCTCCTTCAGCTGTTGCTTCTCCAGTCTAGCTTGCTCCTCGCGCTGCCGCTCTTCTCTCAGCTTCTCCTCGCGCTGCTGCCTCTTTTCACGTTTCTTGCGCTCGGCTTCTTCTTTCTTTTTGCGCTCTTCCTCAGCCTTGCGGGCCTTGGCTTCCTTTTTGAGCCGGGCTTTCTCCGCCTTTTCAGCCTCTTCCTTGGCCTTTTCAGCAGCTATGCGCGCCTGCTCTTCTTCCTTGGCCAGCTTGGCTAGCCGCTTCTTGTCCCGCCTCTTTTCCTTTTCGGCTTGGCGACGCTGCTCTCGTTCTTCTTCTAGCCGCGATTCCTCCTCGAGCTCCTCCAGAAACCGCTGCTGCCTCTCTTGTGCCACTTTTTCCCGATACGCATTCAGTACTCGCTGCTCAAACATCCTCGCAGCAAACACCTGCAGCATCTTACGTCCTTCGTGCGGTTTATCACTTGTTGAGTCATGCCGTTGGCCCTGCTTCTTCAAGATGCCTACTCCGTCGCCGTCGCTCTCGTATGCTTCAAGGTCGTCGTCCTCATCGTCGTCGTACTCATCGTCGTCGTCGTCGTACTCATCGTCGTACTCATCGTCGTCGTCATCGTCGTCGTCGTCCTCATCGTCATCATCATATTCTTCATCATACTCTTCACCGTCGGCGGCCCCATTACTAGTTCGTTCTTCACCCCCCTTGTAATCATACTCCGCATACTCCGCTCCAGGTTCGAAACACCGGCTTGACAGCTTCTCCATAACATCAATGAACTTCCTGCCGTCGTTCTTGATCAGATCGTCTGCCACAGTTAGTATCCCACCTTGAAACAGTAACGAGCTGCCAAAGTTGGGTTTACTGCTATTGCTAATGCGTGGAGCTACAAGGTCCAACCCTAGATCAGCAGGATACTTATCGCACAGTGACTCCAGTTCCTTCTCAATGGCCATGCGCTTGCGCCCACATACAGGGCATGAACATGCAAGCCGTTGTTGTTCCTTCATGCGTCGTAGAATCTCATCCTTGTCGACTTGTACGAGGACTCGCCGCTCATCATCGCTCAGCTGCTTCCAGAACTCGAGTATTCGTGATCGCTCTTCCTCGCTACTGGTGTCCCAGATCTTGTCTTCTTCCGAACGACCATAGATAGCCTCAACCTGTGCTCGGGTGCGGGCACTGTCTTTCGCACCCATGGGTCCAGATTCTTTCTTTGTTTTCTTCTGGTTTAGCGTAGACCTTGATTTCTTTGACCGTGGTCGAGTCTTGTCATACTCAAATGTGATGTCTTGGCCGGCAGTAAACTTATCCTTCTTATTGTTGTTGGCCCCACTGGTGGGGATGGTAATCACCTTGGTGCCATCTCGGGAGTAGATCGCCCTACTTCCAGGCTCGATGGGCTGGACAAACGCAGGTTGCGCCCGCTCCACCGTGTCTTTCATACTGGGTTTACCCATGACACCAACAAATGTGCAATATGGACAATGATGATGATGCTGGGTGCAGCTGGCCCTACTACGTTTCTCGCGGGGTAAGGGCCGGGTACATAACTAGGGGGTGGGCTGGCTGAAACGGGCTCAAAATGACCATCACCTACAGCTAGTCAATCTACCGTCAAGTTAAAATCATATTTACTCTTTTTGTCCTCAGTGGGTCTTTTCCTCAGTGGGGTTTTTCTCAGTGGCACCATGTCGATTTTTCAACCTCCGTTGCCCATAACCCCTACTTGACCCCACTGGTATTTTAACTCTGTCCCTGACTGTTGTTGTGACACACACATGTCAGAACGTGATTCAATCAAGAGGTAGGTCCACTGTCAATCCTCCACCTTCCCATCCAAACTAACAAGAAAACTCGTCATTGTTGGCGATGGCGCCTGCGGGAAAACATCGCTGCTTTGTGTGTTCACCCTCGGCGAATTCCCAAAAGAGTACCACCCGACAGTGTTTGAGAACTACGTCACCGACTGCCGGGTCGATGGCAAATCCGTCCAGCTCGCCCTCTGGGATACCGCGGGTCAAGAAGAATATGAACGCTTACGGCCGCTCTCCTACAGCAAAGCTCACGTCATTTTAATTGCGTTTGCCGTCGACACCCCTGACAGCTTGGACAATGCCCAAACAAAGTGGATAGATGAGGTTAACAATCTGTGCCCCAACACACCGGTCGTTCTCGTGGGCCTCAAAAAAGACCTACGGTCTAACCCGGAAGCCCAAGAAGAGGTCCGCAAGCGCAGTGGGCATTTTGTCGACGCATCCCGGGCCGAAGCTGTCGCTCGTCAGATTGGTGCCCGCCGGTACCTCGAGTGCTCTGCGCTCACAGGAGAAGGCGTGGACGACGTGTTTGAGATCGCCACGCGCGCGTCTCTGCTGGTCGACCAGCCCAAAAAGTCGTCGTGTTGTGTGATTCTCTAATTCTCATCTGTCACCACTACTACTATCTAGACCAGCTAACGCACATATTTAACGTAACTTTACATACACTTACTACAATGATGAACCAGTCGTACCTCACCCTTGAGACCAAAGCGGAACCAGGCGTCCCGCGGCATGTGGTGTTTGAGGATGTGGGATCTGACGCATGGTCGACTGCATGCGCCGCCAAAAGTCTCGTTAGCTGTATTTTTGACATGAGAGAGACCCACACCGGGGTGGGTCTCTCTCTTGGAGAGCATGTGTCATTTGACAGATCCAGGATCCCTGTTGCCCCCATTGATGAATACTCACTGCACATGTACAAAGAAAAGCCAAACTATCTCTTTCTCAGCGTCGTCGGCAGCAACAGCCCAGATACCACAACCCAACCTGTCCTGGCTCGGGTTATTCGCAATAAACCCCTGGTTCAGCAGATCCTGGACTCAACAAACGATTACAAAATCGTCGACTCTGGGCTTGCTGACGAAAAATTCATTGCCGCCAACGACCTGTACCATGACGAACCCTACGACGAGCCTCTGTTAGAAAAAGCCCAGGAACCTGAGCCATCATACGCCATGGTCTCCAGCATCAAAAACTACGCAACTTTTCTATACAAAGCACGGCGTTACGCAGAGGCTCTGGCCCACTACAAAAAGGCGTTCCGCTACTGTGCTGTCCTCATGCCCGACGAGGAAAAGTACCCCGACCAGTGCGTACTATTCGACCAGCTTAGAACATCGCTGAACCTCAATATTGCTCTGCTGGGTCTTCTCCAGAGCCCGCCCCTGACCCCAGATCTAATCGAGTCCATCATCAACCACACTTCGGGAGTCATTGATGCCCCTAGCTCCATCGCCTCAGACACAAACAAGGCAAAAGCATATTTCCGCCGCGGACAAGCCCACGCTGCAGCCAGGTCATTTTCCAACGCTATTGCAGACTACCAATGCGCATTGGCTCTGATCCCAGGCGACCAAGCCGTCCAAAAGCATCTCGCCCAAGCGGAAAAGGCCCAGTCCATGGCCAAATCCGCCGAGAAGGCTGCCTATTCCCGGTTTTTTTCCTAACTAGCATAATTCTTGACCTGACACTAACGTAACGATTTTTCCTTGTGATTTATTTTTAACGGCCTTGTCACAACGGTCCTAGCCGCTTGAGCCTTAGCACGTGTGCCGTAATGTTATCTGCCAAACAAACGGCGCCGCCCCACATGGGGGTTTGGAGATGCATGCATGCATCTGGAGGTGATACAAGATGCTGGGCAGCGCATGCCGATGGCCATTCACCCAGCTGTCCAACCAAATGATGAGGGTGAATTTTTGGCGCCAGCCGGTCCACCATCGGCACCTGGTACTGTTTGTGCTTCTGCTGGTGCTGATATTTGAAGCAATTATCATTGCCGGAGGTTCGGCCTCCACTTCAAAGGGACTGTATCTGCTGCAAATACAATACACCGACCTCAGCGGATATAAGCCATGGACAGGCCTAACGGGCACGAGCCTCGAAGGTCAGCCTGCGATTGTCAACCCCAACGCCCTTTCGGCTCTCCTTGAGTACTCCAAGAATGCCACAGTTTCAGTGCGCTTCGGCTACTTTGGATTGTGTGCGCTAACCAACTCAACATCTGCACACAAGGGCAAATGGAATTGCGGCCGCAACATGACCGCCATCACTTCTTCTCTCGCATCAGACGAAACCGCCGACCCGCTCAACATTATATACCTCGCCAACCGTCTGCGGACAACAGCGTTTGCTCCATGGGTACTGGTCCTGGGGCTTGTTGCTGTTCTCGGAGCGTTCGGGTCTTTATGTGCAACATCTCATGTAAATACTCCTCACTTTACTATCGCCGCGGCCCTCACCGCCCTAGGATTCCTCCTGACCATGACGGCCATGGTCTGGCAGCAGTGTTCCGTCGATAGTGCCAGCACCACCGTCTCGGCACTCTCACAGACAGTCGTCTCTGCTTCTGCCGGCAGGTCAATGGCCGGTCTAGGCTGGACGTCTGCCGTGCTACTTTTTATGTGTGGACTATCTCTCGGTGTCATGTTTTTCACCGCTCAGTCCGCTCGAGAAATCGAACTTGCCGAACCCGCACTGCCAGTCATTTCTCCTGGCCATGGCCGTGTTATGCCCCAAATGATGCCCCAGGGTATGCCCCAAGGCAAAGACTTTTCTGAAACAGAAAGCATGCTTGAGGTGATGGTCGAAAAACTCCAAGACAGGCTGCATTGATTTATTGATACTACCTCAGCCCTTATTACCCCTACACCTATTCTCCATTCCGCTAACCAACCCTGTACAGTCATTTATTTAATTTCATCTTTTTTTTTTCCATCTAGTTCAAAGTGCCTTGCCCAAAAGCTTGCACAGTTGACATGCTTACCCTTGACGCTGACTGACCGACCAGCCAAGGCATGTCGATATGCTTCTTCAACTTATACACGCTGCTACCGCCGTTTGATCGACTGTCACAAGATTTATGGGACTCTGAAAGTATAGATCTGTTTGGCAGCTTGGGTCTCCCAGACCAATCGCCACCAACTTCTGCCCTGTTTGATTTCAGAACGAAGAACCTGAGCAATCCGCAAGACTGTCTCGACATTGTGCGCAAAGAAACTGTCAAGCTTACTCAAGTTATAAGGAGCAACTACCCACATGCAAAGATTGTCGTTCTGGTGCCGTATTTGGGGTCCCGTTGCCCCAACAAAGAGCCGATCGAATCCCTTCTCACCAAAGTAGGAGCCATGTTCGACGACTTTTGTTTTGTTCATCGCAACGATTACATTGGAACCATCTTAAATTTTGTTGATATCGCACAAGAGCAACCGTCGTCAGTGGTGTTGTACGATTGTGGACCCGACACGGAAAGCCGGGCTACGCTTTTGAGCGAGCTGGCCACTCGCCATGTTGAATTCGAGATTTGCCAGTTTGTGCCACTTGATCCAGAGAGCCTTAGCGATCCTGCAATGGAGCTCACGTTCGTTAAGAACTGGGTTGACCGTTTCAATAACGTTCAGTCGGACATGACTGTCGCCCTCTCATCCACAGTAGTTGAGCGTGCCTACATCATAGACATTGGCACGCAACTGATGTTGCTTAGCAAGTTTTCAGACATGATTTTGCCAAATCTCAAGGTATATGGCACCCAGCTAACTCTGGGACTCACTGGAACGGCCCAAAATATGTACCCTTGTGATCTGGGTCCGTCTGTCACATGGAACATTGTGGAGGTGGGTGCAACGGTCAATGGTACCCGTTTTGTTTTCAAATTGGTCCCCAATGTTGCTACAGGAGTGACTGCGCCGGTCGCATATCTCATTTATCTTCAGCGCAAGCTCGGTAGACCATGGGGACTACATAGTGTAGCGTCATGGACTCCCGTGTCTCCTCCTTTTAGTTTTCAAACATCACTGCAAGAAAAGCGGCAGTTCCATATAATAAGTGATGTTTCTTAGTATCTTTTGGTTATATCTCTTAACATACCTTAGGTTATCTCTTAGTCTTCCCATTTAGGAACACTCCCAACACACGCGTTGCGCGATGAAAGCTCACAAGTTGATGATCCACTGGCATGTGGACGAATCAGATATAGGCAAAGGCGGTATCTCGGCTATTTTCAGTGCGGATTTTCAGCCAAACAACGGAACCAGACTGGCCACTGCCGGACAGGACTGTAATGTCCGCATGTGGCAGCTGCACAGCGCCGGGTTGGACGCGCCCAAACCACAGTATCTCGCGACTCTGAGAAAGCACACGCAGACCGTTAACGTGGTTCGGTTCAGTCCATCGGGCCAGTACTTGGCCTCGGCTGGAGACGACGGACTGGTCTATGTGTGGCATCAGGACTCGGCACAAGAGACGGCGCTCAAGAAAAACAAACAGCCCGAGTTTGGTGCTACTTCGAACGGCATGGACGACGAGCTCGAATCGTGGTCAATCTATAGAACATTTGTTGCAGGAGCAAAGGAAGTGTATGACCTGGCATGGTCGGTAGACTCGACTCGGCTCGTGGTGGGCTCACTCGAGAACGTGGCGCGCGTATTTGAGCTCAATTCCAACCACACTGCAGTCTTGACAAACCAAGATCATTATATCCAAGGAGTGGCCTGGGACCCTCAGAATCAATACCTGGCTACGCAATCGGCCGACCGGTCCATTTGCTTCTACCAGATCAACGGCACCGAATTCACAGCACCCTCAAAAATCTCTCGACGCGAGCTACCCCCTTCCAATCAGATGCAGTCGCTGTATCATTCCGAGTCTCTGCGGTCATTTTTCCGCCGGCTATGTTTCACACCTGACGGGTCGCTGTTGTTAACACCAACTGGTATTTTGAAAAGCGATACCCCCGACTCAAAGGAGGACCTTAACGTGGTCCATATCTACACGCGCGGCGGATTCGGCACTGCTCCTACCGCGTGTTTGCAGGGATTGGACTCGCCGGCACTAATTGTGGCATGTTGCCCTACGGCGTTTGTTACAGAGTCTGATGCGCGGCGGCTCTACAACCTACCTTACAAGATGGTGTTTGCCGTGGCTACGTCAGATGCAGTCTACATTTATAGTACTGAGCAGGCCACACCGCTTGGGATGGTCAAGAATCTGCACTATCTACCCATCACGGATCTTGCGTGGGCGCATGATGGATCCAAGCTGTTGGTCACTTCCATGGACGGTATCTGTTCTGTAGTTGTGTTTGATGTTGAGGCTGATTTTGGCCAGTCGGTTGATTTGCAGGTGCCAGTTGCCTCTGTAGTAGAGGCGAAAGCCACCGTGACAGCAGCTCCTCCAACTAAAGTGACAGCTCCTGCTCAACCCATTGTGATTGATATCGATGCTGAATCAGATTCGCCCCCGCCCATGGCCAAAAAGAAAAAACGCATTCAGCCAACACTTGTCGAGATGACAACTGCGGCCAGGGCAAGCTAGATTGATTGTTCACACAAAGCCGCACATGCTGAACCTTGACACACACACACTCGACAATATGGGTTGGAAAGAATCACGGGAGAAGAGACAGAAGCTAGCCGACGAGTCCGGGCTCAAGGAACGGTTTGGTGGTGGTGATAGTGGTGGCAGAAGCAAAACCCCAACAAAGATCCCATCCAACCCGTTGGCTGCGGCCATTCTTGGGTTGAGGTCAACCCCAGACGCGAACGACAAGAAGCAAAATACCAGCAACCAAAACGGCCAGCAAAGAGATCGAGGCGACCGTAATAGAGATCGCGACAGCAGAAGAGATGACCGAAGAGGCAACCGCAGAGACGAGCGAACCGATGGCCGAGATGATCGCAGAGACATCAAAAACAAAAATGACCGTGATACAAGGGGCCGTGGCCGCGATAATGCCGACACCAATCGGGATGGCCGTCGGGATCGCGACCGTGATCGCGAAAACGACCGGCCCTCTACGCGCCGCCGCGACCGATCGCGCTCGCGCTCGCGTTCGCCCGTGGCGCGGTCTGCTAGCTTTTCTGTCAAGTACGCCGCGAGTCCGCCTATTCTGCAGATCCGCAACCTCGAGCGCGGCACCACGGCCGAGGATGTCAAGACCGTGGTGGAGAATGTGGGCCGTGTCGCCGAGTGCCGAGTAAAGGACCTCAACTCAGGGACTTTGGCCGAGATTCACTTTACTAACCTTGCTGACGCCGAGCGCGGAGTGCGCACGTTCCACAACACTGTTGCCGATGGCCGCGAGATCTCCGCCCAGATCATTCGTGACTACACCATCACTTCGGGCACCTACATGACCTACACTGCTCCCAAGAAGAGTAGTAGAGTACGAGACGCACAACAACGTGCGGGTAGACGCTAGATTACATATGTATTATTTTGCTTGGTTCTTGAGCTCGAGTTTGCGGCGGGCGCGTAAAATCATATCCTGCTGCTGCTTTCTGAGCTGGGCTTGTCGCTGTGCAGAGTCGTTGGACCATTCCACCTGTTCCTTCTCCTTTTCTAGAATGTTGCGAGCTTCTTCCGAGTCTAGCTTGGAGTCGAGCCCGTATTGGCTGATCAGGCTAGCCTTGCTTGTTGTTGCTGTTGATGCTGTTGATGCTGATTGCACCGGAGCCCTGGCTGGAGCTTGTCTGGGGGTAGTAGCCTGGCTGGGTGTTGCAGAGCGAGACGTATTAGAAGACGGGGAAGCTCGAGACGGAGGCTGGGGCAGTGTTCCTGTGGACAGATACTTCTCCACTGTTTCCTCAACACTACCAGTACGCTCGAGATCATACCGTATTTGTTCTTGGCTGAGCGTAGGCCCAAGCGCCTGCACCACATCTATCATGTCCTGGGTGACCACCCGGCGTCTGGACGGGCGACTGGCATTGGCTCCTCCGGGTCGGCTGGAGCCTTGAGTGGTGGTAGGAGTGCTGGAGTTGAGATACCATCGGACTGCGACGTACGTGGCGGCCAACACCGCTACAACAGTGAGTGTCGATGTATCGGCCATCTCTCTTTTGCTGGTGCGGGGCGGGCTACGGCTTATGTAGTATAATCAGGTGGTGTAGGGTTTATCCGTGTGTCTTATACATGCAAGGGTACTCAGAGATGCTATACACTCTCAAGCTATCTTTAGCTGACGATGAAGCTGATTTTTTTTTAAATGTCCGGACATATGAATTTGCTTTGTTATTTTCTTTCTTTAGCAGATATTTTATATTTCAATGCCCCTATAAAGGAGATCCTACCTCTTCCTTCTCTCCTCCTCCTCCTCCTCCTCAGTATACTTAAAATGTAAACTTAAACTTTTCACCGTCGTCGTCGTCATGAGCAGAGAAGCGTTTGTGCCCAGCAACAACGCAGCGGCCGCGGCCGCCATCCCCAACTACACGACGTACGGTGTCCACTACATCTGTGCCAACTGTGCGTCAAAAGTCACCCTCAACAAAGGCGATCCCGTCCGGTGTAAGGAGTGCGGACACAGAGTGCTGTATAAGGAGCGCACCCGGCGTATGGGTAGGTCTCATTTTCAAGCCGATTTTCTTGAGCAAACTAACCAGTGCAATTCGAAGCAAGATAATAATATATTTATGCATTAGCAAGGCGCTCCCGCAGGTTGGCCACCTGTGGGTTGTCGTGGGTTAGTGGGTCCAGCCGGCGCAGAAGAAACTGCCTCGATTCAGGGAATCGAAGTGTTTCCAAGGCAAGAAGCCCTTGGTTTGTTAGCTGAAGGATCACATGGGGCTCGTCAAGATGATTCTTGACGAAATCAATAAATAATGTTGTCCTTTCTCGGTCGATCCGACACTCATCTCGCATCCTGTGCAGGAGTAAGTGTATTCCGTCGCTGTCGACTTCAGGAACTTCTGTAATCACAGGTACCTGTGGTTGTGGTTGTTGTTTGATTGATGCTACCGAATCCAGAGAGAACCTTGGACCTCCTTCACCAATGTACTCCGCGTCGACCTTGCGCCGAAGTCGTCTCCAGATTCTGCGTCGAACAAACGAACGGTACCATCGATGCGATCCGTGCCATACTCCACTTCCAAACGACCACGCATACCTCCAGCCCTGGTCATCCACATCTCCACTCATGTCCACATACCACGAGTGCCACATCCACACCCACGAATTATCCGGAACAGTGTAGTCACGCGGCCCTCCGGCAATGGGCGTGCCGGTGTCTGTAGACCACCTTGACGGATCCCACGGAAGCAGTGACTTGTCGCTAAAGTAGGGGTACCCAAAGAAAAACCACCCGCGCTGGTTCTCAATGATCGTATCCATGCCAATGTACTGCGGCCCACTGATGGTCTGCAGCAGCTTCTCGTCCGTCACTGCTATAAGGTCGTCGGCCACCGCCAAAGAAAGCGGTGCATCAGATCGAGCAAACTTCTTGAACGCCCCGCGCCGGATTCGGGGCTCATTGATGACTTGCGATAGATCATAAACGCGAGACTGAAGGCGAGAAATGTTGCTGCGATACCGACTCTGGGGTGTGTTGCTGGGCTCCAATTCAAACAACGAACTCTCCTCTGATCCAATCGAGTCGGTCAATCGCGCTGCACCTGGAACAGTGAGATGTGTTGTATCTGATAACCTGTTTGCGCCATCCGAAACCTGCGACGGCGACGCCCGCCCACTCATCTATCTCCACACTTGGGTAAACTGTTTGTCTGGGTAAAAGAAAGACGCAAACTCAATTGCTTCAGGGCTAGGGTTCCGCCCCATATATCCGCGTGGACAGAATGACCGGTGCGTCTATAGGGGTATCGTTGCGGTCTGTTTCGGTTGACTCAATCTTGGACACAGCGTCTTGCCCACCAATGACCTTGCCAAAGATGGTGTGTTTGCCGTCGAGCCATGGCGCAGGCGACGTGGTGATGTAGAACTGAGACGCGTTGGTGCCGGGCCCTGCATTCGCCATGCATACAACAAACGGCTGTGCATGGGTGTATTCGGGATCGATCTCGTCGGCAAATGGCTGACCCCAGATGCTGACTCCTTCGCCTCCCTCGGTGGGTTTGCCTGCCTGGATAAGCAAACCTTTGACCACGCGGTGAAACCGGCTGCCGTCGTAGTACTCTTGCTTGCAGTGTTTAGTAAAGTTTTCCACGGCCTTGGGGGCGACTGTGGGGAACAACTCTAGGACAATGTCTCCAGCTGATGTGTGAAGGGTTGCTGTTTGTTGGTCACTTGAGACATCTTTCGCGGCATTCGACGTATCGGTATCTTTCGCGGCATTCGATGTATCGACGACATCGTTTTTATGGGGTAGACTAGCGAGTGTCTCATTGTTCACGTCCCGCCCAGAATTGACTATCTGCTCATGACTATACTTGAACAAATACAGTCTATTCTTGCGGAAGCCAGTTGCACATAGCATGGGAGAGCCACACAGTCCCAAGTTTAGAAACCTCACTGGCTCGTCTTTACCCAGAAGCAGCCGACACTCATGCGACACAATATTCACCACCTTGATGCCCAGCATTGTTGCGTATAGCACAAAGTTGCCAGACTCGTCGAATATCACATTGCGCTTGCGCATGGCGCCTTTGACCTGCTCCACCTGTTTTTCCACAACCAGCCTCTGGTCAAAATCCCGAGGCTGATACACGCTTTTGCCGAGCTCATGGTTTTGGCCAGCCTTAGTGGTGCTCTCGTCGATTTCGGCCATGAGTTTTCCCGAAGCAAAGTCAAACACACGCACAGAAAAGTCTGCACTAAAAATGGCAAACTTGGTGCCGTCGTTGCTCACGGTAAGACTCAGTGGCCGTGCCTTTTTGAGACTGCAAAGGTCCGTGTCTTCTTTCTTGATTGGGCCGGTATCGGCGCTCCAGTACTCAATTGTGCCATTGATGTCTGCCGACACCATACACTTGTGTTGGGCATTGTACGCTAGCTGGTTGACGGGGAACTTGTGCAAAGTCTTGGCTTGCTTGGTGGAAAAGTCCTTGGCACTCACAAAGTACACTTGGCTGGTATGAGAGTCGGAAACAGCAAAAAGCCCCGGCTCGTGCGCACTACTCACACACAAGGGTACAAAGGGCACTTCAATCGTCGCCTCGAGTTTCGCCGAGTTCCCTTCGTCTACTCCAAACACTTTGACGGTTTTGTCATCGCTGATTGACGCAACCATATGTCCGTCCGATGCAAATGCTAACCGCTTGACTGGAATGTTATCGTGTGCTTTGAACGAGCCCAATTGCTTCAAACTCGAGTCGCCTGCTCTTCTCCATAGTTTCACCACCCCGTCCACCGATCCACTAGCAATCGTGTCACCGTAGCATACAACCACTGCGACATAGTCGCGGTGCATATATGAGCGACAATACCACTCGCCATTGGGGATCTTTTGGAGAAACTGCCGTTCATGCTTCAGCCGCTTGCGCGGGGCCTGGACACTGACATCACTAGCCTCGCTTTCACTCTCACTGTTGGCCTCAGACGATTCGCTGTCATTGTCCATACCAATTCCACTGGAAATTTCATCGTCGCCAGAAGACAATTCGTCTCCGGCGTCGTTTCCATCGCTCGGATGTTTTCGATGAACCGCGCGTCGCTTCATATCAGACAACAACCCTATACCTTGAGTTACCTTGAGTTACACTTAAAAGTCACCGTATTTAATACATGATTCGTTATAATAATATGCACCGGATCCGCATTTAGCAAGATAATTGTCTATCACGATAATGGCCATACCTGTCGGTAGGATGCAGCTGCAGGTGGAACCATTCCCTGCTGTGCGGCCATATGTGCAGGCACAAACCGCTGGGGTTGAGACTGAGGTCCTCCTGCTTGAGGAGGAGGAGGAGGAGGAGGAGGAGGAGGAGGAGGATGAGGGGCAGCAGGGCCGGCTTGCTGCAGTTGAGGTGAAGTAGACGCGCCTGCTGCAACATGTACTGGGGGGCCTCTCATGCCTGCAGGAGTGGGTCCTGGGCCAGCAGAAACATGTGGCGGCACGCCTACTCCTGGGGGAACCGAGACTAACGCTCCTCCTGGTGGACCACCGTTACCGTTGATATATTCGTCCATGAGCAACTCTTGGGGCAGAGGAACGCCACAGTCTTTGTGACTGCGTAGAATGTCCTTCAATGCAGCCAACTGGCCATGAAGCATGGCGTTTTGGTGAATGAGTTCGTCGTTTTGGGCGCTGACACGTTCCACCTTATCTTCGAGACTGGCAAGCCACTGCTTTTTGCGCTGGCGGCACTTGAGCGCAGCAATGCGGTTGCGCTCCAAGAAGTTCTTGCGCTTCTCTTCTTCGGTCATAGGCTTGGAGTTCTTGCCAGAGGTATTATCGGGGTCTGCACTTTCTTCCTTGACTGGGTCGGCCGCCTTGGCATTGGCAGGTTTATTATCTTTCTTGGTTTGGGAGCGTTTGTTGGGTCGTTTGTTAGAAGGGGCCTTTTCTGCGGATTCTCTACGGGGTCGTTTCTGGCCTGCGGTGGAAGATGCAGAGGATGAGGCCGAAGATGACGAGTGGTTCCGCATGGGAGGTTGTGATTGTTGTGATTGATGCTGCTGTGTCTGGGTTTCCGACGGTGTCTGAGACTGTGTCTGAGACTGTGATTGTTGTGTCTGTACTTGAGGCTGAACAGGTGTCACCCCAAGATTGGACTTGGGCCGGCCTTGGCTCAGCATGTACAGTCCATCAACGGCCGGGTTATTATCTGTTGGTTGTTGCTTCCATAGACCGTGTTCTGGGTTGAGACCGAGAATGGCTGCTGTTGCTGGACCAGGATTGGGAAACATGCTACCACTACCGCCAGGCGTTAATCCGGTGCGAATCAAGTGGTCTCCATTCTCATTCTGCGGCCCTTGCAATAAAGCAGGAGACAGAGGACCCGACTTGAGGCTTCCGTCCCATTCGGTAGGGTCTACTCCGCCATGACCAGGATGAGCTTGGCCAGGAATTAGCGAATTGGGCGACTCAAGAGCGGCCACAGGAGGCAAGAGATGCCTCCGACCTCCCGGAGTGGCGACAAGTTGACCTCCTACACCACTAGAAATAACACGGACGCCAGGAGGAAGCGATGGCTTCTGCTTGGGAGACTTTTGAGGTTCGTTCAGTTGAGGATGCTGCTGTTGCTGGCTCCCGGCCTGGGGCTGAGACTGGGGTTGGTGCTGGGAAGACGCATTTGAGGCGTGACCGGAGCCCGACCCATCAACGACAGACGACTTTCGCGAGTCGCCATGAGCAAACGACTGCTCGAAAGGGTTGGGTTCCAAATCAAACTTGTTTTTGGAGTCGTCCATTCTGGTTAGCCATGGTGCTGGTGTGTGCAGTGTGGACACCGACGTCATCCGAGGGTGCAAGGTACGTCATCGAACTTACCTGGAGCTGCTCGGCAAACTCTGTTTCAATGTTCACGCGAAAGACAATCTCGATGCCTAGTGATTTCTGGGATCCCAAGACGCGACAAAGCTATGTTTTGTGATCCCGCGTGTTCCTCTGGTTGTTGAAGCTGGTGTTGCAAATGAAAGATTAAAGGGTCGAGCGGTGACGTAACCCGGCAAAATCCATGGGTTGCTAGCAGGGTAACCGTTCGACCCGGGGCTACCGCGCCGCAGACGGCGCGCCGCTCCTGGTGTGGCACTTAATCATTGCTTAGTCACACTTCCTCCCCCCTTTGTCCTTTGTCGTCGTGTGCTTGTTGCCTGATAATCAATCTCACCATACGGCTACAAGTCAAACATTCCCCACATTAAGCCCCGAAAACGCAGGCTAGCTAGCCAGTAGAATTGAGGCTCTTGAGGGCTTTGGCTGTGAGTGTTGGCTCGTACATTGCTTTTGCTCTTTGTGTACAGATACTGTTCATAGTCTAACTACAAAAATAACAATAAATTTTTCAGCGTACCTTGGTGTCGGGCTCGGCCGGCCGAATTGGGTCCACGATAATAGGTCGTCCGAGATGTACGGCTCAAAAATGAGGACTCGGCCGCACGTTAACCTTGCCGACCCTGTGCCGAGGCAGATAATAGAGTATGACAGCAGGAGACAAAGGTAAAAATGGGTCATAGTTGGGATGAGGTATTTTGAATATTTCGTTCAAAAACTTGCATGAAAAAGCAATTTATTGTTCGCAATAGGCGCACGCATGTCGGACAAACGCATTCGGCCGAGGATTTTGGAGCAAGTTGTCTAGAGATTCTGGAGAAATCGAGGCTCTCCGCCTAGCCCGCCCTAACCCAATGCCCCGACTCGGCCGTCCCCCCCACAATTACTCACCAGCCTATAAAAGCATGAAACTCTTGTCTCCTCGGTGACACAGCACTAACCCAATACCATGGCCAAGTACGACGTTACCAAAGAAGACCAGCAATTCCAGGCTGAGGTCGCCGAGATCACCAAGTGGTGGAGCGAGCCCCGCTGGGCCCAGACCAAGCGTGTGTATACTGCTGCTGAAATTGCTCAGAAGCGTGGAACCCTCAAGATGAGCTTCCCCTCGTCCCAGATGGCCGACAAGCTGTTTGCTGCTTTGACTGAGCACGACAAAAATAAGACTGCCTCGTTCACCTACGGGGCTCTGGACCCTGTCCAGGTTACCCAGATGGCTCCTTACCTCGACACTGTGTACGTGTCGGGATGGCAGTCGTCGTCGACGGCTTCGACGTCCAATGAGCCGTCGCCTGATCTTGCCGACTATCCTATGGATACTGTGCCCAACAAGGTGGAGCACCTGTGGTTTGCTCAGCTTTTCCATGACCGTAAGCAGCGCGAGGAGCGTATGGGTCTGACTGCTGAGCAGCGCAAGAACCTGCCCTACGTCGACTACCTGCGCCCCATTGTTGCTGATGCCGACACTGGACACGGAGGTCTGACTGCTGTTTTCAAGCTCACCAAGATGTTTATTGAGCGTGGAGCCGCTGGAATCCATATCGAGGACCAGGCTCCTGGTACCAAGAAGTGCGGACACATGGCCGGTAAGGTTCTTGTGCCTGTTCAGGAGCACATTAACCGTCTGATTGCCATCCGTGCGTCGGCAGATGTGTTCAACTCGAATCTGCTTGCTGTTGCCAGAACCGACAGTGAAGCTGCGACTCTGATCACTTCGACCATTGACTTTAGAGATCACTACTTTATTGTGGGATCCACCAACCCAGACTGCCGCCCTCTTGTGGACGTTATGGTTGAGGCTGAGATGCGCGGTGCCTCTGGTGCTGAGCTCGCCAAGGTTGAGGCCGACTGGACCAAGAATGCTGGACTCAAGCTGTTCCACGAGGCTGTCATTGATGCCATCAATGCTGGCCATGCCTCCAACAAGAAGCAGCTCATTGAGCAGTTTACCAGCCAGGTTGGACCCCTGACTAACACCCCCCACTCCAAGGCCCGCGAGCTTGCCAAGAAGATTCTCGGACGTGACATCTACTTTGACTGGGAGAAGCCCCGTGTCCGCGAGGGATACTACAAGTACCAGGGAGGCACCCAGTGTGCTGTGATGCGTGCCCGTGCCTACGCTCCCTACTGTGACCTCATCTGGATGGAGTCCAAGCTGCCCGACTACAAGCAGGCCAAGGAGTTTGCTGAGGGCGTCAAGGCTGCATGGCCCAAGAAGTGGCTGGCGTACAACCTGTCTCCTTCGTTCAACTGGAACGCCGCCATGAGCACCGACGACCAGCGCACCTACATTGACCGTCTGGCCAAGCTTGGCTACGTGTGGCAGTTTATCACTCTTGCTGGTCTGCATACCAACGCGCTTGCATCGCGCACCTTTGCCCAGGGTTACTCCCAGATTGGCATGCAGGCTTACGGCCGTGATGTTCAGCAGAAGGAGATTGAGAGCGGCGTTGATGTCGTCAAGCACCAGAAATGGTCTGGAGCCGAGTACATTGACAACATTCTTAAGATGGTCACTGGAGGTGTTACCTCCACTGCTGCCATGGGTGCTGGAGTCACCGAGGACCAGTTCAAGTCCAAGGCATAAATTATTGTATCTAGTGAATTACTTACGTTTGGCTACTACGCAACAGCTCGCTGTGGTGCAGGTTTGTTTTTCTGTCGAAATGTCATTTTAAGAGAGTAAGCCGTACTCTCATCACCATTTCTTGAGCCGTTCTCATCGCCTTTTTTGTAAAGCCGTACTCAAGTGGACCCAACTACTGAATAACCGTAATAACCTAACCTCCGTTGGGTGACATCATCGGATAAATTGAAATATTCCGGCCCACCCTGGTCCATTTCCACATCATCATTATCATGTCACTCAATTGGACTGAAGCCCATCAACGCTACAACCCACTCCGCAAATCATGGGTGCTGTGCAGCCCTCATAGAACCCAGCGTCCTTGGCAGGGACAGCAGGAAGGTCCTCAAGTAGACAAGCGTCCCCAATACGATGAAAAGTGCTACCTATGCCCTGGCAACAAACGGGCCCAGGGGGAGGCCAACCCCAAGTACGAAACCACCTATGTGTTTACAAATGATTTTGCGGCGGTCAAGCCTGCAGCTGACCTTGGCTCCAACTTTTCCAGCAGCGTCCAGGGAGACGAGCTGTTCAAAGCCCAGCAGGCCACTGGACGGTGTGTAGTGATCTGCTTTAATCCGCGTCACGATCTGACGCTTGCGCAAATGACGCAGCCCGAGATTCTTAATGTGATCAAGGCGTGGCGCGAGGTGTACGCCGGAGCCTGCGAGGACCCCGAGATTGCATACTGCCAGATCTTTGAAAACAAGGGAGCCGCTATGGGCTGCTCCAACCCGCATCCCCATGGACAGGCGTGGATGACATCCATCATTCCCGAGGAGCCGGCCATTGAGCACAAGTGCATGGCCGAGTACGAGGAGTCACACCAGGGCCGTGGGCTGCTCGAGGAGTACGTAGTGCAGGAGTTAGAAAAGTCGAGCCGCGACACGGATGGATCTCAAAACCGCATCATCGACACAAATGACTCGTTTGTGGCGATGGTGCCATACTGGGCAACCTGGCCGTTCGAGGTCATGGTTGTCAGCAAGCGTAAGGTCGGCAACGTGCTGCAGCTGTCCGAGAAGGAACAAAAGGACTTTGCGTCTATTCTGAAGAAGGTCGCTGTGCGCTACGATAATCTGTTTGAGTGCTCATTCCCATACTCCATGGGTCTGCACCAACTGCCGGCCAACGCCAAGGAAGGGCCCGAGCACCTGCACGTGCATTTTTACCCACCGCTGCTGCGTTCTGCCACTGTCAAGAAGTTCCTTGTGGGCTTTGAGATGATGGGCATGCCTCAGCGTGATATCACTCCGGAGCAGGCGGCCGCCAGGTTGCGTGCCCTCGACTCGGAGAAGCACTACCTTGATAAGATCTGATGTATTATAATATAGCATAGATGATTTGTTGTACTATTGATACTGTTACTTTTTGCCCTTGCATGGCATCGGAGATGCCGCCCCTGAACTTATAAAACCATGGGGTAAGTCCGGCTTGGCACTGATCTTTGGAATGCATCAAAGAGCAGCGTTATCGGCCCATCCCTGGTATTCAGAGTTTCAGACTGTCTGAGGGGTACGGTTACACACTTCGTGCTGCCCTGCGTAACCGTATTCTGCCAACATGTCCTTAGCAGCGGTGCAGGACCGAACTCAAGAGTTTCGGTCGTGCGTCAACTCTGTCGCCAAGACACAAAATAGAGCAGGCCATGGAATCAAACAACAACAATCGCCAGGAGGTGCATCAAGCTCCCGAAGCGAGTTCTCCCTGAGAGCGTCTCACATTGCAACAGACATCTCCGAGACAACAGCCCTTCTCCAGAAACTGGCCCGGCTAGCCCAGCGAAAGCCCATGTACGATAGCAATCCCAAGGAGATTGCCGACCTAACCACCGTCATCAAGCAGCGCGTCAACAATATCAACCAGAGCATTGCCGGTCTCAAGCAGTTTGCCGCAACCCAGTATGGTAGTGGCGCAGCGTGGGGACGACCTAAAAACGAAGCCCATCTCAAGGAACACTCCAACAATGTCGTTGTGATGCTCCAGGGAAAGCTCGGGCATGTCACCGAGGGGTTTGCCGAGGTACTCGAGACTCGGTCCAAGAACATGATGGCGTCACGAAATAGAACAGAGCACTACCTCAGTGCAGGCAGCACCCATACCAACCCTCCAGCGCCAATGGCCGCAGGACCACAAGAATCAAACCCGCTGTATGGGTCATCGGCTCGAAGCATGAACAAATATAATAGTAGCCTCACCAACAGAAGCAATCGCAGCTCGGGCGACATTTCTCGACCCAATTCCCGTGGATCGGCCAAAGCCCACGTCTACGCAGAAAACCCCTACTCGGCGCAGTCTCTGGATAATAACAACGACCAAGACGACGCAGAGTTCCTCACCATCCCACAGCAGGAGCAGACCATGGCGTTGCTGGAAGAACAGCAGGATACATACCTGAGCAGCCGTGGCACTGCAGTCGAGGCCATTGAATCCACGATCCAGGAACTCGGGTCCATCTTCTCGCAGCTCGCACAGATGGTGGCAGAACAGCGCGAGACCGTCCAGCGAATCGACGCAAACACAGAGGACATCAGTCTCAACGTGAGTGGCGCCCAGCGAGAGCTGCTCAAGTACTATGCCCGCATCTCCAGCAACCGGTGGCTCATGATCAAGATCTTTAGCATTGTGATTTTCTTTTTTCTCATCTGGGCGCTTGTGGCTTAATATATTATTTATCGTTAGATTGTGTTGACGACTACTACCCCATAGTCATCTCCTCCTGCAGCCGACGAAGCTCCTCGTCCTCGTCATCCTCGGTTTCGGCCGGCTCTTCGTGTGGCCGCTCCTTCTCGGCTCCAGGAAGATTATGCTGAGGAGCGTTGCCCACATGCGTCATCTTAGCATCCAGCTCCTCCCGCTCAAGTTCATCCAGCTCCTCATCAAGCTCGTCTTCGTCGAGCTCGTTGCCAAGCGGCCGGGTCATGGCCTCGCTCAGCTCATTGCCAAGTGCAATCTGGTCTCGAATATCATCCATAGTAGCATCCACTTTATCAATATTCATATTGCCGTGGATCTCCTTCATAGCCGCTGCTCCCTTGGCCATAGTACGAAGCATCTCAGAGTTGACCTTGGAATCCTCAATAGCATAGAGTTGTTGCTGTAGCTTCTCCTGTTGACCTTGGGTTGCCTCAAGCTGCTGTTCGATCTGCTTCTTCCGGCGAAGAGCCAGCTTGGCCCGCTGTTTGTTGGTTGTGACGTACTGCTTGGCTTCCTTTTCTTTCTCCTCCATCTGATTCATCAGGTGTCGTTGCCTCTTTTCGAGCATTTCTATTTTCTCACGCATGTCCACAATGGCCTCTTTGGCGACATCCTTGCGGCCGCCGCCGCCACCACTGAACCATTTCCACATGATGGATGGATGTACTGTGGCGGTTGGTTGTTTGGTATCACACAAGCCCCGTATAACTATATCAGCAACTCTAGGGCTTTTGCCGCATGGTCATCTGCCCAAGTCCCACACTATCGCTCGCTCACAAACTCATGTCCCATGCAGTTCTGGATACTCTTCCATATATAGATCCAGTGCCGACACAAGACTTGCTGGTTCATGCAAACAATCTGATTGAAGAAGAGCTGAAAAATGTCGACCAGACTTCTCTCCATCCCGAAGTTAAAGCTACAAGCACATCGTTTCTAACTACAGCTGCCGAGAATGAGCTCGAACGAGTAGGCGCGGCCAAAAAATTGGACGCTATCGATATTGCGCGCTACTCAACTGATCCAAAACTGCAAGGAGTTGCGCTGCAGTATCAACTGGCCCGCCAGGATCAACTCAGTCTGATGGAAAAATACAGTTTAGAGCAATGGACGACCTGTAACGAGGATATGCAGCGCGAACTTGAGACTCTCGAAAACCGGCTTGTCTCGGCGCAGTCTCAGTTGCATTCAATAAATGCCGCTCGCAAACGAACCCAGCAATCAGGCAATCCTCTACTGACGTACCTTACTAACCAGCGGCACCAGCTGCTTGAGTCTCTTGTGGACACAAACATTGAGCTGGAGCTGCAAAAACGTAAAAAGCTTCGCATTCAATAAAATAATTGCATCTTTCAACAAAAATTGATTCGACCCAGGATCGAACTGGGGACGTTCTGCGTGTTAAGCAGATGCCATAACCAACTAGACCATCGAACCGGTTTCTGAAACTTCAGAGGCCCAGATTCGTCCAGATCGTAGTCTCCTCTTGCAAGGATAGATCACGTGCGTTGACGTGAGAACACGTGACCAGAAATTGGTCACCACTTTCAAAAGTATATTGTACAGGCCGGGGATTCGTTGCAGTTCTATCTATTAAAGAACTATCTATTAAAGCTCGTGACATAGACAAACACGCCAACCCCGAGCTAGCTCCAGCAATATTAATACGGAAATGGCCACTCCTTTTTGTGCAGAACCCACCAGTTCAATCCCTGGCAGTTTATCAAGCACAGTGAACCACATCCATCTTACCAAACATCATAGTACTTCACCTAGCTAGCTTCATCTCCTCATCTCCAACTGACGGCCAGTCAATTTCAAGTCAAGACCATCTCGACGGCACCCAGCCCTAGCCCTGCCCAGTTATCACCCCGGAAATTTACAGCCCACCACCACATGTCTGACAATCCTGCAAACAGTTACGCAGGGGCGCCATTGGCGCAGACCGATCTAACGTCGCTGCTGAAAAACATTTCCAAGACCCCGCGAGTGTCGCAGTCTTCATCATCAACCCTTGATCCTGCTCCACCACCTGACCGTAGCTCATTGTATGAGCCACCACCGTCCCTACCTGGGAACCAAGGCTACTATGCCCCACCTGTACCTGTACCGGACCGGTCGTCTACTTTGAACGAACCACAACCACCTGCATCTTATAAGTCTAACACTGGATCTGGAGCTGCATCTGCATCTGGATCCGGTCCTCGACGAGGAGGCGGCCGTGATGCGCCGTTTTATCCTGATGACAATCTTGCCGAGAGAACTCTTTTTGTGTCCAATATGCCTGATTCCGTGACCCGCCGCGATGTCAAGCAGGTGTTTGAGTCGTATGGTGTCATTGAGTCGGTCCACATTTCGCGCAACACCGTCACCGGTACGCCATTTTGTTTTCTAGCGTTTGAGCAGGCCCGTTGCGTTGATGCCGTCATCGACGACCGAGTCAACGGAAAATCCTTCTATATGGGCGATAAGCGCTTGTCTGTAAGCAGAAGAGAGCGTAAGCGTCCTGGATCTGATAGTGGCAGTGCCAACCGGGGTTACCCCAGTCAAGAAACCTCATCCTATGGTGGTGGCGGGCGTCACAACTCTGGCTCGTTTGGAGGTGATCCAGCCGTTGTTCAGGTATATGATGTTCCTTCTGATTGGCATCTTGGCCATCTAATGGAGCGCATTTTGTCGTATGGGCCCGTACGCAACTCCGTATTTCAATGGGATAATCAGGGCCACTGGCAAGGATTGGTTGAATTTGAGAGTTACGACAGCGCAGACAGGCTGTCAAAAGAGTCCTTGTACTTTGCCCAAAAACGCATCAAAATTACCATATCGGATATGAAGTCAATCCCATATACTGGTCTCGCCCCGCCCTCTTCTAGTGGTGGTGGAGGAGGAGGAGGGCAATACCGCTCAAACAAAAGACGCCGCGACAACTACTAATGAATAAATATATTAATGTACATGTTAGTTTGCTGATTTGTTCAGAGGATCCACCATCTGGTCAAGAAACCGCTGGCGAACCCTAATCGAGGGCTCGCCATAGGCAATCGAAAACATTTCCAGCAGTGGAGGATGGCCAATATACGAGTTTAAGCTGTCTCGTTGGACATTGGTGAGCCATTCTTGTCTTGTAGTATCAGCGTTTCCGAGTCCTATGAACCGCCTTTGCTGTAGCTCGTATTTGTTTTGTCGTTCTCTGTCGGCCATCTCTTAGTAGTAGTATGTTTAATGAAATATGCTAGCCGCAGTCAACCCAACACAACTTGCCTGCTGAGGAGGGGTTGTTGTAGAATGAGTGAGACCAATTACATCACAGACGACCTTGTGACCGCGTGGCCAGAGTCTCGAGACAGCTTGTACGTCATATGTTTATATTTCAATTCCGTCCGACGATTCTAACCAGCCTCGAATCTTTACAAGATGCAGATATTTCAACATTAACAAACGTTTACACCGAGGCATTTGGCCGGTTGACAGACGAGAGCATAGAGCAGGAGACTTGCTCTGAGATCTTAAGGAGTGTCATTGAACTGGATTCTACTACAAACGAGCGCGTGTTGCTTGCAACACTCGGCGTGCTACCACATGATCCAAAGTATGGTGCTGTAGTCAAGCACCTCAACATTGAGGAGGCCACTTTGATACGGTACCTTGATGTGCCGCTTCTCGTTGAGATGGAGCTGGTGGACGCGACCTTTGAAAGACGGATCACGAAAGCAAACACGAATCTCTACTATAAGCAGAAACGATTCAACCTGCTACGCGAAGAGTCGGAGGGCTTTGCCAAACTGATCCTAGAGCTTACGACTGCCCCAGGCCTAGGATCTTCGGAAGCAACCATCAATGCCACGGCTCGCAACATTGAGAGTCTTATTGGGTATTTTGATCTAGACCCCGTTCGGTCGTTGGATATTTTTCTCGATATTATGAGCGACAATCTCGCCAACGACTGTGACTTTTACCTGCAAGTACTTAGGAATTCCCCATGGTGGCCAAAACAAACAAGCAATAAGAACCCTGGCAGCGCCATGCAACAGCTCCTATCGGACGAGAAGGGTCCAGTTTCGTTTAGTGAGCTAGCCGAGGGAGGTAACCACGTTGCTGCTCAGATTCTCGGGTTCAAGCTGCAAAACTTACATAAACGGGACATTCCATCTGACCAGGTGTGCCACCTGACGGCGGTTCTTGTGCGAGAAGGGTTCATTGCGTTTGGCGACATTTGTCCCTATATTTCACCAGCCGACACTGACATGGACGAATGGATGACCAAATGGAAGAAGGAAATGGACGACAAGGCGTTTGCTGCAAAGGCATCTGCTCTAGCACTAGCAGCCCCTCTTGCCGACGACAACCCCAACGGCATGTCGGCGGCATCTGGAGCGTCCACGCCGTTTCCTCAAACCACTGCAAACACCACCACCGCAACCACCACCGAACCTGTCGAGCCGTTAAAGGACGTCTTCAAGTACCAAAAGGCGGGCATTCTGTACGCGCTGCTGGCAGTTGGAGCAGTCAGACCGGCGTTGTTCATGATGACCCGATACCCGTTTATCAGCAACTCATACCCGGATGTTGCGGCCATGGTCCATCGCATATTTGGCCATGCTATAGAACCACTCTATGCTAAGGCAGTGACACGTCCCACCACTGGTATAGGATTGGGGCAACGGCCAAAACCAACAACAGCCAACAGAGATACCGAACTGGTGATTCCTCACGCCTTGTCGGCGACTCCCACGCTTGATCCATACGAAAAAGCAGATAAACTTGGCGCTCCATGTAAGTTCTATTACGACCGGTGGACGTCTGAGCTCACGCAAATAGACACTGTGGAGCAGCTCGAGAAGCTCTCGTATGGACTACTCAAGTTCACCAATGGGCTTATTGGTGAAGACGCGCAGCTTATGAGCAAACTCGCCCAGATTGGAGTACACTACTGCCACGAAGACGAACTGGCTGCCGAGGAGTTTTGGCAGGAATACTTTCGCCAGTTTATCCTAGCGGGTATCTCGCTACTGGGACCCAATTTTCCCGTGGTCAACGACGTGAGCAAGCTGATGCAGTGCTTTCCACTAGAGGCTCGATACTCAATGTACGGCGAGTGGTCGGCAGTACTGTCGCGCACGTCGCCACATCTCAAACTAGCAGTCTCGAAAGCCGAAAAAGACACCAAGGACATTCTGAAGCGGCTATCGAAGCTGAACGTCAAGCAAATGATGCGCAAGCTCACCAAGGTATCGTGCTTCAACCCGGTGACCAGCTTTACTGTGTTTATCAGCCAGGTGGAAAGCTATGACAACCTGGGAGACTTGGTAGTGGAAGCCGCGCGGTACTTTCCTGCTCTAGGATGGGACGTGCTGCCGTATGTTGTCTTGTCTCAGCTGACATCTGGACGAGGCACGCAACAGGTGAATGGGATGACTGACCGTAAGTGGATCCAGTCGTTGTCAAGTTTCACAGCCAAGTTGTGCCAAGAGTACGCAGCTATGGACCCGACGCCCATTCTTCTGTATCTGGTGAAGCAGCTTCACACTGGAGACAGCACGCACGTTTCCATGTTCCGCAGCCTGCTACTTGAGATGGCCAGCATTGCGCAGCTCTCGAACTTGACCATGGCGCAGGTCGAAGGGTTTGGAGGCGGACCCAAGCTCCGCAGCCTCATGGCCACGACCATTGTCAACAAGCGACGTGCCGCCGACGAGCCGGCACGACGACTGCTCAGCTCAATCTGCAACCTCAATGTGGCCTGTGAGCTGTTTGTTGGGCTGGCGCGCATCCAGGCAACCTTTATGTACACAGTTCCAGAGGAATTTGCGTACCAAAAGGTCATGGGGCATAGGTACGACGAGTTGACGCATATCTTGAACCAGTACATTGAGCTGATTGTGGACTACATGGACGAATCGCTGTTTGAAAACAGCTTTGCGACCATCCCACAACTGTGTGGTACGTATGGCGTTCCGGTCAGCTGGGCATTTGCTCTGTGGCGCATGCACCTGGGCACCACCTTGCGAAAGTCCGATTCTAAGCCGGTTCTGGAACCAATTATCGACGCAGTCACATCAATTATCCCCAACAAGACTGTGTGGCAGTATCTTGATCCTGCATTCTATGTCAACTTCTGGCAGCTCTCGCTCTACGACATTCATTACCCGGAGATCAGGTATACCGAGGGAGAGCAGAAACTGCAGGACCAGGTGGGTGTGCTGGAGACGCAGCTCGAGGCGGCGATTGAGAAGCGCGAGCCCGAGTTTATCCTGCGGCCATTGAGGCGCGAGATCCAGCGCCTGACGACCCTGAAGAGCGACATGAAGATTGAGAGCAAGCGCCACAGCCTACATCACAACCGGTGTGTCAAACGCCTGGAGCAGCAGGCCCAAGCGTGGTTTCCTAAGGATGACGAGAAGCGGAAGGACCAGGTTGTGTACTACCTCAACCAGTGCATACTACCGCGGTGTATTCTATCGCCCATGGACGCTGTATTCTGTGCTAGATTTGTATGGACGCTGCACGGACTTGGGTGTGCGAATTTCAGCACTCTTACCTTTTTTGACAAGTTATTCACTGGAGGCTATGTGCAGTCGGCCCTGAGAACGTGCACGCTGTTTGAGGCGGAAAATTTTGGCATGTTTTTGAATGTCGTCATTGAGCACCTGGAGAGATGGCGGTCCGACAAGATGGTATACCTTCGCGAGGCGCTTGGGTACAGCGGAGAAATGTCGCTGCCCGGGTTCATCTTCAACGTGAGCGAGAACACTTCGCTGGACTATGACATGTTCCGAACGGTTCTGGAAAAGTGGCATGCCAAGCTCACACAGACGCTGGAGCAATGTCTCGGCAGCAGAGACTACCTGCACCGACAGAATGCCATTATCGTGCTCAAGAACGTGGTTGGCGTGTTTCCCGCCACTCAGAACCTGGGCTGGCAGATCTACGACAAGATGGAGTATCTCAAGCAGCACGAAGAGCTTGCCGACCTCAAGCTATCGGCCACCGCTCTATTTGGCCACATTGCTCGGAGATCGAAAGACTGGATTCCTGTGTACGAGTTCCGGAGTGTCAGTGACGAGCGCAAGAGTCTGGAGATTGCGCTTGCAGAAAAGCGGGCTGAACGAATGAACCCAAGGCGGTCGGTGACTCCTGCTATACCTGCCATTGCAGCGGCAAAGAACACAGCAGTGGAGTCCGGGGCCAAGTCGCCTGCCCGGACGTCCGACAAGAATGACGAAAACAAGGTCCCTCGAAGGGGTCCTAGGTTTGCCGACCTGAAGGATGGCGCTGATGACCGCCGGAAGCGATCCCCAGAAGTCAATGGTGGCGCCAGTACTCTTCCTGCACCGCCTCGAGCTAGTTCGTCCAGGTTGCGCGAGGAGAGGGCCGATTCGCGGATCCGAGAACAAGCAAAGGAGCGCGAACGAGAGAGAGAGCGGGAGAAGCGTCTGTCTGACAAAGAACCACCAGCACCAAGAGAGCGGGATCGTGATCGTGAACGTGAAAGAGACCGTGACCGTGCAAAGAGGCCAGAGGGTGGTCGTGAAGTTGACAGGGCTCGTGAGCGCGAGCTTAGAGACAGGGAGAGAGAGATCCGAGCCGAGCGTGAGCGTGAAAAAGAAAAGGAGCGCGAGCGTGAACGTAATCGCGATCGTGATAGAGGAGGACGCCGTGCTCGAGGAGGAGCAGGAGCAGGAGGAAGTGGTGGTGGTGGTCGAGACTCGGCCAATTCGACACCTCTTGGTAGACGCAGTGGCAGCTCACACCCCGGTTCTCCAAGGTTACCCAATATTCCTGAAAAGCCTCAGCCATCGAGGGAACTGGAGAGGGAGCGAGACCGCGAACGACCAAGAGATAAAGACAAGGTTCGAGACCGTGAGCGAGACCGGACTCGAGAAAGAGACAGAGACCGGGACCGAGACAGAGACAGAGACCGACGGGATAAGTCAGGTCGAGACCGCGATAGAGGAGGTGGCCGTAAGGAACCTCCCCTGCCTCCACCATCCGAGCCCTATCCTGAACGGAAGCGCCCCCACGACGATCATAATGGTGGCTCACAAAAACGACGTCGTATGTAGATTATTGTAATTTATTATTAGTATACCTGATGGTATATGTAGGGGCCAACCACTCCCAGCCAGCCACCAACACAACATATATATATGTATATATGCGAGGCTATCATGTCAGTAGTTTCATGCTTTGCAGATTTTTCTGTCGAGCAAAGTCGGCTACGTCCCTTCGCAGAATCCGACTGCGGCCCCCTACTTTGCCGAGCCTGACTCAAGCTGTAGCGAGCCTTGGCTTTGCAAAATGGGGAGACTCGGATGTTACGCTAGTGGACGACGACGGACATGCAATCCCTGTCGCCAAGTCCGATCAAGGCCCAAATGATATTTCCGGACCAGAAATGCTCACACAAGATGATTTCGATGCTTATATCCCGGAGGAAACAGCAATTGGCGATCGCCTGGCCCGATACTACCCTGACGATTCTGGCTCGAGCCTGGTAGAAACCAGGCTCAGCAAGGTGAATCATACAATGCAAGGATCTATGATGGACTTGATTCAAGAGCTCAAGGAGATTCGCAACGTGCGCACGTACCAAGTTGTTGGGCTAGAGATTGTTGTTTCCCGCAAAACGTTCCCCGATGAGCTTATTGCCGCCCTCAAGTACGAGATCCAGCAGGACCTACTAATGGCGGAGCAGCAGAGGGCCATTGCAAGACAGTACGTGTCGAGCTACAAGGATGTGGTTCGGCTCAATGCAAGTATGATGGAGATTCTCGTTTCTGAGCATGCTCGGATCGAGCGCATGGTCACGAATCGAATCGATAATCAGGCGGTATCCATGCTGGAACTTGCCCGACAAAATTTGGAACGGCGACAAAAACGGGCCGAATCCAGCTCGAGAGAGCTAGAGGTGGCCGAGCGGCAGCTCGAAAAGTACTGCGATCAGGTAGACATGCTGACAGACCGACTCGATCTGTTGGATCGAGGCGTTGTGGTGGTAACAGTCAAGTAATAAATTGTTAGTGTATGTTTGCTTGTATGTTTGTTTGTTTGTTTGTTTGATGATCAATCGTCAGACACCATGTCTCCGACAATGTTGTAGCGCTGCTTGAAGAAGGTATACCAATCGTCAAGAACCTGCATGTCCTCCTCCGACAGATCTTTGTACTCTGGCAGAACGTCTGCGGGCTCAAGAGAAGAGCGTCCAAGGGCTCTGGAAGCGTCCTTTCCAGCAAACACATGGTATCCTCCGTCTGGACCGTATGCTGCAACGTTTCTAGTCACATCAAAGACGGTACCCTTGATGGCAACGTAGATCTTGTCGCATTTGACGCCATCGTACTGTGCGAGTTCCTCGCGGGTAAATTTGGCGTGCTTTGGTGGGTCTAGCTTGACTGAGGTTTTAGGGGCAAATCGTTCGGTCATGATGGTAAAGTTGGAGATCAGATAACGGCGCACGCAGATATAGAATAGGGGTGAGGAGTGGGTGAGGGGTACATGTTGTGGGCGAGGATTCGGGGTCGGTGCCGACTTGTGCGCCGAAACAGGTTAATCTCGCGGGGATCAATCTTGGCTGCATTTAGGCGTTTCTGTTCTAATTGTGGCAATAAATCAGTATAACCCCCGCACATGATAAACATTGCTGCTATCTTAAGCTTCGGGCAAGGAACAACACTGCTGTTATGGACCTTGTCGATACCCATTCCAACTTGGGAGTGCTGTATCATGAACAGCATGAGGAGGTGTTTGACAGGTTGAGCAAGTGCAATGTGACCTCACTCGAATTGCTAGCCACAGATCCCAGGACTATAGCCGAGCGTATTGGCCTGCCGGTTAATCAAGTGCGAAGGTTGGTCAACGCGCTGACAAAAGAGATGACCCGTCGCACGCGTCTGGAGCGGGTCTCAGAGGAGGACATGTTTACAACAGGAGACGACGCGTTTGACAATGCTCTCAACGGAGGAATCCGTCAAAAATCTGTGACTGAAGTCTTTGGTCAGGCTGGCGCCGGCAAATCCAACTTCCTGACCCAGCTGTGTGCATCCGTTCAAATCCCTGTGACGTTCGGCGGCAGAGATCAGACTGCAATCTACATTGGCACGGAAAGTGGGCTGGAAACACGTCGGCTCATCAAGTTTGTGCAGCGCTTCCAGAAACTGGGCTACGACCGAGTGTCGACAGACAGAGTGATGACATTTACATGTCAGTCTAAAGAGGAATTGCTACATGTTCTCAAGTATCAGGTTCCGGTGCTTGTACAGCAACGGAAGGCAGGATTGCTGGTGGTAGACAGCATTGCCAACTTTTACCGCGGGCGGGGCAACGAGGAGGGACTGATTGATACTGCGCGGACTCTACGGGGGTTAGCACGGGACCACAATTTGGCAGTACTGGTTGCCAACCAGATGACCAGCTCCGAGTTTGAAGTGGACGCGCTTTCCCAGCTAAACTCTTTTTCGTACCAGATGCAGTTTACTGGAGGCGGCAATGCCCGACAGTTCAGACAAAAAGCAGAACAGCTACTTGCTGCGAGACTCGACGATTCATCAACCCCCAAGTCGCCATATTCTTCTCAGGTTTCATCAAGTCACAGCCAGAGCCAGCGGCCGTTACCTGACCGCCCCAAAGTATGGCTGAACGTGCCTGCGCTGGGAAACGAATGGTTCAACTACGTGGATGTGCGTATTGAGCTGGAAAAACACCACCTGAAGCGGTTTTTCCACCTGGTGCTATCGCCATACGCAGCGCCCACCCACTGTGACGCAAATTCAGGGGGATCTTGCATTGAGTTTAGTATTTTGCCCGACCGCGTGGGCACGGTAACTCAAAGCTCCTCACCTCCACCTCCACCACCACCCCAACCATGAGCACGTTTATTGTGGATCTATGGCAGTCGGTGCTTACGCCCGGACCTACTCCAGCGTTGGTCAAGGCGGCTAATGCTTCTTTCGCAGCGCTGGTGGTTGTCTTGGTGTTTTTGCTTGTCTCGACACGCAACCTGCACTTTGCGGCGCTAACATTTCTGTCGGTGAGTCTATGGGCCGCTATCAACTGGTTTGTCAAGGAACTCGAGCTGGAAAAAGCGCGCCAAAGTGGTGCTGCGTCTTCTACGAAATCATCAGGATCATCTCAGCAGCACCAAAAATCCAAGCCAAAGCATAAAAAGAAAAAGAAGGCTCGCCGCCATCGCTAGGTTCTGTTGTGAACTTGCACCTCCTCGGGCCGGAAAAGAACATGCGGCTCGCTTACTTGGTTGTTGTTGTTGTTGTTGAGTGCGTAGCTGCGCCATTTCTTGGGTTGGGCAAGGGTGGCGTGGCCCGATAGCAGTAGATTATAGAAGGCTAAGCCCCCCCTGGTAGGACACACATCTAAAACAAAACAACAACAAACCATCAACAACCACTGATATCACATCTATCAAATGTCCGCACCCAGTGGGCCTCCGCCTCCGTCTGTTCCAGACGGATGGCTGGCCAAGTTTGACGAAAAATACAAAACCTACTACTATGTGAATCTGGCCACCGGCAAATCGCAGTGGGAGCCTCCCAAGTCGGCCGATCTGCCGACGGGTCGCCCGCCATCGTACGAAGAGGCATCGAGACCCGACAGCAGAAACAACGCTGCTCGTGGGGACTCAAGAGCACAAAGTTCTTCGTCTCAACAACCGCGTAACAACTACAACGGCTACAGCCCCAGTCCTGCTCCTGGTGGTTACGGAGGAGGCTACGGTGGTGGTCCCGGAGGCTATGGAGGAGGTGCCTACGGTCCCAGTCCTGGATACGGCGGACCTCAAGGATACCCGGCTCCCCAAGGATATGGCTATACCGGCGGCTACGGTGGAGGATATCCTCCTCAGCCCATGTACGCGCAACCGCCCGTGCAGCAGCAACAGCAACACTCTAAATTTGGAGGAGCTGGAGGTTTGGCTCTAGGAGCTGGAGCCGGACTGCTTGGAGGAGTCTTGCTTGGCGAGATGCTTGCTCCTGACCAGACCGTTGTCGAAAACAACTACTACGACGACAATGGCGGAGATTGGGGTGGAGACGGTTTTGGCGGCGGTTTCTAGTGCATATGATTTATTGACCTTGATAATTTGTGTAAGAGTAATTGTTACTGTTATTATATACATTATTACTGGCAGCCCTTGAGAATGTTGTCAAGCTGCGCCTGGACGGCCGATTTGGCAGCACCGCCAATGGCGGTTCTGCGCTCGACACTGGCCTCAAAGTCAAAGACCTGCACCACATCAGGACCGAAACGAGGATCAATCTCCTTGTACTGCTCAAGTGTGAGCTGGTCGATTCCAGAAAGGTTGTTGCGCTCGGCCATGGCCACAGCTTCACCGGAAATGTGATGGGTCTCGCGGAATGGCACACCCTTGCGCACAAGGTAGTCGGCAAGGTCAGTGGCCAGCATGTCCATGGTGAGCGCGGCATGCATTCTCTTGGCGTCCACCGTGAGAGTAGAGATCACACCAGTGGCAATCTGAATGGAGTGAGATGTAGTCGTCATGCAGTCAAACAGAGGCTCCTTATCCTCCTGCAGATCCTTGTTGTATGTAGAGGGGGTGGCCTTGAGACTCATCATGAATCCTGCAAGCTGGCCAAACACTCGGCCACTCTTGCCGCGCAGCAATTCCAGACTATCGGGATTCTTCTTCTGAGGCATAAGAGAAGATCCAGTGGAGTAGGCGTCTGATAACTTGATAAAGCCAAACTCGGCAGTAGAGTACACAATGAGGTCCTCAGCAACCTTTGACAGGTGGTTCAGTACCATGGAGCCAAAAAACAGTGTCTCGACCACAAAATCACGGTCGCTGACAGCAGTGAGCGAGTTGCCAATCACCGAGTTAAATCCAAGCTCCTGAGCAATAAACGTACGGTCCACACCGTAAGGGTGCCCCGCAAGAGCACCAGATCCCAAAGGAGAAACATTGACGCGCGCAATCACCTGGTCAAGTCGCTGAAGATCAGAACACAGAAATGTGGCATGAGAGCTCAGCCAGTGGGCCCATCTAATAGGCTGTGCACGCTGCAGATGGGTATATCCCGGCATCAGAATGTCCATCTCGGACTGTGCACGCTGCACAATGGTTCTGATAAGCGTCACAAGCTGCTCACGAATCACAGTCAGCTGATTGCGAACATACAATCGCATGTCAGTCGCAACCTGGTCGTTACGCGACCGTCCAGTGTGCACCTTGCCGGCAATATGAGTACCAATAATTTCGCCCAGTCGACGCTCGTTGGCGGTATGTATATCTTCATCACCGGGTTTCTCCTCAAAGGTTCCATCGGCCCACTCCTTGCCAACCTTGATCAAGCCCTCATGTATCGCAGATAGCTCGTCAGCCGTCAGCAAACCAACCTGCTTAAGTGCAAGGGTATAAACGCGAGTTCCCTCGAGGTCTTCGGCATACATGCGCTTATCGTACGGAAGCGAAGCATTGTATAATTCCATCAGCGGGTCAGTAGCACCGGTAAACCGGCCACCCCAGAGTTTCTTATCAGTCATAGTTGAATGTGACTAATAGTTTAGGTTTGTCACAAAAACATCACCAAGCCAAGTCTAGCGTTTTTTTTCATTCATTTCAGTTAAAAGATTACTAACAAACAAACTATTGCTGATTGCACTCGGGCTTATCAGCGGCGGTCTTGGCCTTTCCGTCTCCGGCCTCGTCCTCCTCAGACGAAGACCCATCCTCATCACTATCGGACTGCTCACTCAAGCCATCAAAGTCGTCGTCGTCCAGCTCATCTCCCAGTCCCTCATAGGCAAGAGCGGCTCCAGTAAACCAATCCACCGCGCGGGGTATAAGCTTCTCCTTGATTTCCTCACCAAGTTGGTAGTCTGCCTCCAGGCTCTCCTCGAGCGAGGGGTCCATGTCCTCGGCGTCCTCGTCGTCCTCGGCCGAAGGAGCCTGAGGAGGATCAAAAAAGTTGAAGAATGAGTCGGTGGGGATTAGCTTCTCCACAGTACGTGTGGCCTTGGTGTGCTTGTTGCGCTGCTTACGCTTCTCCACACGCGCACACAGGTTCTTGTCAGGACTCTTCCACTCAATGTCAGTGCCCTCGGCCCGGTCGTAGATAAAGTCGCCGCCGTACCCTGGCTCCTCCTGGTAGAAGTATGACTTGGTGAGCGTTTTGTTAGCAAAAAAGGGGTTTTCGTCAAACTCAAACACAAGCGAGAATCCGGGCTTCTCAAGGTACTCCATGCGAACGTCCTTAAGGAACGCAAGCGCCTCCTCGTCCTTATCTGTGATGGTCTCGGCAACGGGTCCAAGGTTCTTGAGAGCCGTCAGCCAGAACTCTGGGATTCCCTTGACGTCGTTGTCTTTCTCTGATGTTGCTGCCTCACCCTGCTCGTCCTCCTCTTCTTCCTCCTCTTCCTCTTCCTCTTCCTCAATGGATCCTAGCTCCTCCTTCTCGGTCTCCTCAATCTCCTTACCCTGCTTGATCTCAGCCTCTGTAGGCTCCACGGCACCATTGACAATCTGGGCTCTGCGCTCGTATAGAGGAGTGTACTTGGCAAAGTATTTCTTCTCGAGTTCCAGCAGATCCATCTGGAACTGTGCTTCCAGAGATGCGTGCTCAGCCTGGACAGCCTTGAGCGCAGCAATGCGATCCTTCACAATCTGAGGAAGCGATGCAATGTATCCCGAAGGGGCTCCGACAAGTCCGTGCAAGCGCCCCTCAATCATTGAGAGAAGAGCCGGGTTGCTCACCAGGTTGGCAGCATCCTCCTCTTTGATCGTTGATACACGGGGCTGGACAGCAGCACGGTTAGCAAATGATGAAACAGCAGTCGACGGGGTGTTCTGAGGCGTGGGGGCGCCAGGAAGGTCTCCCAATCGCTTACTCTTGATGGGCTCAGACATGACGGTGCTGGTGAGAGAAGATGGTACGTGACCTAGGGGAGAATTTGCTAAGTATATCCACTTTCTTAGTAATCGGGACAGTGGGCTAGGGCCGGCCCACCTCATCAAGGATCACCATCCACCCACCTTTCTTTGGGCCATCATTGAACAACGCCCTCATGAAATGAAACTCGTGGTGCCTCCGCTCAACTTTGCTCCGGTTGTTGGCGATGTGTACCGTAGCGGCCACCCGCTGGAAATCAATTACCCTTTTTTGGAGCGACTCAACCTCAAAACAATCATGTACCTGGGAGATCGTTCCGACGAAGACAATTTAGCATACAGGGAATGGATGGCCCAGCAGGGCATCCAGTTTATCCATTTGCATGTGGCTAGTGTCAAGGAACCGTTTGTTCAGAACAATGAGGCGGCAATTACCGAGGGACTCGAGATTCTGCTCGACGTGCGGAACTTCCCAGTGCTGATCCACAGCAACAAGGGTAAGCACCGAGTCGGCGTTCTCGTTGGTGTTTTGCGCAAAATGCTGCTGGGCTGGTCTCTTGCCGCCATCTTCGACGACTACAGCAAGTTTGCCGGCGGCAAGGGAGAAGCAGACCTCGAGTTCATTGAGCTGTTCTGCCCCAAACTCCGCTACGACCCCACCCATGCGCCATTCTGGCTACGCAACAAGGGTAAATTAATCACTCAATAAATATTTAAAACCGCCAGTCGGCATCCGCAGAATGGATTGCCCACGCAAACTTCTCACGCAGCGTCTTGGCAAATAGCTTCTCAATGGGCACGTCGTACTTCTTGGAAAACATCACCGTCAGCCGTGGGTCAATATAATTCGTCTTGGAGGTGCTCAGCGCCACAGTCGAGTTGTCTTCCTTATCCTTAAGGGCTAGACGCTTGTTGTGGATACGCTGATCAAACTGCTCGGCCTTGGCCAGCAGCTTGTCGACGGTCTGTGGTCCCTTGACATTAGGAAGATCCTCTTCAACTTCTCGCCGGAAATCCTCCTTCATCTCGTCGATTACCTTGAGGCGGGTCGTCAGCTCCTCGTCCTTCATGGGCTTCTGTTTCTCGGCAATGAGTTTCTCGTTCTCGCGAGCAAACTTCTTCTCGATACGCTCCTTCTCGCGCGCAAGAATCTTCGCGTGGATGGTCTTCACTTGCTCCTTGTTGAGAAGATCCACGTCTTTGAATATCTTGGGATGCTTGCTCTTGAGGCTGGGATCGAGCTTCAGCAGCGCCTTTAGGGTCTGGATCTTACTCCATTGCAGCTCCAAAATCATGTCCTCAATCTTACCCACAGACGCCTCGTGTGTCTTGGCCACCGTGCGCTGATGGTTACACAGAATTGCAACCTCTCTATTGGCGGCGTTGAACGCAACAACCTTCTCACTAACAGTGCCCTTGTTGGGAATCAAATCCAACTGCTGCTGCATGGTATACGACGCATTGAACGTACGGAACACCTTAGCCGTGAGACCTGGCATGTAATTTTGCAGATGCTTGTTGAGCGTTGGTGGGTCCAGACGGTCGAAAATATCATCGCCAGCCTTCTTGGGTGCCTTTTTGAAAATCCGTAGGTTCTTGAATACCTGCGCGTCCACCTCAACCTCCTGGTGGTAGCGGATCGAGTCCTTACCCAGAAAGTCAAACACCACAGTACGTGGCGGCTTGAGCGATACATGTTCATACCGCAGAGAACAGCATCCCACCGTGTCCGCCTCGTCCTCGCCCTTCTCTCCTCCTGCTCTCAGCGCCAGCTTGTCAATGAGGTACATAGCGGTGGCCCTCTGACGCTTTTCCATCAGCTCATCTTTGAGCTCTTTGGTGTAGTCCTTTCGAATGCGCTCAACGTGGTTCTTGAGCTCTCGAGCTTTCTCAAACTTTTTGTAGTCGCTCATGCCCTTAAGAGAAGAGTTCTGCGCCAGCATCACGTACTTGGCTGCGCCATTGATGTTCTCCTTCCACGTTGCCAGCCATGTGACGGTATTATCATGGCGCACCTCTGCCCACTGGTGTCCGGCCGGCGGCTCGGGGGTCTTGGCGGTCTTGCCAATATTGATGGTAACCTGCTCCGGTTGAACGCGAGCCTTTAGCTTTCCAGTCTTGGGATGCGCTCCACGACCTCTAAACAGTCCAGGTGGCTCAATTCGAAAGTTACCCATTGGCTGCTTGCGTCCGTCCAGCACACAAAACTTGTACTTTTCCTCGAGTTTGTCCTTCTCTTCCTTGAGCTTCTTCTTCTCTGATGCCGGCAGAGCCTTTTTGGCCTGGCGCTGCGTCTCGTAATAGTCAAAAATCTTGGAAAAGTCCATCTTTGAAAACGCAGTGATGTTCACCTTGTTGCCATTACGGTCTTTAGCTCCACCACTAGCCTTGAGCACCTGCTTAAAATCGGCAAAAAAGTTCTTCTGGAACGTTGGGTTGCGGGTGTGGTCTCCCGAATTGAGCATCGCACCAAAAAAACCAGCCACCTCCTCGGCCTCTGGGGCCAGCACAATCGGCTGGCCATCGTATAATAGGTAGACATTCTTTGGCAGAGGTTCGTACTCCGGAGGGAACAGCACTCCATTGTGCTCCAGAGTAGTCCACTTGATGCTGTCGTCCTCCTGCTGGTCTTCCCACCACTTGAACAGCTCCTCTTCCTTCTCTTCTTCGGTTTTAATACGTCCATTGGCGGTTTGTTCCTTTGATCCTTCCTTTTTGACACCCGATTGAGTTTCCTTTTTCACTTTGGACGCGCCGGGCTCCTTTTTGATGCGCTTTGTTGCCTTGGTGCCATTGGGCTCGGATGTTTTCCGCTTCACACCGCGTTTGGCTGGGTCCTTCTCGACGCTCATAATAATAATAGTGGTAAAAGGTTTTGGGTCGTTTGTCTTGCTTCTGATTGTACATTGAGAGTGCAGGCCGCTCCCTAACCCTGTGTGAATCGGCCCTTGTGCAATGCCGATCTCCAAGTCTTAAGAAATTGTCAGGCGATTCTTGCATCAAGTTCCAATGTGCGGAATACTGCTCAGCCTAAGCAGAGACCTGGCCTGGAGCAAGGAGTGGTGGGATCCGCTCTCCGAGATGATCGGGAACAGAGGACCAGATGTGAATGAATTGGTGACGGTCTCCACCATTGCAGGTGAGCTGCAGACATTCTCGTCTGTTCTTTCTATCCGACCGCCACTGACGCAGCAGCCAATTGTGTCTAAGACGGGATCAATTCTGCAGTTCAATGGCGAGCTCTACAATGATAACATTTCTGGCAACGATACAACCTACATCATGCAGGTGATGGAAGAGGTTGGCGTTCTTGGGGCCAGCCGGATCATGAATGGGGAGTATGCTTTTACTTACTACGATGCTGTCGAACGCAAGCTGTGGTTCAGCAGAGACCCCGTTGGAAAGCGAAGTTTGCTGTGTATGCTTACTCCCGAGGGTATCGCACTGTCCAGTGTGGGATGGGTCGGATCTGAATTTGAAGAAGTCGATGCTCATCATATTTTCTGCTTGGACCTTGAAAAGTGGCAGATCAGTCTGTTTGACAACTACAACTTTGGCACGGTTAACGAGCTACAGCATATCCCCGAAATAGAGCACCCTGATGTCTCGGCCAAAAAGTTGGGCGATATCCTGGCGCTGGCCGTCAAAAAGCGTGTGGATACAGTGTTCCGAGCAACTGAGCCTTTAAAGAGCTCAGAGGCGCTCCATACTAGGCCAGTCAGATTGGCCATCCTATTTAGTGGAGGGCTTGATTGCACTCTACTAGCAAAGCTGGCACATACGTATGTGCCTGAACATGAAGGCATAGACCTCTTAAATGTTGCATTTGAAAACAAGCGGACAAATCAGGGATACTCGACACCCGACAGAGAGCTGGGGCGCCGATCGTACGAGGAGCTAGTAGACGCATGTGGCACGACACCAGACAGGTTCAGGTTTGTTGAGATTGACATTCCATACGAGGAATCCCAAGCGCACAAACCAACGATACAAAAGCTCATGTGGCCAAAAGACAGTGTCATGGACCTGTCGATTGCAATGGCGTTCTACTTTGCCAGTCGCGGCACTGGCAAAGTGAACGGAGTTCCCTACCAAAGCCAGGTCCCTGTGCTAATCTCTGGGCTTGGCGCCGACGAACTTTTTGGCGGCTACTCGCGCCATGTTAACAAGGTGGAGCGTGATGTAGGCTACAGTGAACTTGCCCGTGAGCTCCAGCTCGACTTTGAGCGTCTCCACTCGAGAAACCTCGGGCGCGACGATCGCATCTGCGCCAACTGGGGCAAAGAGCTACGATACCCCTTTCTCGACGGGGAGGTCATCAAATTCGCACTGGATTGTCCGATAGATTTAAAAGTGAGGAAGAACAAGGACGCTGCCATAGTCGAGAGCAAGTGCATCCTACGAACGATTGCTCGCCAAAATAACCTGCCGCTGGTGAGCCACCAAAAGAAAAGAGCCATTCAGTTTGGCGCGCGATCTGCCAAAATGGATCCCGGCTCGGGAAAAGCCAAGGGCACCGATCCAATTTAGACTAAATTGTTAATACTCAATATGCATTCTTGCCCCCAATCCGACGCACGTCAACCCCGCAACCGTTCTCCTTGCCGCCCTAACCCCGCAGTAATTCTACTCATGTGGAAAAAGGACTAACCCTGGCATCATCAAACAAGCGACCGTTGCCTTAATACCCCACCGACAAACACAACGGATACCGAGAGCAAATGGCGTCAATCAAGACCAGGCGATCGCGCATCACCGTGATGACCCTATGGGCACTTGCGATCTGCGTGCTGTTTCTGCTTTTCCACCAGAACCATACAAAGACCAGCGGCGCCTTTCTGGATAAACTCGACGAGGAGACTAGGCTTCAGCAGGATCCCAAGCTCCATGGTGCCAATGGTGGTGGAGGCGGTGGATCTGCAAAGGATTCACAGGTCATAAATAATAACCCCATCAAGGTACCGTCAGAGCTCAAGTCCGACAATAAAGGTGGCGAGGTCAAAGTGGACCCCAAGCCAGGAGCCAATGCGCCAGCAGCCAAGGCCAACCAAGACCTCACTAACAAACCCGATCAGCCATTCGATCCCGCCAAAGAATACAAGGAGATCCTGATGATGGCGCCGGTGATTGTGTTCTCCAAGTCATACTGTCCATACTCGAAAGCTGTCAAGAAGCTGTTTGACGAAAATTACAAATTTTCGCCAGAGCGCAAGGACATTGAGCTTGACCTCCACCCGCATGGAAAGGAACTCCAACAGTACATTGGCGACGTCACGGGAAGACGAACTGTTCCTAACGTCCACATCAACAAAGTATCAAAAGGAGGAAGCGACGACTTTGCCGCTTGGGATAGCGAGGGCAACCTCCTGGCTAAGTTGCAGGAATGGGGCAAGCCGACTCTCCAAGTATCTAAACGCAGCGTACCTGCTGCTGCAGCTGCTGTTGCTGCAGCTGCTCAAAAGGCAGCCCAGGACGCTGGAGGCGCCAGTTTATAATCAAGGCATGGCATTTTTAATTGTTTTCTAGTGTGTGTTTGCCTAACCCTACTTTTTCCCAAAGGCGAAACTTGGACGCGAAACGCGTAAGATTTACCTTGGATCCACCACCACGCACCATGAGCGATTTTTACAATTCATCGCAGCGCTCAGACATAGATCGCCATGATATAGAGACGTCACAGGTCTCTGAGCTACCGAGTGACTCGCAGAACATTAACAGTTTGCCCAACGTCAGCAGTTCGTTTCCGTCTGATTTTACAAGCCGCCATGCCGCCCCTTCGAGTCCCCCGCCTATGCCACAGCCGGTGCCGAGGCGGGCTCCGGCTTCATCGAGAACAGCAGCCATGTTTGCGATTCCTACGGTTACCGATCCCATTGGAGAGAAGGTGCGCGACAGTTTCGAGCGGTTTCTCGATAGATTCACCGACGACCAGGACAGCCACTACTATGTGAACCAGATCCATGGATTTGCTCAGTACAACATTTCCACATTGTATGTCGACTATACTCATTTGCAACACCAGAGTCCTGAGCTGGCCACACTTGTGACGGAACACTACTACCGATTCATGCCATACTTGCAGCGCGGGCTACGTAACATTATTCGAAAGTACGAGCCTGCGTGGCTTACGAGCGACCGTGACTCTCCATTTGGCAACACTGACGATGTTGCTGATGTAGAAAGTCAGGGTCTCGAGTCCCAGGATACTGCGCGAACAACGGGTCGACGACCAAACACCTCAGGCACAGGGAGTACCATGTCTAGAGAGGGCGACCGAGTGGTGCAAATTTCGTTCTACAACCTGCCGCTGCTGCAGCGAATCAGAGACATGCGCACTGACAAGATAGGCAAGCTCATCAGCATCTCAGGTACTGTCACGCGGTCCAGCGAGGTGAGACCAGAGCTGTACAGAGGAAGCTTTGTGTGCGACGAATGCCGTGCCGAGGTCGATGGTGTAGAGCAAGTATTCAAGTACACTGAGCCGTATATGTGCCCCAATCCCACGTGCCAGAATCGAAGCGCATGGTCGCTCGATGTCAGCAAAAGCCAGTTTGTCGACTGGCAGAAGGTGCGTATCCAGGAGAACCCCAGTGAGATTCCTACTGGATCTATGCCTCGCACGATGGATATCATTATGCGCGGAGAGATTGTTGAGCGAGCCAAGGCAGGCGATAAGTGTGTGTTCACAGGAACGCTTATTGTGGTCCCCGATATCTCCCAGATGGGACTTCCCGGGGTCAAGCCCTCGGCGATCAGTGACAACAAAGGAATGGGCAAGGCTGCCGGGCTGGAGGGCGGAGTTCGAGGTATTAAGGAGCTAGGCGCCGCCAGAGATCTGACCTACAAACTGGCGTTTTTGGCATGTATGGCTCAAGACTCGGACTCTCTCGACAACAAGAGTAGAAACGTGGGCGAGGATATCCGCGGGCAGCAGCAGAACCAGCAGTCTCAGCGCGACCTACAGGCTCTTCAGGAGCAGGAGCAACAGGAGATTGTAGCATCGATGACTGATGCAGAGCTAAATGAGCTCAAGGAAATGATCCACAGCGAACATATCTACACTGAGCTTGTGGATTCGATTGCTCCCGCAGTTTGGGGCCATGAAGTGGTCAAAAAGGGCATTCTACTACAGCTCATGGGAGGCGTGCACAAGACTACCATGGAGGGCATCAACCTGAGAGGAGACATCAATGTGTGTATTGTTGGCGATCCTTCCACGTCCAAGTCGCAGTTCCTAAAGTACGTATGTGGGTTCCTGCCTCGAGCCGTGTACACCTCGGGCAAGGCTTCATCTGCTGCTGGTCTCACCGCGGCTGTTGTCAGAGATGAGGAGACTGGAGAGTTTACGATTGAGGCAGGAGCCCTCATGTTAGCTGATAATGGCATCTGCGCCATTGATGAGTTCGACAAGATGGATATTTCGGACCAGGTCGCCATTCATGAAGCCATGGAACAACAAACCATTTCAATCGCCAAGGCAGGCATCCATGCAACCCTGAACGCGCGGACATCGATTCTCGCCGCAGCCAACCCGATTGGCGGTCGCTACGACAGAAAAAAGAGTCTCAAGGCCAACATTCAGATGAGCGCACCCATCATGTCGCGATTCGATCTTTTCTTTGTGGTTCTCGATGACTGCAACGAACAGGTCGATTCGTACCTGGCCAATCACATTTTGGACCTCCACATGAAGAAGGACGCAGCCATCAAAGCCCCGTATACGTCTGAACAGCTGCACAGGTACATTCGTTACGCTCGGACTTTCAGGCCGGTAATGAACAAGGAGGCCAGACTTAATCTCGTTCAAAAGTACAAGGAGCTTCGCGCCGATGACGCTCAGGGCGTCGGCCGCCACTCGTATCGTATCACTGTCCGTCAGCTGGAAAGTATGATTCGATTATCCGAGGCGATTGCGCGCGCCAATTGCGTGTCTGAGGTGACTGCCGAGTTTGTCAACGAAGCCTACTCGCTTCTTAAGCAGTCAATCATCTACATTGACAACGAGGACATCAATCTGGAAGGCGACGATGCGAATGGTCATCAGTATGCTGGGACCGCCACAGATTCTATTGATATTTCGGCATCAGAGCCCGATTCCAACAACAATGGCAACAAGATTACGTACGAGCGGTACGTGCAGATGATGAATATTCTTGTGGCCAGAGTCGCACAGCTCTCAGATGAAGAGGACGGAATCCCCGAGAGTGATCTACTTGAGTACTACGTCACAACACAAGAAGAGAACATCCACACGACCGCTCAATACGAGGCGGAACTTAGCTTGACGAAGAAGGTGCTGCGTCGTCTGGTTCGTGAGCAAGTCTTGGTAGCAGTCCAAGGCTCTCAGTCTGACAACCAAAGGAGTCCCAACAACCAAACGTGCTACATTTTGCACCCCAATTTCTCTGCTGCTGATTCGCTCGATTAATGTTGTATAATGATGATGACGTTATTTATTGTAAAGGTTGCTTTTTTTTCTTTCCACGTGAGGTAGGGCTGTTAAGGGACGCGGACCCTGCGGCTTAATCTGACAGATCGATTCATTGTTTTTGACGGAATGGTTGGACTCAAGGTCATATCCACGATCGTGGGATGGACCTACGTCGTGTGCTGGAGTATATCTCTCTATCCGCCCGTGTTACTCACCCATAGATTGCGATCTGTGGAGGGATTGAGTGAAGATTTCGTGGTTCTTAACACCATTGGGTACGTGACATATGCCGTGAGTCTGACCATGTTGTTCTTCTCGGACAAGGTCCGCGGCCAATATGCATTCCGACATAGCCACGGAGGCCGTAAAAGGTATCCGCTTGTGCGATTCAACGACATTGTGTACTCATACCATGGGTTGGCGCTAGTCGGGTTCAACTTTGTGCAAGTTTTCTTTCTTGGGTACAAGCGCGGAGCAAATCAGCATCTCACGAACTTGGCCAAAGGCATCTTTGTGGCCGGCGGTCTTGGGGCGCTGGCACTGGCTCTTTACCAGCAATTCAACCCCCAACTCGAACTGCTGGACGTCGCAATGATACTCGGTAACGTCAAAGTCGCAATGAGCACCGCAAAGTACATACCGCAGATAATGTACAACCAGGAGCGGAGATCGACGCATGGGTTTTCTCTGGACTCAATTTTGCTGGATATGCTGGGCAGCGCTTTATCGCTAATCCAGCTAATCATGGACGGCATCATCAAGCATGATATGCGCGGGATTCTCAATAACTCCATGAAACTATTGCTTGCCGCTGTTACTGTATTGTTTGACGGCATACTAATTCTACAGCATTGGTGGTATCGGGAATCGTCATATCAGGCGGCTTCATCTCCGGATGTGGCTTTGGAAGACATATGACCGTGCCCCTCACCCCCCACCAATCCATACGAACTGATCTAGTCGTGTCATATATCATATTAGACATGAACGGAACAAAATAGTTTTCAAAAAATAGTTTTTAAAATTGCCACTGGGGGCACCAAAAAATAAAAAGGTCTGAAATAGTCCATAGGGAAAGGAACCAATAGCAAAGATGTACGCAGAAGGTGCCTTAAATGGAGTCAATGTGGTGTATAAGTTCGAGCATGTCATCGTCAGACGTGAGGTCTAATTCGCGACCAATTTGATCGGGAAGCCGATCAGGATCGTTGTCCCTATAAATAAGACAAATATTCGCACTCATTGCAATTCCATGAATACACCGGGCATTACGCATATAACCAGTAAGTTGAGCTAGAGAGTTTCTCGCGTCTCGGTCTTTGACTTTGCAATCAATTGTAAGAAGTACTCTTCTTTTACTTTCCATTCTGCACCCAACAACATAGACGATAACAACGTCCGACGACCTGAAAAGTCGTGCAGCTCGCACTGGATATTCGGGTAAGACAAGAAAATTCCCATTCAGAATCAGAGCCTTGTTTGTATTCCGTATAATTTCTTCCGCCAAGGCACATATGGCTTGTTCATTGTTGTCGAGTTTTGCTGTCGCTTGACAATGCCTTATACCGTTCATTTGGAATTGACGTCTTGTCTAGACAAATTGACTGTTAGTACACGACCCAGAAACTTCAGTCACGTGACAGATTGGTGCTGAAGAACACTGACAGGATGGAGAACGGATTCGACCAAAGTAATTGGCAAAATGTACTCAGACAGGAATCGTTGTTAACATATAGATAGATAATCTAATAAGGGCATTTGCTTCGGGATGCCATCAATTGGGTATGGGGCAGTGATGTCGGAAACAGTTGATGAGGGAAAAGAACCAATAGCGAAGATGTACAAGAGAATCCCCCACTGGGAGGGTCCTCAAAGGGAGTTAATGTGGTGTATAAGTTCGAGTAGTTCGCGACCAATTTGATCGGGGGGCCGATCAGGATCGTTGCGTCTATAAATAAGGCAAATCTCCGAACTCATTGCAATTCCATGAATACATCCGGCAAGTTGCATATAAGTAGCAAGTTGATCAAGGGCTTTTCTTGCGTCTCGGTCTCTGAATTTGCACTCGATTATGAGAACTACTTGTTCCACATGGCCCAACAATTCATTGATTCGGACAACAGCAACGTCCGCCCGCTTCTGGCTGTTTAGATCTCCGAGCACTCGATACTCGCGTATGATACCATCATCCGCCTTGTTTGTATTCTGTACAATTACTGCTGCAAAAGCACTTGTGAAACTTTCATCTGTGTTAAGTCTTGCACTCCTCTGGATCTTCCTTAGATGATCCATTTGGAATTGGCGTTTTGTCGAAATAAATTAACGGCGACGATCACTTATGCCGGAGCCGATCTTTATAGGTCATGGATGGGGTAACGGGTTTAGAACAAGGGTCACTTGGGTATGCAAGGATTGACCAAAGCAATTGGCAAAATGAACTCGGTCAGGGACCTTGAAATCGTTATTAATACATATATAGATATAGATATATAATCTAATAAGGTCATTTGCTTTGGAATGCAACTAATCTTCGGCGTTCCGATCCACAGTCGATGACCCGTTCATGTCTTGTCTTAGCTAGCGTGTATTGATTTGCCCCCACAATGGATTAAGAAATGTATAAAGTTTTGGAACAGTAGTTGTGTGTGTTACGTAAGGGCCGCCAACCAGGATAACCCAGGATAGACAAAAAGCCCATGGGGAAATAAACAACAACGTTTCTTGCGATATTTCGTCACTTCCAGTGCCTACCGACTTTATTTTACACTGCATGACCAACAAACCGTATGAACATTCTCAATAACACTTACCAATGAGTTCAAACCATTCAGGGAATGGCCGACTCTCAACGGCATCAAGTGCCAGAGCGTCGGGCAAGCCCAACCTGATGGGGTCACCGGCTATGACCAGCCCTGCATCAAGAACAGGACGCTCGAGTTTGAGAGATGAGCTCAGTCATCAGCGATACAAGCTCATAGAACCCGCCGACATTGTGCCGCTAAATCCCAACAGCACACCAAGTAAGTGACGTTTCCATATTTTTCCACGCGCAACAAGCAAGACTAACCAGAAATATACCCAGACTTTTATCCATGGCAAAAATCACAAAAAGAGGACGAATTGGCCCTACAGCATGTGGGGAAGGGCTATGTCGATCCGGTTGGCGTGACCAAGGAATATGCCGGCGCCAAGACATCCATGATGCCCTTTCTCAAGCAGTGGACGAGTTTGCCGGCCCTGTCTTACTTTCTCGTGAATGCGCTCGAGATTCGAGAAAAGACGTTCCGACTAAAGGCTGCGTGGGTATTTCGACCTCCTCCGAGAGTCACTCTCACCGACCAGAAACGCGAGTCATGGCTCAAAGACTTGGCATCAGAAGCGATTCCTCTTCGAAGACTATCACGTACGATCCCGCACGGCATACGAAACAGAGCACTTTTGGAACACTGTGTGACGAAAAACATCCCTGTCCAGCGAGCAGTGTGGTTTGCAAAGTGTGTTGGAGCTAATGAACTGCGAGGACTTAAGCGCAAACAGTCGTCCGGATCAGAGATAAAATGGGTCCGCGATTGGACAGAGGAGGTGATCCAGTTCCTCGTGCATATCTTTGACCAGTTTGTGTCCTCCACTGATAACGACCGACTGGACTATGCATGTTCACTAGTTTTACAGCTATTCCAGGAGGATCTTTTGGATAACGAAATTTTTCTCAGCTGGTGTGTCCATTATTTCACCTCATGTGAAACAGCAAGTATACCACTCGCAGTTGTTGTGCTGCGATTGTTTCAGGCTTCCCTCATGAAGGGAAACCACACGCGACAGCTTGCAAAATCACTCATTCACCGGCACCACTGCCTCACCGACCTCATCAAACTTCTCCATAATACTAACGACTCCATTTTAACGACGACGACGACGACAGATACTAACACTTATGCCAGCGAGCTGCAAGCTCTCTCCAACCTTACCACCAAAATTACACAGTACACTCTGGATCTTCTTAACCTGAGTCCAGACGTATTTGTTCAGCCGAAGAGCTGGGCAGCCTTCGAGACGACATTACAAGTCATGACCCTTGGCAATCTCTCGTATGAAGCCAAATTCTCTAGAATACGCTCACGAAATGAACCACTGGTAATCAAGAGCCTAGCGCACCAAACCGTGAGCCTTGCAGAGGTACAGAGCAAGGCTTCGGAACATCTGAACTGGCCTTCTATATGGCAGATCCTGGACGACTTTGAACAGCAGCCTCCTTACAATTACGCAGCGTTGTGCCCGGTGCTGATGCAGATGGAAAACAACACCATTCGCCTCGTAGAGGCTATCCTGGGCTGGTCAGTGAGCTCTGAGAGAGATGCTATGGAATACTTTTTTCTCTGCATAGGAATGTGCCAATACGGCCACGTACAGCATGGATGGGATATAGGCGAAGCGTTTATTTCCTTCCTAGTCGGCATCGCGCACTCAGACGACATTATACTGAAGCGTTTATTTGATTTGGTGGAGGAATTCATTCGGCTGGACTTTGTCAGTCCCGAGTTCTACCTCAGACGGGTCATATCATCTGGAGTCATTTTCGCCAACTTGGACCATTGCGAAAAGTCGCCGCAAGTCAAGGTACTCAAAAACTTTCCTTTCCTTTCTCGAGACCTCAAGCATCAGCGCGACATGCTGCTCCGCAGTCTTAGGATGTCTGCTGACGAAATTCCCGAGACCAACGTGTCTCAGATTGCTAAAACAGTCTATGAAGTTGCGGCAACAAATCTGCGTCATCCTTATCATTTAGACCCAAGTGTCATACAAAATCTCCAGCAACTCGATAAGGGGACACAAGTCGCTCTCAGCGATGCTATGGTTGAGCTATTTTACAAACTGTGCCAAGAAGAAGAACCCACTGCGGGTATTGTTGTGTACTTGGAACAGATTTTCACCAGGCTCGGCTGCTACCGAGCATACTTTCACATTGTCTGGATGTCTATCCCGCGAATCCAGTCTTCGGTTGACTTGCACCTTTTGGGGATAAGTCTGAAGCCTTACGCTCGGTCTCTCTGTGCACTCAACAAGCTGGATGAGCTGGTGGAGCTACTCATCAACAGGTTTCAAGTCTTGCAGCCCAATAACGAGACACTGCATTGGCTGGCCGAAACAACAGAAACAATGATTCCGTATATTGCTAGCGATGGCATTCGGGCCCTATTATCCAAGCTTTCGCCAGCAACTCCTATGGACATCAACGGACTGACGCCATTATCGGACTCGCATCATAGTGCTGTCTCAGTTGCTCATCAAGACGCAGAGTCCGAGTTGCTTGAATTCATGAAACAGCTTAATCTCGAGACCAGCCAGCTGAGCTTTTCGATTGACGCCCTTATGAAAATTATGGTGCAGGGCGCCGAGGCCAACGATAACGATTCTGTCCAAAAGATCCGGCTATGCGCTCAGTCGATTCGTCATTTGAAATTCATCAATGAGAACGGTTCAGTTTCAGACTGTCTCTTGCCAAAGCTCAAGGACGCCCTTGGATCTTGTTCGCTTTCCGTCAAAGCCACCATATGCTCATTTTGCGTGGCTTATGGATGTATAAGCACGACGGACGTTAGGACTTTGCAACCCGAAATTGCTGCTTTCCTCCTCGTCAATCCCTACGCATCCGTCTATATCGGGGTAGAAGAGGCACAGGCAATCAGTGTGTACAGTGAGTTTTTCCATACTGGAGCAGACAAGGAGCATAGGGAGCTGTATTTGCACAACATTGCCGCGATTATTGATGTTTTCAACGGCGATATTGATGCAAACTCTAGTAACATGGTGCATCGCAATCTTCAGTCTATCGAAATGCGAGAGTTCCTGTTGGAGGCCAACATTCTAGACTCGAAGAGTCTGGCAGATACCCTGATACTGCCGTGCAAAAAATCAGGTAATCCGGCCAAGATTCAGGCCGTCAGTGCCATGATTCGCTGCGCACTCGGCCTCAAGCCAGAAGTCGCTGATCTTGAAGCCCAGCTTTCTGCACTTATTGGAATTTATGGTCCTGAAAATAAGAACCTTTGTCAGCAGCTTCTCAGCCTGACGGTTGACAGCATGTACAAGAAGGATGATCTCAATGAGTTTGCCCAGGACGTCATTGGGCTCTCTCTCAAGTTCCAGAGCCATTTCCCTACAATTCGCCAGGGTCGCGATTGCCTATGGGAGTTAACGTGCGCCATGGGACGGCGAGCCAAGCGAGCGCTATTGGTGGAGGCTGAGAGACAAATTTTCAGTACAAATGTCGATCACGAGATGATGGCAGTTATCATTGACGGCGCTGCAGACGCCTACATTGACGACACTGACCTACCTGCCTCGTGGGGGATGATTGCAGCCTATATGGATCGTTTGGCTGAAAGCCCAGCAGCAGCCGAGGCGAAAGAATCTCTCATCCGGGCTGTCGCGAAAATGCATATGATCCACGCCAAGGCCCTGATCAGTGATGATCTGCGTGACAAGACTGCGTCTGTGCTCACCAAAGTCATTACTGCTCTAGCTCATTCTGGCCATGCTGCTCTTTCTGGTCTTATGTGCGATACTCTTAACACACTGGGACTTGGCAATTTACGAGTCCTCACCGACGAGACGGACATTCATACTGGTATCGGCCGCCATTTGATGATCCACGACAAACGAGACGATATTTATTACAGATTCGATCCACGACCATTCGACCTGCTACAGGAAGCCAATCCGGGGATGGGACTCAACGATGCGCCCATTGACTTGACATTGTTTGACGCCTCCATGGAGAAGATCAGACTGCCGTAAATAAATAATAATAGTTTTGCATGCATCCAGTTCAAGGTTATGATGTGTGGGGCAATGTTTATTTTATATATTTTTCAGCGTCATGTCCGACGAGTGGCAGAAACCGCAACGATACGTGCCTCAACCAGGTGAACCTGAGCTCCCTCCACAGCTTCGCGAGTATGCTGGAGCCACAGAGGAGCAGATTGCTCAGTCTCTGAAGAAGCTTCCATTTTTCATGACAAAGCTTGAGGATGCAGATGACGAGACCCAAGACCAGATAGAAGCGCTCCGTGCGCTGGCCTACGAAGGAGAGCCCGACGAGGTAGCAAGCAACTTTAAGAATCAAGGCAATGAACGTTACCGGTCTAAGCAGTACAAGGACGCCGTGGAGTTCTACACCAAGGCTATAGATGTCAAGTGTGGGGTGAAGGACATTGATGTGGCATGCTATGCTAACCGAGCAGCGTGCAACCTTGAGCTGAAAAACTACCGAAAATGTATCAACGACTGTAAGCTAGCGCTAATGCTAGACCCCGGCCACGCCAAATGCCTTTACCGCATGGCCAAAGCGTTCCTTGCGGTGGACAGGACCGACGAATGCATAGACAGTCTGGAGTACGCTTTGAGCCAAGTCGACGACAAGCAGAGCAAAGATCTTTGCGAATCACTGCTTTCCCAGGCCAGACAACGAAAACTAACACTAAACAAACTCGCAGCCAAGCGGGCAGCAGAGCAAGAGGCGAAAGAATCCAAGAAGCGCAACCTCGAACTCTCTCTCAGACAAAGGGACATTACTTGCATCACAACAGGCAAAATGCCTATGGACTCCTTTGAATTGCACTTGGAAGATCCAACAAACCCCGCGTCGAGATTACTGGTGCCGTTGATGTTCTTCTACCCGCTTGAGCTCATGAGCGAAGCATGCCAAGATGTTCCCGAGGACGATACCCTGGGGATCTACGTAACACAGCTGCTTGATCCTCCAGCTCCATGGCTCATGGAAGGAGGAGCGGAGAAAGTGGCAAAATACCAACCTTCGAAGGTGTCTGTTTTTGCTCCCACGTCCACTGGTGGTTTGGCAAAGGTGGGTCAGAACACCACTATTCTACAAATCCTGTCCAAGCATCCACCGAACATTCCTCTTGTTGACGGCGTCGCCCGATTCTTCATTGTACCGAAAGAGGACGTTAACTCATGGCTTCAGACGTGGAACAAGTCAAAGGCCAAGTTTGAGCTGGGCATTACTGATTGATAATGCATAGTATTCGTTAGTGTAATAATAAATAGACCAGCTCAGGTTTCTTTACTGGAAGACGACGCCTTAGAAAACACTTGAGCCATGTAAAGAGGAGGTATTGGCCCAAATACTGACTCTGGATCAATTGAGCTTTGCTGTCGAAGAGATTCCCGCAGGACAGGAGAGTTGGCCCACGATTCGAGAATGCGCCGCGAGTCAGAGTCCTCAAGATCCGAGTCAATATCAGGAAGACTCGTGTGCGTGGGTGCCTCGACTGTACCAGGTGTAGTCCTGAACGGACTGGGATTTGTCCTGACTCTATTGCGTAGAGCGCTTCTTGCCAATGGCGATACGTCCTGTGGTTTCTGAGGACTGGGAGAGCCTCTGACATAATTCTCCGGTACAGGCGGCACTAATGTTCTAGTAGGCAGAACAGTTTCCACTTTGGGACCCGGTCCAGTACGATTGGGCCGAGGTAGATAGGGGACACCTCCGAATCTATGGGCTTGCTGCTTCTCACGGATTTCCTCGGTCAGCTTCGCATCGACGTCAAAGATGCGTGATTTGGCTTTGCCGACGACTTTCGCTCGTTTGGGAGCTGGCTCCGATTCAAGCTTGCCGGCTGGCCTTATGCGTTTAGGAATCTTCGACGGCGAAGCTGCCACAGTTTTGGTGTTGATATCTGTACGAGTCAATGGTTGTGACTTTGTTGGAGAGTTGACCATTCTCGAAGAACTGGCAAAGGTGGGTGCTGTCAGTCGGGCAATCAGATCCTGTTGCTGCTGTCTGAGTCTGTCTCGTCTATCTTTCTCTGCGTCTTCCTGATCCTTGACAGCTGCCTGCGTTGCCTTACCTTGGGCTTGCTCCGATGCGTTACGGAACAGGTCAGCCGTTCGCCTCAGTAGGGTATTATCCTCATCATTCTCGTCATCTGCTACTGCTAGTTTACTAGAGCCGCGTAGCGGAGATAGGGGCAGTCGTGACTCTTGAACGTGGGTGAATACAGCAGGCTGGGGCTTATTATTACGGGGGATATCCTGATAAGGCGGCACGTTCTCATCGTTGGGTTGGTTTCTGGTCTTAAACGGGTCGCGAAATGGCGTCTGTTGTGCAGTATAGAATGTGTCGCGCTGCTTCCTTTCTTCAACCTGTGATTTCTGTCGACTATGACTCTGAACCAGATCCAATTCTCTTGCCAGCTCCTTTTCTCGTTCTTCTTCTAGACGAAGCGGTTTCCTGATAGACTGCAGTGGGTCTGGTCGGCGTACAGCTGGAATATCAATCTCCATGATCCCTGCAGCTTCATCTGGCGTTGATTGGGCCAGCATGCGCCCAAATACCGACCCTGAACTAGTTGTACCAGTACCCGATTGACTCCTGGGCGAATTTTCCTGTATTTTGGCAATCAGCGACGCGAGATATGAGCGAGGAGTCTCGCGTTGAGATGGGGTATACCTTGGCAACTCTGAGTGAGACTTATCAGCACGCGCAAAGCTGGATGATGGGCGATGTGTAGATGTGGTTGATTCAGCTGCAGTGGATTCGTGGTCGCTGTTTCTTTGTGAAAGTTTTGGCCCATCGCCAACGCTGGGCGCATCAATGTGCACTTTTTTCTTTACCTGAGGCTTTGTAGGCGTCGGGTCTGTTAAACCACGCGGCAATATTGCTACTCTGTCGGCTGACGGCACATTTACTGTGCTAGACACTGGTTCCTCCGCTGCTGGAGCGGGATTGATGACGATTCTTGCGACATGCTTCTCAAGCCATTCTAGTTCGCGATGCACAGCAAAAGCCAGGTCCTCCACCGCCGAGCACTCAAACTCATGGCCCAGCTTTATCTGGCGTCCGATTAAATGCACTTCCATACTGAAGCATGCAGGTGCTGCCGTGATGCTCGACAAAGTGGGTTTCACCAAGTAGCGTTTTAAGTTGGACAACACGGGCTAGGGCAAAAAATATAATATTATCAGACATGTTACTTGGAATCCTCGCCCTCGTCGTCGATTTTCGGGGCAAAGTAGTATTTGAACTGACCGTTGGGCAGGGTGTACTCAAACAGACTGGGCATGTCCTTGGACAGCTTGATCGTGACGGTGGGCGTTAGCATGGAGGCCTTGGTAATATTGTTGAAGTATTTGAGGTTGAAGAGTGGCGACAGAGGCTCCGACACTTCGATCTTGACACTTTGGTCGGGATCATCGAGATCGTTGTGTGCCTTGATGTGAACGCTTCCATCGCCGGACTCTCCCTCGCAAATGAATCGAACACCCTCTTTACGGGACTCGATGCGGACAGAGTCAGAAATACTGGTAAAGTCGCGGCAGATTCTCTGTAGATCCACCGAGGGCATGGTCACGGTAGTCTCGTAGGTAGCCTCGGGAATCTGCAGATAGTCCTGGTCGATGTTCATCAGCTTGAGGTTGAACTCAGAAATGCGGTCTCTCTTGGTGTCTTCAAACGTGACAGAGAGCATGCTATCGTCCGATGCGCGCAGCGTGACAGTGTCATCATTACCGGCGCACTTGAGCACGGTCGACAGCGAGTTGAGATTGATACCCAGAGTCAGGTTGCGATCGTTTCTATAGGACTCAAACCCGTCTTTCTCCAGCAGCATGGAAACAAGCACAATGTGGGAGGTGTCCAGAGCCTGGAGCGAGATACCCTCGTCAGTGCATTCCAGGTTGCAATCGGTGATGAGATCCTTGATGCACTCAATCACGCGCTTGAGAGTCGACGCCTGTTCCAATCTAGCCTCCAGCATGGTGTGTGTTTGTTGCTTGCTTGTGTGTTAGACAAAGAGAGTATGGTTAGTGAGACGTGTTTTTCAACTTAACGTTGACGCGTGCGCGCGAGACGGTTGGTCCCACGCAACCGCAAGACCCGTAACTGCGCACACGCGTTCATTGCCTGATTGGGTTGCGGCGGGCTAATCATACCAGAATTGTGATGCTGCGGCTACGCTTAAGGGCACAGCCGCCGGGTCCCCATATCATCGGACAAACAAACAGCTAGCTAGCGATTGACAATGATCCCCATTTTCTTCACATTCGGAGGTAAGATTTGTGTCGTCTTTGGCTGTATACTAACGGGAGACTAACGGGAGACTAACCAGTGCAGGATTTTCCTGGCCACATCAAGGGCTTTGAGACCAATCGGTTCTACTGCCCCCGATGCCACAATGTTGCAGTTGTGGCCCTTAAGGAACGCAAGTTTTTCACCCTTTGTTTCATTCCTCTAATTCCTATTGCCTGGGGAAAGCGCCTGCACTGCACGATTTGCAACTGGAGTCAGCCCACATCCATACCGGAACTCGAGCACATGACACAAAACAATCCCCCAACTTATAGCCAGACCAACGTCAACCCAGGGCAGTATGCACCACCGCCTGGACCCAGCCAGGGCTATATGCAGATGAACAGCGTGGGCCCTCAACCCAAGCGATAGTGGCAACGATAGCCACCACGACGACGACTCGCAGGCGAGTGCGGTGGGGAACACCCGGTTTTTAGATAAGCTGATGTTACGGTAGGCATATGTATTGAAATTGAATTGATAACAGCGTTTTGGGGGTAAAAAGGGCCAAAAAGAAAGGTTTGCATCTTACCAATGGAGGGGGGGCCTCCAGCGGGGGGACCAATATTTTATTTTCTGTCGTCGCTCATCATCGCAGTGACGTAAGCGAGTCTAAATTTGAGGGTGATTTCCCCGATTAGACGTTAAAACGGCCAAACCCCGGCAGAATATGGGGTATGCATGCACGCGCGGCTATGCAGAGTTTGGCCGGCAACCCGAGTAAAAGTTGGGGACTCAGATCGGACGCGGGTGCTGTCGGTGCGGATGGTCCACGGATCACCGAATCATGGGCCTGCGAGCGAGGGTTCCCCGCAAGAAAGGGCATGTACGCACGCACGCGCCCAATAGAAGGGCTTATCGGGTTGGTGCTCATTTTTTTTTTTCGTTTTGTTGTGTTTTGGGCAACATTCCCCGAATTTGAGTGGAACCGAGCTTAGTTCCGCTGTCAGTGTGGATTATTCTCCCAGCCCCGACACTGACGCGCGGTGACGAAGGACCCCTGGTGACTCTGCATGCTCCTGCAAGTCAAATCGTGACCCCTGTGCTGCTGTACGGATGCGCCGGTGCGCCCTTCAACACCGGCGCTGTCACCACAGGCACACTGGCACCAGATTGCTCATCGGACATTTCTGCTTTGGGATGGTGCATGGACCGCTACCCTAACGGATGCCCTGATTCAGCTCAAGCAACTGAGACTTTTGCTGGGAGTTTGGTGCGGCTGCTGCAAATCTTGTTGGAATCTGCCTCCGTCTTGGGGTAGGTCAAAAAAGCAAAGAGGAAATACAGAAGTTACACCCAACATTGAGCGACAAAAATCAAAGACACAATAAAAAATTGCACAAAAAATAAAACCTAGCTCAAGAAACGGGCAACCCCTGGGTTGCGGGGCGTGTGCCCTATGCTAGTACCCCATCGGAGATCTGTTTCTCAAGTGAAACGTTTGTCTCTTGCAGCTCCTTCCGTTTAAGCGACCTTGCGGAGCGACCTACATGTCATCCACACCTGCACTTACCCACCAACGCACTGCATAGTAAACCTTGTCTTACTGTCTGGGCATGCAACGCCTTATCGGGGTACATCTATATAAAGCAGACGGGTTTCACCCCGGCTTTTTTTTTATCTTCGCTCTACTAGTGCAAATCTTCAACGTTTGATTAGCCATTTCAACATGTCTAACCAGGGCTACCCCGCAGATTCAAAGGCTGCCTTTGAACGTGCCACCAGCTCCACAAGCGGCGAGAACATGTCGTCCTATCCCGAAAAGGGCCAGCCCTTACAGGAATACTATGGCGACGATGTTCCCCAGGGTCAAATTGTCGGAGACACTGACAACAAATATGGCCACCTGAAGCGCGGTCTCAAGTCCCGCCAGATTCAGATGATTGCCATCGGCGGTGCCATTGGAACCGGTCTCTTTGTAGGAAGTGGTCAGGCCCTCGCCGACTCGGGCCCTGCTCCCCTCCTCATGTCATACATTATTCTGTCCATGGTCATCTGGACCGTCATGAACTGTCTCGGTGAAATGACCGTGTACCTGCCTGTCGCAGGTGTGTCTCCGCCCTACTTTGTCGAGCGCTTTGCTGACAAGTCTTTGGCTTTTGCTACCTCATGGATCTACTGGTACTCTTACGCGTTTCTGGTGCCTTCCGAAATCACTGCTGCTGCTATTGTTGTCGAATACTGGACAGACAAAGTTCCCACCGCTGCGTGGATCGCCATCATCTTGCTCGTCATCCTCGCTCTCAACGTGTTTGTCGTGTCTGCGTTTGGTGAAGCCGAGTTCTGGTTTGCGTCTATCAAGGTGTTTACCATTCTCGGTCTCATCATTGTGGGTATTGTCATCTTCTTTGGCGGTGCTCCTACTCACGATAGAATCGGGTTCCGGTACTGGAAAGACGGCCATGCGTTCCAGCAGCTCATGGGCGTTCCGGGTGCCACAGGAAGGTTCTGTGCGTTCTGGAACGCTGTGGTGAAATCCGGTTTCTCGTTTATCACCACTCCTGAGCTCATTGTCATTTCTGCTGGAGAAGCCGAGGCCCCTCGCCGCAACATTCCCAAGGCTGTGCGCCGTTTCATCTGGCGTCTGCTGTTTTTCTACATTCTCGGCTCCCTGGTCATTGGTGTCATTGTGTCCTCCGACAGTCCCCGTCTTCTTTCTGCTCTCCACAGCGGAAACAGCACTGCTGCCGCCTCGCCCTTTGTCATTGGTATCCAGAACGCCCACATTCAGGTGCTCAACCACATTATCAACGCCGCCATCCTCACGTCGGCATGGTCTGCTGGAAACGCTTTCCTGTTTGCCGGTTCGCGTATTCTCTACTCTCAGGCCTGCAATGGTGAGGCCCCCAAGATCTTCAAGTCCTGCAACAGATGGGGTGTCCCCTACTATGCTGTGGCGCTCAACGCTGCCGTTGCCTGTCTGGCGTTTTTGAATGTTTCTTCGTCTTCTGCTAACGTATTTACCTGGTTCACCAACCTTTCCACCATTGGTGGATTCATTGGCTGGATCTGCTGCCTCATCACATATATCCGCTTCCGCAAGGCCATGAAGTTTAACGGCATTTTCGACACGCTTCCGTTCAAGACTCCTCTCGAGCCCTATGCCTGCTGGGCGGTGCTTGTATTCCTTATTATTCTGACCATCACAAACGGATTCCGTGTATTCATCCGCACTGCCGACTCGCCCACGTTTAGTGGAGCCGACTTTGTTGCTGCCTACATCACGCTGCCCATCTTCATTGTTCTTTGGTTTGGTCATAAGATCTGGACCCGCAACTGGAGATGGTTCAAGCCCGTTGAGGAGGTCGACGTCACGTCGGACCTTGACACGGTCGACGCGGTCGAGGCCATGTATCCTGATAGAGTCCCCAAGAACTTTTTGCAAAAGCTTTGGTTCTGGATCGCATAAAAAAAACCTCTTGCACGATGTTTACGACATATTAACTGACCAAATATATATTTTGCTTCTTCTTGATGGTGTAGTAAGTCAGTCTCTCCGTAATTAGAGCCGTCTGATACGATGACCCCAGGCATACTAAATCGGTTGCCTTTCTTAATTAATCTATATCAACGGCTTTCTACGGGGTGTCCCTGATCACCCTACACACCCCTGAAACGGATTAAGGTTTGCATCCCTACAGTTGTGACGGGCTTCCGCATTGGGAACAGTGGAGGACTGGCGGCGGTATCCCAGCCCATACACCCAAAGACTTGCACCGCGACAAGATCATCATCGACATATACAGAAATGGTCAACATCCCCAAGACTAGAAGAACTTTCTGCAAGGGCAAAGAGTGCCGCAAGCACACTCAGCACAAGGTCACCCAGTACAAGGCCGGTAAGGCCTCCCTCTACGCCCAGGGTAAGAGAAGATACGACCGTAAGTCTGCTGGTTACGGAGGACAGGTCAAGCCCGTTTTCCACAAGAAGGCTAAGACCACCAAGAAGGTTGTTCTTCGTCTCGAGTGCGTCAGCTGCAAGACCAAGGCTCAGCTGACCCTCAAGAGATGCAAGCACTTCGAGCTTGGAGGAGACAAGAAGCAGAAGGGACAGGCTCTGCAGTTCTAAGAAGGTTGCTCGACACCAAAATTACTCTGACCACTGTACGAAAACTGCCAGTGTGGCCTTTCGCGCCGGCTTGCAACATAAACCACCCAATGCTATTTTAATCGAAATGACTGGATGATTCATTTATATTTACCTGCAACTATTGAAGGGCGTCAAGCTCCTCGAGCCGCCTAAGTATGACCTTTTTGGATGTTTCCTCGACCTCTCCGGCGAGAAACACCTCGTCCAAAACCGCGTAGACCTTGTAAAAGTTGAACACAATGTCCAATTCACACACGTTGCTGAAGAATGTGTCGAGTATCTCCACAAAGAGATGGAGTGCTTCTAGGTAGAATAGCTCGTTGTCGGATTCATTGATACATGCACAGAAGAAGAGCCCGGCATATCGCCTGTAGACTAACTGGCAGTCGCGGAACTCTACAAAATTGCTCTGGAATTTTTGGTCCCGCGAGGCCACAAGCCGATGCACCTCTCCCTTGATCTTGACCTTTTCCGAGTTCTGGTTAGCTGGCGTTCCTTATCCTCATTGAATGGTGGACTGAATGCACTTACACTGTAGGGAGCATACCATTTGGCAAGCCTTGTCTTTCCCTGGCGGTTCTGAATGAGAATAAACTGGAGAACCATCTCCTGTTTATGGCATATGTGGATATGCTGGTTAGTGTTTGGTGCTACCTGAAGCCGCAACTACTAGATAAAAATGGTGGGGAGTTAGTTGGAGATCTAGTAGTTTTTTGATCTTTCAAATAAGAAACGGAACTTCAATTATTTAAGATACGGTATAAAGGCAGTGCCACTCTGATGGCCACTCCAAGTTGCCGGGCAGTCCCGATTAGGCAGTGTGGTGGTAAAGTTGTACAATACGCGTCGTGCAACCCAACCTCTACTACTAACGCGCACAATGAGTACCGTGGAATTCGACCATGTGTACATGAATCAGTCCCGGTTTCCGGGAAAGCTGAGACTTACTAGCTCTGGATTGGGCTGGAAAGCCAGCAAAGAGAAGATCGATGTATTTTTACTCGAACGCCACGAGATCGCCTCTGCCGACTGGTCGCGAGGATCTCGTGGATACATGATTCGCATCATGACCAACACCAAGGGAGTCACCAAGTTTGATGGACTCGACATTGAGGACCTCGATTCTGCCAAGTCTGCGTTCCGTCAATTTTACGAAATGACTTTGGCAATCAGAGAGCATGCCGTCAAGGGTTGGAACTGGGGAGAAGCGAATTTTGAAAAGTCGGAGCTTGTTTTCAACATTGCCGATAAGCCTGCCTTTGAGCTCGCCTACGACGATATTGCCAACTCCAACCTAGTCGCGAAAAACGAAGTCGGTATCGAGTTCAACCTGGCAGGCAAAGACGAGAACGCCAGAGCTGGAGATGAGCTAGTCGAGATGAGAATATACATCCCTGGCGTGGTTGCAAAAGATGAGGAAGTGTCGCCCAAGAAAGAAGGCAGTGATGTTGAAGACAACAAGATGGACGTCGACAAGGATGAGGACGAGGAGGACGAAGAGGAAGAGCAGACGGCTGCTCAAGCATTTTACGAGAACTTGGCCGACAAGGCCAAGGTTGGAACTGTCGCCGGTGAGGCACTGGTTACATTCGGTGAGATTATGTTCCTCACACCCAGAGGAAAGTACGATATACTCATGTACGAGACGTCGTTCAACCTTCGTGGAAAGACTTACGACTACAAGGTGCAGTACAAGAACATTCAGAGAATGTTCTTGCTCCCTCGCACTGACGATACTCACAACATTATGGTCATTCAGCTTGGCCAGCCTCTGCGACAGGGCCAGACTACGTATCCTTTCCTTGTTCTACAGTTTGATCGGGACGATCCCATCAAGCTGGAACTCAACGTGGAGGATGATGAATACGAGGAGAAGTACAAGGGTAAAGTGGAGCGTGAATATGATGAAGCTGCACACAGAGTCGTCGGGCAGCTGTTCAAGGGTCTGAGTGGAAAGAAGACTATCTTCCCTAGCGACTACACCAGCTCCCAGGACCAGGCCGCCGTCAGCTGCTCACACAAGGCCAGCGAGGGTCAATTGTATCCTCTCGACAAGTGTTTCTTGTTTGTCACGAAGCCTACGTTGTACATACCATACAGCGAAGTATCACAGGTCACGTTTTCACGAGTCAGCGGAGCTGTCTCGTCGTCTAGGACGTTCGACATGACCATTTCACTCAAGAGCAAGAGTGATGTCCAGTTTTCTAATATCCAGCGCGAGGAACAGTCTGGTCTCGAGAGCTTTATCAAGTCAAGGGGTGTTGTTGTGCGCGACGATGTGGCCGAACGACAAGCTCTGATTGCAGCAACCCTTGCAGCTGAGCAGTCTGGATCCGACGAAGAGGTGGTTGTCGACCGCGGTTCTGCTGATGAGGATTCTGAGAGCCCCGATGAGGACTTTGAGGCCGACGAAGAAGATAGTGACATTGCTGAGGAGTTTGATGAGGATGCAGCCAGCGACTCTGGCTCTGCTTCGGGCTCTGACATGGATGTGGATGATGATGACGATGAGGGAGACGACGACGGCGAGAACGACAAGGAACCGCCTAAAAAGAAGGCCAAGAAGTAATGCAAAATGGCAATAAATTATATGTTAAGCTCTATGACTGGTCCTGATAGGTAGGTCCGCGTTGCTGAAGGACCGAGGAAACGGCTCGAGAATCTCGTCAATGTTGCCCCACCAAGTCTCGCCAAACTGCTTGTACCACTCGACAGTTTTCTTGAGCCCTTCGTCAAAACCGAATTTGGGCGCCCAGCCAAGCTCTCTCATCTTTGTGCTATCGATAGCGTACCTTGAGTCATTGAATGGGCGATCTTTAGTGAGAATTACATGCTCCTTGAGTGCGCTTTCGTCTGTGATGCCAAAGTGCCCCGCTAGTTTGACGTAAACGTTGAGATTCGACAGCTCTTCATCGGTTCCCACGTTGTAGATGCTGCCTACCTTGCCTTTATGCAAGACGGTATCTAGAGCGCTCACGGCATCTACCGCAAATATGAACCGTCGAGTATTGCTGCCGTCGCCATGGAGGCAGCATGGTTTGCCGCGATTGAGAAGACAGACAAACTTGGGTATCAGCTTTTCAGGAAACTGGCATGGGCCATAGACATTATTGCACCTGGCTGCAATAAGAGGCATGCTGTAGCTGTTGAGGTAAGCACTGATGAGCATATCACCTGCAGCCTTGGACGCAGCGTATGGATTAGTAGGAGCAAGAATTGACGTTTCTCTGAGGTCGTGCTCCGTCTTGGGAACCTCACCATACACCTCATCCGTAGACATGTGCACGAATCGTTTCACTCCGAATTTCTTGGCCGCTTCAAGCATAACTTGAGTTCCAATCACATTTGTCATTGTGAACTTATAGGGATTGCCAAATGAATGGTCCACATGGCTTTGGGCTGCGAGGTGCATGACCGTGTCAATGTCGAACTTTTTGAACGCAGCAAACACCTCGTCCTCTTTGGTAATGTCTCCCCTAATAAGACGGAACTTTTCGCGGCCGTCCAATCCTTTCAGATTGCACAATGAAGAGCAGTACCCGAGATTGTCAAAACAAAATACCTTATATGAGTACTTGAGCACCAAATGTCGCACAAGCCATGATCCGCTGGTTAGTTTTGGTTTGTCTCGGCATAGAGTCGACTACTTACATGAAGCCTGCTCCTCCGGTCACCAAAATATTCTTTATTTCCGGATCCTCGTCGAATTGTGTCCATCCTACCAAGGAATCCAGTTCCATGTCAAGGTTCAATTTATCCGCATCTCTCGAACTTTGATTTATATGCCCCGACGGCACAGCCGGGGAGTTCAGATCTCTCTAATTGATGAGATCTCAGACGACTCGAGTGATGAAGAGCCCCTCCGGCCCGTGAAAAGGGCGAAAGCAGATGCAGAAATCGAACCCTCAGATCCTGCTCCCGCCACAGACCCCCCACACCAAGATGCTGCTTCACGAGAGGATCTCCCGTGGGTGCTAAAGTACCGGCCAAAATCCATCAATGAGCTGGCAATGCATTCCAACAAGATAGAGGAGATAAAATACATGCTCAATCGACTGCTGAATCGAATCGAAGCAGCTCCTCGAATGCTAATCATCAGTGGGCCGTCTTCATCAAGCAAAACCGAAGCGGCTTTATGTTTGTTGAGATCAATGGGCTATGGAAGCCAGTCAATATTAGAATGGACTAATCACGATCCATTGGGCGATGGAGTATCGCTGATCAATTCGTTCTCGGACTTCATGGACGCCGCCGTGTACCAAAAAGACAAGGTCATTCTAATAGAAGACCTACCCAATCTGTACCATATGGAAACACGCGACAAGTTTTGCCAAGCTCTTACTATTTGGCTGCAGCTACCACCCCGCGAGCTCCCACCTGTCATACTAATATTCTCCGAGTATTATTACGATTCACTCGACCCGCGGGATTCTTTTTTGGTTGAGCAGAAACTTTCCCGCAAGATTTTGCAGCATCCTCGTCTGCTGCATGTTAAGACATCACCTATCAATAAGCAAATTCTTACAAAAACTCTGAAGAATGTCGTCGCCAATGAGACGGCTCTTCTAGGGAAGACCCGGCGCTCAATAACAGACAAAGTCATCAGTTTGATAGTGAATAGCGGCAGTGGTGGAGGCGAGTCGGCAAACAGCTCGGATGGATGTGGCAGTCTCAGAGTTGCTCTCAACTTGTTGGAGCTATGGGCCAAAACCAATACCGGTAATCTAGCCACAGTTTCCGATGGTCACCTATTGCAAATGGACTTCTTCCACGCCGTTGCCCGCATAATTAACGGGAGGAGGAAAGACAGAAAAACAGGAGTTCCTGTAGGAGACGATAGGTCGGCTGTGGACTCTGTACTGGCGCAGTGGGAAGACCTGAATATCGATGGAACAGTCACTCACACCCTTTTTGAGAACTATGTTACTGCACACAAAGGTCTTCTATCGGTAGGCTCTGCCTACAAGTGTGCTGAGGTGACCAGTAGCACCGATCTTTTGAATACCCAACTCAGGAAACTAAGTGATCGACATGCATCGCGATCAATCGATACCAGCATAATTTCTGACTTCAACTTTCGTGGTCTTCGTACGTACCTACGGGAGGCTCAACTCGTCGATGGAACACCCAGGTTTCAGCAACTCTCGTTCCACAATCAAGTCAAGGTGGACCGCGAGAAGAGTCGGGTGGCGGTGGAATTGCAAGCATACCTTCAGAGTCAAAGGGCTCGCGGCATTTGGGTGGGCTCTGACGCTTTCCTGCAAGATGGCTTCTATGCAACACTCATACTTCCGCATCAGCAACGGCTCGGTGGAGCTATATCGCCTGTGGTCAACGTTTCAGCTGAGTCTAGGAGCCTGAGTCAATTTGGAGGCGAGGACAGCTCGTTGACAACGGATGGCCCGCTAGTACCCTCTGTATCGTCTGCAGACTTTGTGCGACCAGGCGTTATCCTCTCGGACGACGATATTGAAGACTCGGAGGCAGCAGCGTCTGACTCATCGTGGGACTCGGATATCTAACATGTAACAAACTTAACATTATTATCATTAATTTATCGTACACGCTGCAGTGCTATTATTGAGTGGCTTTTGTGAAATAGTCGGGGTCTTCCTCAACACTCTCGCGAATGATATCCAGTCCTCCTTGCAGCTCGCCTTTGATGTAGAGCTGGGGGAATGTGGGCCAGTCGGACAGTACCTTGAGACCCTCCCTCACAGAGTTGTCTTTCAAAATATCGAAGAATCCAAATCTAACTTGGTGGTCGCGGAGAATCTTAACCAGTTGGCGGGAAAAACCACACCGTGGCTCGGCAGGAGTACCCTTCATGAAGAGCATGACAGGGGCGGCGTTCGTTAGCTTGATGAGCCGTTTGTTCAGCTCCTCCTCTGACTCCTGTTCGGTGCCAGCTTTCTCGGTTTGGATGGACGCAGGCTGGTCCGGAGCGGCACTAGCACTTGAGGCTGCTTGGGTCGTTGAGGTTGTTTGCTTGGCATCACCGCTCAAGTTCTGTATAGTCGCTGCAAGCTCTTTGGGGTTAGCGCCGGACAGCTCCTGGACGATGGTCTTGTTTTTGAGAAATACAATGTATGGAACCGCGGAAACGTCGAAAGACTCGGAAATGTTGGGAAAGTCGTCGGCGTTGACGCTTAGAAATCGGTATTGCGGGTACATTTCGGCCAGAGAGCTGAACACCGAGTTCATTTGAACACATGGATCGGCCCACGGGGTGTGAAAGTACACTAGAATCAGCGTATCTCCGTCCACCGAAGTCGTTAGCTCGGCGAACTGTGCATCATTGGCAATTTCGGTTACCGACATGGTTCTAGTTGAAGGCGAGTTTATCTGATTGGAATCTGATAAAGATAGGATGTTAGGGTACTGCTTCTATAGGCTATATCCGCGCAGTTAGTACTACTACCATATGACCAAATAAATTAAATATCTTCATTGTAGAGCCCTTCTTTGACCATGAGCTTCTCCTGTCGCTTGGCTCTGATCATCTTGGCGCGACGCTCTTCATCTCGAGTATGCTGCTCCATTTCTTGTGCATGAGTCATAGATCTTCCCACTTTGGTCTGACCGGGAGTTGACTCGTCGCCAGCTCCATCGTCGGCATACGTATAGGCCGGTGTGTACGATCCGGTGTCAAGATACCTGAAATCGTCAAACGCCTCTCTCACTGTAGGATTGTTGGCTATCTGTGTGTGGATACTGGGTCCGTATGCCCATTTGAGGTGTTGCAGTAGGATTAGCTGAGCCCATGAGTCGATGGAGAGAGACTTTGATCGTGAGAGCTTCACATGAGTGATTTGGAGATCTTCCGCTTTCAGATTGTTGCGCATGGACGGGGTTGAAAACTGTTCCACGGTGCTCAATACGTCCCGGAACAGGCTCTTTCTTTGCCGTTTCTCCTTCCTGCCAGTTCTCTTAGAGGAGTCTGCAATGATTTGCTTGAGTCGCTCTTCCAGCTCTTTCTGGTCCACATCTGGTATTGCATCCTCCTCCTCCTGTTGCTCGTCCTCCTTTTCTTCCTCCTCCTCATCACCGTAATCGTACAACTGGTAGTATAGGCCAATGAGTTTTCCCGCTGCCAACTTGATGGACGTGGAGCTTGACTCGAGGAACCCAGTCACCCATACCAAAAAGTCCTCCACCAGCGAGTTGGGGTTGGGGTGGCATGCGGTGATCAGACCGGCTCCAAGAATGGCCGCTGACGCCACGGAAGAGTCGGCATCGCTACAATTCTGCGCAGTTTCAAGTAGAGACTCGATAATGTCCTCCAACTTGAACCCACCACCTCCCCAGTTCAAGAAGAACTGTAGCAATGAGTACCCCGCAATGAGATTGGCCCGTGCGGTCACCGACAAGGTATCTGCTCGCTGCAACGATCCGATGAGCTTGGTAATCACAGGGCCATCTACTAATTCCTGCACTAGAGCATTGTCCACAGCAGCGCAAATACAGAGCGCCTGGACGGCCAGCAATGTTTCTGTTTCACTGCGTGAGGTCATATATGTCTTGGTGAGAAGAGACCCCAGATGCTGGCTGATTTTCTCCGGCTCAAACTTCTTTGAGATTACAGAGATGATATCTGCCAACGCCTTCTCTCGGGCCTCCAGAGATGTGTTGCGTCTGTCGGTTGAGAGCGTTTCCACACCCTCTGAAAACTTATCTTTGTTGGGAGTACCATTCTCATCTTCTTCTAAGAGCAGGTTGTCCAATGTGTCTGCCAATGCATCGGCATGGCCGCTGAGGTAATTGTTGGACATGTACTCGTCGTCCTCATCGTCACTTTGCCATCTTGAACTGGCTCTTGATGACGATCTAGACGTATGACGGGTGGATGCATGTGATGATGCATGTGACGATCGCGGTGTTCGCAGTAATTCTTTCCGTTGAAACCCAGACATGATTGGTTTTGGATGGGTGCCCCTATTATGTATGGAACAAACGGACGGGGCGTACCTACAGGTAACCTTTGAGCTTGTTATGCCCCACATTTGCTCAGCCGTTGGGCCGCAGGGTTGCTCCCAAGCAGTATAGTAGTATGCACCCCAGATTTCCCCTATAATTGTATGGACATAATTACATGACGTATAATAAATTAGCAGCTACTCGTATGAGAATCCTTCCACAAAGTAGATGAGCGAAAAGACCAAGAAAGATGCAGCTCCACAGATGGTCACTGTCCTCATGGAGATTTTGGTGGCTAGGAGCCTGCCGCCAACAACAGCCGCCATGGTGCACGCTCCGTGACCAAGAATCGCTCCTAAAATCACATACCAATAGTCTGAACCGGCTGCCATGGCAATGGTAGCCACCTGTGACCGGTCGCCCCACTCCCCAAAGAAAGTCATCACAAATACCTGCACCCACACAGGAGAAAGCATCAGACTCGCAAGGTTGCCGAGGCCCTCGCTAAGAAACTTGAAACCACTCCTCAGAGATGAGGTAGCGTTGTTTCGGCCACCAGCCCTTGACCGATTAGGCACCTGCCCCATCTCCAGTCCGTCTGCCGACACTTTGGGACTGCTCATGTTTCGTCGAAGCGCACCGGGAGTCGACTCCAGGTCATCCAGTTTCTGTCCTGACTCCAGCATATCGTTGCGCATGTTGATCTCCGACGCTTCTATCTCGCATTCAACCTCTTCGAGCTCCTCATCTACTCCGCTGTCTTTGCTCATGCTGAGTCCTTCGCGCAGCAGCTTCACGCCAAACACGAGAAACAGAACGGCGGCCATCAGTTTTGTCAGGCTCTCGGGCAGAAATGTGGGTAATGCGTGGCCCATCACAGCAGAGAGTACTGTCATGACCACGAGGGAGGAAAATGCAGAGGTGAATACGGTTAGTCGCGGGTGTTTCATGGCCATCAGCGCGGCAATGAGAAATGTCTTGTCTCCAATCTCAGAGAATACAATCATGCTAAACGCCATGACCAGTGAGTTCCATGTAGTCTTCTCCGCAGCCACCTTGGTGGTGGTTGTTTTTGTCGCAGTGCTGGCGGTCGAATCTTTTGAAGAGGGCTGGGACATGTCTAGCGTTTTGTCGGAGCCGGTATTTTTGGAAGAAGAAGAAGACGCACTAGACCCGCTTTCTTTGCCTTTAGGCTTGGCATCAGGCAGCTCGTCAATGACCTTGGTTTCCTCACCTGGGCTGCTGTCTTGTTGTTTCCCCAGCTTATTGGGATCATAGTCGTCGGAAGCCACTTTCTTGGTATCGGCGGTGGATTTGTCCATATCTAGATCAACTGATGCCGAATTTGCACTATCTGCTGATGCTTTTTCCAAGTCATCCTGATTGCCCTTTGGTTCTGGCCTGTTGAACTTGTCAGGCTCTCCTCCTTCGGCCACGTAACTTCCGGTGTTATCTTTGGGTGATGTTTTGACTGCCGCGTCTGCGATTTCTATTTTTTGAACATCTGTTGTGTCTAGATCTGCATCTTTGCGGCCGGCATCAGCAAGGGCTGCCACTACAAATAGTGGGACTGCCACGCGTATTAAACTGAAGCGCATGTCTGTCTGTCTTTATGTCAAAAGGACCTGGCGAGTATTTTCAAATGTATGAACCACACGCCAAATGTAGTGTTAACGTACCACCAGTGTGTCCAAGGCGAGAATCTGGTGATTTGGATCCGGTTCCTCTCCGTCGTCTGAAGGACAAGCTTACCACACACACACACACACGTCGGAGTACCCGTTAGCATTTCTGTGCGGCTCGAACGCCCAGCCTCGGGCACCGGAGAATTAAATTCAAGGCCGGTGCTGAAGCTGGCAGCCGCATGCTCAAAACCAGCAGGAAAAGAATTGGGGCATAACCCAGACAAATCAAGTGAGGCACTAGCAGCCGCCATCTCGGACGACGAATATCAGCAAAGTGGAAACACTCTTTACACCTGCATGTCGGTCTTGCTGGATCATCGGTCGTGTGTCGGCCTCTGCACATGCAAAGGAGATATATGCACACAAAAAATAAAAGCATCCATCCCGCAGCCGACCCTAAACTTACCTACCTATCTTGAAATCCAGAATACAAGCTATGGTGGGAGGGGGTACTTTGCAAAGCAATTGGTACCAGCGGGAACTGAGCTTTTGAACTGCACGCAGCCCTTTGCATGCATCATTTTCAAACCTTTCAAAAAAGAGGTCTGCGCTTACTGCTTCTCTTATGACAATGGCAAGACTCGCAAGGTGCAACTGCCCCGTGCTACTACTACTACTACTACTACTACTACTAGTAGAGCCAAGAATGGGGCAGGGGCCTATGCAGGAGTCTACTTTTGCACTGAATCTTGCAGAGATGACTGGGTCCGGCAAGTAGATAGCAGCAGCAAGCTGAGTTCTGCGCTGGACACATTCGAGACTTACAGACCTTCCTCCTCCAAGGGTCATCGGTATTCGTTAACAGTCTCCCAGTTACTGCAGTCTGCTCAGTTGGATTCAATAAAACCCGAGGACGGGGCCCTGTTACTCCCGAAGCTAGACTTTTTATGGGATCAGGTTGAGAGTTCCGTCTCTGAGCTCCAGCTTGAACCGCTGGACGACACAGAGTATGATACGTGCCGCCTATTGATACATGCTCTTGTTAGCTGGACTACTGAGCCCAACACGACGGATTTCGACAATCTTCAAAGCAACGAGGTTGAACACTTATGCCAGTTTCCTTTTCTGCTCGAGTCCCACATCAAAGTTTACGTGACAATGAGAAGAGCGCTACCACGCAAAGTATTCCCAGCGTCGCTACTAAACGCAAGGTTTGTACGCAAAACGCTGGGAAAAGAGGCGGGCAACGCGTTTGGAATCTGGGAACTGCCCATGATGTCTGAGAGTGAGTGTTTTGGGACAGCCATACACCCCACAGCATCATACTTCAACCATGAGTGCGAGCCGAATGTCAAGAAGGTTCGGCGCAATAGAGCCATGGTGTTCACGGCAATGCGAGACATTCAGCCTGGTGAACAGTTATTTATTAGCTACGGTATGATGGAGGAACTGCCGTTCAAAGAGAGGCAAAAGCTCTTGCAAGACCAGTGGTTTTTTACATGCCAATGCGCCCGTTGCAAACGGGAAACTGAAAATGCATAGATTCTAACATTTATTACATTACGTTCTATAGCCTGTATTTGGCAGCCACCACTTCCGAGTGTCGACATGCTGTAGCAAGAGCATGCTGCACGCATAGCGACGAAATAAGATAGGCCATGCAGACACAAATCTCCGGAAGAATCACCATGCCCAACACCAAAAGCACTGGTCCATCAAGTAGATTGAACATGCCCGCAGAATGATAGGCTCCAAAGAGGGCCAGAATGTTGAACAGGATGCGCACCACAAATAAAATGGCAGCAACAAACGTACCCCAGAGGTACGGTATACAACTGGCACAGTAATGCGTAGGGACCTGATAGATCCAGAAAACCAAGAGCCCCAATAGTACAGCCACGTGGAAAGCGTACAACACCGCTGATGCCTTGAGTGCATCCACGGCCGGTCCAACATGGTCGAGCTGAAGTTGAAGGTATCCCACACAGGTGACAACACTGGTGATGATGAGCGTGGTGTCTGGGACGCGGCTCCATCGTGACATCACAGGCGTGCCATGAGCAGTAGGAGCCTTGGCGCCTCTATCGAGAAACTTGAGGCTCATCAGCTGCAGCACCCCAATGGCTACAGTGGACATGCAGAATGATAAAAGTACCAGAGATGGACTCGATACGGTGTGGGCGATAAGCATTAGAAGGCAACTCAGGATTTTGATAGCACTGAAAATCGTAAAGAATATCGAAGCGCGGGTCATTGGCACTCCAGAAACCATATGTACCACTATACAGCACACCATGGCTAGGGAATAGCCCACAATCTGAAGGACCTCACACACTCGTAACGCTGACCAAATCATTCTGCGCAAGTATTGACGAGCATTCAGACCTCCGCTTGCTCAGGTCACTCTATATCACTGGCGGCACCCCCAAGTAAGGTTGCACATCAGGGATCATGCTCATCACGTCTTCCATCCTATTGGGTGTGACCATAATCCGCCGGGCAAATCACACGTGACTGGATGTGTCCGACATATCGTACAGCGCCTCCTCTAGCGCCGACTTTGATATGCTTCCTTGGGATATATCTGTTAGATTCGAAGTCACTTCCCACTTGTTCTGCATGTTATACTCGTCCTCCTCTGAGCTTGAGCCATCACTCATCATAGGGTTGCGTCGGTCCAGCGCGTCGTGGGTCTCAGCAGGTCTTGCAATTACACGAGACATGGAAAGTAGTCTCCTGCTTGAAGAGCTTGAGTGGAGCCGAGATGAGCCGGAGGACATATTGGATGTAGGTGAGGAGCTTGCCGTCGTCTTTCGATCCATTACGCGTGGAGTTGTCTCTTGCGTTTCCAATGATCTCCGAGTTGTGTCCTTACTGGGTGAAGACCGTCTAGCCATTGTATCGGCCGGTTCATGTGACGCAGCTCTGATCCTATCTCTTTGATTGGGTTTTCTCCACTTTTGCACTCGTCCCATCTCATGTCTCAGTTGATCCAATTCCAATTGGTATAGCCACGCAGCTTGCTGAAGCACAAAAGGAACAGAAACCTGTAATTCAGCAGACAAGCGCTCCCAGTCTATCTCTGATCTGCTCTCGGCGCTTGACAGCATACGCCACAGAGCTCGTTGCTTGGCGGGGTTCCATTGATCGATGGGCGGGTCGTGGAAGTTCCCTCTTGCAAAGGGAAATCGTAGATAAACAACCGCATGTTTCTCGTTGAAAGGCGTCTCAGCACTGCCTTGTGCCTGCCCACTCATGTGTCGCTCAATATGGTGATTGCGTGAGGGTGGTGGTCAGTAGTGCCAACCGCTACCCTCCCCGCATTTCAGTCATCTTTCAATAACAAATGGAAAAGTAATTTCCACAAACGACAGCAAAACAGCACAGCCCGCTGTCGCTTCTTTCTTCAAAGCAGTAGAGTATTATGTCTTATCGCAAAGATTATGTCTACTCCTCCAAGGGAGTCATGCATTTGCCCAATACTAGACTTGCCGGGAAGGCCGTTAGTCAAGGCCATTGACCACCTATTTGCCCCTAGGTACTACAACCGCACCTGAATGTTTCAAACAACCCATCAACTGTCAAATACTTTGAAATAACAATTACTATACAGGGTGGTGCGGCGCCCACTTAGACTGGACCTGAAAGGAAAGGCGCGTCGCGCATCATTGTTATTACAGTGAACGATGATATGAACGAAGATGAATCGCCAGCATTCCCGAGCCCAACAACAGAAACAAGCTCTTATACGCCGTCCTTTTTGAGCGTGCAGATCAACAATTTCGATTCGTATCAGGCACGCCCCGGAGAGCTCGACGTACTCAAGGATGTGGCAACAGTACCGGTGATCCGCGTGTTCGGCACGACCACTCTTGGCCATACGGCAACAGTTCACGTTCATGGAGTCTTTCCATACTTTCACATTGAGTACAAAGACAGTCTCGATCGAGCGGACGAGTACATGAAGGCTCTTGGGGAATCACTAACTGTAGCACTGAACGGCGCGTTCAGGCGAGATCCAAAGAAACCTGCCAAGTACATTGCAAATATTGCGCTGTGTAAAGCAGTACCATTCTATGGTTTTCATGTGGGATGGCGATTGTTCGTTCGAATCAGCTTGCTCAATCCGTCGCACATGTTCAAATGCACTGATTTGCTTCGGTCAGGCGCTGTGTTTGGAACGCAATTCCAGCTATACGAAGCACATATCCCGTACTACCTCCAGTTTCTCGCTGACTTCAATCTGTATGGCTGTGGAATGATGCGCCTATGTGACGGGCGTTTTCGCGGCAGCAGAGCACAAGCCGCTTCGGCACTTGAGCCCCGAGCCAGTCAAATTCATGAGGTGAAAATGTCGCCTGAACCGCAGATCAGCTTTTCTCAGGTCGAGCTGGACGTCTCTGCTGCCTGGATCGACAATCGGTTGGACTTGGATCGGTACGACATACACGCAGATTTGTCTCTGGAGCAGTCTATACCACGGGATCACATGTACATCAGCAGTACGAGATCAATTTTGCGCGAAGATGAACTCCGGCGTGCTCAGAAAGGAGAGCCACCCTTCAAGAAAGCACCGGACAGACCCACTCCACCGCATCAGCCGTGGTCAAATGAGACGGAGCTATGGCAAGGTTTTGCAGAAACTGTGCCAGAACTCAGAACTGTTAGCAAAAAAGAATCTTACAAAGGTGTCATGACTCTCTTTGAAATGGCGACACAGATTTGCGTGCCCCGCTCCCGCAGTTCCCAAGGTAACAGCGAAGCGAGCCATTTCCACAAATTGAGCCAGGCCACAGCATCGAGAGGACTGAGTCAGGCGAGAATAGAGCACGAGTCACTCAATGCCGGCACGACAGACGTTGGTGTCACAAAATCGCCCGATAGGCAAGAGCGTCGAACAGAATCCTATACATCAAACCAGCCTGCGTTTTCCATTGCCACGTCTTCCGTAATTGATGAAGATGTTGACGGCAGAGTGAAGACGCAATTTTCGTACTACTCCCCTGAGTTTGATATGCTTCAGGCGCGATCCTCGCAGTATCTCTCACAGCACCAAGAGCCTGACGTGGTCCAGGCTCGCTACAGAGGCGAATGGGAGCTCAAATTACGCCCGCCTACATGTGAATATGTCGAAAATAGCTTTAACGATTTCGGATTGCCAAGCGTGATCTTTACGGGACCTCATTACAGTAATCTCGAAGATGAGACAAGTCCAACGGCTGCACAAAGCCACAGCAGGTTTGCTCAGGTTCTACGCCGGAAACGGCTGCCACTCTTTGACTTTGAACTGGTTCAAGAACGAACTTATTTAGATTTTACTCCGGTTCAGTGCAAGTTGGACTCTGAATACAGTGCGCGCCCTCCCTCTTACAGACAAATTCAAGACTGGCTAGACTCCGAAGTTAGATCGGCACCAGCAGCAAGCTCGCTGAATTTCCAGTCCCAGGTTTTGTCTGCTACTCAACATCAGCATTTCAGATACGAAACCCAATCTCCGCCAAAGAAGCGAGCCAAGCGCCTAAGACGAGACCTGAGCATCATGATCATGGAGGTGCATGCTAATGGTGCAGAGAACATGAGCCCTGATCCAGCCTTGAATCGAGTGGAGGCGATTTTCTGGTATTTTACCGACGACCTCGAGCAGTTTCAAGACTACTATGACTGTGGGATGATCATCCTGTCTGAGTCCTACACTTTGAACGAGATGAGAGCTTTCACCGCGACTTCTTACTGTGAGATTGAGATTGTTCCCTCTGAGCTGGAGCTCTTGGTACACTTGGTGCGAAAAGTCAGAGAACTAGACCCAGATATTCTTGCTGGGTATGAGGTCCACGCAGCATCTTGGGGGTATGTGATTGAGAGAGTGGCAAGCATTCAGGAAGCTCAGTTAGAAAAAGATGAAGCCGAAGATACTTCTTTTCCTGCGCACATACAAGATCTGCTTGAGTTCGACTACTTGGATCAACTTTCGCGCATCCGAGAGCAGAACTCGGGTAAGCTGGGCGACAACTGGGGATTCACGCATGCCACAGGGTACAAGATAGCTGGGCGGCATGTACTGAATGTGTGGCGCACTTTAAGAAGTGGCTTGCAGCTCACGCAATACACACTCGAGAATGTGGTATACCAGGTGCTCCACGAAAGAATACCACACTACTCGTATGACGACGTAACTCGCCTTTTCAAGGGCTCTGCGCACGAACGCAACTTGGTCCTCCAGTACTACAAGAGTCGAGTGGAGTACATCATGAAGCTGGTGTACAACCAAGAGCTTGTGACGAGGTTCAGCGAAGAGGCTAGGTTGCTCGGTATAGACTACTATTCAATCATTTCACGTGGGTCGCAGTTCAAAGTGGAATCTCTGCTTTGTAGGCTGACGCGAAGCGAGAACTTCATACTGATTTCCCCGACAAAGAAGCAAGTCGGCCAACAGAATGCCCTGGAGTACATCCCATTGGTCATGGAACCCGAAAGTGGCTACTATACTTCACCTGTCCTCGTGCTGGACTTCCAATCGCTGTATCCATCAATCATAATTGCCTACAACTATTGTTATTCAACCTGCGTTGGACGGACGTCTCTCTTTCGGGGCAAGAACAAGCTGGGAGTGCTAAATGACCTGGAGCTGGACGATGATATTATCAGAGCCATTAAGGATATGCAAAGCGATGATGACGAGAGAGACCTGTTCAACTTTGCACCCAATGGGCTGGTGTTTGTGAAGCAGACTGTGCGAAAGTCTGTTTTGGCTAAAATGCTTTCCGACATTCTCGACACGAGAGTCGTTGTTAAGGATGCCATGCAGTCTCCCGACACAAATACAAGGCATATGAACAATCGACAGCTTGCCCTGAAGCTGATTGCCAATGTCACATATGGCTATACTTCAGCGACCTACAGTGGGCGAATGCCGTGTGCTGAGATAGCGGACAGCATCGTAGCCACGGCGCGCGAGATCCTTGTGAGAACAATCAACAAAATTAACGAACACCCAGAGTGGAACGCTCATGTCGTCTATGGAGACACAGACAGCATTTTTGTCCACTTGGTTGGCAGGAGCAAAGCTCAGGCGTTTGATCTGGGCGAGGAGATTGCAAAGAGTATCACTGATGAGTATCCTAGTCCGATCAAGCTCAAGTTCGAAAAGGTTTACATGGGGACGATACTTCAAACTAAAAAGCGCTACGTTGGCTACATGTATGAGAGTCGGACTCAGCGTGAGCCCGTTTTCGATGCAAAGGGTACAGAAACCGTCAGGAGGGATGGTACGCCACTGCTTCAAAAGATCGAGGAAAAGGCCCTCAGGATTCTCTTTGAGACGAGTGACCTGAGCCGGGTTAAAGCGTACGTGCAATCCCAATGGTCCAAAATTCTCACAGGCAATGTGTCTATCCAGGATTTGTGCTTCGCAAAGGAGGTGCGTCTGGGAGCCTACAAGGACGACAACCGTCTGCCTCCAGGAGCTCTTGTGGCATCAAAGAAAGCGGAGCGCGACGAGCGGGCCCAGCCACAATATCGCGAGAGGGTGCCATACGTGGTGATTAGTGGCGGCCCGACAGACCGGCTGATAGATCGGTGTGTCGATCCAGACTACCTGGTGCCGAATGTGCATGTCAACTATGACAGTGAGTACTACATCCGCAAGAACCTGATACCCCCACTTGCTCGTATTTTCGACATGATTGGCACTAACGTGGAGTCGTGGTATGACGAGATGGTGAAGAAAAGAATGCTGTACCGGCCGACATTGGGTGGGCCCGCCAATACCAAAGATGGAGGAGCGCTCGAAGAGATTGGACCTCCTCTTCGGTACACTATCAACCAATACTACCAGTCTACGAAGTGCGTTGTCTGCTGCCGCCGCCCTTTTGATGAAGCCTTGGCTCAGCAGTTTGCTGTTCGGCTGTGTATGCCATGTTGGAGCTCTCCTTCGACATCACTGTTCGAAATCCAAGCGAGGGCTCACGATTCACAAGTAAAAAATAGCGAGAGACAAGCCATTTGTAGGGCATGCTCTTTGTTGACGCCGACCGATCACGTGCTTTGCTCTTCACGAGACTGTCCAATTTACTACAGCCGCAAAAAAGGCGAATACGAGCTGGCGGAGCAGCAACAGATCATGTTACATTATAGCAATCTTGGCTGGTAACGGTATACTAATATATTCTGTTTCGTTGTGGGCCATGGTGGTCATAGTCAATCGGCGTGCTAGTGGGCGATCCCAGGGACCCCAACTTTTGAGGCTAAGACAACTTTATTGTCCCGATAAACCCGATCTGGCGATATGCCGATGCGTGTATCTCAGACCCCCGCTTCTGCGACTCGCGTGTCACCTGGTCCATAACACCGTCTGCACCGCATGAAATTTGCCATTCCTAGTATCATGGCCTCAAAAAATTCAGCATCCTCCTGGCCGCTGAGCCGAATAGCCAGACAGCCGCAGTCCAGTGCGTTATCATTCGTGACAAGCACGACACATGAAGTGCGTTTTTCCGGCGGGGCAATGAGACCTAAGCTATTCAAATCAGGAGAATATCAGGAGCGCATCACTAGTACCGGCTCTTCCAGTATCCTCTTCAAAGGGCAGGCTTTCACGTTGTAAAAATATCGCTTGTCCCACCGGCCCCTCACCCAGCGCCGTGCGTCATGCAAGCATAATTTGAGGCATGCAGACGATGAAACAGCAGCTACGATGGTGCAACACGATGGATATAAAGTGAAGTCAGGCGAAGTAAGTGTTTATCCACTCACTAACCGACTCTCTACTTATGTGCGCGGCGACTTCATCCAACTCTTCTGGTATTTCAACATCACTGCCGCCTCTCTCAGCCTTATTGAGAGAGGTACAAGCCCATGACATATTCCATCGTGATCCAAGCTCATGGCACAAATCTCTGGCGGACATGCTTCTTCAGTATTCCAATCGAAAACCACCAATCATGTTGCCTGTCGAAGTTATCGAGAAGATTTTCGGCTACACAGAGGATGCAAGGGCCATCTCTGCCATACACATGGCTGGACCACGCTTCCGAGAAATTCTGGCAAGACGACATGTAACGGCCGCCATACTTGAGTCCAAATGGCTAGAGTCTATTGAGATTGACATGGCCTCGCACGAAATGACAAGGAACAAATGGAGGATGACTTTGCACCATGCTCTTACTCGTTCGGTAATTAACAATCTAATCGAGACTTTGGTCAACGATCACTCCCAACGAAACGCTATCCTATCGCTTTCACATCTGGCAACTATCTACGCATTTTTACGCAGCTATGAGGTGACTGCCCAAATAACGCAAGTCGGTCAACTCCAGAACGTTGCATTTCTCTTTACCCTTCTCACAGGTGTTGAAACACGACAGTTCATTGAAACAAACCCGCATTTCACCAATGTGTACACAGTGAATCAAGTGGAGGGAAACCTTCAATTTCAGGCGCAGCTGTATACCTACCAGTGCAGTGAAAGAGGCACCCTGCGAGTCGTCTGCACATCAAATTCAGGAACAAAAATGCTGGCTCTGACAAGCGCGCCTGAGAGCCCTATCGTTGACAGTCTTACACTATTGAATTACCACCCGTCTGACAAAAGCAGGTCAGACTACGATAATGCCTACAACGACCATCGAATTGACCGGCAAGCTCGATTCGCTATACCACCAAATTTTGTGGACGCAATGTTCAACTCCACGGACGAGTTCATTGTCCTCAACGCATCCATGCCCCAGATTGTGCATCTGGCTACGGGGCATACGGTGTATCTCCAGAACTATTCCCGCTCTTTTGAGAATGACCATTGGGTTTTCGACCACAACCCAGTTTCCGGTGACTGCCTCATCGAGGACAACCCTGACGCTGAGACCACGTTCATAGTGTGCCACCCGATTCCCAAGCGTCACATTCACAATCAATTCTACGTCGAGATGATGAAATGGGGTCAGCCAGTCTTACTGCCAATGGCCCATGCTAGACCACTAGCTCGACCCAAATGGTATTACGGGCAAATGAAAGCTGACCAGCTGAACAACATTCTGTACCATGTTTTGTTCAAATCACCAGGGTCACAAGATGATGCGAGGGCGAACGGTCAACCTGGAGTCCCTCGAACACCGACGGCCGCTTCCCGTAATAGCTTGGTCATGGTTCATCTTTACCCATTTGTTTTCAAGTCGACAACTTTCGCTCTTTCGCCTGATAAGGGGATACTGGCAATTAAAGAGATCGATGACTCTTGTTTTATTTATCTTTTCTACCTGCATTCGCTGGATCTCGACCTTATATCTAGCAATGCCACAGAAGCACACCCCTCGGTTCTCCTCCCACGCAAAGTCAAACTTGAGTCTTACAGCTCCCTCAACTTCATACGGCATCCTTTAGATCTTAACGACACATATTCTAGGGACCGCATGGTATTTCTCGACAACAAGACACTTCTATGTACCACACCAGTCGGTACAAGTGCCTATCAGCTCAACATCCTGCACTTATAAAGATACTTATGACTGTATTTCTGTACCTCAATAAGAGTAGATTTTAATTTGCACGTGATGGTGGACCACCGTCATGTTTCTTTTTCGAACATCACCACAAAATATTAGGCTTACATGCACATGCGCACGCATCCTATTACCCAACTTGGATATGTTTGGACATTATTTTGAGACCCTCAGCGAAGCTATCCTAAGAACCACATAATTTACATCATAATGGCATCATTCGTGCCAGCTGTACTTGAATACAACTGACAAGTTGGTGGAAATCTACTAAACATGTGGCAACCTGGGAACTGATCATTTTCGCCAACAGATCCGAGGTCAAACTGGCATGGTTCCAACAATAAGTACACGGGCGTTTCATGTCATCCGAAAGGGAATTCCAAATGAGGCAATGAGATTCCAACAATGAGAAATTCGGCCAATGATGTCCTCTTTAGGTAAAGAGTCGCACTGAAACCCTCGTGACACTAAGCCACTCCGGCGAGATTTGCGACCTCTCTGAACTCGAACAATAGATCCTCATCGTGTCGAATGTCTATAAATTGACGGCCAAAATCCCCAGAGTCCAGTATCAAACCTCACCGACCAATGAACGCCCTTGTCAACCTTGCTCAGCACAGTAAGATTCTTATTACGCCTCTTCGTCAGGAGCACGCGAAGATGCGCTATTACTTCAAAAGCTGGTTGAGCCAGTGCACCGACTCTTTGGACGAATCTTACTCAACTCCGTTGGCCGTCAGTTTGCCTGATGGTAGGTCGTTCGACCTCACCTTGCCGAAAGGTACAAAGATTGAGCTCCAGCATGAGGGCATCACCGCTGCTGTTGATACCGCTAGCCCTGAAATGCGACTCCTCGTCGATTTGCCGACTGGCCGCAAAGTTCCTCTCCGCACTTTTCAGTGCCCTGAGAAGCCATCCGACATGCTGACTCTCAGCGACAAAGACGTCGTCAAGAAAGTGATTGCCGATGCTGGCCCGTCTCAGCAGCTGTGCGAGCCGCCTCGCTCTTCCACTCCCCATTCTGGTGGCTGGTTTAGCCCCTAACGGATGAACAGTGTGATTTTTTTATTCTTATGTAGTGAATTAAATGGGTTTTTTTATAAAATGAGGTATCTGGTGCTCAACTGCCAATAGAAATGACAGGCTACGTCCGCATGTGACGAAAAGTTGAGCTATAACTGTTGATCAATTACTAGATTTGGATATGTTTGGACACTTTGAAAACAGGGTTGTAGAATCCTCAAACGTGCATGACAGAACAGGTTCGGCTATAAAAGCCAAGCAAGTATAGCTACGATTATAGACCATTCAATCTGATTTTGTATCATGTTGTTCCTTTCGACATTTGGTCATCTTTTCTCCCCACGCTCGGCACTTAGCTGGCGTCTGCCGCTAAATCTGGTACGAGACATTTTCATTGCGAGAGTACCAGAGAGATGGCAACAGGAGCTTCTGAGATGCTCCTTTTTTGGGAGCGCTGTTTCATGCTGGTGCGACAGCACGCAATCACTTAACCGCGCAAGTCATGCTCGCGCCTATGCCTCTGCCATTGAGAATCCTGAAACAATGAAAGGGGGACGCAGGACTGGCTTTCAACCACGTGCTCACTGGAGCCCTTTCCTCTCCTTTGTTCGGAGTGGCGTTTCTCTTCCATCACAACTTTCACATCTTCTCGAATGTATCAACACAATGGTTCGGGTGATCACCCTCATAAAGGGCACATTAATCACGTCAATTCGAGCAGCAGTTCAAAGAGCCAAGAATCGATAAGCGAGGAAGTCGGTGTAACCAATAAATGGTATGATTGTACTGTATTGTACTGTATCGTGTTGTGTGAGTTCAATTATTGCACTCTGACACAGTCAAGTTACAAGTATGGGGAGTCATGATGCCGAGGTGGGAACCCTCGCCCTGGCCCCGGCATAGGAAGTTGGGAAGTATAGGGTCGCTCATCTCGGAGGCGCCATCACCAGCATTCGGGTTGCTTCCACAGTCGCCAATTGGAGTGCGAACGTCGATAATTACCAACAGGACGGTCGACAACCGAATTGATGAATCCACTACTGCATTGACCAATTGAATCATCTCATTCGCGCCATATTCTTTCGATCACGATCATCATGGGCGTTTGGACGTTCTTACTCGTTTATTTATTAGGGGGAGTTACGTTTGTACCTATTGCACTGGTTGCAATTTGGAAATTTTCAATCTGGTATCTACCTGATGCACAATTGGACCTGTCCAGTCTTGATGAAGATCAGGCGTCAGTGGATGGGCTTTCTACCAAAGAGGCAAACGATGAAATAGAGGAGACCGGATTGGATACTAACATGAATGCGTGGGTCACGGTGTCTCGCGAGTACTTTATCTACCCCACAGGTGGGCCACGAAACTCTCTCAATCCGCCGGAAAAGAGCGTCATGGATGATCGACTGAGCCAAACAGAGTCTGCCTACTCTTCTCTATTCAAGCTTATCAGCAACAGTAACTCAAAAGAGCGTCAGAGGAGAGAATCCAACGAAACCGGTACCAAAGATCGGCTAGAAAGTCCCGCAGACGACCAGTCAAGTTCGAGTGGTCACGGTGCTGAAGTTCCCTCAAATGCATACAAAGTCGCTTCCAAAGCCGGCACCCAGCCCCCAAGAGGAGAGAAAACCAGCAGCCCTTCTACAAGCCTTGGATCAGTGACATCTAGTACGTCATCGAAACTGAGTAAATACTATGCGGTAATCAAGCACGGCAATATTTTACTCTACAACGATGACAACGAAACAAAGGTCAAACATGTAATCATGATAGCTCAACACGTTGTCATGATATGGCCTCCACATGTTTCGGAGGCAGAAGTCTTCGTGAAACGCAACGCCATCTGTTTGGTTAAACGCGATTCACCGGATGGGCTTGACGGGGTGCTCAATGACCCCTCACAACCTCCCAAAGATGCCTTCTTTCTGTACCTAGACGACTGTTCAGTGAAAGAGGATTTCTACTTTGCTCTGATTCGTGCCTCGAGAGGAAATATGCCCAAGATCAAAGTAACAGCCTCGGGCCAACGGCAAGCAATGCTCAACGAACTAGTCAACCCCAACGTTCTAGCAAGGCCACTCCAATTCTCTACTGATGACATTATGAATCTGATTATGAGTGTTCATTCGACGGAAAATAGCTCGCAAAATCGCTGGTTCAATGCACTTTTGGGTCGCATTTTTCTTGCTGTCAAAGATACGCCTCAAATGGAGCAATATGTCAGAGACAAACTAGTCAAGAAGCTCGCAAAAGTCAAGCGTCCCACGTTCCTTGCCGAAATCGAAGTACGCAAAGTTCACTGTGGCCACTCTGCCCCAATGTTTTCCAACTTCAAACTGAGAGACCTAACTCCAGAGGGCTTACTGGTGATTGAAGCAAACATGGAATACAAAGGGGGCTTCTCGATTGAGATTGGCACCAAAGCCATACTCAATTTGGGACAACGGTTTAAAACCAGAGATGTCTCACTTGTTCTTGCCGTCACCATTAAAAAAATAGAAGGACGAGCTATTCTCAAAGTCAAACCCCCTCCGTCGAACAGGTTCTGGTACGCTTTTGAAAGCATGCCGAAAGTGAGCCTGGGCATAGAACCGGTGGTAAGTTCGAAACAGATCACCTATTCTCTCGTCACGAAGGCCATCGAAAGTCGCATATTGGAGCTCATCAAAGAAACTGTCGTTATGCCCTATATGGACGACGTTACCTTCATAGATTCGCAGGGCTTCTACAAAGGTGGTCTTTGGCAAGAGGCGACTATCAACATCCCGGATGAGTTTAACACGCCAACTTCGGATGATGAAAATCCACTCTCAGCTACCGATACTATCGAGGAAGAATATTCGACTGCAGCAGTGTCATCGGCCGAGGGACGTGAAACGCAAGTGCGACATCGTACGGCGCGAAAGCTGGAGTCCAAACCCTTTAACTCAGACGAGGACAGTATTTCCTCTCTTGGACTCAATGAACCGGATAGTGTTGAGAGGCCTAACATCTCTGATCATATTGGTGAGTTGAAAGGTTTCGGCTTCACGCCAGAATCTCGCACGAGTGCAAAAAATCTCTATGGATCTCTGAAAAAGTGGGGCAATTGGTACATCAACAAGGACAAATCCAAAATGTCTATCAGAACAAACAATCTTGTCGACAAAGACTTCTTCTCGAGCTCAGAGGCATCTCCTAGTACTCCCATCCAGGCGCCACAGCCTCATAATTTCCCTCCAGAGCTCATCAGTGAACTACGGAATGGAGAGAAATCTGGTTATGCACCATCCGAGATGAAGCTCCCGACAAAGTACCCCGTGCCTAGTAGCCCTGTCTCTTCCCATCACCGCCGATCTTCCACACGAAGCAACTACAGCTTTGGCAGTGACGACGTGGCTGCAGCTAGTACTGTCTCCAGTGTGTCGAACCAGCCGGCTAATTGTGATGGCAAAGACCGAAATAGTGACTGCGAAACGCCGAAAATGAGCTCTTCACCGTCACCGTCGACACCTATTTCAGAACCAACTCCATATATGACAGCAGATTCTGGAGTCGAAGGTGTATCTGATCCTCCCAAGTCGCTTCCCAAAAGGAAGCCAGTGGGAAGCTCATCTTTGCCTAGAGTCCGTCAAGATGGTGCCTCAAGCGATGACAACCTAGCTGAAAATACAGATAGCGCAACCCAGTCTGCTTCACAGGAGGATGCAGCGTCAACGTCATCAGGAAGTTCCGGGCAACGGAGAACATCAGGAGTATCTAGTGAACGAGCTGGTGTTGCAACTGTAGGTTTTCATCCGTGCCCAGCTACTGTTGCAACAGCTACGACCCCTATTGTAGCCTCTCAGCGAAAAGTCTCCGTCAAGCGTAAACAAGTAGGCAGCTCAATATAGTCCCTTGTATCTCATTGTCAAGAGCAAATAAAAGGTACTATACACGAGAATCAAAGTAAACCCCATATTTAAAATAACCTAAGAGTAGCTTAGAAACCATGGACCTGAATGTGACGCTTATCAATCTGAAGTGCCTTGTTCAGGAATTCCATAACCTTTCCACGCTGATCGCCCTGAAACTGCAGGATATCACCGAGTTCTTCGTCTTTGTTAATGTGGCCGTTGCAACCGAAATCTTTCTTCAAGGTCTTGAGGATGATCTTCAAGTCATACTCTGCGGGAAGTCCTTGAACAGTGGTCAGGGTCTTGCGACCATTACGTTGCTGGCAACGGATGTGAATGTAGTTTGCCGATTCTGTGTTGTCGTCACCAGTGTCGGCAAAAGGATCTTGTTAGCCAAAGGTTCATCACCGGTCGTCACGCGCCCACATGCCGAACCAGATTGCGTGTATTATGCCACGAGGCCAATAGTCAGAAACTGGTCGAGGAGAGCCCGGGCTATCAAAATATGCGCTGAACACTTACCAAAAGACTTGAGGTTCTCGATCGAAGTAGACATAAACTGTTTGGACTTATACCAATGAGCTGGTTGATAATCAGTTGTGAGGGAAGAAAGGAAATCAGCCGCCGGGCAAGACCTATCCTAAGTAGGGTGGGTGCCCAGCCGCAGCGCGTGAGTTACCTCTGTTAAGTCAGGGTAACATTCGCCATTGTCTACGAAACGAAGAGCACATCTTTTTCAATTCCTCCTTCAAGATGTAGGGCGATATCTTTGCCGATTACCCTTTGACGATCATCCCTCCAGCAGATTCGCCATCGAAGAAAGCTTCTTTCCGGTAGTCCCGGTTTTTTTGGTGTAGGCAGTTGAGCCGCTGGAAGCCCCCACGTTGTGTAACCGTATTCCTACTTCGCCCCCATAAACCGGAGCTCCTCGACCTTCATATTGGACAACCTCAATTGATTTGACGCTTTTCAACTGTGTATGCAGTCGGTGTGAAAATCAGATATGCTTTCCTCTCACACAGGCTCATCTCGGTCCGAGGCGGACCTTGGAATGCACATTCGCAAGGCAACCAATCCCGAGGAAACAGCCCCTAAACGCAAACATGTTAGAGCGTGTATCGTCTATACGCATGACCATCAGTCTGGACGCGCTTTCTGGAATGGGATGAAAGTGCAGCCTTTGGAACAAGATGACGTGCAGTTGTTCAAAGCACTAATCACAATTCACAAGGTGCTCCAGGAAGGACACGCAAGAGTATTGCGGGAAGCCCAGGCTAATGTCAATTGGATTCAACACTTTAGACGAGCAGGTGGTCGAGACTCAGCCGGATATAGCAGGCTCATTTCTGAGTATGTTCGATTTCTCACCAAGAAGCTGGATTTTCATCGTGAACACCCAGAGTTCTCTGGCACATTTGAGTACGAAGAGTACATCAGTCTTCGCACAGTTAACGACCCCAATGAGGGATTCAATGTGATTCTCGAGCTCATGTCTCTTCAAGATGCCATTGACGACTTTCAGCGACTGGTTTTTGCCAGTATCAAACACGGTCGTCAAAACGAGTGCAAGATCTCCAGTCTGACCGCAATGGTTACCGAGAGCTACAACATTTATCGCTTTCTGACGTCAATGCTACGTGCAATGCATGAGGCCACTGATGATCATGAAGCATTGGAGCCTCTTCGCGCCCGGTATGTCTCTCAGCATCATAGACTGGGTGATTTTTACTATGACTGCTCCTCTTTGAAGTATCTCACGAGCTTGATCAATATTCCCCAGTTGAGTGACGACCCCCCAAATCTTTTCGGCGATGAAAACGGGCCTGCGCTCCCTGCACGACCTCGGACACCAGCAGTTAGTGAGACCAATCCCAGTCTGAGTAGTCTGAGTGTCGACCGTGTTCCTGAACCTGAGCCCATGTCAGAATGGTGGGGCGAGGAGCAGAGGAGACAGGAGGAGCAAAGGCGGTTAGAGCTAGAGCAACAACAGTTAGAAGAGGAGCGTCAGAGACAGCAGATGCAACTCGAACAACAAATGCGCGAACAACAACTAGAACAACAGCGCATGATGGAACAAAATAGGATGATGCAGGAGCAGATGACAAACGCGATGCATGCCACTGCGACACAAGAGCTGCAGAGAGATCTTGTCCAGCTGCGCTCGGCGTTTGACCAAAGTCAGCAACTACTCGAACAGTACGATCAGAGAGTCAAGGCTCTTGAAAATGAACTGGCTCAGAGCAACCAGAACGTTAATCAACAGTTGCAAAGCAAAGATGGTCTCATTCAGTCCCTACAAGATCAAGTCAATATGTGGAAGGAGAAGTACGAGAAGCTGGCGAAGCTCTACGGCCATCTCCGGACAGAGCATTTTGCTCTGATGGATAAATACAAAAAAGTCCAAGCAAGAGCAGCGTCCGCACAAGAGGCTATTGACAAAAAGGAGCGACTTGAGCGTGATTTGAAGTCAAAGAACCTCGAACTTGCAGACTTGATCAAGGAGCGTGACAGGGCACGTTACGAGATTGACCGAGTTAAAGGTGCGCACCGTCAAGAGATTGAGAGTTTGGAGAGAGACAAACGTTTGCTACAAGATAAACTCGATGACGCTGAGAGAGGAAAGGGAGCTGATATGTCTCTACTGATATCCAGACATACTAGGGAGCTTGCCGATTTGGAGGAGGCACTCAAAGCTAAGCAGCGAATTATTGATCGGAACCAGGCTCGCAGTGCTGACGATGAAACTCTGCAGCAGAAAGACGAGGAAATTGCAACGCTGCATGAGCAGATTGCGGCACTTGATGGAGAGCTATCGAAGCTAGGACTTGATAGACCTGGTGGGGCTCAGCTGGGCAATCTCCTCGATGCGATTCTTGCTACTTGTACTGAAAGAGTACAAGATGCTATTTTCGCTTTTGAGTCGCCGATGGAAGCCGGAAATCAAAATGCGTCGCCTCAATTCCTGCTCTCGGTCCTGGAAAAGGCGTCGGCAGCCTCTACAGACTTTACCACAGCGTTTCTGACTCACAGCACGCTCGCAAATGATCCCGAGGTGGGCGGACAATCTCCTATAGAGGTTGTCAAGCACGCTTTCTCGCTTGCTAACGCTTTGGCAGAAGTGCTCAATAACACTAAAGGTGTTTGTCGCCTCACAAATGAAAACGAAACGGAATTGGTGAGCGCCTCTGCTGTCGAATCAGCAATCAAGACCACGGAGTATTTCTCGGCACTTTACCAGGAGTATCTCACCGATCTCGAAACTGAAGATGTGGAGGAACTGGTGATTGCGTACAATGGTGACATCCAGCAGGCTCTCCAGGCTTTGATGGACAAGGTTGAGAAACTTCTGCCTCATACTTCTGCCGTCAACGCCATGGCCACTCAAGACCTTGGCACCGCGGTCGACAATGAGATGTCGAAGGTTGCACATGCTGTGGAAGACGCTGTTCAAAAGTTGACCAGTTTGTTGGGTCGCCCTCGTGATCCTAAGTTCTCGGCATTTGACGTACAAGTAAACCAGGCCATTCTTACCCTTGCTATCGCCGTGACCTCTGCCATCGCTGCATTGATCAAAGCAGCTACTGAGTGTCAGGCTGAGATCGTCGCGAATGGAAGGGGTAATGAATCACGCACCGAATATTACAAGCGCCACAACCGCTGGACTGAGGGCCTTATTTCTGCTTCTCGTGCAGTTGGAGGCGCAACGTCGATCCTGATCGAGACAGCCGACGGCTGCCTCAGTGGTTCAAACAGCCCGGAACAACTCATTGTTTCTGTCAACGAAGTGGCGGCATCTACAGCGCAACTGGTCGCAGCTTCCAGAGTTCGTGCCAATTTCATGTCCAAACGTCAAGATAAATTGGAGCACGCGTCAAAGTCTGTCACCAATGCGTGCAAAAATCTCGTCAACAGAGTGCAAGAGATTCTCGCTAGTAGAGCCGCTGGGCATGAAGAGAAGGTGGACTACGAAAGCTTACCGGATCATGAGTTCAAACGTGCTGCTATGACCCAGCAGGTGGAAGTGCTGCGTTTGGAGCAGGCTCTCACAGCCGCGAGGAACAAGTTGTTTGATATCAGAAAAGTGGAGTACAAACGCGAGGAGGAAGAAGAAATCTCTTAGATTTGCACAATAAATATACCTGATTTACCGAGTGGACTGCTCACACCGTAAAGAGCAGCGCCTACTCATAGCTACTTAATGCCTTAGCAGGGTTCATCTTTAACACGCTCAGGGGAATCGGCTGGGCCCAACGCGTTGACATTCGAAGAATCCAAGTCCCAGAGGCGAGTATATAGCGTTTCGATGCTTTGCCAATCTTTTGCAGGAAGTAAGAAATTAGGCGAAGCACGGATGACCTGACGGGCCAAGTCGCTTCCGATTGAGTGCGAAAGTGTATTGGTTGCCTCCATGGCCGAAGCTGGTTGAATTGTCTCAATGTGGAGTGGTCTTGGTACAGAGAGGTCACGCACTCGATGTTGATGTACTTGAGTTCGGGTGCTGATGAAATGAGCACCTTCACGCTTCGGAACTTTGTTGAGCCACTCCAGGAAGGACTCACTGCGAGGTCCGCTATTGTTGTACTGGGCCACATAGCTACACCACACATCCTGGCGAGCATAGGTTCTCCAAATATTGTTCAGCTTTTTATTCAGATCCAACATCCTCAATCCCGATCGGTTGTATTGAGCGTAGTAGGTCTTGAAAGCTACAAATCCGGACAACCTTCTCTGGGAAGATCGACGAGCTCCTGAACGTTTTGGCGGGCCATTGCGCTTTCCACCGCTCTTTGTGACAAAATCAGCTAGCTCTCCCGTCTCCTGAGGGATCGGGGCGACTGCCTCATTAGGGGAAGGCAATGGCTGGGAGAGGCGACTGTTATCAGCTCTGGTTGAGGCTTTAGGACCAAGCCTCAATGCCGATGACCCACGACTTGCAGCCTTCTTTCGAGCCATGAGGATCCACGTTGATAATGATTGTGCATCAGGAATTGGAGGAATTTATAGCGAGATATGAGGATTCCCCACAAGGTAAGGGCGGACGTCCCTCACAGTGCTGAGAGCCTAACCTCAGCACCAAAAAGAAAAACTACCAAATATTCAGGGGTTTATAAGCAATAATATATTATAAAAAGCTGGATGTACACAAGAGCACTGCCGGAAAAGCGTCTTATTTATAGCATGTTAAATAGATCCATTTGCATCTCGCATGTCGTCTAATGCAGTCGATGGGGCGAAGGCAGCCTGGAGAGCAGGATTTCTCGTAATCCCAGCCTTTGCTTTCGCGTACAATCCCTCTTCTTTGGTGAGAAAATGCCTGGTTAGGAACTGGTCGCATGGACTAAATATACCTGACTTACTGTTTGTTGAGGTAGTGGTCCTCAGCAGTGCCTGAAAGTTGTGTGCCCATAAATGCTGGTTGAGCCGAGAGGTCCGGCATCAGGACACGCCGTCTTATGCTTCGAATGGCATCGGTCTTTTTAGCCAACAGGCTCTTTTTGATGTTACTTGCCGATTTGATCATTTCTATGACGCTCTTGACGCGTGCAAACTCTTCTCCACCTTTGTAGCGAGCGGCCTGGTTAGATAGATTCAACTGAAAAATGAAAGGAGACTTACCATACAAAACTCTCTGCAAGACTTTAATATTCCCCATATGTCCGTCGATTTTCTCCGAAACAGGTATCGTGGCACCATGTTTAGCTCAGCGATGTCTCGGATGCGGTGACGGTTGTACAGAGTGATTGGTCCTTTGCTGGAATTAGTGGCTGGAGGGTTGCTGAGATATTCTCCCTGACTTGAGCGTGGCAAGATCATAAGACCTTCATAGCTCGGTTGTTGTTTTCTGCTGCGCGGCTTTGAGACCTTCGCAGTGTTTTGAGTCTTGTTGCCGTTTCGCACCTGACGCTTTGAGTGTGAGCCAAGCTCTCGAGACTTGCGAACGCTTTTGATGACGGATTGAACATATTTTGCGTCGTTGACCCCTGATGAATTGGCAAACGTGGAGGGCGTTGCTGAAGGAACCCATTGAATTTTTCGAAATGGAGTATTGGAAACCACATTCGAGGATTCTGAGTCACGAAATAAGTACTCACAGTCATCAGTCTTACTGCCTAACACTTGAAATTCTGGAGGCTGACTCATTGAGAAGTCGTGAAGCTGGGATATACGACTCGACTCTGGAGATTGCGCCCATTGAAACATTTGGGGCTCACTCGAGCAATTCTGGTCAAAAGGAGGCTCGACATGCCAAATATTTGGCACAAATCGTCTCTGGGAATTCACTGTCAAAGGGGGAGTCGATACAGTGGGCAGATCATTTGAGAGGTCTGGTATGCAGTTCCCGTAGATCAATGAGGATCTTTCGTTAGAAGGCACTGAGGAACTACAACCGAGCGAGTGTGATAGATCAGTCATAGTCATCGTCACGCCTTCATTCTCAAAGAAGAATTCGTGGAAGCTGTCGAAATTCTGAAAGGAATCCATTGCGCCCGTGTCACTCTGGAGGATGTCGGTCCCTATATCCCTCATTGGACCCTCTTGCAAAAGCGCCTCATCATTCATGGACTCAATTTGCAGAGCCCCAGGATATCTACCTTGCTGCATTTGTCAATTTGCCGTTGGACAGCTTTCAGATGAGTGTCCTCAAACCAATGGATCAGTGAACTCACTTAAACATCCAACTCGATTGTTGCAGGTGAGACTATCTAAATAATGCGGCTTGCCCAGCCGCACTATCTACACTTCGTCCCTGAGCTTGACAAATGTTTGCATTGATGACAGTTGTTAGAACTAAATGAAACGTTGTCACCTGCTTAAGTTACAATTTACTATTTACGTACTTGGCTTCATTATGGTGCATTCGCGTTAGCCCACTTGAAGTAATCGCACCTGTAAGAGCCAACGGTTGAGCCGTCTTCCACACCATTGTCGTGTCCAGTAGGGCGGGCACAGACCCAAAAGTCCCGTCCTTTATTGGCCCCACTCTTTTTAGTTTTGAGCAACTTGCATTTTTCGCCATGCAAGCACTTTGGCGTCCGATCCTTGAGCAGCTCTTGCCACTGTTGCCTCAGTTTTTGTGGGCTTGTCGACTCAGCTTCAGGTGATGCGCCATTCTTTTCCCGTGCGACAGAACTGTCTACCGATCTATCCATCAGACCAGCCCCATCGGTACTACCTGCGCGCTCCATCTTGTCAGCAGCACCGCCTATATGCAGCTGGTTTAGGTTATTCTCAGGAGAGCAATGTTGGGTGCCACAATGTTTTGCGTCTCGTGCTGGTGGGTCTGCCCTGGTTGCATGCGGTACGGGTCTAGTGGGGATAGTTTCTTGCTGCAATGCACCTGCCTCAAACCGGCGATCGCTTAACACTTCGTGGTTGAAATTATCGCTCTCACCCCCTATGCCGTCATCCCCACGCCCAAGCTGCCCAGGGCCTGTCCCTTGGCCTCCGACTTTCCAAGAATCACTTGATGCTACCTCTGGTACCTCGGACTTGGGCTGGATGTTTGATTGAAAGAAGGACAAAACAGTTTTTTGCCTTTTGGAGCTGTCTTTTTTGGCAGATTGAGTTGGCTTTGCACTAATAGCAACTTTCAACCTTGCGCTTGGTACTTCGAGAGGCCGGCCACGTTTCTTTGGATTGTGGTGATTGAGACTGTGTAAAATGTCCGTCTTTGGGTCGTGCACTAGTTGAGCCTGAAGCTTGTCAGGTTCACTTTGCGGGCTATTCAGGTTGGCATCTGGTCGACTGAAAAAGTTTCGGATAGTTCTCTGCTTGCCGCAAAACTGCGGCAGATACTGGGTACAAAGCTTAGGTGTGGACGGTTCGCTTTCAATGGCTGGCGCTACTTGCGTGTCCGCTTGTTGACTATTGAGACGGAAGTCCGCAAAAACAGGACAGTGGTCGGACCCCAGCAACTGAGGGAGGATATCAGCTTGGCGGCACTGAAGACGCGAGCTATGGAGAATGTAATCCAAGCGCGAGCCGAAATTGGCCGGGCGGGCGTCAATCTTGAGATTCCAACATGTGTACATGGCCATTCTATCTGGAAACTTGTCACGAGTGGAGTCGCTCAAAATGTGCTCCTGGTCGATCCACCCGTTAACAATACTCCGCGGCACCGATCTGCTGTCCGAATCTAGCGGTGGGTATCGCCACTCTTGGCATGCACGAGGGAACGTCCTAGTGAATGTTGAAGCAGATTTAGAGCAGCCCTCTGGAAGCTTGGCATACTTGCTGCTCTTGCGAGTCGGCTGTATGTTCTGCTGGCGCAATTCTCGTTCTCGTAGTTCAATGGCTAGGCTCTTGAGACCCTCGGCGCTGTCGTAGATATCTCGAGTGACGTTCAAGTCACCCAGGACAACTACCTGCCGGCTCAGGTCCTGTGTCAGTTTTTTTACTCTGTTGTCCAGTGCTTCAAAGAACATTTCCCGATACTCTTGCCTGTCCCCCATGGAGTTTGCAGGGCAGTATAGGCCGATTAGGACAAACACTCCAAAGTCCAGCACAATAGCCCTTCCCTCGCTGTCAATCTCTCGACCGATTTTGATGTCCAATGAGGCATATCCTCCGATGTGCTCCTCCTCTGGTAAGTCTCGTATCAAAGTATTCGGTCGCTCAGCGCTGGGTAGACAACCTGTAATGCCATTCTCTGCTTTGATCACGCTAAGCGGAAGACTTTTTCGTATGATTTGTCCGGTTGAAGTGTCGGCAAGAGGCGCCCCCTCCAGCGGTTCAACGGCAGCAATTCGTAAACCTCGTTTGACATAAACAGCAACGCCACTGTACCCACGTTTTGCGGAGGGGCTAACGAAATAGGAATCATATCCTTGTACCAGAGCAATGCTGGCTGTGAGATCTCGCAATGGCAATTTGGTTTCCTGAAAGCAGATGATGTCTGCGTCGAGAAGGCTGAACATGTGCTCGAAGCTTTTGCTCTCGTTCCACGGCTTGAACTCCAAAACATTTTTGATCGAGCATACGTTGAAGGTCACGATGCGGACATCTTCCACCGACTTCGCGGGAACCATGGCATGTCTGCTGTCCTTGCCACTGCCCGTATCCGTTGCTAGGTATACTTTGTGTTTGGACGTAGCATCAGCCGCATCACAGGCAACTAACCTCTGGTGACTACGCTTCTTGTAAGGAACTCTCTGATACTTCAAAATCTGATCATTAATTCAATAAATAAACTGCGAATCTAGTCATCAAATGAGCGTTCGCCGCCAACCATCTGGCTGGCCATGCCTGTCCAGAGGCTTCGCTTGTTGAGTCCTGCAGCCATTTGCAAGGCTTGCTGATAGTGTACCTGAGATGAATCAGAGGCCACGGTACTTAGAACTGCCATGAACCTTGCTCGCATAGAGCCGTCAATATTGAAGTTCGAGACGCCTCCAAACTCATTCTCAAGTTCGGCTCTGTTACGGAAACCGCAAATGGGGATAGTAGAGTATCTCGAAGTCCAGTCTTTCTTCTTGTCGCCCCCAGAGGCTGAGGCAACAGACTCATCCACCAACAAATCGTTGACGAATTGGCTAAGGTCGCCGGCGGTTGTATCGTTAGTGCTATTGGGCATCTCCTGACTGAAAGTATCCTCGATGCTGGTGGTGTTTGCAAATTGTGGTTGTTGAACCTTGCCCCTTAGCAGAATAGAGAACGTAGAAGAGCTGTCTGGTTTGATGGGCCAGTGCTGTGTGGTGAGGTTGCTTCTATGGTTGGAGGCGTCCAGCGCTATCCTTTGCACCAGCTCGCTATCATTGGTGGCTCTCATCTTCTCGTCTTCTAGGTTGACCAAAGGAATGCTGTCTACATTCGCTGACAAAATTGCATCATTGTCAACGTCTCCAAAGAACGAGTCGAGGTTGAAAACTGCAGCACTGACGCTCATTTGGCGTGGTCGATCAAAATCAAAATCCGCACAAGGAATAGATGTACTCGAAATGCTGCTGTTGTCCTTGATGGATGACCCTGTCGGCATATCGCTACCAAAATCAGGAGCGCTCAATTTCGAGAGTCGTGGCCTCTTGGTTCGGCGTCCTATCTGCTCCTCAACTCCATCCAGCTCGGACCCGGTCTTTGTGTACAATTTGCGTCCGTTGGATGAAGACGAAGGTCCTCCGAGAACACTGACTGTGGTGCTGGATCTTCGTCGTAGTGCGGGCGATGCCGATACGGAGGAAACAGCAGCAGGCTTGGACTTTGCCTTTGAGCGGGTGACTGTTGGCCCAGTCTCAACCATTGTGGCGTCCACAGCTCCGCGCTTTCGTTTGTTGCCCTCCATCAAAACTGCTTTGCGACGAGTTAGAACCATGTTGAATGGTAGTAGGATGTCGGCTAGTGAAGAAGTCCTAGGCGTACCAACCTTTATTTGGTTTCAGCCACTCAAAATGCTAAATTTTTTTTACACTTTCTTTTTCCTGCACCAAATCGCCGAAAAAGGTTGATGAGCCCATTGCATTTGGTTCCAAAAAGAAATGTGCCCCTAACGTCTTTCCGTGATCCGGCATCACATCGCCTTGCCGCATGCATCTGGGAATACCCGTAGCGACGGATTATTTGAATCAATAAAAAATTGAGGGCGCAAGATGGTGACGGCTATCTTCTGCCACACTGAAGTGATTGCATAGCTGCAAAGCCCATCCCAATTTTAAGAAAATTGCCGCCCGCGCAAAAAAAACGCTGCTACCTGTGCTGATACCGTAACTATGCATATCATTGCCGCATTGGAGACCAAGCGCGCCGCTGAACAAATTTTGTCCCCACGTGCGTCAGACGACAGTACGAACAGGATGAAGGGAGAAACAAACTGAATATATATTTGGGTTTGACTCGGTGTATTCAAAACTATGGAACATACTTGTTAGTGGTTGCATATATCGTGTATCGAACAGCGCTCAGTGTCATTAAATCGGTTTTTTGGAGTGATCATAAGAGCTCACACAGTGTGAATATTTTTAACATCATCGCAGAGTTCGACAAGGTGTCGCATCGCAACTTACAGTTTGAATAGCTGCAACAGTCAAAGACCACATAGGCTGGTTAGCACGTTGTTCCAAAAAGTTTTGGCGTGAAGTAAAGTCAGGTATAAACGACCTTTCATCGTTGTCGAGGGGCCACGTCGGTTGTACGGCCGGCGCTTGAGGCCCCAAAACTATGTCCGCCCGGTCGACAGATTCCTCATTCCATGTAATAGTGGGTACTCACTCTGGTTAGACACGTTAACTATTGAGGCAATTGATCCATGTCCAGGTTACTCAGATGGGATTGAAACGATTTTTACCTTAACTTGTTGAATTCGTCAATGTTGATCCGTAGGAACAATTTCCTAATCATCGTAATCCGTAGACATTTGCTGCTCCAATATTACTCACCTTTGACTGTATTCTTCTCTCAAGTCTGAGAAGAGAAAAGTTTGACAATACAGTTGACCCTATTTATTCTACTGAGTGGTAGGGTAATCGCGCGGCTCATGGCGGTGTGACGATCTCTACACTTCACAAGGCTCTCCACGGTCGCTACAAGGAACTACAGATTGTCCTGGTTTGGCCAATGGTCGACTGCACACTAACGGTAACAACTAAGACAATGCCGCTGATGTTCAGCTTAAACCCCTATACTAATATTGGGCCGCATATCCTGGTCGCTCTCATGCTCATAAGATGTGATGGGGATCCCTAGGAACTCCATAAAGATCCTGACGTCTGTGACAGGCATCTAGCTTTCTCTGAATCTGCTGATCGTTGACCATTGGCGTTGAGCTGAGACAGAAGCCGCTTGGTGGTCCTGAAGTATGGGCGATAGCTATTGCTGGCTACAACACCTTTGTTTGCTAGCCATGCTAGGTCCTGATAATCCGATGGAGCAGTGATAAGAACATGCTTCTGTAGCTTCTTTCGCGGGACCAGCTCGCGAAGCCAAACCCTAACATGTGTTGGCCGTCCCTGAATTTGGCTTACCCCTGATAACGGGCGCCTTGGATATATTGCAACATCTATGCAGCAGCGAGTGACACGAGAATATAGCTTCATGCACGTATTGTTGCCCTCGTGGCCATCTTGGGCACTTTTACCCCTTTTCAAAATTCTCACTATTAAGGACATAACCTGCATATCTATGCGTCTGCACGGCCCAGGGCTAGGCTGAACCACAATTTGAGGCTACTGCACCCTTAGTACATAAAATAGAGATCGGTAGCTCTACTCAACTGTCCATTCCTCATGCGCAAAGAATTATCGCCTACTAACTTTTCGTTTTGCCTGCTCATGCTAAACGCCGATCTGTCTGAGAACGGGCGCGTGGAAAGAACGCTCTTCTCAGCAATCAAATGCGAGTGGTCGGTCTACACTAAAGAGCTCGTTGTGCTATTGCTAAAACACTCTCTGTCAGTAGACACGAGAATTGGATCGTTTGGGCTGCCTTCTGTCTCCTCCAAGCAGTCTGCTCTGATGGAACTGCAGGCTATGCTGGATGCCCATCTGCTCCACTGCCCTACTGCCCGGCCCTATCGGGACGTCAAGACGATCCAAATCCTACAGCCAACGCCGAAAGGACTCTATGTGTTGCAGCAGTTCTGCCGCGCAAACAGCTACTACACAGAGAGAATCGCCGCCCTGCTCACGTCGACGTTCAACTCAATGGATTGCATTGAGCTTCCACGCAGTATGTTCAACCACTTGCTGGCCACCTCAAGCACATTCTTCCAGATCTTGGTACGAAAGATGCTTGGGCCACGCCCCAACTTGCTTGGCACCTACAAAGTGGAGGTGGGAAACAAGTCTTTGGTCGACATTTTTGGTCCCAATGCTCTCAAGATCTCTGGAACATCTCCAAAATCTGCTGATTATTCTCGCAAACAAGTGTCGCCATTGCACAATGATATCTTCACCAAGCCGGATTCAACCGCAGTGTGCCAGTACTACACGAGCGCATGCGGGGTCTGTCTCTCGTCTGGCACTGGAAACTCAGCCGTCGTTACCCACAGTTGCTTGATGCGATGGCTCACGGACTGCACTACTGTTGAGAGCGCTGCCGAGACAGAAAGGCTTATCGTTGATCTGGTAGAAAATGAGTACCTCATTCCAATCAGTCGCAAAACCCAAGGCAAAGCACAGCGCAGCCTGCGGTATGCCATATCTGACAAGGCTATCTCAGTAAGCGCCTGGAAGGATGACCTTGACGACTTCTCTGAGCGGCTGGGATGTCCTGCCAAGGATGCTGAGTTGAACTCTGAAAGCGGGGTTGGTTTGATAATGGAGTGTCGCCAAACGTCTATGCGTTGCCAAAATATCTTCTCCGGTGTGAGATCTCTGAACTCGGCGGAGAACTCTCCGCCGCGTGTCACGGTGGACCGGATTGTTGCTGATCCTGGTCTCTTGATGGTATTCGAGGACTTCCTACATGAGTCGCGCTGTGAAGAGAATCTGCTCTTCTACAAAGACATGGTCTATCTGAGCATGATCTTCGAGTATATCGGTGCCCTTGACCAAGGCGCTCATCTGAAACTGCTCCTTGACAACGTCAGGGCAGTCCTCTCGGACTATCTTGGACCCACGGCTCCGTACCGTCTGAACCTCGACTTTGCCCTCGAGCAACGACTCACTTTGGCTCTGGAACTAGCCAGTATGCCTTCTTACTCTAGCGACGCGGCCGCAACGATCAGGCCCGTGGTCGAGACGGCCAAGAAGATCGTCGAACATACTCTGGAGTACGACTCGCTGCCCAAGTTCTGCTCCATTGGCGAGAACCACCAGTTTGTAACACAATGCCTCTCACGTCAGAATGGCGATGCCTTGTGCTGAGAGTGGTGAGAGTCAAGTGAATCGCTCGGTCCACAATATACCCCGTTCGCGGAAAAGATCTTGGGCGCTGTAGTTTGCCAAGATTCTCTTGAGTAAAAACTTCTCCGGTGAGCCTTTGGCTGGGTTGTTGTGCATCGGAAGACTATTTAGTAAATTGATTTGGAAGTATGCCATTGGTACTGTTGACTCCATGAACTCGGCTAGAGCTGGTCGAGTCATGAAAGAAGGGGAGGCGACAATCATGACAGTGTTGTGTGGGTCTATACGTGACGAGGAGAACACACCTGCCATTTCGCGAAATAGCTTGCCTGCAAGCTTGGTAGATGAAGCCTTGCACTGGACCAGGAGCATTAAATCCTTTGCATTTGTGGCCGGCGCTTTGTAGTAGCCGGTCAAATCAACACCCATATCTCCTGCCTTTCCGCACCTCTCAGCATTTTTGATCTTCAATTCGTTTTCCAGCACATTTTTCACGGTATATTCATACAGGGTACCCCTGAACCAGGTTGACTTTTGGTTGATGTCCTTGTCAACAACATGTTTCGTAAAGGTCTCAAGATCATGATGAAGCTGTTTAGTAGTAGTAGCCATAGAGTGTCGTCCGAGAGTCCACTGGCAAGCATTTTTCGGACATATCCTCCTTATGAGCATCTCGGGTTGTGTGAATGCAACGCGTCAATTTGGACCAGTTAGGTTTACAACGCGTGCGCCCGCCCAGATTTGAGAGACCACCAGCCGTGTGTCCCACACATATCATCAAAATGAAATGCGGGCAGCGCAGACGCTCTTACGAGCAATTGGCTCCCCAAAAACCAGAAAAATACGGATACCCAAGAATGCCAAATTTCGATTGCTAATAGCTCGAGATGAATCCCCAGCTGAACCAACTGAGCCAGCTGAGCCAGCCCAGCCTGTGGAACTACCGCCCGAACACCATCTACGGCCTGTCGCCAAACACATGTACATGACTAGTCAGCGCTATCCCGGGTATGTGGTTCTAACGCAGCTTGGCGGATTCTATGAAATGGCTTTCGACCAAGCCGAGCGCTATGGACCCATGCTAGGATTAAAAGTAGTCCAGAGAAAGCAAATGGGACTCGGAGGAAGCCCTACCTTTTCTATGGCCGGCTTTCCACTGCGTAGCTTGCCAAAGCATCTCAGCAAGCTTGTGATCGGTCACCAGCTGAAGGCCGTGGTACTCAAACAAACAGCAACATTGGACAAAGGTCTGCCAGAGTCGGACAAACGGCCCGTTTGGAGAATAGTTACGCCTGGGACGATCACGTCCGAGTTGCTGGTTCATTCTGACGTGAACGGGGAAGAAAATGAGCAGACTTCGGCGACAGGACGACCTCTATTGGCAATTCATTTCAAAGAGCCTCATGCGGACGGCCAACCATCAGAGGTAGGACTGGCATGGACTGACCTGGTCCGCCGGCATGTCTTTTTCAGCAGAGTTTTGGAAACTGAGCTTTCCAACGAAGTTTTGCGCATCGACCCCGCCGAAATTTTGCTAGACCATGGTGAAGAGAACCGTCTCCCATCTACCTTGCAGGGATTTCCACAGACACATTGCGACTTCAAGCAATATGTTGACAAATCAGTCCGAGACTATAAGCATCTATTTGCCAATTCGAGCGACTATGAGCTTGACTTTGCAATGAATAGCGCTGGGATGGCCGAACGTCTGGCCCTTGTCGCTGTGCTCGCTTACGCAGACGACTCCGTAAAGGGGAGCATTACACTAGACCTTTTCTGTCCTGAGAGTGAGTCTCTTACACGGATGCGAATGGACCGGCAAACCGTCAATGGGCTTGAAGTTTTCCCCAAAGAATCAGCCACCGGAAAGCCTGGCCTGAGCCTGTATGACGTTCTCAACATGACCATCACTCCAAGTGGCCAGGCTTTACTGCGAGATTGGTTGTCGTCGCCGTTACTTAACCAAGCCGAAATTGAAGAACGCCAGGACGTTGTGTCTGAACTTCTTGCAAATAAAAACTTGATGCAAGACCTCCAGACGCTGCTGGAAAAAGGGCCGGACTGTCATAACACCTTACAAAAGCTTCGCACTGGCAAGAGCGATATTTCCCGATTGATGAGCTATTCAAGATCAGTGGCCCTTTTGAGCGACCTTTCGTTGCGTCTCAAGGAGCACGTCGAGAATACAGGACGAGCTAGTGTACCTCGTCAATTGCTTAAAATTCTCAGCACTCTCGACTCCGATCTGGAGCCCTGTGTCAGTATAGCCAGCAAGATCTCGAAGGTGATCAACGCGCCGAGATCTGCTAAAGCTGCGGAAGCGCTGAACAAACGAACACGCATTGAAATACCCGATACCATACCTCGCCGCTTTGACCTTGACTCCATTGACGAACTAAATGAGCAGCTGCAGCTCCTCGAAAAAGCCAAAAGTGCCTATGATGCTCAGTACAAGACCACTCTGGTACAGCTAACCAACAAGTACTCTGTTCTATTTCCTGACGCACGAAGCGTCAGCTTGGTCTGGCACCCTCGCTTCCAGTACAGCATCAGAGTTCTGAGGCCAGGTATGGTAGACCGCGAGGAACCGCCATCGCCAGACCACCAGCATTTAGCTTTCCTGTGGCACAGTTCTGCCTCGGCCTACATACAAGACTCGGGTGCCACTAAACTCGGGCTCATTAGGGAAGGCTTGCTTGAGTGGGAGATTGCGCTGGAACAACAAGCTCTTGATCACCTCACAAGGGCTGTGCGACAACACTCAAGTAATACGCGGAGGGCCCTAGATGCCATGGCCCATGTAGACGTGTATCTCAGCCTAGCTCGGGTTGCCATTCAACTCAAGTTAGTACGACCGACTTTGACTACTGATCGAACTCTTGAGCTAAGAAACGCACGACATTTGGTGGCTGAGCTGGGCAACCAGCAGCGTGGAAAGAGCTACGTCACCAATGATTGCATCCTTACTCCTGAAAGTCTATTTGTGATGATATCTGGTCCGAACATGGGAGGTAAAAGCACCTTTTTGCGGCAAGTTGCTCACGCTGTGATTCTGGCACAGATGGGAAGCTTTGTCCCTGCTTCCTCGGCTCGCATTGGCCTTGTCGATCGAATCTTTTGCCGAATAGGCTCATCCGACAACATTGTACATGGCCAGAGTACGTTTATGGTCGAAATGCTTGAGACCGCGACCATTCTGAAGAATGCCACTGCCCGCAGTCTAACCATCATCGACGAGGTGGGACGCGGATCAACGGTTTCCGACTGCATGAAAGTCGCCTATGCCACTGTTAGGTGCTTATTAGAGGAGAACCAGTGTAGGACGTTGTTTGCAACACATTACGGACACGAGGTCAAGTCTAGACTGGAGGCTGAGGGCCATAACCCCGCCATCAAATATCTCCACAGTTCTTTGAAGGTGGATAAACAGCGCAAGAAGATCAATTTCGACTACAAACTCCGAGATGGTCTGGTTCCTCAGTCTTATGGATTTGAAATTGCAAAATTGGCTGGATTCCCGCCAAAAGCGTCGCGCATGGCCAAATTGTACTATACCAAGAAATATAGAGAGTAATATGGAGAAATAAGGTTTTGAGTCACGGCTCTCCCCTCACACCCCTGATCCCTGAGTTCAGTCACAGGTTGGGCCCAACTGGGCATACGTTGAACCTTGTGGAGCTGGAAAATTAAGTGACCCTTCTCACCCACGCAGTACCGTACGCACCTTCACGACCATGGTTGCCGCGCCTAGAAGATACTCCAAGACGTACTCCGTCCCCAAGCGGGCTTACGACAGTGCTCGTCTCGACTCTGAGCTCAAGCTCTGCGGAGAGTACGGACTCAAGAACAAGAGAGAAATCTACAGAATTGCATACCAGCTGTCTAAGATCCGTCGTGCGGCCCGTGATCTTTTGACCAGAGACGAGAAGGACCCTAAGCGTCTTTTCGAGGGAAATGCTCTGATCAGACGTCTCGTACGTGCCGGTGTCCTCAGCGAGGATAAGAAGAAGCTCGATTACGTCCTTGCTCTGCGTATTGAGGACTTCCTGGAGAGAAGACTCCAGACTCAGGTTTTCAAGCTCGGACTCGCCAAGTCTGTTCACCACGCCCGTGTTCTTATCACCCAGAGACATATCCGTGTTGGAAAGCAGACCGTCAACGTTCCCTCTTTCCTTGTCCGCCTCGACTCCCAGAAGCACATTGACTTTGCCCTCACCTCTCCCTACGGAGGTGGCAGACCCGGCCGTGTTAAGAGAAGAAACCAGGCTAAGGCTAACTCTGGCGATGCTGGTGCCGAGGACGAGGAGTAAACTAATTCTTGTACCGACCAATGTACTAGAGCCCTCGCATCAGACGATATGTGTAAAATGAAAATACTAAATCATTGATTCTTTATTCAATTGGAGCGCTGTTTTCCGGTATGTATGTTCGCCTGTATACAAATATATCAGGGAATACGCGTATAGTTTTAGCATGGCCAGCTTCTATGACCTCTTCACACTATTCAGAGCCTAGGTGGCCCGTACGGCATATATTAGTACTTAGGCATCACCAAGCGATCACACACGTAAAAGCGGCAATGGCCGGCAAGAATAACACCTAGTCGCCAGACAGTGAATCCGCTAGACAGCTACTTTTGCGAGTCGGCCCTGATCTTACCTTGCACTCTGCAGACAAACCCCACAGACAGACCAGACCCTAGCCTGTTCCAACCAACTTTATCTTGCGGCTCTCAGTCCTCACCCTTTTTTGAAAAAACACAGTCCCAATTCCCAATTGGGTAGGACCTCTGAAATTTGCTTTCGTACCCTGCCCTCCATGACAATAGGCTGTATACTGTCGTCCCAGCGCCCCGTCTAACATCACACTTCAACAATGGGAAAGTCTCGTGGATACAGATCAGGAACCCGTTATATGTTCTCTAGGGACTTCAAGAAGCACGGAAGAGTGCCGCTCTCCGTGTACTTGAAGGCCTACAAGATTGGAGACATTGTCGACATCAAGGCTAACGGTTCCATCCAGAAGGGTATGCCCCACAAGTACTACCAGGGCCGAACTGGTGTTGTCTACAACGTCACCAAGTCCTCCGTTGGAGTTATTGTTCACAAGATTGTTGGAAACCGCTACCTCGAGAAGCGTGTCAACCTCAGAGTCGAGCACGTCAAGCACTCCAAGTGCCGCCAAGAGTTTATCGACAGAGTCCAGGAGACTGCTCAGAAGCGAAAAGCCGCCAAGGAGTCTGGTGAGTCCGTTGAGCTCAAGCGCCAGCCCGTCAAGCCCCGTGAGGCCCACAAGGTTGCCGTTGCTGTGGCCCCCGAGACTATTGCTCCTGTCGCTTACGAGACCTACATTTAAATGTATAAAATGATGATTCTGATGCACTTTTTTGTTGCACGCTCGGCCGACACTCATCACTGACTGGACGGTTCGATGGTTGTTTTGCGTCTTTGAAGGTTGTATTGCGACTGTCAAGCTTTACCATTCAGTGCTCACATAATAATTAATACGTTCACGGAAACTGGTAACTGTGCACGTGGTCAGCCGTCGTCGCTTTGTCGATTATAAGACGTAGTTTATGGTCTCACTAGGTTGTGTTGTCTTCTTGCTTGGCCATTGCTTCTCGAATCTGTCGCACGGCTGAAAATAACTTTAGGTCTTAAAAAAGTTGAGGTCTCTATTCATCTTCGTTTACTAGGGTCCTTTATGAGGAGCGATTCACAAAATGGCGTCCGAAAGGATCCGCCAGTGGTTGAGCACATGACCAGCGATGAACGGGCTGCAGAAACTCCGGTGGTTCCGACTCTGCCTCCTCAGAGACACTTCAAAGTTGAGCAGGCAAAGGTTAGTCCCTGGTTGCATTTCTTTGCTGGAGGAGCAGGTGGAATGGCCGGAGCTCTCTTCACATCACCGCTAGATGTTGTCAAAACTCGTCTGCAAAGTGATCTCTTCAGGCAGAAGATGATGGCCCAGACAAAGCAGCATAGGGGGCCGGTGGCGGCGGCTTGGCGCCATGTTGCAGAAACGTTCAGCATCATTCACACAGTATACAAGACAGAGGGACCACGATCCTTGTTCAAAGGACTGGGTCCAAACCTCGTTGGCGTGATCCCCGCACGCTCCATCAATTTCTTTACCTATGGACTCGGCAAAGATTTCATCTCACGACACTACAACAACGGCCAGGAACAATCATGGGTACATCTTGCGGCCGCTGCTAATGCTGGTATTGTAACTTCAACATGTACAAATCCCATTTGGCTGGTGAAGACTCGACTGCAATTGGACAAATCGACGGCCAGTGCAACTGGAGCTGGTACACGCCAGTACAAGAACAGTTTTGACTGCCTTAGAAAGGTGATGCGTGACGAAGGCATCCGCGGACTATACAAAGGTCTGTCTGCGTCTTACCTTGGAGTCGTAGAGAGTTCTCTGCAATGGGTGCTGTACGAGCAGATGAAGGGGTTTATTAGGAGGAAAGAGCAGCACCGCCATGACCGGGGTATCAAGGCTAGCCGTCTCGACTCATTCCTGGAGTGGGGTGCCACATCCGGAGCTGCTGGTGCTGCCAAGTTCATGGCGTCCCTGCTCACCTACCCTCACGAGGTTGTCCGGACCCGTTTGCGTCAGGCACCTCTCGAAAACGGTCGCCCCAAGTACTCTGGACTGATAAACTGCTTCCGAATCATCATCAGGGAAGAAGGGTTCTGGTCTATGTACGGCGGCCTCACACCGCATCTGCTGCGTACAGTCCCGAATAGCATCATCATGTTCGGCACCTGGGAGCTAATTGTCCGACTGTTCTCCAACTGATTGCATCTTCTCAACTGACCGACTGTACATAGTTTATTTATTCATAGACTGTTAGTTACTCTTCCATTTGGGCCTGCAGCTCTTCTGCCGCTTTGGCCCCGTCCCGGCTCTCGCTAGACTTGTAAAGATGAAGGGCTCGCGTAAGAACGCTTTTGGCACTATCTCTGCGATCCTTGTACCACATAATTTGGCAGAGTACAAGGTACGCATCGGCCAGCATGACTGGGTTTTCCGTCTCAATGATCTGGGGGATCGAAAGGTTGAGAATATGGTGAGCATCATCGTATGACCCGAGCTTTAGGAGAATCTGGCCAATGTAGACTGTCGCTTGAAGCGCATACACAACGTGGCCGAGCTCTTTGGCCATGTTGAGCAGTCGCAAGCTTGACGAAAATGCCATTGCGTGGTTTTCTGACTCGATCAGCGCCCGAATGTAGAGGCTTAGGTATCTGGATTTGTAAATGACATTGACGCTCGCTTGAGAAAGATGCTCGTCTAGCCCTTCTAAGCTGCGGTAGTAAGCGTCAGTGTAGTCCTGCTTTGCAAAGCTAAGTTCAATCTCGACACAACGGCACTCGTCGAACGAGTCAAACCGGTCGTATCCGAGTGCTTTGAAGTGATTCAAAGCTATTTCGGCGTCTTCAACTTTTCCCACCTTGAGAGAAACAATGGCTTCCAAGAGTTTTGCCTGTGGATACCATATTCGGTCGTAGAGGGCCATGGATCTCGCCTTCTGCTCGTACTGGTTCATCAATTTCATGGCCTCGAATGGCAATCCAGCCCCACTGAGACGGTGGGCTCTTACTGTCACTGCGTCCATGAGGTTGTGCCCGTGAGGTATAGGATCCGGGAACGTCTCTAATGCTAGCTCGAGGTATGCCCGACTAAGAGCCCCGACGCCGTACTGGGTCCATACTCGTTCTTGCAGGAGCTGAACTTTCCGTACATACTCGACATCTTCTGTTTCTGCGAGTAGATTTATACATTTAAAGATCGCCTCCATCAGAGAGTATGGGGAGTCTCCTGCGTCTAAGAGTTGCTGTGCCTCAAAGTGTTGCGCAACGTAGGATAGCTGTATTAGGCCTTGGTCCTTTGCGCGCGTTCGTAGAAATTGCAACAACTGCTGCTTATCGGCAAAGGAGTCTGGAAGTTGACATCGAGGACGAGTACGCATGAACCGAAAGAGCCACACAGTTATAGTGGCTAGTGTTGCAACGTCATCCTCTTTTCTTGCCACGGCAATCGCCTGTTCAGCATTGAGAAGTGCTTCTTTCACTCCATCAAGGTCGTTGTACACGTGCGCCAGATTGAAGAGCGCAACCTGGTACTTATTCTTACCGGTGTGAACTTGGCTATAGTCATAGAATCGACGGAGGTAGTCAACGGCGGCGGCTTCGTCTCTTCTTAGGCATGCATCCATGTAGAGCACCGAGAACACTTCTGGGTTCAGGTTCGTTTCGTATTTGGTAACCCGCTTGATGAGGTCCAACACTTGGTCGTCAACGGTGCCGTTGTACTTGGACATGTAGCTATTGCACAACTCCAAGACCGCATTTATATTCTCGTGTCCAATATTCTCCAGATCTTGTGGATCATAGGGTGGCAAGCTGATGTGCCCTTCTGCCATCATCTTCAGGAGGGAACCTGAGTCCATGTCCTCGTCGGGCTTGATCTCGTTCCACTCGTGTATGCTGGGCCGGAGGAACGATCTCAATCTCACCCACAGGTCGGATTGTCCGTCGAATTGGAGTCCTTCGAATGCTAAAACTGCCTTCTTGAATGTCTGATCCAGAATACTACCGTTATTAACTCGCTGGTGAGCAGCAGGGATTTTGGGCCTCTCGGCAGATTTCTCAAGGTACCGCTTGCCAACTTCTGTTATTGGAGTCATGAGGTAGTTCTCGAGCTCTAGAAAATAATTGTAGAGCTCATTGGGCGAATCTCGCGGCCATAGATCATTCAGTACAAGGTTGTACAAAGTTGACGGGTTATTTTCTCGATCAACCGCAGGAACGTCCCCTATAAGGTCTCTTAGGCGATGGATATCCGAATCGATCACATCGTTGAAGTCTGTAGCCGTGCGATCTAGAAATTGTAGAACCCGCATCATGATGCTCATTCCGTGAGACTCGGGAATGAGCTCCTCGCAGTACATTCGGCATACAGATAGCATTGCTATCTTGTATGCCGTGAGGTAACGCGGTACATCACTTCTAGTGTTGAGCGCGACGTCCGTGGACATTAATACATGGATGATGCGACACTGTAAACAACTGCTGTGGGCTGGGGATAATGACGGCACCACCCTAAACTCCGGCACGATAACTCAAAAGTGCGGATTCCCCCACATATTATCGAGCCTGAGCCATTATGTCCCATAAGAGCTTTTCCAGTATGGCATCGACACGCGACCATGACGATGCGGCAAAGCGGTTTGAGGTACGCCCTCAATTCAAGCAGCAAACTTTCGATGAGATTTACGGGGTTCCAGAAAACTTCCTGGAGATTGAGGTGCGTAACCCCCAGACCCACGGGGTCGCCGGCAAAATGTACACAGACTATGAGATTGTGTGTCGCACCAACATTCCTGCATTTAAGCTGAAGCATTCGTCAGTACGCAGGAGGTACAGCGACTTTGAGTATTTCCGAGACATATTGGAGCGTGAGGCCACTCGAGTCACCATTCCACCGCTGCCTGGAAAAGTGTTTGCCCACCGGTTCTCTGACGATGTAATTGAGCGCCGACGGCAAGGGCTGGAGAGATTTTTGCAAATTGTGGCCGGACACCCGCTGCTCCAAACAGGATCCAAGGTGTTGTGTGCGTTTATCCAGGACCCGCAGTGGGACCGCCACCAGTGGATCTAAAGCACCCGAATACTAACAATGCATAATGTTTCTTTTCTATCGATCATTGACGGTTAGTTATAAGGAATTCGTAAATCTCAAAAAATTAATGCATGCGCGCGAAGCGCATCAACCAACCACGAAGCGGGATAGCTTGCCGTACCAGGTGGTTGGGGGATTGTCCACAAAGGACGAGGTGTAGTCTTCAATTTCCTTGACGCCAGTCTTGAGGTCAATTTCCGAGGCACGCTGGAACTTGGTGCGCTTGTACAGTTTCCATCCAACAAAAATGGCCAAGTCCACGCCAATCATAATGTAGGAAAACAGGAATTGGGTGACAGACCACTCGCCCTTGAGGAACACTGAGAAGCCAGCCAAAAATGTCATAATAAATGTGCAGATCATGGCAAACCATCCACAGAACGGTTGGAAGGGACCCTTGTACGGAAGGCTGTCACGAGAAATGCCCTGAGCCTTGCATGCGTAGTAGAATCGGAGGTAAGTAAACGACATGATGGTATAGTTGATCAGCTGGCAAGCGGTACCAATATTGACAATCCACGTTAGCACAACCTCAGAGGAGTTGCTGAGCTGCAAAAACGCCAAAAGACCGAAACACAGCACGAGCCCAACAGAGAAGATTGGAATTCCATTTAGTGTGCGCGCCATGAATCTCGGAGCATATCCGTCCAGAGCCATTCCGTACATTGTACGCGAGGCACAGTACACATAGGAGTTTCCAGCGGAAAACGCAGAGAGCAGAATCAAAACATTGACAATGTGCGGCAGTACCTTGATACCCAGGCGCTGCATGGCCACAATGTAGGGCGAAGCAGCGGCTCCAGGAGCACCATTGTTGATAGCATCAGCGAGCTCCTTGGAGTTGTAGGGACACACAATACCCATACAAAGTGCGCCAAACACAAAGAAGATGGTTAGACGTGCAACCACAGCCTTGTACGCTATAGGCATGACTTTGCGAGGATTCTCAGCCTCACCAGCAGTCATGGAAACATAGTCTGGTCCTGAAATGGTGTATGTAGCCTGCGAGAAACACATGGCGAATCCCAAAAACCTGCCAAGAGCTCCATCGGTGTACCACTCGGCAAACGCTCCGGGATTGTTCCAGAATCTGAATCCATAGGCGTCGTGCTGGGGGTTTCCACCAACCATTGTGATGAAGGTGAAGAAAAAGAGCCCAAACGCCAAAATCACCTTACCAATGGACATCCAGAACTCGGTTTCTCCATAGTACTTGACGGCAAAAAAGTTGATCAATGCGTAGAGGACAATCTGCACCGACAGTGTAATGGCCGGGGAGTAGCCCGTAACCCAGAAATGGATAATTAGATCAACAGCAACAATCTCAAACGGTACCAGCGTCGCCTGCAAAACAAAAAAGTTCCAACCAGCCATGACTTCCAAGGATTTATCGACATACCGACCGGCAAGACGCACAAACGGGGAATTGATGGGCAGGTATGTGACCATCTCGGCGGTGCTGTTCGTGAGCATGATGATGGGAAATGACCAAATGACAAAGGCAATAAACAGCGAACCAGGTCCTCCTTTCTGGAGGGCAGTTCCCAGCTGGACAAAAAGAACTGTTCCGATAGTACCTCCGATACCAATGAGCTGAATATGCCGGGGCTTGAGACTTCTGCGGGCAGAGTAGCTCGGAGGAGGCGTTGCGTTTGTGGGAACCATGTCGAGGTCGTCATACTCGGGGAGTTTGTCGACGGACGAGGAGTAGCCAATAGCCTTCTCCGTCTCGTCGGTGACAGGGTTGGAATTTGTGTGGTGAGAGTGGAAATTCGGCGAGTTTTCGTCTATACTGTAGACCTCGTCGGTCTCGTCATGGGAGGAACGGTCGACTTCACGAGCCCTCGAGCGAAACGAGAGAAACCCCATGGTCAGAGTGTGTTTGTTGTCGAAGAGTGCTCGAAATGCGTGTGGTGGGGTTCAGGTGGGATGGGGTTATATATGTGGTCCTGAAACGAAAAGCCAATTTGGCAAGTTATACACAAGGGAGGGAGGTGTGGTGCAACCTTGCGAGTCTGGGGTTAGCGGGGCCAAGTGAAAAAAAAAAAAAAAAAATTGCAGCCCTCGGCGTTTGGCTAAAACTGGAGGATAGTCAGACCGAAACACACAGAAAAAAGACCCTCCCTATATATATGCACGGTAACGTGCGATGACGTCGACACTTGCAGCAAGATAGAGCCAAAAAGTCCGAGATGCTGCTGGGTTGGGCGTGAGGCGACTCAACTTGATATGCACTGGATATGCGGGCACGAGACAACCCCACTACACAACTGCCAGATCCCTAGAGCCATAAAAACTCAAAAAAAAACCTCTTGTCAAATGAACCAATGGCGCAGAAGGAAAACGTCTTCCCAGCCCTACTGCACCACCCAGGGTTGGGCCCGTTGTCCAATCTGTGTGTGAAAGACAGCCAACCCTAGCCTGTGCAAGGCTGGGCTGAGGATGCGGCGCCAACGTTGCACGTTGCTCGTACTTTGTTTGACAGGCTCATCTCCAATCAAGGTACTCCACGCAACCTTCAGGGTACTTTTCGCTGGGCACTGTCGAAAAAAACTGCACGGTTCAATGGAGTGGAGAAAGAAAAACCATGGGTACGTCCTGCTGCCGTGCTGAAACGCAACTTACCGAGGTGGTGCTAGGGCGCCGTTGGTCTCACTAGTCTACCGGCACCACCAGACAGATCCTAACGCTATGCCGAAAGAGCTGGTGGAATATGCCGCGGCACAACTCGGTTAACGTTACAGTTCTCGGCTTGTTTCGATGAGATGTGAGGCTAGCCATTATGCATGAATCCATCGGCAGCAACACTGGTGAAAGTTCTCTCCAAATTGAAAAATTTACGGGCCAGTATTTGTGATCTCGAAAAGTGGGCATGAATGTGATTGGCAATTGCAATGAATTCCATTTTAAATGACACTAAGTCCAGTTGTCTACTTGTTCCTACTGTGCCAAGGTGTACCTACCGAACAAGACAAGGTTGAGATTTTGAATTTTTGGGGCTCGAGCATGTACGTTTTATTTTACAAATCGCTTAAGCATCAATTTGTAGACCATTGTGGTGTTGCAGCATGTACACAGGTCCAGCCGGGCGCCGTTGCGTTGCCGTGCGCAAGAGGTATTGCTCAAACTGGCTCGTGAATAATATATTCCAAAAGAAAAGTCAACCTTCATCTAGGGAAAAACCCTGCGTTATCTCCCCGCAGAAACAGATTATGAGAAAACCAACATAAACAATCTGATAGACTATAAGACTGGGTCGCTATTAAGATGAGTACTCTCCTTGCCATTGTATCTATCTGCTATGCCCGACTCTTTCGTCTCCAGCGTCTTTCCTGGCGCGTGTCCCCAAGACACTTTCCAGGATGATAACGACTACTACCAACCCAACCCCAATCCAAACTTCATGGCTACGGCCAAGAAGAACAACCCTCGCGATGCCCCCAAGAACGGGTGGATCATTGTCGCAGTCATTGTCGTTATCCTGGGCTTTCTGATGAGCAAGTCTGCGCAGCCGTCGTCCTCGTCTTCGTCGTTGCCAATTGCCAACTTCTCCGTCCCGCTGTCCCAAATCTCTGCTAATGGCACCACAGGTGCTATGATCTCGCCCTTCTGCATCGAGTCTACGCAGTCCGACGAATGCGTGGACGCAACGCTCAATATTCTCTCCCGAGAGAAAGTGGCCGAGCTCACTCTCGGCCAGTCGTCTCTCATCGACCAGATCACGTCCCTTCATGTCTACATGGGCGATCAGGACCTCCTGTCGGATGAAATGAATGATCGCTGGTTTATTTACCGTGTACTGTGGCGCAGTCTTCAGTCTTCTACCACCGGCACCGGCACCGGCACCACCATTACCACGAGCAACAAGGAGCCTGGGACATTCATTGCTGTCAAGTGGCAGATCTTCTTGGCCGCCGTGATCACCTCGATTATTGCAGGTGTAACGTTGCTAAGCCACAGTCTGATCCGCATGAAGAGACTCATCTTCCAGAAGTTTGACAACCATGAACACAACATTGGCACACTCGACGTGGACATCAATGCCACTTACACCGAGCTCGAGAAGTTCAAGGAACAAGTCACCCGCTCGATGCAGCTACACGAGGGATCCATCACTTCACACTCGTCTCAGTTCGATAAGCTACACGCTGTCACCGAGATGTTGTGGACAGAGTTCTACAAACTGAGCCAGAGCGTAGGCAGTCGTCAGCCTCAGACCCACCCCAACACCCGCTCTTATCCCTCTTCTTACTCCAAGTACACTCATCCTGAATCTCATGGAGTCCATCAGGTGAAACAGGAGAGATATCCTCAGCGATCTGGCCATCAGTCCTTCTCCAATCGAGCTGCTGGCGGTGGTGGAGAGCACAAGCCATGGGGCTCCCCAGCGCAATCACAGCAACCGTCCTTCCAGCAGAGGCGATTTCTTACAGAAACGCGGCCAGCGCCTTCCGTAGCTGGTGGAGCCCGTACTACTACTACTACTACTACTGCTGCTGCTACTGCTGCTACTGCTCGTACTACTACTACTCGTACTACTGCTGCTCGTACTACTACTGCTACTGCTGCTCGTACTACTGCTGCTACTACCATTACTGCCGCCGCCGCCACTAGGGGACAGTCTCTCAATCCCAAAGCTGCAACATTTGTGCCTTCTCCCGATACCTCTTTGCGTCAGCAGGTTCCTGCCAAAAAGCCCTTTGGTTCTTCTGTTTCTGCTAATGAGAATCAAAAGGTAAATGCACCTGCCACCGCCAATGGCTTATCGAACAAGTCGTGGGCTAACGTTGCTCGCCACGGATCCACTGTGAACAAAGTTGCGTCGAACAAGCCCACTCCTGCCACTGGTTCCAATCAGGTTTCTCTTCCCCAGCGTCAGCATCAGAACCAGCATCAGCACCATCAGGTTGCAACCCGAGCCAATGCCGCCCCTACCGTTCCTGCACAGAAAGTCACCATCAAACCTGGTGATGAGAACGCTTCAAGTGGCAACGACAAAGACGAGCCCGACAATGTATTCACTATCATCAACAACACTGAGCTTGATGACTTGATTGCTCGCTTAAACGGTGCCAAGGAGAAGAACTTCCGCCGAGTGTTCGTTCCCGACTATGGGTGGCTCTCCAGTAAGCGCTTGGTCACTGCCTTGCGCTCCACTAAGAAGGGCAAGGAGGCTCTGGCACGTAGCAATTTCGAGTAGTAGACCGGCCATGGTTTACCAGCTCTACCTCTAACAACACATGTATCATCAATAGACGTTTCCGGTTTTTCTTAGACCCTGGATTCTCGTTTCAAGACGACGGAGAGCCCCCTGTTCCCAATTGGGACTTGTGCGTGCCCCTGTCCATGACCCACGCAGTCAGATTTTCAACGGTGCGGCATTATACGTGCATTGAGCCGCCTCACGCAGGAACGGATTCTTACTTGGGCATTTCTTCAAACTGGTGGTGGGCCCTATCTGACACCACAGCCAGTTGGGAGGAAGGAAGATAATACGATAGACAATAAAGAGAAAGCATGCATTGGTATATGTAAAATCAAAATCGTATGAGGGAAGCGGTCGTATCAGGTGGGTATTGGAAAGCAATAATAAATACAGTAGCTCGATTCCTGTGCGAGCGCAATGAGTGAGGGAAGGTGGGGGAGAATCTGCATTCCCAATAGGGCAGGTTCATGTTTCAGCATCTTGACCCAACTAGAGAATCCAAGACATTTCGCCTGGAGATGGAAGAGCATGTAGGATCGGGGAATGTCCAACTCATGGCGTCTGGAGTACCCCTATTTCTTGAAGCGCATACCGATGGATATCGAGTAGATCCTGCTGGGCAAACCAATCCTCCATGTAATCATCCTGGATATCCTGCTCCACAAAGTACTTGTTCCACTTGATCCAGTTTGTAACGTGCTCCTTTGACTGGAAATGAGGATAGATCTCCTGAGCAGAGTTGACTTTGCCAGCTCCGACGTGACCCTCTGCCCATTCACAGAGCACACAGTGGAATCCAGTAGCGATAAACGATGGCTTTGGTCGTGGAGGAACAGACGATGCTCGTGAACAGTCGTGTGTGGAGGCGGCGGCAGCAGCAGCGACAGATAGCACAGCGTTAGCAGACATGATGGGGTGAGTTTTGTGAGGCAGGCGACGATCGGTGAGCTGAAGGAACTGAGATGTTGAAAAAGAGCGGGCAGGTTGGAAACTTTGGTTTTTATGTTGGAGAATGGAAGTCAGAGCATAGGGTGAGGACACTCAAAGTCAGCAGGCGTGTGCTGTCGATATGAAAAATAAAATGAAACGCAATGTGTCTGGCTGCGGGTGTTCACACCCAGCTTTGTTTCGCATGCACGGGCATCATCAGGGGAACCGTGGGGCCAGAAGTGCGTGCGGGCAAGGGTGGGCGTCTCAACCCAAACAGACGGAGACACACACCATCGAAAAACAAACTTTGACCGGGAGAGACCTCTTCCATTTCAGGACACTGGTATGTGGAGTAGAATGGACTGATTACTATGTGCAAGTGCCTTGAAGTTAGCGCAAACTCCCTGGATCCATAACAAGTGGCAACGCACGTTTCAATGTGTTTAGATGTTTTGTTTCATCACATGAAACGGGTCATCAGCTTATCACGGCGCCCGCATGGCCAGAGTCTCCGCTGTCAGATGCACTTTGGTCGCCTTTGTTTTGAGTTCGGCTGCATGTTTTAGCTTTGCCACGGCAGCAGGTGCGACGCTGAGCGGACAGATCAAACAATGACAGCCGTGTCCTTGGAATTAAAAAGAAAAAACCTTGAAGGGTCCGTCGCATGTTGCTCCTGCTTTCGCATCAGCTTTCGTATCCGAATGATCGATGGACATCAGTGCTTAGAATAAGCCTTCACGTCTCCCCACATAAACCTAACGGTAGTCTCAACAAATCGATTGACATTTTCGGAAGCAGTTCGGTGAGAAAATTGTTTTGACAAACTCACCTCATCATCGCCATCTAAAGCAAAACCGTCAGCAGACCTGAGGAGTACAATTCTGGGATCCGGAGCATCTAGCTGTATCACGACCGCTCCATTGAGAATAATGACCCTTCCATGTCACGAGACCGACTTCAACAAAGTCCTATTTTCACCCAATGATCTGGTGGAATTTTGCAGCAGGAGAAGACTGATACACTCAAACACGCATGCAAGATCGAAAGCTCTGCGTTTCCGAGTGCAATCTTGTTTCGCTCAAGTTCGATACTGTCGAGCGCATCCAAGTCTCACGATGGGTTCAGTTTCAAGCCGCCCAACTCCGGTAATGGTCGACAAGCTGGTGGTGTATGACGAGTGACATGTTGACTCGATACTGGGTGATCCTGTTCCATCCACTGAATAAGTAGTTGACCTTCCACTATGTCCAGTATGCTTAGCACTCTTGGGCGAGGGGCCCGCTAACCATCTCGTGCCAACATACCTTTCATTGTTTATGTCTCGCGCAGCGGCGAGCTGCCCAGTGTGCATGCACGGCAAAAAGGAGCCCAGGAAACAGCCCGTGATCCATTCATGCAGCCAGTTCTCAACCATGGCGCTCCTGTGGGTGTACACCATCTGTGGCAACGTTGTGTGTGGAAGATACGACAATGCGCATGCGTTTCCTCGTTGATGCAGCGATGACTGCACTGCATCCCGTACACGCAATTCTCACGCGAGAGGGGGATCTACATTGAGTACCCTAGCAGGACACAGCCCAAGCTTGGATAGCTACTATATCCTACTAGATAGATGAACTAACTTTTCTCATAATACATTGTATCTGCATGCTTGGTGCCAAAACAAGTAACTGAGGTAACAAAAGAAAACGGACTGAAACGTGCTGGAAGATGAAAGGGAGCTGAAGGTTAGTGGTCATGAGAATCGGAATCGACGTCGCTATCGTGGGGTGATGCTGCTGGAGACGACGGCGAGGCTAATACCTCGGTTGCATCGTCGTCAACTTCACCACCATCGTCATCGGATGTTTCGTCTCTGCTCGGCAGAATCGAGCGGTTCGGCAGTACGCTGAAGATATTTGGGTTAGTGGGGTCGCTGTCTCCTGAGGACCGTTGTCTCTCGTCATTGCTTGTGCTTGCTTGTGTATGGAGGCTATGCTCGTTTCGCTCGTTGTTGTCTACTTGTTCTTCTTCTTCTTCTGTTGGGACGAATGGATCTTCACCCTGTGCTGCAATGTACTCGAGGCCACCGCCGCTCCATCCTTTTCTTGCAATGGCCTCGCTGATCTCGAGATGGGCGCGCACACTGGACGCAACGGACGAGAACACCGACTGGCTGGTTTCGTGTGCTATCTCGTATATGTCCTGGAAATGGGCGTACCTGAGACGATCAATGTCGTCGATTTTGGCCGTTAAGTCCAGCAGCGAGTTTCGATACGATCCAAGGTCGTTGGTTGTGCGGTGGGCCCGCTTCGACATTCGCCGAATCTGCGTCTCGTGGTTCTGTAGAGCCTTGTTTTTGGCTCGAAGATCCAACCGAAATTGTGTTTCGTGCTCCATTGCTGATGATGCAAACTTGTGTGCAGCCTTGCGCACTGGCCGCTCAATGGTGTGCTCCATGGTCTGTGCCAGAACCGAGGATTGGTTGGCCATTAGAAGGTAGAACCCGGCTGCGCCCTGGAGTCCTTCTGACAAAGTAGACGACCCGACGGCGGTGCCCCTGCCAGTGGCACATGCGTCCAGCGCCTCGCCCATCTCTGCTGCTGCCGCAGCAGAAATGCGCAGCGACTCTTTGTACTTCTTGGAAGCCTGAATCAGTCGGTGGTAAGCCTGAGATGTCTTTTGTACTTCGCCGTGGGTTAGCAGCACTGGTAGATCCGGGTGCTGCCCTATCATCTGCTGGTACGCCGAGTCGCTAGTATTCAAGGTATCGACATCAAGCGTCGAGGAGGATCCCATAGCGGAGCTAGGTCGCAGACCTAGCGCCGACATGATAGAGTACCGTCTGTTATGTGTAGGTGTTGATGGTGATTGTTGCTGTTGCAGTTGCTGGTACGGCTGCCGTCGGGGGGTTGCTGTGTTTGCGTCCGGGACAGGGGGTGGAGGGTCAGCGATGTTGTAGAATTCAGTAAGATGCTTGGGTACTGGAGATTTCACTGTGCTGTTTTCGCCGTTGGCGTTCCCGCTCGATTTCATCGGACTGTTCTCCTCATGGGTCATTACGTCCGCTCGTTCAAGGTTGCGGCAAGGTTTTGGTGAAGCTATGCCTTGAATGTAGGGCCTGTAGGCATGGTAGGGGCGGGGGCATTGGCGAGGAAAATCATATAAGCAGACGTGGAGTAAGTAACAAGCAAGATGTCAATATTAGAGATATGCAAGGATGAATATTAGCGTCAGGTGCCAGGTTGTTCAACAAGCTATAGTGCCCGTAGCAGTTGCTCTGGTATACTAATACAACTAGAGCCGGATACATACCCCCATGCAGCATAGAGAGCTGCAGAAACAAGCGTAAATTACTTCAAGTTACAGTCTCTGTGGCAAGTCAAGCTCACAAATCAAACAAAATCAACTACCTCAAGCAAATTCAAAACAATGCAATACAATATCACAACGAGTATACTCCATATCACTGTGACTGATTATGATATAATCCCAACCCTGGCATCTCCTTAGTTCCCAAAGCGGAATATGACCCACCGGTTTTTGGCGGACCGGAAGGCAGCCATCGCCGGCATGCCGAACGCCCTGTGCTTGGAAAAAATTTGCCACAGCCAGGCACTGTCACTGAAGCGTAGGCAGTGTAATGGTATCGCCGGATGGAGCATTAGCAGTCAGCTGCGCCGACGGAAATTCACGGTCAGCAGAGATAAACTGCGGTCCGGCTATCACGCTGTGACCATGACTCTTTCCAACTCAAGCCCAAAAAGAGCCAAGCGGCATCAGACCCAAGGGTCCACCCTAACCCACCGATTGCTCATCGGGCTTGACTCTTATTATGTGTCACCCCGGGGTGAGCGAAACGGCATCTGAGAGCGGACGACTCATTTCTTCTCATCTCACACCTTATCACTTGAACGAAACCGGAGTACACGCCACTGGATTTACCGACATAGGTTATAGTCATTGAGAATTGACAAACCCATATAAATCCTTTGCCTAACACCCCGTCCGACTCTCTTTTTGTTTCTCTTTTACAACCACACCCTCTCACACTTACCAGTCTTTAACCGACGGTTTATTTTTTCTTTATTGTCACGAGTATTGGAGCGGAGATTGTCGACACGACCAAGATGCAGTTTTAATTCAGGCGCTCTGCGCCCGAATCAACGTGTATCAGTGACGAAACAATAGAGAAGAGAGAAAGAGAGAGAGAAGGAAAAGAAAAATACAAATCAGATCAACCACTTTACCGACACTGTCGTCGTTCTACTAGGAGTGGCTTTCAACAATCCGGAAATCAAACACAAGCATCTTTTCAACAAAGACCACTGTAGATTTCCTCAAAGCCCTCTGTGAAATCAACCCACAAACAACATTTACAAACCAACCATGACTTCGACGCCTTGCAGCAGTCAGTTTTCATCTTACCCCAACAGCGTGAGCTCTCAGATCACCGACCATTCGCCACTGGAGAATGAGAACTCTACACTAACCACCACCACTATCACCACCAAACACAAGGGCCAACATTCGCCAAATACAACCACAAAGACTGCAGCTGTTGATGCTCTCGTCAACTCTAGCCTTCTACTGCTAGAATCAATGTGGCCTCATAGCGTCAATAGTGCGCGCCTTCCCCTTCCGACGTTTATCCAAGAGACCCTGAAGCGATCACGTACGTCATACTCGACATTCCAGTTGTCTTTGTACTACATTGCTCAGATCATGGACAAAGTCGAATCCTATTTATCCCTTCCCCTCAGCGAACGACTTCTTCGTACACCAGAGTCGGAACCTGCCTACACTGCCCTGGCCAAGTGCCCCCGCAGAACCTTTCTTGCTGCCTTGATGGTGGCCTCAAAGTATCTACAAGATCGTAACTACTCGATCGCAGCATGGTCCAAGATCAGTGGGCTGTCTGCTTCAGAGCTATGTCTCAACGAGCGACTCTTTCTTCAAGCCATCGACTGGCGTCTATTCGTGCCAACCGATAAGTATAATCGATGGAGCAATTTTCTTTTGACCAGCTCCACTCTTGACCGCCCAAGCTGGAAACTGCGACTTGTCAGCGTTTTCAACGATGAGCTTCCCACCCAATCTACCAACGTTACTAACGACGTTGACCAATCTACCTACGTTGTTACAACCCCGTCTGTGCCTCTCACAAAGCGTAAGTTTGTCGACACGCAGGATGAGACCGATATCTCGTCATGTCTGAACATGACCAAGGATACCATTCCTCATGCATTCATGGCTCCTCCCACTCCTCGGGCAACACCAACTGACGACTGGAAGCCTGTGCGCAAGTGTAGCCTGGTGGCAGCGGTCGCTCCCACCAGCTTCAAGCGTCGCAGAATGAGCAATGACTTATAGTTTTCGAATAAAGCAAATAACCACAATTCACCTATTTCAGGAGTTTCCGGGTATGTGCGTCATGCAGGTACTCGAAACGAGAAACCCGCCTGAGACAAGCACAAACGTGTCAATTCAAGCCAAGTAGTGTACGGGAACTCGCACTGAGCGCCGTGCCACTTGCAATGGGACAGGGCTCGAATGTTCAGAGCTCGGGAGTCGGAAGTCGGCAGTGTGCGCAAAGATTGCCTGATAATTATGCAGGCTGGTCCTATCAGTTGCATAACCTGATACATGTACTATCGATTGCCCTAGGAATTATATAGTTAGCTATTTATCGCAATGAGACAATGGGCATGTTGGGCATGTTAAAACGTAATATTGCCCAGAGTTCTTGCAACTGCCGCGCGGACCCGCAAGTGGCTAATTCACCCTATTGGGAAAACCAAAATAAATGGCTAGCTATTCGACTAAATCTAGAATGTCAAGGGGTGATCTTCTGCTGCGGGCGCCTGCGCTTGCGTTGGTATCTCTTCCTTGCTTGTTAGTTGCTGCAGCTGCAGCTGCATTTTGTATCACCTCATCTTCTGAATCCGATCTCGTGTGGCTCTGGGAGCCTTCAGCCACTTGTTTGGCTGGGCTAGACGACAACTCAGAGTCGCCCACTTGGGTACTTCCCTGAGCCTGAGAGGATTGTGAATCGTGAATAGTCTGGGAACTGGACACAGATATGGAGGTGGACCCTGTGGGATACACTAGGGGAGACATGGGCTGGGGTTCAGCGGTGGAGTCGTGCATACGGTGGGGCTGGGGAGATGCCTCGTTTTGGGGCCATGAGGTCTGCGGGGGATCCGAATTGGCAGGGTCAATGACCAGGTCCACGGGGACCATATCGAGGCTGACTGGAGAAAAGATGCATTCCTGATTATTCCGAATGCAATTGGTACACCTAGTCCTCCAATCGGGAAACATTTCGTTTGTGTTTTCCGTTTTGGAGCACCTGACCTTCCGTCTTCGGCAATATTGGCAAGCGACGGCGCTGCGGTGGCGCTGCCGCAAGCCTTGGCTCCGAGACAATGTGGCCATCGAAGGGGAAGAAGCAGAGACGGAATGATTACGATTACGAGTACGGCTTGGAGCAGTAGTAGTCGTTGGACAGTGGGACGGCAATTGTGCCGGTGGTGGTGGTGGTGGTGCTGGAGGAAGAGGAGGAAGAGGAGGAGGAGGAGGAGGAGGTGCAGGGCTAGCGGCAGGAAGTGGGGCTGGTGGAGCTGAATGATGTACAGAATGCAGAGAAGAACGGGAATTAGACAATTGGAAAGTATTAGCCTGCCCAGCCGAGTCTATATCAAGGTTGGCATGAGGAGAGTGGATTGGGCCCATCTGAAGTAGTTGAGGATGGGATGAAGGAGAAAACTGAGAAGAAAAAGACGACGGAGGAGGACGAAGCGGCTGAATAGGAATGAAATCAGACGGCGGCGCAGCGTTTGGTATAGGATAATAGAAGGATTGGCGGAGGATATGAGGCTGAGAGAAAGATTGCGGGGAGGGTTGTGAATGCGGAAACTGTTCCATCAGAGGCTGCAAGGATCCAGAAACGGGGAGCGAGGGAACGGTGGGGAGGCTTGGTTGGGAAATAGATCTCACCTGGCGATATTCATAGGTGACGGAGGGCTGTCCTTGAAGACCGGCCCCATAGTCAGCTGGGAGAAAACCTGCAATCGTAGTAGACGAGGGCGGATAGGGATGATGATGATGATACTGTTGATAGGGAGTATGATGTGCAGGATGCGCGATGTATGGATGTGGAAACCACGTCCCGCTGGCGGAGCGCTGAGCCTCTGCGTGAGAACGAATAAAGTAGCCATCAGATGGTTGGTGATGTTGGGCATGAACAATTGTATGAGATTGTGAGCGGGTCTGAGCCAGGAGCTGGGGCTGATTAATTGCTGGAAGCAGTTCAGAAGGGTGTTGTGTCGCACTGAGAAATGTTTGAATCGATGGGAGAGGAGCCGGCGGCGGGTTGGTGCCCACCGGCGTTGTATTGTCCCGGATACTTGTTGCACTTGACGAAGTTGTTCCATGAGAGGATGGATTGGGTGAAAAAGGCTTCTTGGAAGATGATCGGCTGTGCCTCTGCATGTCTGTCTCGCCTTTTCAAGTCAAGAAGGACATGACTGAAGAGTAGACTGTGGGGTGAGATTATGACTGCACTGGGACTACTAGACGTGATAGTGGGCTGTGCGTAGTAAATTGAGACGGGGTGTGAAGCTGGTGGATAGTCGGGCAGATGAGATGTCGCAGACGACGAATGTAGCCTCAAATCACAGACTCTCTAGACTAGTAAGCCACGGGCTGGAAAAACAAATTACGGAGAAAGCGTTGTCCGAAGTCAAATGCGGTAGTCCCTGTTAATTAAGATCCAGTTGACCAAAGAAGAGTTTCTTTTTCGGAACAAGGGTGGGTGAGGACGATGCTCTGGTGTAAGTATGAGACAGTTGGGGTCGATGACCAGCGTCGGGCCGCTGTGTTGTTGGTGCGCAGCGCGAATGAGACTTCTGGCAAAAAGGAAAGAAAGCACACACAACAAAAACAAACAAACGGTAGGGGCGATTAGAACAACGGTGCGCGAAATGAGACCGGAGCGGCACGATTGTTTCTGGTGGAGGCAACCTACTGTCTATCAATCCCAGTCGGGTGGGTTTCTTTCTGGCGATTTGCCGTTCTTGTCAGCTCGAGACGGTTAGCAAAAGGTAAAAGAGGGGCCAATGAGACCCAAACAATGCGGTTGGTGGACTCGCACAGTAAGCTGTGTATTGGAGCCAGTGGTGGGTCGAGGGCACACCTGCATGTGGCACTAGTTGATCTGACGGTTGAGCAATCCGGAGACGGGGTCGACTGTAGTTTCTTTTTTTTGGTCTTAAATACTTAAGCAGAGCGGCGGGCCATTTCTTTTTTCAAAAGCATACGTGCAGTGGTGGCACTCACCCACGGGGGCGAGAGACACGGCCTTACGTGGCGGCCTTCAACTGCGAGACATCAATTAGCCAGACATGTTACTTTTGTTATGCCAAAATCGAGAACGCCTGCAACGTGGGTGGCCGCAAGCAAATCAAGGGGCATCTCTGCGACAGTCATACGACAGGCACAGAAATGTGGGAACCTCCGACGTGCATTAGATACAGTTGTGTGCATGATACAGAGCCGACTATTCCTAGAGTTGACAGTTGCCAGAGTTGCAGGTTGGTTGCTTTGTGCACCTTGGGGGTTGCTTTTTCACACCAACCTTTAGCTTTTTTGGGGCCGGCGATTATCCGGCTGTCTAGCAGTTTTGCTGCTCTGGCTCGTTAGTTATAAACTGGTGCTAATTTTTAGCTGCACCTTCCCTATTGGCGCGCTGGACTGTCTCACTCATATCTAGGGTGCAGGCTAGGGAGAGTCACATGCATGCGTGATGCGCACATTCCGAATCGGGACAATTTGTAAAAACTCCTGGATCAGGGGATGGGAGAAGGGTGGGTTTGGTTGTTGGCCGCCTCCCCCACGCTGCCGCTGACAGGCCATGGAATTCAAATGCAAACGTAGGCCCGATCCGTTGTTGGTGAGTATTTCTCCAGTGATCTGATGAAATGGTGGTTCCGGATCGATTACTGCACGGCGCGTCCGACTGACTAACACTGCAGCGCGCCGCCCCACACTGAACTTCTGCAACGTTAGTCATGTCTAGCAAGAATAGGATGGTATGGATCTACCAATTGTTGGTCCCGTGTTTTCATGCAGATCTTGCCTCGCGTTGACGGCGCTGTTCATGGTTGACATTGCCGTCTGGAATCATGCAGCCAACAAAAGCAAATATGCTGCCGCTGCCTGGTTGATGTGGACTTGAGAAATAAATTTGATTGCAACCCCCTTATTCTGTTGATCGAAATACGGGGCCGTTCCCGACCACGACACCACAGACCGCCATGGGTGTCGATGACATGGTGCCCAGTTTCAGCCTTGCAGTATCTTGCACACAGCCCACAGCTATGAATTTGCTTATTTTTCGAGCGGTTCACTCATCGGCAACTAGATTGAACATCACAGCTTTGCGAGATTCAAGTGGTGCTATCACAGGAGTAGAACAACAATCAATAATATAGTCTTTAAATAACAATATACAGTTTAGCACTGGCGAGGGAGGATCTTGTGGCCCCCTTTGGTCTTTGTCTTCCTAGTACCATCAGCCTCCCAAGAGTCTGGATTTTCCAGTTCTCCAGAAGACTCTGTAATCTTGAGGATGACCTTGTAAAGCGCCTTGTCATCGAGACCCTTCTCGGCGCTGTGATCCACGGCCTGCATCAACCGCTGAGTATCTCTGACAATCTGCTCCATAAGTCTATCAAGCAGTTCCACTGTGACAGAGCATCGGACAACAACTCTCAGAACCTCAACATCTGCCTCGGTCTCAGGCATGTGGTAGTTGGGCACGATATAGCCCTTGAGCCGCAAAAGTCCCGCAATGGCTTGCTGCGGAATCTGAGGGTACTTCTTGCGGAAACTGTCCGAGAAGCGGAAGGCCACAACAGGCAGTCCAGCATTGTAATACTCAGCGTCGGCATTTTCAATGTTTTCAGGGTGCTCAGGTGAGAACTTTCTCGTGCCTCGCTTGCGGTGAATGTCACTCAACACCTCAAAGTACCCGGTTGCTTCGAGGAAAGTGGCAAAGAGTCGTGCGTTGGCCAAACTTCCTCCATGAATGGCACGGTACCCTTCCTTTCCGAGACGGACCAGGTTGTAGTACTGATGGAGAATGGGGAATCCAGGTCGAGAGAAGTTGAGTGTGTAGGTCTCCTCTGATCCTCCAAGATAGTCCAGGTAAAAAAGAAGGCTGTTGGGGAGATATTTGGCGTCTCTCCAGAGAATCCAGCCGCATCCCGCGGTGGTCAGCCCAAACTTGTGACCAGAGGTGTTGATACTTCGAACACGCGGAATGCGGAAATCCCACTTGACACTAGGAGTGCAGAAAGGTGCAATAAATGCTCCACTGGCGCCATCAACGTGAATAGAAACATCGTTTCCGGTACGAGCCTCAAAATCGTCCAGCACCTTGCTGATAGCTTCCACATCCTGGTAGTGGCCCGTGAAGGTGGAGCCAAAAATGGCAAAAACTCCAATGGTGTTCTCATCAAGGTTCTCGCGGAGATCCTCCATACTGAACGAGTACTGAGAGTCTGCGTAGATGGGTAGAATGCGCGCTTCCACATCAAAGTAGCGGGCAAACTTCTCCAGAGCAACCTGAGCGTTTGCGCCCATAATGACATTGGGTTTCACGCCGGTGATGTCTCTGCCCTTCTTCTTCTGGGCCTCTTCCCACCTGCGCTTCATGGCAAGACCTCCGAGGTGGATGGCCTCGGAGGAACCAGTGGTAGCGGTTCCCACTCCAGTCTCACCCTTTGGCACATTCCACAGGTTGGACAACTGAGCAACGCACCGCTGATGGATGCTCATGAGAGCAGGGTACTCGTCGGAGTCACTCAAGTTCTTGGTGAGGTTCATAGTGGCTAGCTTGAGAGCATTGTCGTCAACGTAGGTGTTGACAAACGATGCTAAGTTGAGATCGGGTTGGCCATCGAGATCAAGCTCCTGCTCCAGGATTCTGAGGGCAGTAGAACTGTCGATACCCTTCTCTTTCATGCGGAACCGGGCAACGGGATGGGTGAGGTTCTTCTCCATCTCAGCAACGCGGGCATGGGCTCTGTACTGCACAGCTTCAGCTGGTGTGTGTTGCTCGAGCTGACCAATGAGGTACTCGGGATCGACGTCTCTGGCGATGGGCATTGTACTTGAATGTGTGTTTGTGTTTCTCTGAGGTGTCAATTGTTGCTGATCGCGCTATATTTATATACTATCCACTTTGGTGAAGTTTGCACGCTCCGACCCCGCCGAGCCCGGCACGTACAGGTTACCTAACCGCGATGCCCAGACCCTGTCTTCTGGGGGCGGTGGGTACCCCTAGCTCTCGGGGAGAGCACAGAAAAAGGGTGGACCGCCACTTGACAGCTTACAAGACGTAATGGCGAGCTAGTATATTTTAATTTGTAGAAATGGACCAAAGTTTCCTACAATTGGCCGATGTTGGGCGCACTTTTAGGGTTCTTCGGCAGCTACGTCATGGCGAAGCCAAGTTTTAAAACGGAGACTTAACATCATGTTTCTTTTTCTACTCCGCGCGTGGGACATTTATTTGCTGGCAGCGTTGTTTCATGCATTCCATGCCTAGGGAGAGAAGGCACCCGTATACAATGCCGTGGCGTCTCAAACGCAACTGCACCTCAATCAATTGCTGTGTAACTTGGAAGGTCATTCATTGCCTGGGCAATCGCCGTAGAACACAGTTATATAAAGCACTAACCAAGAGTAAATAGTGGGCAGTCTAACAACAGCGTCAGGGTGATTCTTAACTTGGCCAAAAGGCGCTGAATAGTAAGTACCCACCCATACAGCAAGGAGGCGGCCGCATTTTGCGCGGCACACAACCCTGCATAACCATTTCAAAATAGGTAACTTTGGGTAAGGTTTGCACAATAGCGCCGTACTACATGATGAGCCACAAACTATCCCCATCACTTACAATCGGCAATAGTATAACGGTCAGTATTTCCGCCTGTCACGCGGGAGATCGGGGTTCGATTCCCCGTTGCCGAGATTTTTTTGATTTTTTTTGGAGCACACCATAACAATAAAGTTAGCACTTCTCAGACTTGAAGAAGTGAAAATGCTGGTTCATAGACTCGGAGTGGCTTCCAACAGGAGGTGGTTAGCCAGCCAGCTAACATGCGTGGCTCGACGAGGATACGCGACACAGGGGCAAAAGCAATCAAATAGCCCACGTGTGGAGATCCAACACCTTGGCATTGCTACGGATGTGTACGTGCACCCCAAGTGGGCCAATATGCCGTCCATAATCACACACCCATTACTACGAATGCGAGGTTTTGGACGCAAGATCATTTCGCTGTTCCAAATGACTGCGATGGTGGCGCAGTTCCGACTCAAGTCCAAGCTGAAGCCCCGGTTCATGGAATGGAAGAACCTTGCATTGGAAAACTATGTGACGGTGAACCGAGCGTTTGCCCGCAACCGACTCGACACTGTACAGGAGGACGTGAGCATATGGGTGTACGAGTCGCTCAAGACCCGACTAAAGAGCATTCCTGCGGGAACACGACTTGACTGGAAGCTGATCAAGTTCAACTCGACACCAAAGATTGTGTACCTGCAGCCCATGATGATTCCGGACCAGCCCATGTCACACATTCAAATTGTGTACCGGATCGAGTCACGTCAGCGCTTAGTCAAGATTGCGCCAGGGTCCAAAACCCCCGAGGTGTCTGAGCGGGATGTTACCGACTATGTAGGATATGTTATTGACGCTGGCAAGACCCCAGCCCAGGTGGTTATGTCTGGGTCTGTTTTTGAGACGCCGCTGACGTCGCCGCGGCCTGACGTCTCGAAACAGGATACTGAGGGCCACATGGTGAGGTCCATGAAGGAGAAGGGCGATATTTTCCGGCCGCCACCTAGGCTGTTGGCCATCAAGTAATGTATATAGCAATAGTAGACTGTTTAATGATAGAAACTTGAGTAGTAATAGACTGTGTCATAATGAATATAGTAGGATTATGTGGGGTTCCTTGCCCCACGCTCGAGCCCCAATAAAGGTAGAAGTAAACAGCAGGAACCAAGTAACTTCACCAGAATGATTCCCAACGAAACAATCACTCCATTGACAATCAAACAAAGGCAGAAGAACATGACCCCTATGGACCCCAAAGCCAATCAGGCAGAGGAACTTCCCCAGATTCGAGTCACTGCACCAAAGCCCGAAGAAGAGCCAGGGAGTGACACCTCGTCGGACTCTACTATTCATGTCTCTGAAGAAGAAGACATGATCCAGGCGGCCGAAATGAAAGGTAACGACGACATTGTGGGACTGGCCACTGACCAGGTCCAGGGACTCAACTTGAACGGGAACCTGAAGCAGTACGACCACTCGTCGATGAAGCTTGTTTCCAGTGAGACTTTGAGTCTGCCTGACAAGCCGGTAGGACCTCCGCCTCCGACGCCTCCACGCTCTGCACTGCGTGCAACATCGTTGAGATCCGCGGACGGCGTTCGCCTGTTTGGACGTCACACCAACAATCCCAAAATCCGCGAGGTCGACACCAACACGCTGCAGGAACCCATTCGTGAGATTATGGAGCCCAAGACAGCAAGACCGCCGCGCAAGTTGTATCCCAAGGTCTACAGTGGTCTGCAGAATATTTCAAAGCAGCGGCGAGCCATTGTGAACCGCGCCGGATCCGTATTCTCTCTCATGGTGGCCGGTGAGTCGGGACTCGGCAAGACCACGTTTGTCAACACTCTGTTTGGCGACAATCTGATGAGTCCCAAGCGCCCTGGAGAGATCCCGCCGAAGCACTCGCGCACAACGACCATTGGCATCCACCAGGCGGTGTATGAGGACGTGAACGGGTTTAAGGTCAACTTCAAGGTGATTGACACGCCCGGGTTTGGCGACTACATCAACAATGAGTACGCTTGCAGACCCATTTGCGACTATATTGATCTGCAGCACCGCATGTACATGCTGAGCGATGAGCAGCCCATGCGCAAGGGCAAGGAGGATACCAGAGTCCATGCGTGCCTGTACTTTTTGCGTCCGTCGGGACGAGGACTCGTTGAGCTGGACATTAAGGTGATGAAGGAGCTGAGCTCCCGCGTCACTTTGATTCCCGTGATTGCCAAGGCGGACTCGTTTACCGCGGAAGAGCTGCTCGCCAACAAGCAAATCATCCGCGACTCGATCATTGAGCACAACATCAAGGTATACTGTCCTCCTCTTGGTTCTTCCGAAAAGAGAGCCATGTCCTACAAGGAGCGCCTGAAGGCTGGCGAGATGCCGTATGCCGTCATCTGCTCGCAGCAGACAACTGGAACCCAGGAGCGCAAGGTGAATCTGGCTGGAGTAAAGACCAAGATGACGGTTCCCATCCGTGGCCGCACGTACAATGGAGGTCATGTGGCCGAGGTCGACAACCGCGAGCACTGTGACTTTGAGAAGCTTGTTGATGTGCTGATGCGCAGTTCCATGCTGGACCTGATTGACGTTACCGAGCAGCACTATGAAAAGTACCGCTCCGAGGCCATCAAGCTGCGCATGAAGATCCTGGCGGATTCCCTGTCCAAAGAAACCAGCGATCTACAGGACCAGCAAGACACCAAGGCGCTTACCGTATCAAACAATGGAGAGGAAGCGCCCAATGGCGAGGTGCTCATGCCCAAGGCCGAGCTTGAACTGCTGGGTCAGCGTCACGCTTCCTCAATGAATGATGGGCTGACTGGGCTGACCAGCACTGAGCGTCTTGACATTTGTCAGCGAGTCCGCGCCAGCGGACTCGCGGACTTGATGATGATCAACTCCACGGGCAACAACGGCGGACTCGGCGACAAGTTCTCTGGCTACGAGGTATTGCAATTGATGCGACAGCTTGACGTCAAGTACTTGGACAAGTACTTGCAGTGCAACGACCCAGCATTTTTGGCTCAGCAGAAGAAAGTGTACGAGTCGCTGAACGAGCTGATCAGTCTCCATGATGGTCGATTCAAGGATTGGGCTGATGAGCTGGGTCGTACTAGAGACGGTCTGAACGCAGACCTGTGTAATGCAGACCAGGAAGTTGAATATCTCAAGGCAGAGGTTGCGCAGTTGGAGTCAAGAGCAGCACCGGCCGGCATTGAGGGCGATGGTTCGCAGATGAAGATCAAGAAGTCGTGGCGCGGAGTCGCTGCGTGAGATTATGTATAACAATTATTTGGGTATTTTTATTGACGCTGAGTTGGTGGTGAATTTGGGGTTGGTGCAGGCAGTAACATGCATATGGCAGCGGGTGCATAGCCTATAGAATCTGCCACTGCTATGTCAAAAAAAGGGGCACTGCACGTGTGGAGTCCCTTATGTGGGCCAGCCCGTGTCGTCAACTGCGCCTGTAGTGAAAAAGAAACACGACAATGTCTGCACGTCTGCGCTGCTGCATGGAAATCTCTGGTAGCAACAAATTGTGAGACATCGCTGGGTCAAGAGTGATCCAGAGTGGGTGCGGTCACTTAGGAGGAAGCCCTGATCGGCTCAGTAGGCCAAGTTAGGCGACGGCTCCGTTGCTATAGATTGCTGCATTATCGGCAGCAGTCGCATAAATCCCGCTTGTTATCATGCCATCCCATGTGATAAAATAGGCAAGGCGACGAAAAGAGACGCCAGATGGGGGCAGCAGTTTTTAGCCGAAACATAGCATCGGGCCCCAATGTGTCACGATGGGTGCAAAATTTCAGGGGCTGCTTTTTTGCCTTTTTGGGGTGGCCAAAAGGGTTAAGGATGCGTTTTGCTGCCCAAAGTAGGTGGGGTCAAATGGTCTGATGGGGCGGCAAGTTCATGGCAAAATTATAGGCCAGGCAGCAGAAACTTTATCAGCAAAAGACCACCCAACAAAATGGCCATCAGTAGGCAGATATTGGGGACAGCGGTGGCCAGTTGTCCGGCCATATACGATAAACGAGTCTGGTAGCTAAATTTAACGTACCTGACGCGAGGTGGAGCCATGTTTCTGAGATAACAGGGCTTCTGCAGAGAGCGTATACAAAGCTGCACGCAGCTTGTTCAATAGGATACCGTACAGTACAGGAGGCTATATGCACACTAGGCACCACCGGTGTAGCACGGCTGAGCTGAATGCGGACCCAGCCCCACCGTGGGAGCCCGATTAGCCGTGGAGCCTTAGACGTGGGCAGGCACGATCAGGGGATTTCTCCCACGAAAAAGCAGTGTTTATTTTTTCTTTTCCACTGAGGTTTCGAGACACGCGGTTTCCATGTGACAATCCCAATGCGACTGATGGCCGTTGATAGGACTGATGGAGATAAAAAAAAAGAAGATAGGATAACGGACCAATAATTGGAAAATTGCTTGAAAGAAAGTGCCATCAAAAGCAAGCACGTTCATAAGCAAAAACGCCTGCCCAGCTACCTGCGGAGCCATTGCAGCCACCGTGCGACTCAATACATGTATGTAACAGCTACGAGCGGGGCATGAAAAATAGAAAAATAAATTAAACTGCACCAACAAACATGTGAGGTTACCCCTGGCCATGACCACTTAAACAGTGTACCGATCTCTCCCTCCTCTTACCCCCCTCGGGTAGGGTTGGGCAGCAGTTGCGGGGCCAAAGGCTGACCCGCAACCCGTGTTTGGCTGCGTCGTGCGGCATACAAGCGCACCCACCGTGATTCAGATTTGATGCAAGGTAGGGAAGTTTGTTTTTTTTCGCTATTGATCTGAGCTATAAGGTATAGACTTTACATTTTCCCATACACTCGTCGTGCGATTCAAGCTCTCTACCAGCATTCGTTGAGATTCAAGGTATAGAGTCTACACCCGCTTAGTCTAAATCCATCGGCAGTAATCTGCTTTTTTCCGGGCTCTTCTCGCTAGACGCTGAAAAGCAGGCACCTGGGTAGCGGCAAGGGACAGGTTCGGGCCAGATTGAGGGAAACAAGAAAAACTAACCCAGGGTACAAGCCAACGGTCTCACTTGCAAACAGATACAGTCATTTGAGGAAGGACCTTTATCATATCTTCATCTTGTGTGTGTGTGTGTGTGCGCGCGCTTGATACAGCGATCCAAACACCGATAAAAACGCCATCGGCCACCACCACCCGTCGATAGCAACAACAGCTCGCTTGCATTGCAATTGGTACAGACAACCGCTGCCTACACGCGCATGGAACCTGGGACACAATCGTGCTTCACGTGATAATCTCCGATTAGCCGTTCAGACCCATTTGTTTTATTGCCTCTTGGATTATGCAATACGTGCCACCGGCTTCTATACAGGCTCAACAGGATGTTGAAACCCAGTTCGTATCATCGGATACGCGATTGCCGTACCCCATGTCAGAGCGCTCAGGCCAGATTGTCTCCAATGGCCAAAATGACGTCCAAGTGCCGCGCGATCTAGCTCGAAATGGATCGGTCAATGGACTGAATCTGCTTCAGCTGGGCGGCGGAGGCGCGACTGCGTCTCCGCCTGTACCCAGTTCCTCTGGAACAACCATCCATCCTTCTTCTCTTCCTTCTTCTAACTCTTACACTGTCAATACCGGCGGCCAGATGGCTAACAATCAGACCGATTACCTCAGTAACGCAGCACCGGCTGGACCGACAGCAGCACCATCTCGACCCAAGGTTACCACGACCCTGTGGGAAGACGAGGGCACGCTATGTTTCCAGGTAGAAGCAAAGGGCGTCTGCGTTGCACGCAGAGAAGACAACGACATGATCAATGGCACCAAGCTGCTTAACGTCATTGGAATGTCCCGCGGTAAGCGTGATGGCATCCTTAAGACAGAAAAGGTCCGACATGTTATCAAAGTGGGGGCGATGCATCTCAAGGGCGTCTGGATTCCTTTTGAGCGGGCCCATTCGTTTGCTGATCGTAACGGCATAGTGGATCTGCTGTATCCTCTATTTATACGAAACATCAAGGATCTTCTCTATCGCCCGCAGAGTAGTGGTGGTGGAGGACCCGAAATAACTGGAGGCGAACAGGCCGAGCCTGTTGCCGATTCAGAAGCGCAATCCAAATCGCTTTCCAATTCTTCTAATTCCCAACAGGCCGTGTACCAATCGCACCAGCAGCTCTCGCACCAGCAGCAGCAGCAGCAGCAGCAGCAGCAGCAGCAGCAGCAGCAGCAGCAGCAGCACCAGCACCAGCACCAGCAGCAGCATCAGCAGCAGCAGCATTCGCACCAGCAGCAAACTCACGAGCTAAATCCACATATGAACCCGGCCAACCTTCAGCATGGGCCCGGCGTAGCGTATCCAGTCAGCAGCGAATACCTTGCGTATGACAATTCGACGCTACGGGTGGCACAGCAACAACAACAGCAACAACAACAGCAACAGCAGCAGCAACAACAACAACAACTCCAACAACAACAACAACAACAACAGCCAGGTCAGTATCCCACCTTCAATCCTATGAACTCTCTGCGCAACAACATGCAAGCGCAGAACGAGAGAACTCCGTTTCCGCAACTTCTTAAACCCTCCGCCTACGACCCAGCTTCCTCGACTAACCAAAATGATAATTCAACCCCAAACGTAAACTTGTTACCCCCGCCAGTGTCGTACGGTGCCAACGGTCCGTTCAAGCGGACCAGTGATGGGTTTCCGTCGCCGAACTACGTTTCTTCTGAACATGTGGCCTCAGAAAACGTATCACCACCGGCCACCTCTATGGGCAACCCGGAACAGTCTCAGCGATCAGTCAAAAGCCCTGGGATGAAAAACCAGTACTCCCCTGTTCATCAACCGGTAATGGGCCATCAAAATCAGGCTCAAACGCAAAACCAGTACCTTGGTCAGGTCAATTCGGCGGCGTTGTCGTCGCCACTGACACCTAGTGCCAGCCCGTATTACAAGAATTTGGGTTACGCGCCCCCCAATGCTGCCGTTAATGGGCCACCACAGCAACAGCCACAGCATTACCCGGGAGTAAATGCGTACTACAACCAGGGAGTGACTCCACGCTACCACTATCAAACCTCATATGGTGGTGATCTTGGACAGAGCCATGTGCAGCAAAACTATGGCCAGCACAATGTATCTGCGTACGGTGCTGCTGCTGCACCCGTGTCCAATCATCCCGGCGGTAGCGGTGTTGTCTACGCCCAAGCGCCCCAAAAACCTCCTCCTCAACAATACTATTCTTCGGCTCCATATGCCAAACCTACTCAACTAACCAACCCTGGATTCCATGCCAACTCGCGAGCTGGCTCTCAGACGTATGGTGGCCATGTCCCGCCCCCGCTGGCGGGAGGATCGCCAGACTCGAATGTGTCTCAAAACGCCACGCCACGAGAAAACACAAGTATGGCTGCGCCACTCTTGAAGCGGCCGCGCCAGTAACTGGCCCCAGGTGAAGTGAAATTGTATTTTATTAATTCTCATTGATTGAAATCAGAAACGTTAATAACATCATTATCGTGATTGTTTGTGTCTGGGTGTTACTTTTGGTTGGCCTGACTAAATACGTCAACGTACCGTCCGCGAGCCGGCCGGCGTCCCACACTCTTTTTGCCTGCTCCAGCTGTAGCAAGCAAGTCATCGATTCCTCCCGAGCCGGCCGCTCCCTTGCCAGGAGGTCCCCCAGCCTTAGCAGAGGGCGTTGTGGTGGAGGGCCGGCCGACAGGAGTAGGGGCGGTTGGTGTTCCAGGATGCTGCAGCGGGGTGGCAGGCATGGACGCCGTGGCCGGCGGAGTAAAAGAAGGATGCTGCTGCTGTGGCTGCATCATGTTAGCGGCTTGGGCCGATGAACCGGCTGGAGTAGCACTCTTACTCTTAGGAGGAGCCGGGGGTGCTAGAGGCTTGAGGTCTTCGGGAGGGCCGTTCTTGTTGACCCAGCGTTTGAGTTGCTCGTCATACACGAGCGAGCGCTCTTCTCCAAGCTTGGCCTTGATGGGTTTTGGTTTTCCATCATCCTTGGGAGCTCCCTTGAACCAACCGAGCCATCCCTTGCTCTTGGCAGCTTCGGCTTCTTTGGCGGCGCGTTCTTGCTCCTGCTTTTTCTTCTTTTCCGCCTCGGGGTCCTTCTTTGAGTTGGTGATGCCAAGATCGTCCTCATCGTATTCCTCCTCTTCTGGAATTACTGGAGTACCGAAGGTGGCCGGGGACTGTGTACCACCATAGGTCGGTGCGCTCCAGGTGGGCGTGTGGGCTTGGTCCGTATCTGGACTGAAGTACGCGCCATTACCAGACTCTGGATCATACATGGGCTCATTGTCGTCGTCCATCGAAGATCGATTCGACAATGGTTGTTGCCTGTTGTCGTCTTCCTTTTCGCTTGACTCAGCTGATTCGTAGCCTGTAGTTCCGGAATTGGCACTAGTTCCATACATGGCGTATGGGCTGTAGGCCGTAGATGCAGCATCCGTGGGAGACAACGTTGGCTTGGAAATAGGAGTAGGAGCTGTACCATTAGTAGCGGCAGCAGCAGTAGAAGGCTGGTAGGGACTGGATGCCACACTAGTAGTATTCTGAGCCGCCCCAGCAGCAGGAGGAGCATACGGGTTGTATGGGCTACTACTGACTGGAGCCGGAGCCGGAGCCGGAACCGGCTGCTTGGACTCATACATACCCAATCCACCGGGACGAGTGCTGTTATTATTGTTGACAGAAGTCAAACCAGGACTGGTGTGAACTGAGCCCATAGCTTGAGGAAGAACTTGATGGTCAGGTGTGAACGGTCGAACCGCTGACCGACTACCGGGGCGGGACGAAGTGCCTGCAATATGCATAGAGTAGATATCGTCATGCTGAACGCCTGATGATCGTCGAGACGTACCGGGCGAAGCAACTCTGTCAGAAGCAGACATTCTACGTCCAGGCGTACCGTTGCCGGCAAGCGCTCCGGCAGCAGGGGCATACGGATTCTGGGCTGGTGAAGCCGTCATCTGGCTCAGTTGCGAGTTCATCATGACCATGTTGGTCGTAGAGTGGGCCCGGTTGATCACATCAGGATGGCTAGCAACAGCAGGATGCGCGTTGACCTGCTGGTATGATTGGACTCGTGAAAGACCTGGCATTTGCTGGAAGCTCTGCTGGTGCATCAGAGAAGGAGGAGGAGCCGGAACAGCAGACGCTCCGGGCGTGAAGGTGCTCTCCATTCCCACATCCGACGCGGGAGTGCTGGGCAATCGCTTGAAAATGGAGTCCGCCTCAGATGCAGACGGACCGCCGTTCTCGTCTTCACCTCCCGAGACAAACTTGTTGAACGACTGCATCCACTGCTTATTTTTGCCCAGCTTTCCGCCGAACCAACCACTGGCAGTTTCGTCAGTGACTGATAGCAGGTGACCCATTTCCTGGATCTGACCTTCGAGACGACTCGTAGCAGATGCCCCATACTGTGGACCAATGCTTCCACGCTTGACCATAGCCGGGAGTGTCTCAAGAAGCCTCTGGGCTTCAGCGACGTACCCGTAGTCGGCAAGAATTCGGCAGTGGTGTAGCTTATATGGGAGCAAATGCGCGAAATTCGATACCACATTGGTAACATTTGGCGGTGGATGGCTCAACAACAAAAACTCGTAGACTTCGCTCATCAGAATAGAGTCGGCGTCCTGGACACCGCCATGTTGACTGCTGCCCACGAGCGTGATCGAAGGTGCCTCGGGGCGGCCGAAAATCGCAGAGTCCGACAGAATCAGGCATACGTGCCCAGCCTCGACGCGGCCGGCATTGATGAGCAAGCGGCCGAGCTCCAAAATCGCCTCCTTATCGTTGCTCGACCGGTTAGTAAAAATCAACCCCATGTACTCGCGCCACTGGTCCAAGTTGTCCGTGCTGCGCTCGCCATGATGTCCAATAGGCGGCGCAATCTCGTTGAGTGCTTCAGCGCCGGCACCAGCAAACACTCTATAGAGAAGAGCCAGACTCTTGGCCTCGGGTACCGATTCCAGGCGCACCTCTTCCCGAACAAACTCAGACACGGCACTGTTCCAGCTCTCAGGGCCCAAAGACCCAGCAATGACTAGTGCATGACCCCATAGCTTTTTGTCAAGGGCCACCCGCAGCGCAGATTCTCGCTCACCCGCCTGAACGCACTGAAAGATCTCACGTAGCTCCTGAGACCCAAACTCATTGGCGCCCTTGCTGCCCGATGCGGCGTGCATTCGTGACCGCTGCCGTGAATAAAGGTCCGAGCCCGACGTGTACTGAGCAGCAGCAGAAGTGCTCCGTTTGTAGTCAGCGCCAGGGTCCAATAACCGATGCAGTGCGCTGAAAGTTTCTGGTCCAGCCTTGCTCAAGTGAGCGTCGGCCTTGAGGAGAATACTTAGCAACTGCCACAGGAGGAGTCGGTGCTGGTGGCGGTCTTCATAGTGGTTCCCGTTTTCAAGCTCAGTTTGCAGAGCTTCAATCTTATCATCAAGCCATTTCTCCAGTTCCTTCCGTTTGCTCTTAATGACGCCCTTGGAGCCGACCAATGGTGCAGGGAATTTGGCCATAAGGCAGACCTCACTGCTCTGAGGCAAGTCACTCTGCTTCACAACACGCAAATCCATCCTCGTAGCAGACCCATACGCAATAGGAGGAGGAATACCAATCAACACGCTCTTACCGTTGCCCCAGCTAAATAGAGGAAATTGGCGCTTGAGAAGCGCCGCATTGTCAACAGGAGCAGTAGTAGCGACAGGAGAACTAGTAGCAGCATTGAGATTGGCTCGGCGAGCTTGCTCAAAATTCAGCGACACGGGCTGGTTCGGAGCACCGTTGTTGGGGCTCATCGTCATACCCCGCATATCACCGGCTCCCTTGGGGGAGTAAAGAGCAGTCCTTCTCGCACCAGATGCCAGATCAGGAGTGAGATCACCATAGGTTGACGAAGGCGGTGGGGCCGTATTACGCGGGTGATGATCACCCATTTCCCCATGCTGCACACTGGTCGGTGGTCCCTGGTGCAAACTTGCAAACTGAGGAGCATACGGGCTAATGTTGGGGCTAACCGATTGTCGCCCATGAGGTGGGACCACTCCTCCATGCATAGTAGCATCGGGATTATAAGGAGAATACGTCCTAGCATTCTGCGCAGGCGGGGAATACAAACTGTTTTGATACGGCTGCTGTGGTTGTTGTTGCTGTTGATGTTGTTGCTGCTGCTGCTGACCATACATAGGTCCATTAAAACTCTGCTGTTGATGCAAAGCAGGACGTGGAGCATAAGTATTGTTGCTGGGCTGCGGAGCATATGCGTTGGTCGTCGATTGCATAGATGAAGCAGACCTTAGCCCCTGTGGAGGAGGCGAGGCGGTCGAAGACGTCAACGAGTATTGGCTTTTCGGTGACATCATTGGCCCATGGCCCTGACTCTGGGCTTGCATTGAAGGTGGAGCATAACTCTGCTGCGCATCGGGCGCAAACCCAGTCTGTTGGTACATTGTGTTAGGAGACATTACTGGTTGCTGCTGAGGACGATGATGCTGATGCTGATTTGAATGCGAATACTGCTGTGCCTGCGATGGCGGCGGTTGCTGGGGTTGCGGCTCATAGGGATTGTACGGCTTGGCTTGGTTGGCAAACGGACTTCCCATGGCATTGTGGGGCGTGTATGGAGACTGCAAACCATAGTCCTGGCTGAAAGAGCCTGACGAGTTCCGAGAATGACTGTAAGTTGGGTCATAATTGGATGATGGTCCCGACGAACTCGGGTGCCTAGCTCCTACTGCTTGGCCTGGATACTGTCCGCCAAACCCTTGCGAAGGTTGGTGTTGCAGTGGTGGTGGAGGACCAGCAGCTTGCCGCGAGCCTGGGTGTCCAGAAGGCGGCGGGGCACCAGGAGAAGCATACGCTCCAAATTGTTGACTGCTGGTACCCATAAACCCAGGCGACCCAACATCTGCCATATGGCTCTGTTTCCGCACGAGGGGTTTCTTTGGCACCGGCGGTAGCTCCTCAAAAAATGACTTTTGCGAAGTGAGCGATTTGGGATGCGTTTGAGCGCCGCCGGTCGCGGCCGCAGGTCTACCATACAGTGATGCAGTGGATGGCTGACCCACAAGCTTGTGAGGCATGGCTGGAGTCGAGTGGAAATTCTGAATCGAGGGTGCCGGTCTCATGGCGTGTTTTGGGACAATGTTAGTGGGCAAGTCAAAAGCATTTGACTTGGCGGTGGGTCCCCCCTGCAAATTCTGCCCAAAGTACATGGACTTGGAAGCGTTCACCTGTTTGGTGGGGACAGCAGGCGCTGGCGCGTATATACTGTGCTGTTGACGGTCAGCAGCATTAGCCTTATATCCCGTTAGAGTCGCAGTGGATGCAGTACTGCGCAATTGCTCCTGATGCTGTTGCTGGGGAGATGATGGCCCATTGCTCTGAGCGGACGGCATAGTTGGCGGCTGCAGAGCCCCTTCATCCTCATCTTCCAAGAAATCATTGTCCTCTTCCAAGAACGATAGGGTTCTGGCACTAGGAGATGCTTCAAATGGGTTTGAATCCAAATTGTGAGAAGCGTTTCGGCCGATCGCATCCTTGTCAATGGTCGATGCTCCAATGAACGCATCCTCCTCAAACGAAGTATCTGCGCTCTTGCCATTCGGAGTATGCCGTCCGTCGTTCTCGTCTTCATCATCTTGTTCAGCGACACCGCTCAAACTGCTAAAGAAAGGGTCATTTTCTGCTTTCTCAAAGACCGAGATTACTCTCTTATGTTTGCTAGATGGCTTAGACTTGTCAGCTTCTTGCGTCTTTTGCTCAATGAACTTGGCAAAGTCAGCGTCCTCGTCCTCGACCCGCTCATTAGCAAACTGATCTGCAGTGTCCTGAGGATTAGACGCTTTTGAAGCCCAGAAATCGCTATCGTTGGTTTCCTCGGCAGGGGCAGTTCCGTTGAAATCAAAGCTAGAGTGATCACCGTTTCGAAGTGTGCCTTGTTCCTGCGTTGACACCACAGCTGTGGATTGTGGCTCTGGGTCGTTGAGAAACGGCTCTTCATTGATCAGCGGTGGTTCTTCGTTCGCTTCAAAGTCGAAAGAGCCACCATTGGTTTCTTCATGTGAAAAATGCGCGGGGTCACATTGCGTTTCCGTTGGTTGATGGTGAGTGCTGGTTTGGCCGAGGTCCTCGGACACAACATCCCCTTGTGGAGCAACCGGGTCACTAGAAACTGGGTTTCTTTGTGGTATTCTTCCCGGACTTAACTCGCTCGGCTTGAGCATGGGATTCCATGAGTTGTTCTCCATTCTGTCGGTTAATTTATGAGGCAAGTCAACGATATGGATAGTGGCGCGCTTACTTGACTAGTTGATCGGAGACCAAGCAATTGAGACCGACGAGTTGGAAGCAGAGATCTCGTAGGCTCTGCAGTCTCTATCAAAATCCGTATGCTTTTGTGCAACCGGTGTGCTTGTTTAACCACTCCAGGTTCACCCACGCTGACGCAAGTCTATTCCGCACCGTGGCCAAATCCACGGCCGGGTAACTATGTTTCGGTAAACAACTGGTACCATATCCAGGGTGAGCTGCGCTGTATTGCCTGCCTATTCATGAGCATCGGCTTATCATATGGAATATATTTCGCACGAAATGAGGCCATCATTCGGCATTACTTTGACTGTGGGTCCCGATCGGATTGTGCACGTGACTTATGTCTGGGCCGAGCAGAAGGCACAGATGCTTCGCGTACGTGACTTGAACGGGCCTGCATGGCTTTTGAGTGTCTTGGTATACCTGTTATGTCCAGCCGGAGATATCCCCCGTGCTCTTTCATGGCCAATGTCCATTCGAGTTTAAGTTGCTCAGGGGTATCAGATGCGTCTCGGCTAGAATAGCTCACCTTTGGCCGAAATAATATTACGCACCGAGACACAAAGTGTTGCAGCAGCAATAATAGTCATTGGATTCTGTTCTAATTGCTCTACCACGGTCCACCATACAGATCCTAGCCAACTGCCATTTGCGGCTAGTGCCAAAATCCTTGCTTAGGGCTGTGCGGCTCGATTTTTTGAACTTCACAGCTTGGGAGAAGCCATTGCACTATTGTCTCCAAGATATGGTGAAACCAAAGCAGATCTCAGAAAGCGAGCGGTTCCTCGCCTGCTGTACCGATATCTCTATCGAACTAGTGGACAGTCTAAAGCACAACAAGGATGTCAACCTCAACGGTATTGTTGGTCGCCTCGCCAAAAAATACAAGCTCAAACATCAACCTCGACTAACCGATATAATCTCCAGCATCCCCGACCAATACAAAAAATACCTGCTGCCAAAGCTCAAGGCGAAACCTGTACGAACAGCATCAGGTATTGCTGTAGTAGCGGTCATGTGCAAGCCACACCGGTGTCCCCACATTGCGTATACTGGAAACGTCTGCGTGTATTGTCCGGGTGGTCCCGACTCTGATTTTGAATACTCTACGCAATCCTATACTGGATATGAGCCAACATCCATGCGAGCTATTCGTGCCCGATACGACCCATATGAACAAGCTCGTGGACGTATAGACCAGCTTCGTCAGCTGGGTCACTCGATTGACAAGGTCGAATACATTATTATGGGTGGCACGTTTATGAGTTTGCCTGTGGACTATCGCGAGACATTTATTGCGAACCTGCACAACGCTCTCTCAGGCTGCACCAGTGAGGACGTGGACGAGGCTGTTGCCTTTTCCCAGCAGTCTCAAACAAAATGTGTGGGGATTACAATCGAGACTCGACCTGATTACTGCCTGGAAACACACCTGAGTGATATGTTACGGTATGGATGTACTCGGCTGGAGATTGGTGTCCAGTCGGTATACGAGGACGTGGCCCGTGACAGTAATAGAGGTCACACTGTCAAGGCGGTATGTCATACATTTTGTTTGGCCAAAGACGCAGGATACAAGGTCGTGTCCCATATGATGCCTGATCTGCCAAATGTTGGCATGGAGCGTGACTTGGATCAGTTCAGAGAGTACTTTGAGAATCCTGCGTTTCGCACTGATGGGCTCAAAATATACCCCACGTTGGTCATCAGAGGCACTGGTCTGTATGAGCTGTGGAAGACTGGACTGTACAAGTCATACAATGCTAATGCGCTCATCGATCTTGTTGCGCGAATCCTGGCCTTGGTGCCCCCATGGACCCGTATCTACCGTGTGCAAAGAGATATCCCCATGCCCCTAGTAACGGCTGGTGTCGAGAACGGTAACCTGCGAGAGTTGGCATTGGCCCGAATGAAAGATTTCGGCACGACATGCAGAGACGTCAGAGCCCGTGAAGTCGGTATTCAAGAAGTTCATCACAAAGTCCGACCAGACCAGGTGGAACTTATTCGTCGTGACTATACTGCTAACGGCGGATGGGAGACATTCTTGAGTTACGAGGATCCTAAACAGGATATCCTTGTAGGACTTTTGCGGCTACGTTTGTGCTCAGAGAAGACAACTTATAGACCGGAGCTAGTCGGACAAAGGACCTCTCTGGTGCGAGAACTGCACGTGTATGGCTCTGCTGTGCCACTGCACGGACGAGACCCTAGGAAATTCCAACACCAAGGTTTTGGTACTTTATTAATGGAAGAGGCAGAACGGATAGCAAGAGACGAGCACGGAAGCAAGAAGCTGAGCGTTATTAGTGGTGTTGGGGTTCGAAACTATTACGCCAAGCTGGGTTATTTTCTGGATGGGCCGTACATGTCAAAGTGGCTATACTGATAAGTCTTACCGAATAAAACATGCATTGATTAGTTACTGGTTGGTTGAATTAGTGATGCAAATCTGTAGTCTAGCAGTTGACTTTGACGATGTCCTCTTGGACCTCGCCTTGCTTGTCGCGATAAATAACAGCAGCCGACAGGTCGCCGCCCTTCACACAGCCAGTGTCTAGCCCTCTGCTATACTTTTTGAGTTGAAGACCAAACCGGGCTGCGTGTCCGTAGTAGACTCTGACTCGATCCTCCTTGTTCAATGTTTTCTGCTGTCTTTTCCAGCTCTTGAACCACTCCTCACCGTCATCCTCTTCTGAAGGTTTCACATAGTCTGGAGGTAGTAAGCTGCGCATCGTCATGACCCAGTCAGGGTCTTGTTCTGTGAGGTCCAAGTTCCACTGAAGTCCACCGTGCACAGCAATAGCCCGGAATCCGTCGGCAAGAGGCTCATCGCAGAGTCGCAATATGAGAGGACAGGAGGAGATATATCTCATATGCTTTGGAGTCAATTGGCGCACAATCTTTCCGTCATCAGAAAGCTTCGAATAGGGTCCAGTGGCGTCCTCCACGTCAGAATAATCGACCTTGCGGCTGGAATTCTCGACCCGAGGAGATGGAAGTCCATGGTACTTTGCATACATGTTGACAATCTCATCCTCATGGTTACCGCGGACACATGAGGCGCCGTACTCCATGGCCAAATCCACGACTCCAAGCGAGTCCTCGCCCTTGGTAATAAAGTCCCCGAGGAGCACCAAATGATCCTTGTCAGAGTCGAAGTCAATTTTCTTTAAAAGTCGCCTGAGATCAGACAATTGACCGTGGACATCACCAACCAATACCAAGCGAGAATCGTCTGGGTCTCCTTGCGGTACATATTTCGAATCTAGGTCTTGAACTCGGACGAGTGTTGGAACAGCGTTGACACGACTCAATGATGGAATCCACACAACGAATACAAGGAATGCTGCTCCAATCGCAATTATGGCTCCCAGTGCGCCGAGGATTCGTCGCTTCTTTTGCTGGCGCTTCATGGCAATGTACTCGAAATGCCGCCTCGACATTTCGTCGTACTCGTCATGCTGTTGTCCCATTTGGCTGTCATGCATCATTGGTCGCGTAGAATGATGAGCTCTTGTAGTACTTCGAGAGTTGGAATTATCTAGCTGCTTTGATTAGGTCGTGAGATGTTTTTGGCCTAGGCTGGGCCTCATTATGGATCTTGGGCACTAGCCAAAAAAGGCAATCCGTAGTAACGCCGCACGCTCCAGAACGTTTGACGTATCATGCGTGGTGACAGGCTCACGTGCAGAAAATCAAAAGGTGTAGCGTGTGAAAAAGCTGACTGACTACCTCGACCGAAAGTCCAACCAGCTGAAACGATCCAAATTCATTTGATTTTCAAATGACCGACTCTGACCTTGGAGTGCGATCTATTTGGCTGTAGTGGACACATAGCCATGGGGCGTCTGTCATGTCTCTGTGGCTGAGGCCCTGATTTCCATTTTTAGAAATTGCTCGCAAATTGAGGACTACAATAGAGTTTGTGGGGAAGTTTCGCCTGACATGGCGTGGACAAGTAATTCACAGTAAGCTTGGGCGTCATCAAGGCGAAATTTGATTCAAAAAGATCCGTCCACAATCTCAAACATTCAGTGAACCAGCGGTTCTGCCTGATTGACTCGTTCAAAACACAATTAGCATCATAGTCTTCATCCGTGGGGTGGTGCTACGAATTTCGTCACCACTAACTCAAACTGCTACCCTACTCTGCTGCCCGAACTCCCGCTTGCTCTCACGCTCTTCAATCGCTCACCAACGCCAACGTACACGCTAACGTCACGAGAGGTCCTCATCCACAGGTCGGCGGTCGCTCAAACACTCCTGCATCAAACTAATATTTATTTCCACCTCTGCGGTTCGCCCATTGACACATATATCCGCAGACATGTCCGCACACGCCATTCCCTCAGATGTAGTTGACTGGGCTACGTTCAACCAGATTCTGGAGATGGATGAAGATCCTAACGAGCGTGATTTCAGCAGACGCATCGTAGAAGACTTTTTCGAACAAGCAGAACAGACTTTTGGAGAGATGGAAGACGCGATCTCTCGAGAAGATCTTTCAGAGTTGTCGCAAAAGGGGCACTTCCTCAAGGGTTCCTCTGCTGCGCTGGGGTTGACCAAGGTTCAAAATTCATGCGAAAAGATCCAACACTTGGGCGCGGGAAAGGACGAAACCGGCAGCCAAGACGTCGCTGACAAACAATGGTGTTTGGATAGAATTATAGCGATTCTCGACAAGGTCAAGACCGAGTACAAGGAGAGCAAAAGCTATTTGGACAAGTTCTTTGGATAGATACGGCGCGTTTTTCTTTTTTTCCTTTAATGCATGACGAATTGATAATTTACAGACAAAAACAAATGGTTCACAGATCTTCATCTACTGCGCTCCCTAGATGCTCGCCGAGAAATTGGACACTCTCAAGCCCATTCGGCATGTACTGCTGTGAGACTTTTCCATCCTTGTAATCCGGATTGTACTTGTAGGCTTTGCCGTAGCCGAGCTCCTTCATCAGTTTCGTGGGAGCGTTGCGGATGTGTAGTGGTATTGATGCAGCAGCCTTCTGGGGGTCTTCGTGAAGCATTGCCTTTACACTATTATATGCCTTGTAGACTCTTACTGATTTTTGAGCTTCAGCAAGTTTGACTGCACAATGAGCCAGGATACAGTCAGCTTCGGGCATTCCCACCTGCTGAACAGCCGTATAAGTGGAGACCGCGAATGGCAAACAGGTATCATCGGCCTGACCAATGTCCTCAGAGGCCATTCTCACCATTCTGCGAGCAATAAATAGAGGGTCTTCGCCCGCTTCGAGCATTCGACCGAGGTAATACAGTGCTGCGTTTGGATCTGACCCTCGAACAGACTTGTGTAAAGCCGAGATTGTGTCGTAATGTTGATCGCCCACGCGATCGTATATAAAATGCGTGCGATGCAGCATTCCTTTGAGATCGTCTTTACGAATGGGGCTGTCAGACTCTGCGGTCTTGAGTGCCACTTCAAGCATATTGAGTGCCATTCGCGCGTCCCCGTCGGCGGTTTCCGCCAAATACTTGTAAGCTTCAGGCTCTATTACAGTGTGAGAATCCTCGCGCTTTGTAATTTGATCCATCTTTACCACAGCCCGCTTCAAGACGCGCTCTATTTGCTCATCGGTCAGTTTTTTCAGCACTAGTACTCTGCATCTCGAAAGTAGGGCCCCATTTAACCTGAACGAAGGGTTCTCTGTAGTAGCTCCGATTCTTGTTAGACAATTCGTGTGCTATAAAATATGGAAACTTACAGTGTCACGTCTCCGCGCTCTACTTGCGGTACTTGTTAGTTTCAAAATTATGACCTCGTGCCCGAAAATTGTGGTAAACTTACGGAAAATGTCCTGTTGAGCACGATTAAATCGATGGATCTCGTCCAAAAAGATGACTGTGTTCTTCTTGAACATGAACTTGTCCTTTTTTGCTTGCTCAAAGACCAGTTTGCAGTCTGCAACACTGTTGGCCGTTGCTGACAATTCGACGAACCGGGATTTCGTTGAGCTGGCGAGAATCCGAGCAAAGGTTGTCTTACCGACTCCTGAAGGACCCCACAGTATCAATGAAGGGCAGGTATCGTTTGCGATGAACTTGCGGAGTATTCCATGCGAACCCACAAGGTCCTCTTGACCAATATACTCATCCAAGGTCCCGGGTCGAACCAGCTCAGCCAATGGCTTCTGAAGAGCTACTTCTCTGGCATTTACAGCAGGAGGCTCGGCTGGATCTTTGCCACTATCGTTGTTGGTGTGTTGATGCGTCCCAGAGCTCTGCGTTGCTTCAGCGCTTAATTTCTGTCGCTTAGCGGTGGGACTTGTGTCTTTTGTGAAACTTCCAGTTACAGTACTGCTTCTCTTGGTGGCTTTAATACTCAATTGTGATGACGGTGGCGAGTCATTGGATGGCCGAGTCGTGCGCGACCATGGTGAACCCTGACTCTGCCGCCGAGATTGTTCTACTGCCGCGTCACATCCTTTGTCGAGATGGCGGTTGACTTCTTCTTCTGATGCATTCCTATTGCAAATGGGGCAACTAGATATCGAGGAAGCGGCCGCTGACATCCGCTTTTTTTTGTTTGCTGATGGAGAAACGCGTTTCAGTGGGGTCACGTGCAGCCTTGACCATTGATACAGTGAAGCTCCACCACTAACCAACTACCCCACAAACGGCGCAGAATCCAAAGAGGGTTGCATGGTGAATCGAATTGACCTTGCTGCGTCTGCATAACTGCATATTTTCACCGATGCTAGTATGATCCGACAGCGCCAAGCATCAACGCAGAATGACAAGTTTAAGCACGCCCCCATCACTCTGACCCTATGGTCTCATGAGCAAAAACCCGACAAAGATGATATTGTAATGGACATGACTCTGTTGCCATCGGCTGAACCTGGAGATGTCGCAGAGATCATCACAATGAACGGTAAACGCAAAGTTCGGTTTGTTCTTCAAGCTCCAAGTGAGAGTCGGCCCGATAAGTCCCAGATCTCGGTAGCCAGTGCGATAATGTCGGCTCTAGAGGTGGCGCCTCGAAGTAAAGTCCTGGTGAGACTGGTAGAAAAGAGGACCGTTCTTCTTGACATGGTCGAGGTCTACTTCAAAGACACTTACCTGACTAGAGCCGACATGTGGAGGATCTCTGCCTCGCTAATTGGAAAGTGTCTTTATGTCAGCCAAAGAGTTTCATACTGTGAAGTTATTCGGCTTACGCCAAAAGCTCTATATCGTAAGGGCAAGAAAGTGTTTAGTGGATACGTTGGCCCCGATACCAAAATCGTGTACCGATCGCAGGCCGCTCGCATGATCTACTTTATTCAAATGTCGTCGGAGATGTGGAACTTTGTGGAGAATGGAGAGTTGGTGTTTGACAAACTTGTCAATTCGTTTCTACCCGAAGTTTTTAGGCGATGGAGGGAGGACGGTTCACACCATCTTGTTACGATTGTACTTTTTACCAGTGTTGACATTAGCGGCAAGAAGACAAAACTCCCACCAGGCGAGCGAGAAAGACAGACTCGTGATTATTACCATATTGTGATTGACCAGTTCCATATCAATAACTGGAGCGATATCATGGCCAAGCTTAGATACGAGTTTGCACGGTTTATGCGCGAAGTTCTACTTCAGCCTGATACTGGGGAGATCCGGGGTCGAATCTTACCGGCAGTCAAGGGAAACATGATGGAGGCAATTAGCTTTGCAACGAGTCTGGTCAGCAGTAAGTTTCTCGATAGAGACTTGAGACGCTCTGGTATTCAAGTAATCCTGGTGACCCCAGGTACTGGTATCTACGACGTGGACTATGACCTATTCTATCAGACAAGCCTCAAACTACTGTCTATTGAGATTGGAATCGACATTATCTGTCTCAGCCGTCCGCCTTTGCATGTGACTCCGCTATTCAGGCATAAGGATACGAGGACAGGAAAAGTAGTGTGCTGTATACCCAGCTGGCTAGATATCTCGTTCTGGAGCAGTCAGGACACTAGCAGTACCAGGCAATGGATACCTCGTTGTAAAATCTATGACATTCAGATGATGGGCATCATGGAGAACGAAACAAACGCCATTAGGATCGACTATTTGAACGACACTTCAGCCTCCAGCAAAGAGGGGATGGACAAGTATATGAGGGACTATGATGAGAATGTTTTTCTTTCTCGAGCAGCCATTGCAAGCCAGCGATTGGTCGAAGAAGCGATATCGAGTACAGCGGCTCCAGCCCTACTACGACCAAGGGTGTCTCTTCCCGATCCTGCACAACCTAGCTCTGGTACGGAACATGGTCTTCGCAGTGTCAGTGTATCGTCTGTTCCTACTTCTGCGATTATTTCGGCCCCACGAGGAACCACTCGGTCCTCCACCTTGCTCTCCAATGCCATTCGGAGCCGTCCCCGGATTTCGGCACTGACGTCACTGCTCTCTTTGGGAAAGTCAGCAACGAGTAGAAAATCCAGCCAGTCTTCACTTTCGAGAAAGGCCAGCGAAAGCTCTATGAACTCCGACACGACTGCTAGGAGCGACACCATGGAAGAGACTCACTCGACTGCCTCCCCGTCGCCTCTGACTACATCTGGCAATGCCAGCACTCAAGCTGAACCGGTTCCTCAGGCTGTGAGTCGGGCTCCCACTTCGGCACTGCCGTTGCCACCACAACCGCAAAGACCCACTATGGGATCACGTCAAAACAGCGACACCCCAAGGGCTAAATCGTCGATTAAATCAACGGAGAACAACAAATCAAGCGAAAGCAGTTTGGCCACGAGCACCAGCCCCCGGCTCTCACGAACAAACGAGGTGCTGTTGTCCCAAAGCAAGCGCGATAACACCAACTACATTTGGTTTGAGATTCCCAATCCATCCAATGTTGACACGCGGGCGGTAATGAACATCAGCAATTATGGTCGATGGCGCAACGTGTTCCCGCCTGGCATCGAGCGAAAATCTGTCAAATGGCGTTCTCTCAAGTCGCCAGCCGCTTTGCCTTTGTCTACTGAGATCTTTCCTACTCCAGAGGATTTCTCGAAGAATTATACGTTTCAGATCTACGACGTGGCGCTGGATCCTGAGAAAGAGGACTACATGTCTCCTGGTGATCTAATCGAGGAAATGATCGCCCTTCGGCTACACATTGGATTTCAGGTGGCTGTTGGAAGCCGGGTTCACCTTGTTGAGGCTCAGAGACGCGAGGGAAACCCCAATCTCATTGCGCTTACGATCCCACCTGACCCAAGAGGAATGCGAATGTACCTCACACGAACCAACCAGATTCATCGCCTTGCAGTTGACCAGTATGGCACCATCAACGTGCAGCTGTATACCAGAACCGATACTATATACTCCCACGTGAAAGAGGAGTATCACCCGCTGGTGAAGACGCGATTCCAGACTGCTTATCATCTGACGCCGGGCAACTTTTTTGATCCCAGTGTCCGACTGGTCAACTGGAACCGCCTGGATCAACAACTGGCAGGATACTCTGATTTCTTCCAGCAAAGCGATAAGCTGTTCCGGGTGAGGTTTGTGCTGATTCCGATAGAGGCGACAGCGAAGAATGCCCATTTTACCAGCTCAGACGCGGTTGCTGGCGCAGAAAGGCTCAATGTGGAGGAGATTCGGTTAGAGGGGTTGCGCAAGATAATGGCGACATTATACAAAGGCAGATATTTGACGCCCCAGGAACGAAAGTTGCGCACAACCAGAAAGGAGACTAACGCGCCAGACATCAAGTTCTACACAGGAGATCTAGGAGCTTACCTTCTTCAGCTGTATGAGGATTATACCCTTCAGAGCCAGACTATAGATAGGCGCAAAGGCTCTTTTCTGATCCGAGAGTCTGAGAGACTCAACAAATCCATTAGGCTAAGGTCTCTCGCGCAAGAACTTCAGCAGGAGCACGGAATTGAGATTCTGGATCGCCGTTGGCACTGGAAGGTTCACGAGAAGTGCTTCGTGGGTACTGAGTTGGTGAATTGGCTGATTGAAAACTTCACAGATATTGACACCGCGGAGGAGGCTGTGGAGTATGGAAACCAGTTGATGGAACTGGGTCTGATTCAACATGTTGACAATCGGCACATCTTTATGAATGGGCACTATTACTACAGAATCTCTCCAGAGTATGTAATGGACCCATCACAGCCATCGAATATGATGGATGGCGATAAGGAGGGTGTTTCACTTAGCTCCAACTCCAACGCCAATAATGCCAGCCTTTCAGGAACTACTCACATCAGTGATCCGACGAACAGCATCTCCTCTATTCCACCGTCTTCTGCTGATGCCAACCTTGCCACTCGAGCTCAAATAAATGCAGCTTCGGCGTATGCCGGCTCAGCAACGGGCCACCCAAAAAGCGCTGCTCCCAGCATGAACTCGGGAGCCGGATCTATTTCGGGTGGTGGAGCCAGTGGTGGTAGTACACCGGGGGCGTTACGATCTGCCTCCAACGCCGTGCATGACGCAGATGGCCAGAGCTCGATCCAAGACAAAGCTTCGAGCATCATGTCTGACCGATCCACTAAAGACTCATTTAAACCGTTACCTCGCATTTTCGTGTCCCAAGAGATCACCTATGATATTGACTCCACAAAACGCTCGAAGCGACATGAGTTCCTCACTGTTCATGTGGACAGGGTGCACAACCCTGCCAACGCGTACCATCTGCGGGTTGAATGGCTCAATGCTACACCGAAGCTAATTGAAGAGGCCCTTCAGAATATTGGAAGAATCGGAGAGAGGCATAACCTCAAGCTGGTCCAGTTGCCTATCGAGGAGATTAGCACTCTGCCCAATGACAGTCCATTCTGCTGCCTCAAAAGATGCCGGTTTGCGCTGAATCCAATTGAGTTTCACAAGTCGCACACCAAGTCATCAGTGATCTTTGATGATCCGCAATTCTACCACAAGCACTTCCTCCACAAGCAAGGATTTGTCATCGATACAGTGCCCGCTTCGAGTCTCATGAGCAGCGAGGTGGAAATCCAGTATTCTTGGGGCAAGCCTTTCTACAATTACGGGCAGTACGTGCATACCTCTGGAAACCTCATTGTTCAAGTGCTGGAAGATATGAGCTTTGTCTTCATGATAAACGCTCTCAATGTCTCGAAAATTGGATTTTCAGGCGGATTGGCCAACCAAAATCCTGGTGGCAGTGCAGATGATCTTTTGGCGACATTGGTCGGTTGCATAGAGAACGAGGAGTATCTCTACGACATATTCAGCCAGATTCTCAGCGAAGAACAAGCCTACCTCCGGTTCGGCGAAATGTAACCGAGTAACATGTACCTTAATATTTATTTAATTGGATGAGCTTCAAAGTCTATCGGCAATTTTGAGCATATCGGCGAGAACTCCCGCAGCAGTTACGTCGGCTCCAGCACCTGCACCTTGCACGATAAGAGGAACAGGATACCGCTCGGACTGGAAGGAAATCACATTGTCAGAACCCTTAAGTGAAGCAAATGGATGAGATGCATCGTATTTCTCAATCCCAACTGATGCTGATCCAGAGCCAGCAAGATCCACCTTGCCAACAAATCGAAGGACCTTGCCCTCAGCCTCGGCTTCCTTTCGAAGTTTGTCTAGCTCAGAGTCGTAGTCAGGCAGCTTGGTCATGAACTCATCGGCGCTCTGAACACTCTCCAGGGGCTTAGGGATAAGCGAGCCCACGGAGAAAGATGTGGGAGACTCGATTTGCAGTCCGGACAATCTTGCGAGGATAGTGACCTTGCGGGCAACGTCCATACCATTCAGATCATCTCGAGGATCGGGTTCAGTGTAACCGAGAGACTTTGCCTTGGCAACAACCTCAGAGAATTTGACGGAGGAGCCAGCTGGTGTCGAGAACTCGTTGAAAATGTAGCTCAATGTGCCCGAAAGGATACCCTCAACTTTGACAATCCTGTCTCCGGTTCTGACCATGTCGTTCACGGTGCCAATGATGGGGAGACCAGCACCAACGGTTGCTTCATGGTAGACATAAGACTTCTTTGCTTGCTTTGCGCTGTTAAAAATGGAATTCCACAGCTCAATTGTGCTTGAAAATCCCTTCTTGTTGGGGGTAGCAATGGAAATCGATTCCTTCAAGAACGAAGGATACTGTGAAGCCAGGGATTCATCAGAAGTGTTATCCACCAGGATCACAGGTACCGGCGACTTGGACAGGAATGCGCGAATCTCCTCAGCAGAGAGTGCCTTCTCCAGTTTAGCGTCCTGCCAACTAGCGAGATCAATAGGACTGTAGTCACGTGATACCAGGGTGCCTCGCAGTCTGGAGATAAGGATCACGTTGAATTGGCCAGGACTGCGCTTCTGAACGCCAGCTAGCTGGGAGATGAAAGATCTACCGACAACTCCTGTGCCGAGAATCGCAATGTTGATAGGGTTTCCGCTCATATTGAGTGTTGTTTTGGAGATGGTATTGAGTCACTCCACTCTTGGGCCATATGAAGGTCGACAAACCCGTGCCCAAGGCCCTGACAGCGTCTAGACTGGACCAAAACACGACATGAGTCTAGGAAAGTTTTTGAGCTCGTGTGCCAAGTGTGTGACAACAGCTTCTTCTTCAAGTCTCGTCAATGCGACAGCCGCAAATCCTGGGGGAAACTCCGCAACGTTGTTTGTGGTTGGCAATGAGTCCGCAGATATGGACTCGTGCATCTCGTCCATCCTATCCGCCTACTTCTGCCAACAAGCCATTGATCAAGGCATATTATACCAGGGTCTCCAGATAGATACTGTGGCGCCACTCCTCAATATGCAACGAGGAGACTTGCGTATTCGACGGGACATTTTTCATTTACTCGAGTCTGAGCAATTGGCCGACAAACTCATTTATCTCGACGACCTTCCTCAATGGGCTCCCGGGAGCAACAAATTCGTTTTTCTCGTTGACTGCAATAAGCTGACCGACCTGTTGGTCCCCCACTTTGCGGATGAAATGGTTGTTGGCGTAATTGACCACCACGCGGACGAAAATCTTTACAAAGAATCAATTGCCAAGGCCAGAGGCCCTCGGCTGATACAGAAGAGCGGAAGCTGCGTCAGTCTTGTGACAACCTACTGGGCCGAGCTGTTGAAGGACAAAGTGGCCATCCTGGACGACCCACAAGTAGCTCGGCTCGCATGCGCTCCACTCTTAATCGATACAAGTGGAATGAAAAAGAAGGTAGAAAAACCGGATGAGCAAGCGTTCAATTTATTACAGGCAGCCCCAGAGGCTAGCGATCCAAATGTCTCTAAGAAGTTTCGCAAAGAGCTCGAGGCACTCAAGAAGGACATTGACGGTCTAAGCGTCAGAGACATTATCAGAAAAGACTACAAGCAGTGGAGCACACTTGGCATCAGCTCGACCGTTAGACCGCTTTCGTGGATGTATCAAAAGCATCCAGACTTCAATGAGGGTATTGCTGATTTCGCCCGGACAAACGGTCTCACTGTATATGCTATTCTTTGTGCAGCAGTCGTTGATGGCAACTTCCAGAGAGAGATTGCAATTTGGGTTAAAGACGATTCAACCAAAGAGAAAGTCAGGCAGTTTGCGGGCCCAATAGGAGAGTCATTACAATTAGCGGACCTCACTATTTCGGACAGGGCCAACACTCCACCCTCATACGGAGAGATGTTGTTCTACCAGCAACATAATTTGCTAGCAACTCGTAAGCAAGTAGCACCCCTGCTTCGACGAGCGCTGTTCGACGCTGAACTTTCAGTGTTGTAGTAAAAATAAATACATTAGAGCCTGCCCAATAAGCCAACAGGACAGCCGACTAGCTCTTGACCGCCTTGTGGTAATAGTGCAGTTGATGCGGCCAAACTTTCTCGGATTTGTGTCAAAATATGGCGAGGAAAGGTCAGAGGCTCGGGATTCCTGCCTTCCATCAGTGATTTTCTAGCGCTATCTGTGACTGCGTAGACCACTTTCATGTATCGTGAGCATGCCGGTGTAGCAGATGAGGTACACCACAAGTCTGGGTTTACAACCCAAAGTAGAAGCTCTTCGCTGTGTGTTTCCTCATCCGTAACGGTAAAGGTATAGCAAGCATGAGCGTCGATAAGCTGCGAAATGGCGGCGTAGAGGAAGGTAGAGGCAGAGTGCGCACTTGGTACCGTCGAAACCTCGTGATCAAGCTTAATATTCCATTTCCATAGTTGCACGACATGGTCGGCTGTGAAGGATCCTATGACTTTCGTACAGTGGGAACAGACAAAATGCTTTTTGTCCGGGGAAGCCTTGACATGCTCCATGTCCTGTAAATCTATTAGAAGATAGAGGTCACTTACAAAGCATGTTCCTTGGTAAGGCAGAAACTCACCCATGGTGTATCCCTTCTTGCTTGACGAAACTTCTTCGTGGGGTTTGTGACAGTGCCAGAAATCCATCATTTCAGCCCAATTTGCCGAGGGTAGTGCGTTAAAGTGACGTATTTTATCAGCTTCAACCAAAATCTGTCCACAATCTAAGCATGATACCGTACAGTTGCCCACCAGACTAGTCAGTTCACTCGCCGGCCAGGGTGCTACAAAATTGGGATTGTCAGCGAACGAGCTTGTCTGTTTCTCGACCTTTCGTCTCGTCTCAGGTTTGAGGTTGCAGTTTTGGAACTTTAGCGACAATTCAGGCGTGCTTTTGGCGGGCAGATCCAGACTCGAAGTGAGAGCAGTCGAGTCAAGCTCGGCAGGTAAGTCAATTTGACGGGCCACGGCGTCCCCCTTGGAGCTTTGGTATGTCAAGGATATTTCAGTTAGCGACGCTGGCTGTAGTTTAAGTGGCTTCTCTTCATCCTGAAACGTGATGGAGACCACGACTGTATGCAAACGCGTCAGGAACTCGGAGTAATACTTTACCATATATTAGAGTTCGCACTTGGCACATCGCGCGTCTATTGTATTGTATTTCATGGCATGGTATGTGTGTGCGCAACGTTTACAACTAATTGATCTAAACTAACCAGTCCAGCTTTGTGCCACTCAATGTGTACCAAGATGAGCTGCAAGATGTAGAAGAACACACGCGCGAGCTTCAGGTAAGTCCCTCATTTGTGCTTTGCCGGATCTGTAAACTAACCAGATTGAAGAGGCCATCAAATTATACCAACGAGCGCTAAGGTTCCAGAAGGAGGAGAATTTCACTGAAGCGCAGGAAGAATATGATGCATTGTTCAAAATCGAGGTGATCAAATTGCGATCTGGGTCTGGGCTACCCTCTAGTGTGGAGAAGTTCCGCTATTTGGCTCACAAGAATTACGCCAGGCTGCTGCTCGCCAAACTTCAGACGTCGGCTGATGAAGTCAAAGATTTGAATGACTACAAGGAGAGAATTGAGGAGATCTTAGAAAGCATCACCGAGGCCCTGACGTATGATTTGGCCGAGTCTGAATTTCTGCTTGAAGTCTTTGCTCTGGCCAAGGCTCTCAACAACCATAGAATTGCACGATTAATCCTCGAACATATCACATTCGCCGAAGATAGACTTATCCCCTTGGAAGAGGCGATATCTGCTTCTTTGTCTCCAAGGTCAAGCGCCAATTATCCACTAATAGACCCTCACGAGTATCAGCTATTACTGGAGCTGCGAGCATATGCGTTAGACTTGGGCGATGACACCCTCACGAAATGTCCGTCAATCGCCCAGTTTGTGGACAATTTCGCAATGGCCCCTGCTTTCCCTAATCGCGCACTCATCACGGCTGACTTCCAGTGGCTGAACACAATCTTTCCTGTGGCAGACACTCTAACAGCCTTGTACGATGAGGAGTCGAATTTCACTTTGGAACTCGACCTCATGACGAAAACGTGGGACTCGATCGCGTTTGCTCTCAATGATATGGTTTCACGTTTGGCCAAGGGTCGCAAAAAATCGGCTATCGAGGATCCCTACACGGCCTCATCTCAACCCGTGCACATTCTCACGTTTCACTTCCACAATGCCTCTGCCGAGGAGGTCCCAAGCGAAGGGGCCAAAGACCACGCGACAGAGAAAGCTGAGGAAGAGGAGGGAGCGAATGAACCGCAGAATTCAAATGACAACGTCGAGACTCTGCCTACGGATGCCGAAATGACGGTAGAAGACAACGAGAATACAGCAAGTCACGCCCCTGACGTAGACACTGTCGCAGATAAAGAGCAACCAGAGGACACAGAAATGGCCGCTGCCTCTGAGACAGAGGGCATGGATTCAACAGACAAGAAGCGCAAAGCAGGAGCTTTAGATGGAGAACAGCCGTCGCGCTCAAGTAAGAGGGTCAGATCTCGAGCCGACGAAGCGAAGCACGACACTAGTGTCCAGGACGATGCTTTTTTTTCGCAGCTTAATAGCTTTCTGGCTTTATGCGACCCCAAACTGTCAATCGGGAGCCTACTCCACCTACGTCAGTTCGACAAAGCAGCTGTTCCCGAAGATCAGTTTCTAGAGGACTTTGCCACCATTGTGAAGGGCTGGGATGAAACTCTTCATGACCTGTTTCAGGGCTCTGGTAATCTAGTGCCCAAGGTTGGCAGTCGCAGTGATGATGAAAAAGTCCCCGTTATGCAGCTTCTTGACTTTGCCACGATCGGGGCCGCAGATCTTTTGAGGCCCACCTTTGAGTCCGATGAACTTGAGGTGGAGAAATTCGTTTCAGGGATCAACGATGCCAAGCTTACCGTCCAGGAAGTAAGAGTGGCTTTTGTCGCTAGAATGATGGGGGTAGACGTCTGTTCTTCCAGTTCCCCTGCCCAAAGCTCATGGCTCCAAGATTTCTGGACCCCTGTCGTCTATGAGTGCGTGAAACGGACCTTGGAGCTATGTGAAAACCACTTTATACATCTGGGAAAAAGTTTTATCGAAAGTGGTTCTCAACTCGGCCTATTGCATTTCTCTCAATGTGTGTTCGAGTTGTTTGGCGACGCATGGCTTGAATGTCAGAAGAAGCTACGACTATCAGCACAAAAGTCCCGACCGGCAATCAAGGATCTGAATACCAAATCGTCCGCGACTTTGGTACGACTGCTGCGGTGGCAAACGTACGTGGGCGACTTGCTCGGTCAGTGCTTTTCTGATACGAACAGTGCAGTGTCGTCTAGTGAACAGCACGAGTCTATCCGTCTAAGATACGAGTGGACTTCGATAGTAACGTCGCCTGCCCATGGCTCGTCGCCAGATGACATGCTCCCTAGATACGAGCGGTTTATCGAGAGCCTTTCGGACACTACCTTCCTCATTTCGGTGGAGTTCCCGAATTGTCCAAACATTCCCAAGCTCTCTGTAGAGAGCGCTCGGGGTCAAGTGTCCAAGTACCGCGCTGCATCCATTTTTGCAGAGATTTTCAGTTTCAGCAGTGCTGATGTAGACAACCTCGAGGAAGTGAGAGCGCGCATCTCTCTGCTGGAGTCTATCTTGATTCCTGAAGAGTACAAGGGCGATCGACCTCCCGAGCATCACTCTATTGCTCAGTTTCTATCCATTTCAACGCAAGAATTCCGTTTGCAGCTTTGGTACATATTACTTGACGCCTACTTTAAGGTCGGGGAAAACATCAAAGCGTTTGACGGCTACCTGCGGATCTTCAAGTCGACTGTCGACGAATTGACCCATTATAAGGAGGATGAGACAACTGATACTGGCACGCATCAAAAGAGCATATTCTACATTCGCTATTTCAACATTTGCTTCGACATTGTTAGCAGTCTCACGCGTTTGCTGGCAGCAGATAAAACAATGCTCGAGGACCACGTCTCTCAAGATCGCAGATTGGCGACTTTGGAGTCTCTTATTCAGCTGATACGACTAGTGTATTTGGCTATTGTCATGGACGTGCCGATCACAAGTTATTGGGCCAAAGCTTTAAAACGCTTCCAGAGTCTGGCCATTAACTGCTGGTCATTTTTCTATGCTTTGTACAAGTCATGTCTTAGCAGTGATCAAAAATCGCCAGATGTTCTGAACGATGTCCTCAGTATTATACACGAGGATGTGGGGTTGAAGAAATACTGCTCGGTTAACAATGGCTGCTTCCTGGACCTTGTAATCTCAGAGCTTCTCGCGTTAGATTGGTCTCAGTCAGAGGCAGATATGCTGCAAGCTCTCCATTGTCGGTATGACCTCGGGCTAGGAAACGACGACTTTGTTCCTTACGATCATCGAGCGAAAGCAGCCTCAATCACAAAGGAGGTTGCTTTCTCCATAACTCCTTTTCTGGTGAAGACGATCCTTCGACGCAAAAATGTTGTACAGACGCTATCCCAGAACAACGTTCGTCGGGTGGTTGAACAGGTTGTGGCGGCAGTGGGTGAGCCTGATCTGACATCCGCTCAGCTTCCGCTCAGACTTAAGCAGAATGCTCAGTACATACAGACTTATATGGAGTCCAGTCTTACGGCAGAGATGCTTCAAGGAGCTGTCAAATCAGATATTACGCTGGGTCTAAAGCCAGTGCCAGGCGAGGAGTCTTTGCCCGCACGAGTGGGTTTGTTCTACCTTATGGGTATCATCCAGCTGAACCAGTTGAAGATACGCAAAAAGACGAAAGAATTGAAAAGTGAGGATGTGGACGAGGCAGTAAGATACTTCAACTATGACCTTGCCCTCGGCAATGATCGGTTCGAGTCCTGGGTAGGGCTGGCTCAAGTTTACGCCAGCTTCGTTGAAGAATCACTGACATGGAGCGCTGAAAAGCTGCAACATGAGGGTAACGATGGCAAGGAGGGTCGCATCAAAATTGGAGAATACCAGAGAAAAGCCATATTGGGATGCCTTATGGGCATCAATGTGCTTATGATCGGCGCGGAACCTGTGAGCCACCAGTCGTTGCAAGTTCATAGAGATCAGCTTTCGCACCTAGTCTGGCGCATTTTAACTGAAACATGCTATAGTGCTTGCCGCGCACCTATGGGTACTATGGAAGCCTTTCAAACTAAAGCGACCAGAATGGTCATGAAAATGGACGAGGTATCTCATCGTATGAGCCCCCACGAGACCCACCAAGTCAAGGTGATCTCCAACTCAATGGTACTGAAATTGTGTCATTTTGCGTTGCGAATGCTTCAAACAAAGGCTAGCGGTGACTGGCTCTACCCATATTTTGACGCAAAGGTCATGCATCATCTGACAGCCGATCCTCGGTCGGTGTTAGACCGCGTGGTGTCTGCTCTGACTCTAAGCCAAACCAACTCAGAGAAGAGCACTTCTCCTGACTTTATTTTCGAGCCACACTACAAACTTGTTACGCTAGCATACAAGTATGTAAAATCTGGCCATATTGGGGTAGATGAGGGATTGTCTTACTTGGAGAAAACTCAATTTTTCCGGGATGGGAGGACACAAGAAAGCCCAAAGAAGAGTCCACCTCTCGCAGATGTAGACGCTCCTGCTGAACAACCAGATAATGGCGACTCCGTTGCCCAGGATGGCGAAAAAAATGACTTGCCGAGAGAAAGCAAAGACAGCTCGGAGGAGACCACCATTGAGTCGCCGAGTAAAGACGTGCCAAATGCGGAGTTTTATCTGTCATGTTTGAGTACGCTGGACTGTATGAGGCTAGCAGACAAGCGAAAATGGCATCATCGTCCAATCTACCGGATGGCCGAGATCAACGACACCGTATTCAACGATAAAAGAAAGGCGAGGGAGATCATGGCTGCTCTGATCAACTTGAAGCAAACAAGTAAGTCTCCGATCAGCTTCTGGAAACCCGATATGGAGCGACCCGGTCATCACTTTCAGTTTGCCTACCAATATGTCAACTACTACTTGTCACTCGCATATTGGTTCAAAGACAGTGAAGCAATCATCATTCTGGCCCGCAAGATTCGACGTTTCTCATCCGGCATGGTTCGCAATACTGAAGTGTGGGAGCGGCTCCTTGTTATGGTCAATAACCTGGTCCGAGAATTTGTCGAGATTGGGCCACACTTTGCGGAAAGGCATATCTCCACCCTGATTCTCGAAGAATTCGAGAAGCAATCCACAAAACTGTCTAATTTTGCCCAAAAGGCTCGGGAATCGGATCTTTCGCCCCTTTACGATGCTCTAGAGTACATTTCCGAACTACGCAAAATCAACATTTCATTTGGATCTACATCCCAGCTCGACGATTGCTTTGTGTCCATCTACCTTCTTATCTACCTTGATTTCAAGGACAAAAAGTACACTGAACGGATAAGCGTTGAGTCGCTCATATCCAGTAAGCAGCAAGCAGCACCAGCGTCACCATCAACACCAATCAAGAAAACCCGAGTGTCACGAAAGGAGATCATAGCTAAAGCGGCGTCTCTTCTTAAGACAGTAGCATCAACATTAAAGCACCGCAAGAAAAATGTGTTGCCTCGAGTCCCCCGAGACTCCATCGACAGCTCTACCGCCGCAACCGAGGCTGGCGCACAAGCTAAAGTGAAAATACAGCCCACTAGCACACCGCCTACTCCTAGTGCCAATGCGCCCCTTCTGGGGACTTTCACGACCTCTCCTTCACCGTTGAGAGATGCTCCTCCCATGGGAGAAGCAGCATCGCCAAGCTCTGGAGCAAATGAGAATAGAGCCATGTCAGTCGATTGAAGCTGCGCTCTTACCCATCCCCCACTTGGACGATTCCCGACCATCTTTGACCGCAGCAATGTCTTCTGGCTGTGTTGCAGATATCGTACATCGGCGAATAGCCTCAGTTTTGATCTCGGCATCCGACTGACGCCTCGCTTCTGGCTTTAGTTCGTCAATGGAAGCTGAGGCGAACGATTTGGGGCTCAATTCATCGCGCAGAAGTTTTACTGCTAAGAGAGTTTTCGGGTCTTTGAGCGAAATCCACAGCCGACGAAAAGTTGTTCGATAATCGTTAGATATATTTCCGTGTTGTTGAAACATAAACTCCTCAATCTTGGCGGCCAACTCTGGGGCTTTGAGGTCTAGTTCGCTCTTGCTCACATCTTTGTTGCTTTCGCAGGCTTGGAGGATTGCCGCTTTGAACTTCTCCACTGTATTATCTCGTGCTTTCTGTTCGTCCTCTAATGCTAGTGTATGGCTGACGGCACTGCGAGGTTTGCGGCGATCAGCTTTACCTGACCTTCCTCCACCACCATACGGTGCCCCAAATCCGTCGCGAGCGATTTTGGTAATTTCAATCTTTGCTTTGGGCATATTCGGAATATTTTAAAATATAGACCGGGACCGGTGCATGCCTGTGTATTTTATAGATGCACGAACTTGGCGTCTGTCCAAATGCGGCATAGATCGATGACCTGCGAGCTCACGTTAAGGTTATCCCATTTTTTACAATATCACAGTGGCCCTTACCCCAGCCGCGATGCAGCTTGTTATGCTCAGTGCGCACACAGTTGAATATTCACCATGCCGCGAAAAGCTCCTCCAAAGAGCCTCAAAAGGATAGCGAGGGCTACGCCTCCCAAGCCTTTCTTTCCAAAATCCGGTGAACTAAGCTCCTCACCGGTGACGGCTACGACTAGTCCCCAGGAGGCTGCTACGTCAAAGTCAAAAACGGCCAGTGAAGGATCCAAAAAGTCCTTTTCTGAGAAGGTGTATGAAAAGTTCCAGACTGCCATCGCCACCCAGAAGCCACATTTCCCAGTAGGAGGTAGAGAGGTTTTCTTCCCACATGCCAAGATTGTTCTTCTACGACCCAGCGCAAAGCACACTCCTTACCAAGCCAAGTTCGCCGTGCCTCGATATTTCAACAAGCTTGATCTGAGAGATTACTTGTACCATGTGTACGGCCTTCGAGCTCTTAGTGTGACGACACAACTAATGTGGTCAAGGTGGACGCGCGACAACGTTATGAAGCCCAGATACAGAACCACCCAGACGAAGAAGATGACCGTCGAAATGGAGGACCCATTTGTCTGGCCAGAACCTGTTACCTCGGCCGAAAGGAGTGAGAAGTTCAACCAGAGCTTGGAGCGCGAGCTACGGAAATACGGAGAGGATGCCTTCAGAGTCGGCTCGGATAAGCTGAAGCCACCTCGTGCCTTTGGCGGCATTGTTGGTCCCTATGTTCCTGCTGCCACTCCCTACTTACCCAAAAAACTAACGAGGCAGATGCTCAATAAGAAGACTGCTGCTGAGTCTAATGCCACTCGTCAGCAAGATACTGATCTCGTTAAGCAGTATCTTGGGTTTAAATAGACGAGTCACCATCTGCTGCTTTCTGTAAATAACACAAATTAAATTCATCTATTTGCCTGGACGGCCGAGATTCTGTACACCGCCACGTCCGCGTACTCTGTTTTCAGGCTTAGCGCCTCCGACTTCCTCGTCATCAATCACGCCATATCCAAGTAGGGATCTCTTTGATGCAACTGGCTGGTCCAGTCGAGCTCTGCGCTCCTCTTCCGCGACAGCTTGCTCACGTAGTCGGCGCAAAGTACTTTGGTACTTGTCGTTGAGCTCCTTGTGCGCGTTTTCGAGTCTCTCATAACGCTCCTCTACAGACTTTCGGAACTCTTCAAACGCCCGTATCTTTGAGCCCGGGTCACTTTCACTGGTGACGCCAGCTTCCTCTATTTTGTTGCTTAAAAGTCGCACTGTCTGTTCAAGCTGCTTTATTCGCTCCCCGTAGACTTCTTCCATTTCTGTGTTAGCTGCACGTAAATCTTTGACCTCCTGCTCGACATCAGCCGCGTTGTCTCCCGGATTTTTGATCTTGCTGCTCTTAGTCGACGTTGCAGGATTTTTCAATTTGGCCTTGAGCTGATTGAGTTGCTTCTTTAAATCCTTGGCGGCCTTTTCGTAGCCGGCCATTCTGCGTACTTGCCTCTCCGCGTCAGCAATCTTAAGCTCCAAGCGAGTGATAACCACTTCCTTTTGAGTGGTGGCTTGCTCTAGATACTCTCTGGCGGCCGTCAGCTCATCGATACGAGTGGTCGATTCTTCCAGCTCCTTTTTTCCTTCCGCAATCTTGGACCTGAACTCTTTGTTCTTGGCCACTAACATGCCTTCGTATGCCCGCCTCTCGCTCTTGTATGTTTTGAAACTGTTTTGGAATTTGATTTGCTCTTGATCTGGGGTTTCCAGTTTTGCTCTCAACATGCGGTTGTGTTCCAGCAGCTCATCAACTTTCGCGTGCGCAACAGACATCTCAGACAACTGCTCCTTCAGTTTCTTGAACCGGTACTGACTATGCTGCTCGATGAACATAACAAAGTCCAGTTCGTTTTTCATAAGCATGAGCTCTCTTTGATAAAATGCAATGGACAGCATCAGCTGCTCCGTCTGAAGCGGCCCGGGCAATCTCGTGCTCCCTCCACTTAACGATCCCGCTAAATGGCTGCGGGCAAGGGCAGGCTCGATTCTAGGGCTCGCCATGCCTTGTAGTCCAGGCAGGGAAGTGGTGCTGCTGGTCATGGAAATCGAGGCGCCTACTATTAATGGGCTTCTATTCACATCCTGCGAGGCTGTCAAGTTAGTCGAAGCTCCAGTGCCAGTGCTGGCCAGGGTGGAGACTTGCTCGGATATATCGCTCTCCGACGCTTTTCTTCTGTGGTAAAGTTGCTCATGCATCGAGAGAAGCTTATCTATGCTGGGTACACCCGAGACGGTCTTGGATAGCGTCTCGGTAGTTTTCTCAGGTTGAAGGTGTGGGCTCTCGCTCAAACGGTCGAGATTTAGGTCCTGCAGGAGCATTGAGATGTCGGGCTGTTCTCGATCACCAGATCCTTTGGGCCCTCCAGAACTGGACGTATAGTCGTAGAGACTGAGACATTTGGATGCAATGTCCAGAGTAGACCCCATATGATGCCATCGGTCCTTGTTCTCGAGCTCTTCATCGGCTGTAAGTGTCAGCAATTCTGGGTTTAGAGTATGCAGACTCATAATTGCACGAGACTGCGATTGAATGACAGCCTTGTCCCAGAGATCGGGAAGCGGCCAGTTCGCAGCCCGTAGGTATTCCGTCGGCTCTCTGAGGAACTTGAGTGTATTGGATGGGAAAAGTCCGTAGAGGAATGTAAATAGGGGACAGATAACGGGGATTCGCTGGTCATTGATCTCATAGAGATGGCTGACAACTTCCCATTCGCCTTCACCTTGAGGCACTGGAGTTTTTTCACGTTCTTTGGCAGTAGCGCCGGCGGCGTCACCCTGGAGAGACGCTGCCTCGACATCCTCGTCTTCCTCATCAAGGTACTGCCAACTGGCCAGTCGACCGTATATACCGTATAGTCTCGGGAGTTTGGGCGCCAAAATGTCGCAAATGTGTGGGAATACCATCGCCAGTACCGTCGCACATATCGATAGTATCGTAGATGACAAATCCCGTTCAAGGCATTGGAATAGTTGCTCCAAAAGGGGAGTGAACTGGATTTGAAATAGCGCCGGCGGTTGAGATACAACATAGGCTGACAGCAGGGTGAGAACCTCTGCACGGTGCTCGCGTTGCTTGAACCGAGAGCTGAACAGGGTCAAAAACTCCTTTGGCCGCTTGGCTCCGTACCTGAACAAGATTATCTTGGCATTCATTCGAGCAAATCTGAGCCGTTCCTCAATTTTGTTGTTCTCTGGAGACTCTGTCGGCTTTTCTTGTGTTGACCTTGTGTCCATACTGCTGCTTGCCCGACTGATGTTGGCCGAAGAGTCGGTTCCAGAATGGGTGTCTAATGTTGCATTTCTGCTGACAGGTTTTCTGACTGAACTTTTCACGCTGTTCTGAAGATGTAATTCCAATATCCATGACGCAACCATTTGCGAGTTTGCTATGTACGCCTCTTTCACACGGGGTTCATCCCCTGATGCATCGCTTGCCGAATCGACTCCACATACGAGAACTGCGACGAGAAACTCCCGTGCAACTTTCACCAAGGCATTCTTGTGTCCGGCGGAGTCGATGGCAACTGGCCCATACAACTCGTACCAGAACTTGATGCTATTTGGATGAATGAGACAGGGACTCAATTGGGTCAGCGCTTGGACAAACACGATTTCCCGGTTTAATTGATGATGTGCAGTGACGGGCGTCTCATTATATTGAGGTTTGAGCTTGGCACTAGACTGCTCGGATGTTGACCCTTTCGAAATCTCCTGACTGGACTCGCCACTTTCGTCAACTTTTGTGAATTTGGACGCCAAAAGATGGTGATTCTTGAACAACTGCACCAATTCGTCGTGTAGCTTAGAAGACTCAGCGCCCTCTATCGGCGTGTGTTCCTCAATGTAATCCTGGGCCGTCTCGTCGAATTCCGTCGAAAGCCCCTTGGCCGGAGGGTCACTGCTCAGTAACCCCTCGAGGGATTTTATAACGGACTTTAGGCTTCTTGTTAGCGATTATTCTGTTTGCCATTGCTTCTGAAGTCACTTACCCCACCATTGTACCCCAACGTTGTTGCGAGAGAGTCTAACTGTTGATGTGCTTTATCGGTGTACATGTACCCCTACCCGAAACTGGACGCCATTAGCGATCAATTCATAGAAACTGCAGTTATTCTAGGCTCGTACGAGCTGTCAGTATCGGGAATTGATTGTTATATTTCGCCTGATCGTTTTCTAGAGACGCTTGGACCTTAATTTTTTGCCAAGCCCCTTTCTATCTCTGGCTTTCAATAAAGGAGGTCACGTTTTGCATTCCCTTATTGCACAAACCGTCTACAGCTAGTATCTACGATAAAAAATGTGAGAAATTTCTCTCTCCGATGAAAGATTCCCACTCATTGACGCCTCTTAGGCCATAATCCACTTTTGATCTAGCCCTGACATTTAGCTCCGCGGCTGAACATGCATACAACGCCGACCCGTAAATAGCGCGCCAGGGACCGACCACCACCACCACTCTGAACAATGGAACCTGCCCAACCTGAAGCAAGGCCGGCTCCTACGGGCGCTGAAAAGGTAACTAGCAGCCGAATTGAGGGTAAAGACGCGACAAATGCAAGTGTCTCTAAGCCCGCCGACACTCCCGACTATGTTGTAGTTGTGAAGCGTTCCGGTAACGAAGAGAAGGACTCTGCCAACTTGCAGGAACTAGCCGAATCACTCGAGGATGTTGGAATGCATGTTCGGATCAGACCTGGCGGACTGAAGACGTTCCTCGTCCTGGTAAAGTGCCAAAAGGCTCGCATTCACTCGCGTGCGACAGACGAGGTTACTCAGGAGTGGCTCTACGGGCTTCGCTCTCTTCCTATGGATCAGGACTCAAAGTCTCTGCCTCAAGTTCGATTCTCTGAGGCAGCATCAAGTCTTGCTGAGGGAGACAAGCTTCGACTTATCTACGATCTCATTACTCGCCTGCCTGATCACGGAGGTGCGGGAATTCGCCCCAAATCTCCTGAATGGCCGTTTGTCCAGCAGATATTCCCGGTTCACAATCCCGAAGCAAAGAAGGAGTGGGCACGTCGTCTTGCCAAGGCAAAACTATCAGGCGTCTCCGACGATGATCTGGAATTCATCAGATCGCAATTCGGCGAAAAGGTTGCCCTGTATTTCGCGTTTGTTCAGTTTTACTTTGTCTGGTCCATCTCTCCTGCCATTGCTGGTATTCTCAGCTTCTACTTCACTGGCGGCAAGGGTCTTGACAAGTACTTTGCAATCTTTATGGTGGTCTGGAGTGCGGTTTTCGTGCAGGCGTGGAACCGTCGCCAGACGCAATTGGCGGTTAAGTGGCACGTGAAAGGCACATCCAAGATTGGTGCTCAGCGCAGTCTGAATTTCAAGGCCGATTCCCTGCATGAAGACCCAATCACTGGCGAAAAGAAACCCTATTTCGCCGGATGGAAGCGTGCCTGCCGCCAGCTCTTGTTTGCTCCTCTTGCGTTTGGCTCCGTTTCTCTGCTGGTATTGCTCCAAACATTGGTGCTGGGCTATGAGATTCTTGTCACCAACATCTACGATGGGCCATACAAGAGCATTTTAGGGCTTACGCCCCCTGCCATGATGACCGCCATTGTCATCATCTTGAGTATCGGATACACTCTGTTGGCCACCAAGTTCAATGAGTTTGAAAACTACGAGACACTGGAGGGCGAGGAGTTTGGGTTCACTCTCAAGCAGTTTGTCTTTACGTTCTTTGTCTCTTACTTGCCTCTCTTTCTGACCGCGTATCTCTACCTGCCCTTCGGATACCTCGTTCAGTCTTATCTGCCCACCGTTGGGCTCAAGATGAACACTCTTGCTCGTCGGGAAGTGCCCATTGTGGAGAACATTGAGCTCAACGCTGGTCGTCTTCGCGATCAGGTGTTCTACTTTGCAGTTGTTGCCCCCATCATCAGCTTTGCAAAGGAGCTGGTGATCCCATTTGTTTTGCAGAAGCTTCAAAAGCCCGAGGACGTTATCTTCGAGGACAGCGCCGCAGAGTCGGAGATGCTACAATCTCTGCGGCTGCAGGCCAAGCTACCTCAGTACACCGTTCACGAAGACTACTGCCAGCTAGTCGTGCAGTTTGGTTACACTGTCTTGTTCTCGACCGCCTGGCCACTGGCCCCTCTTGCGGCTACTATCAATTTGTGGGTGCAGATGCGTGGAGATGCTGCCAAGATTTGCTTCGACACCCAGAGACCTGTTCCCCGTCGGGAGGAGACTGTAGGCCCTTGGACCACTTGGCTCTCGTTCCTGAGCATGCTGGGCAGTATGACAAACTCTTCTGTTATTGCTTTGGCTAACAACCTCACCACTCTGGGTTGGCTGTGTGGTGTTGTGTTTGTTTCTGAGAACCTCTACCTCATTGTGCGCAAATCTGTCCAAGTAGTATTGACAGAGGTGCCCATCAGCGAAGCCGTAAAAGAGTACCGAACCCGGGTCGGTGTTCGCCGCAGAGTTGCCGAGGAGACAAATGTGGAGGTTCCTGCTGAGAAAGACAAGGACTCGTTTCCGATAGGTAGCTTCTGGCAGACAACTGCTGATAAGACCCTCTCAGAGCAGATTCAAACAGCTCTCAAACCCCTAAAGACATCTTTGGATAAGAAAAATGAGTAGTTGCTAGCCAATATATCAATTTTAGTGCCGGTTCAGTTTTTCATAAATGAAGGTCGTGTAGAGGTAGTATTCGAATAACTTTTAGCATTGACTTGCTGGTGCTGTCGATTGTGGCTGTTTTTCAGCCAAACCTCTCAGGCCATAAGCAATAGTTCGGACTTTACCGCGAATTACAGCTCTGAAATGCGGTTCAGCCGCACCCGCCAATTTGAAATGTTCCTATCAAAACATATCACTATCAGGCTCAAATTGAGCAAAAATACTCGTTTATAATACTTTAATACTAAATATTTCAATACACGCGAAAAGCGTCGTTTTTGATGGTCCAGCCAAATGATGCTAACGTTTGCTTGAATTGACAAAACAAACTTATTTCTCAACAAAAAGGGTGGTTGGTCTAGTGGTTATGATTCTTGCCTTCCAAGCAAGCGAGAGGGGTTCGATTCCCCTACCACTCATTTTTTTGCATCAAAATTTTGCTGAACAATATGAAAGACCTACTTCAACAATAATAAACAATTGTTAAAACGAAAAGGTAACCAAATAAATAGTATCTTTACACTATAAAACGTTCCGGAGATCGATTTACTTACAATCCGTCCTTCTTGGCGCAGAAGACGAGCAGGTCAACAACACGGGCGGAGTATCCGTACTCGTTATCGTACCAGGTAATGAGCTTGACGAAGTGCTCGTTCAGGAGGATACCGGCCTTGGAGTCAAAGATAGACGAGTGGGTGTCACCAATGAAATCAGTAGAGACAACATCGTCCTCAGTGTAGTCCAAAATTCCCTTGAGGGGACCGGCGGCAGCCTTCTTGACGGCATCCTTGATCTGATCGTAGGTCACAGCCTTCTCGGTCTTGCAGGTCAGGTCAACAACAGAGACATCGACGGTGGGGACACGGAGAGAAAGTCCAGTGAGCTTTCCATTGAGGTGGGGAATGACCTTTCCGACAGCCTTGGCAGCACCAGTGGAAGATGGGATAATGTTACCAGAGGCGGTTCTTCCTCCACGCCAGTCCTTGTGGGAAGGTCCGTCAACGGTCTTCTGGGTGGCAGTGATGGAGTGGACGGTCGTCATGAGACCCTCGACAAGTCCAAAGTTGTCGTCAATAACCTTGACAAGGGGAGCAAGACCGTTAGTGGTGCAGGAAGCGTTAGAAATGACCTTGTACTCAGGCTTGTACTGGTCAAGGTTGACTCCGCAAACAAACATGGGGGCATCCTTGGAAGGAGCGGAAATGACAACCTTCTTGCATCCTCCCTTGAGGTGCTCCTCGGCCTTAGCCTGGTCGGTGAAAACACCGGTAGACTCCACAACGTAGTCAGCACCAACCTTTCCCCAAGGAATGTCAGCAGGGGCCTTCTCGCCAAAAATGGCAATCTTCTTGCCGTTGATGATCAGGTTGCTTCCGTCGGAAGTGACCTCACCCTTGAAACGTCCGTGGGTGGAGTCGTACTTGAACATGTAGGCGGCGTAGTCGACAGCAATGAAGGGATCATTGACAGCCACAACCTCGACCTCGGGGTTAGCAATGGCGTTTCTGAGAACGAGACGTCCGATACGTCCGAATCCGTTAATTCCTACTTTGACCATGGTGAAGTGATGTTCGGGTGGGGTTGTTGATATGAAAAGATGAACAAGTCGTCTCTACAGCGTCACGAAAATGGGATCGGCCTTGTCTTTATATAGTTTTCGCACCCTCCGCCTATGACGTGGTACATTTCCAAGCCCCAGGTAAAGTTAGTGAAGACAAAAGAAAAAGCAATTCGGCCTATTCACGCCCGGAACCCACGCATCGTGGCACACAAATTTCGTTTGTCCGTGCGGCGCTCATCCCCAAAAGGCTTCACTCCCGCTACCCTTGTGCATCTGCGATGTCCTCCACACCAAAACACGACGAGAATTGTTCGGATGGCTGGACGAATGGGCCGTTGTTCTAGTATTCCACAACATTCCAAGTACTGGCAAAAGTCCTGTGATAATGAACTTTGGTGCGGCACAGCTGAACCTATTGGCTAATAGGCTTATCCCCGGCAAACTCACTCAATTGCTGCTTCCTTCCACATCCGACCCCACCTACTCATTCCTCCGACTCTCCCCCATGCGCACCGCACCACACCACACTGGTTGACAAACCATACCCTTCGGCTCCAAGTAACGACATCAGCATATCATCCAGCCAATTTTGGGCCAATAGGTAAACAAGCTATTGATTGATCATCAAGTCTCAAGTTGCTGTCTGGTTTGTTTTTTCTTATGCGAAGTACAGTGTGATTTTCACAACTGGAGAAGCTGCCATAAAGTTCTCGTCAAACTTTGGTCCTAAAATCAATGTACGCCAGGATCATTGTGCCCCGGTAGTCTCGGTCCAGCAAGCACCTGTGGCTATCCCTGCAGGTAAACGTGCCTGTCTTGCAGTGAGATAAACCGTTGGGGTGTGCTGCATGTACTCAAATGCGTCTAGTTTCGTCAAACGACCTTACTGTCACCAGTAAGTAAAACCACACGTGCAATTGATTCCATATGGGCACATTTTGGCTGTTAGTGGTGAAATATCTGGACTGATTGGAAATCGGCTCTACTATGTCTCAAATGTCGCTTGTCACTCACTATGCAGCTTCCTGTGCGGCGCGCACCTTAACCCCTTTGGCTGCCGTCGCCTTCGGACCTTGATGGCCCACTCCTCACTAATGCTGTTACTCAGATCAATTGATAGACTACGTGACTTCGGACTCAGCTTGTCCGAGTACACAGGGGGCCCACTACTTGCCACCGGTGCTATTGTCTCCATTCTATCTCTTTGATGTCCTGAGAGCCAACTAGCCAGCTTGTATGAACCCACGATGCTTGATGATATCGGGAATGCCGATTGAGACTTTTACGTATCTTGAGCCGTGCTTTGCTTAATTTGCTTTTACTGCCTAATCTTTCGCTATCTTCTTGCTTGCTTGCATGTCCGAAATCTCCGTTTCAGATTGGTCCCGATTTTAAGATAAATTGTCAGTCATATTGTGCACTACATATGCTCTTCGTTAATTACATTGACCAGCCAGTCCAGTCCCTCGTGTAAGCCGTCTCCACGTACCGCGCTACACGCCATGATGGTCCAGCTTCGGTCCTTGAGGCTCGTTAGATTAAGTGCTTTGGAAACCTCGCTGGCGCTCAGAGCACCAGGCTGGTCCTGTTTGTTGGCAAACACAAGTAGTGCGCTGTCTTTCAACTCCTCCTCTTGTAGCATTGTATGAAGCTCTTCACTGGATGTTGACACTCGATCTTTGTCTGTACTGTCAACCACAAAGATCACGGCAGCCGTGTTGGCGTAGTAACATCGCCAGTACGGCCTTATGGTGGTTTGTCCTCCAAGATCCCATACGTTGAACTTGAGGTTTTTGTATGTTAATGTCTCGACATTGAAGCCAATTGTTGGCACCGTCGACACAACCTCTCCAATTTGAAGCCGGTACAGGATAGTGGTTTTACCTGCTCCGTCCAGTCCCAAGATGAGGACCCGGATTTCTTTATCAGAGCTCCATAAACGCCCGAATAGTTTGCCAAATGTTTGGCCTGGTTAGATGGTTGAGTGTCGTATAATCACGGTCGGGCTCCGACTCATGCCATGCGAAAGCCAGATCATCGGCCATTCAATGGCAAGAATCGCATTCACATCACCAGTAGACGTGACACGTGGACACATACCTGGCAAGTCGCCCTCCCTTATAGCAATACCATCACTTACCCATATTTCAATGTGTCTGTGTGCTCAGTCTGACACGCTTACTCCCACATACAAGGCCCGTGGGGCTTCTTCTTCTTCGCTTGCCACGTTTGTGGGCAAGGGATCTTGCACCATTACACCAGAGCTAAAGCTCAGGGGAGCCTGATGAACCCTGCCGGCAGGCCATACCGTGAATCTGTTTTTATCCGTGGTTTCCGCGGCTTGTCTATATATCTCCGCTTGCTATTAAATTATATTTCCGCAACACCATTGGAGTCGTCTCGGAACCCTGGCGGTCCAATAGGTATTGCGCCCAGGCATTTTACCGCCGGCATTATGTCTTGGCTTGTTAGACCTGCAAAATATCCTGGCTGGCTGCTATAGATGGTTGAATAAAATGTCGTTCATCTTCTTAGCATAAGCACATGCAGACTATAGCTGCTGCTATGTAGGGTGTCTACATATCTGAACGCACGCGTATCTGACCCGAGGCTTGTTCCACGGTTCAATCTGTTGGGGTGCATACTGGGATTGGTAATTGCTCCCGCCAGCATTGGCTCAACTCTACTACTTAATGTGGGGTATGGCTGCATGAGGCCCTCCACCTGTTCTGACAATTCTTAGGCTCGGGTGGCCAGGAGCGGTCATAAGTTAGAGAATAAACCATATAATTGACAGGCTAAAGCAGCTTCAATGTGTATTTCTTTGTTTTTGCGGGCTTGCCAGGCTATCACCGCCAGATATAGGCTCCTCGGCTATCTCGCAAACGTTACCAAATATGCACGTGAAACGGCGGTCTAGACCTCCCACCCCAAATCTTACATGCATTCAATCCTAGTGCCTGCATATACTAGGGCCTCCCTCATTGTACACACAGGTATATATATTAGCCGCCGCTGACACCATTTATTTTCTCTCCTCTTTCTCTCTGTCTGTCTTCGTTAGCCAAACATGTCCGACAAGAAACTGCCCGTTTACACAACCTCCAATGGCTGCCCGGTCATGAACCCCATGGCCACGCAGATGATCGGCAAGCCCGGTCCTCTGCTCATTCAGGATCACCACCTCATCGACATGCTGGCCCATTTCGATAGAGAGCGTGTTCCTGAGCGTGTGGTCCACGCTGCGGGATTCGGCGCCCACGGTGTTTTTGAGGTCACTGACGATGTCAGCGACCTCACCTGCGCCGACTTTCTGAATGGAGTTGGCAAGAAGACCAGAACTTTCACTCGTTTCTCCACCGTAGGAGGCGAGAAGGGTTCTTCCGACGTCGTGCGTGACCCCAGAGGTTTTGCTACAAAGTTCTACACCGAGGAGGGTGTCAACGACTGGGTGTACAACAACACTCCCATTTTCTTCATTAGAAACCCCGTCAAGTTCCCCTACTTCATCCACACTCAGAAGCGTAACCCCCAGACCGGCCGTAAGGATGCCAACATGTTCTGGGACTACCTTGTCAATAACCAGGAGTGTGTGCACCAGGTGATGCAGCTGTTCTCTGACCGTGGAACTCCTGCTTCCTTCCGCCACATGAACGGATACTCTGGCCACACCTTTAAGTGGGTCAACAAGAACGGCGATTTCCACTACGTTCAGATCCATATGCTCACTGACCAGGGCATCAAGAACCACACTAACGAGGAGGCCACTAAGCTGAGTGCTGAGAACCCCGACCACTGTGGTCAGGACCTGTTCGAGGCCATTGAGCGCGGCGAGTACCCCTCGTGGACTTGCTACGTCCAGACTATGACTCCTGAGCAGGCCGAGAAGGCCAACTTCTCCGTGTTTGATCTCACCAAGGTCTGGCCCCACAAGGACTACCCTCTGCGTAGATTCGGTAAGCTGACGCTGAACAAGAACCCCGAGAACTACTTTGCCGAGGTGGAGCAGGCTGCGTTCAACCCCGCCCACACTGTTCCCGGAATCGAGCCCAGTGCCGACCCTGTGCTGCAGAGCAGACTGTTCTCGTACGCCGATACCCACCGTCACCGTATTGGCGTCAACTACCAGCAGATCCCCATCAACTGCCCTCTGCGCGCCCACAACCCCTACCAGCGCGACGGAAACATGGCCATCAACGGCAACTACGGCTCACTGCCCAACTACCCGTCGCCCCAGTACCAGCCCATCACCTATAAGACCACAGTACAGGCCAACGAGAAGCACGAGAAGTGGATCGGCAATGCTGTGGGATTCCACTGGGAGGCCACCGACAAGGACTTTGCCCAACCCAAGGCTATGTGGGAGATGTTTGTCAAGACTGGCCAGGCTAACAACTTTGTCAGCAACGTCGCGGGCCATGTGTCTGCGGCCAAGCCTGAGATCCAGGACAAGGTGTTTGACATGTTTTCGCGTGCTAGCCCCGAGATGGGTAAGAGAATCCGTGACGCAACGCTCAAGATTGCTCCTCGCAGCAAGTTGTAAACGATCTCAAATAGGACGTGAGCCAGACTATATTAAGTATATCCTTGTTTCTCTGTCGTTGGGTACTGTGTAGACCGGCTAGACGCAATGGCTGGACATAAATACAAAAGGAAAAAAAAAAAAGTCTAACCGGACGTAATATCGAATTTCCCCGAGATTTCACCCACGTTGTGCCGCCAAGGTTAAATAGCTTCCATAGACAATTCGAGCTGCATCTCTCATCATGTCGACACCCGGACCTTACTTGAACAATGACAAAAAGAGTTTTGCTTACGACTCTGTGACTAGGAGATGGCCAGCCATTCTCGCTGGTGCCATCGACGACCTCCACAAGAGGATTAGTTCGGCGAGTGCAGACATGGCCGAAGAAGGTAAAGCGATCCTCCAGCAATTGGTCGCTCTCAAGTATGACATTGAGCACAACAAGGAGATCAAGCCTCTGCCAGAGCCTAAAGACGGTTCCAAGAAGCAAGAAATCGACGAATACAACACTGAGCTCAAGGCACAGGGAAAACAATACAACAGTAACCAGTGGCATGACATGCCATGGCTATTCTCTGAGTGCTTCATGTATCGGCACATAGCCTGCCTATTCGAGAACTCTCATCACTGGCAAGAATATGATGTCTTTTTCACCCAGAAGAACGGCACATTCACAAAGTCTGCCAGGGGTGTCTCTGAGCTTGCAACCAAGTACCACAAGCTGCACGATACGCTCAAGAGGTCCGGCTTTAAGATCGACGAGGTGGTACTTGAAACACTGTTTGAGGAGTTCCTTGATATCTCTCTCTGGGGAAATGCCACCGACCTGTCTCTCCTCGTGACAGTGTCATTGGAGGAAATTCAAAAGTTGCAGGGCAGTGCCATGGTTGAGGAAAGCAAGAGAAACATTCTTGCAAACGAGACCAAGAAAATATGGTCTAAACTGTACAACAACAGAAACGCAGAGCACCGCCGCGTGGACATTGTCCTAGACAACTCAGGCTTTGAGCTCTTCTGCGACATAATATTTGCTCTGTTCCTGCTCGACTCAGGTCTTGCCAGCGAGGTTGTCTTCCATCCAAAGGACATCCCGTGGTTTGTCAGTGATGTTAACCCCCACGACTTTGATAGCATCGTCAAGATGCTCGAAAGTGACCCAAGCTTCACTGAGAACCGAGAGGAGCTGGACTTCCTCGTGGCCCAGATCAAGAACCGACTCACCAGCAAGCAATTCTCGCTCAAGACTTCCAGGTTCTGGACTAGCTACGTTCCTTTCTGGGAAATCAAACCCAATGGAAAGTGCAAAGGTGACGAGGTCTATCAATCGCTAAAGGGCTCGTCTCTTGTATTGTTTAAGGGTGATCTCAACTATAGAAAGCTTGTTTTCGACCTTGAATGGGAACGCACAACACCGTTCATGCAAGCTATCGACGGACTGGCGACGCTAGATATCCCTATGGCCACGCTGCGCACCATTAAAGCAGACGTTGTCGCGGGTTTGCCTGAAGGCACGGAAGAACGCCTAAATGCGCAATGGCAGAAGGAAGCGGGCAATGAAAGACAGTGGGCTTACAGCGGCAAGTATGCACTCATCCAAACAGGATTCTAGATCATAAATAGATAAATTAAGTCTCATCAATGATTGGGGCACAACCCGTCGTACTTTACCAAACGGTTAATGTCCTGGATGGAAGCCGAAATGAACTGTCGGATTTCCAACGCAATCCACACTTTGACCATAGACATGGTGTCAGAGCCAAGACTCATGTCAGAGTATGCGCTGCTCTGCTGGCCCAGCTGTCGCAGGATGGGAATAGAGCTCTTGAACAGATCGATGTCGGGGTCTAGCTGTCGCCCTATACCTTCTAGCAGAAGAATCGAAATGACCACTGTGATAAAGTCCCCTTCCATGCGCACGTGATGAGATCTCACCATGTAAAGCATGCGACCGAGCAAATCACCCAGCTTCACGGATCCCAGAGCGAATGTTCGCTCCTTGATATGCTGAACAAGCTGTTGAGTCCGAAGCGCAAAGATCTCGGGAGAGATGGCAGTTTCAGGAGTGCGAGACCGTTCAATCATGAGCTCGCCAACCCTGTATCCGTCGAACGTAGTTATAGCCTTGAATAGGTCTAAAAAGTTGCGCCTATTGACGTCGTTGAGACTGGTCACGAGACCAGCGTCAATGAAGCATACCTGAGGTCGGTAGCCCTCTACATCATAGAGCCGGTTGATCTCCTTGAAAAAATCTGCATCCGATAGTGCGTCTAGGCGCTTGTAGGCACTATCCTCAAGGAACTCGGCCTTGGCTGGAGCGAAACTGTCCTTGCGTTTTCTGTATAGCCTGACAAAGATGTTTCCTGGATGCAAGTCCGAGTGCAGAAAGTTGTCGAGCAGAAGCATCTTCAAGAACGCCTCTAGACCTTTATCAGCAATATCCCTGAATATGGGTGCCACCTCGTCTTGGTCACTGCCAACCCGTCGACGACTGCTCCTCAGCAGCCTGCTCATTGAAATCGCTGTGATGCTCTCTTCCACAAGGACGTTGCGTGTGCAAAACTCGGTGTACGGCAACGGAAAAGAGATGGGGTCGTTTCGAGAGTCAAAGTTCGATCTAAAAGTGAGCAAATTCTCTGCCTCTATTCGTAGGTCCATCTGCGACCGCATCATTCGTGCAAACTGGTCCACCTCGCCGGGCAGAGAGAGCCACTCCATAGTAGGAATCCAATTGATCAAATTTGCGAAAAAGGACATAATGGACAGATCGCGCTCAACAATGCGGCGCACAGAGGGATGGAGCACTTTGATTACCACCCAGGGTTGGTCAGCTCGCAAATTCTTGAGATTGCGCTGCTTTCGACCGAGAATCCGCCAGATGCTCATGACAGCAGTGTTATCTTCCCAGTCTTTCGATAGCAACTGCATTTCGGACTTGACTCGTTCATGGGCATTCTGAATGAGATCCTCTGACAATTTCGCGCGGTACACCTGGCCCATAGCACCAACGCCCAAGGGTGTTTCGATGAACTCTTCGAATATTTCGTCAAACGGCCGACCAAAGGCACTGGATATGATCCTTTTGGTTTGTCGTAGTGAATGGGCTTTGGCGTGAGAATGGAGCTTGGAAAGTTCGACGCACAGAGCGTCCGGAAAGATGTCCGTTCGCGAGGCAGCCCACTGACCCAGCTTGATGAAAGAAGGGCCGGCAGTCTCCATTGTCCAGGTCAGATATTTGTACCACATAATAGCTCCTTTAGTCTCCTTTCGGCTCTCGGAGGAACTGACCTCACCGCCGCCAGCATTCTCAGTAATGGCTTGTATTGGCACCCGGGGGCCAAGAAACACCACCGGGTACGAGATGATCACTGGCACAAACAGCGTAGATAACTGCACAAACCGAGCACATGTGATTAGCATCTCAAGAACTTCATGCAAATAGTCCTTGATGCCTACACCAATGGTATACAGCTTGTAGAGCGCGGACTGTCGGTGGAGAGCATTTTTCCGATTGTGAGAGCGGCTGGAAGTACGAGTATTCGAGGACAAAGGCGAGTCAGTAGGTCGTTCATCAAGGCTCTTGTACAGGGCCTCGGAATCTCGGGGAAAGACTGCTGGCAAAAATGAGTGATCCGGGTTATCTTTACTAAAGACGCGGAGTGGTGAAGAATCATTGGCTACTGATCCAATTGGCAGAGCCAGAGAGACAACCACAACACCCCCGAGGACACTTAGCACTATTGACCCAAGTTTGGAGTGGTTGCTGCTGCCACCACCGTAGGTTCGAGTGTTGAAGAATCGCACATGATTGCGAGTTGTGTGATGTCCAAGGTGACACCATGGACTCAATTGGCGGAAGGTGGTGCGTATTCTGGGTGCCACTTCTGGTATCATACGACCAGAACCGGCCCCCAGTTTGGATATCGCCAAAACATTCCCTCGAAGAAGCATGTGGGCAACCGCAACCAGCCGAGTGAGATTGCTCACGTTCGGTTCGAATCTACGATATAACTTAAAAGAGCAAGATATGCATTAGAATGTGTATGAGCAGTGAGTTTGACATGAAATGGGTGGGTGAGTATGTGCATTATTTGGCCAGGTGAGGAGGCAGGAGGAAGTTAGCAATGGAGTTTTTGATGTAGTAAACAAAACCACAGTTGCGGCACTGCATCTTACCCTCGATGATTTGTGTCTCGAGTAACAGCGTGTGCAAGTCGCGCAGTAACTTGTCGTTCTCGGGGTCGTTTATAACATCTTCAGAAGCTTCAAGCTCAGGCTTGACTTGTGGAAGAGAGCTGTTTCCCAAGTCTTGAGCTACTTGGACGAGCGCGGCCCAGTCGAGTTTGGGCAATATGTTGACGATAAATAGTGGGTCGAAATCCAGCTCCTTTTGCACCATCTCAGCACTTTCAAATTTGAGGGGGAAAGCATCGCTGCTCTTGGCGCAGTCCGGCACTGCGCATTGGACGAAGTTGGTGGTCAAAAATTTCATGGTGTTACTGGACAAGTTCGAGAGGTGAGGCTCAACTGAAATTTCGAATAACGATCTAAAGTCAGAGGGCCGGCCATTGGCAATGCCTGGATCATCTCTGCAGAAGGAAGTAGACTATGGCAAAGATTAGGCACCTGAACAGATGATATCAATCACATTTACTATGAGGGACCATGGATCAAATTGCTCTTCAGCAGCAGCAAACCCTAACCACGCCGCCGGCGCTGTATTTATATTGTGCTTGAAAATTCAGTTCTTGCTTCTTTAACCAGCTCAAGCGAGTGTGAGCACGAAACTTTACATGATTAGACTCACTGTTTTATCAATCAATCTGTCAATCCCCTGAGACTGCGCGCCTATCAAGCGATGCAACTCATTGACGAAAACACAGGATTTATGATCTAGCCACACTACAATGTATAAATATTTTCAAGCTTTCACGAATTCCCACTTGATATCAGTGATGCTGACTTCTTGAGAAGCCTTCTCGTCGTAATCAAACCACTCGCCGTCTTCTAGATCGAACTCGTTGAAAGGATAGTTAGATTCGGCTCCTTTGCATGAAAAGGCACCGTCTGCCTTGAACTCAACAAACTCGAGACCTCGTGCGTCAAGTGTCACCATTTGGACTGGCCGTCCATTGTCTTCGATAGTATAGCTCTTGTTGGTGAACTTGGCGGTGGCAGAACCCTCTCGTGAGCAAAACTTACAGCGGAAGACAAAACTGGCCCCGCCTCGACTGCCGCTAATGTCGTGAGTCTCAAATTCATTGAAGGTCACCCAATTGGCATGGACCTCGCGGCAGGAAGTGCATTGTACTTTGAACGTTAGAACGTAGGGTTCTTCGGGGCTATTGTTGAATTTGAGATCCGTGACTCCGTCAAGCTCAGCCTTGAGTGTTAGTGCGTGCATGTTCTAGAGACAACTCTACCGGTGCCACAACAAAACCACTTAAATTGCAATGAGGATATGAGAGTTTCCGGGATCTTGCGGAATGCAGATGTTCTTCGTCTACGGTGCCACAGAATAGCCCAGTTATCCAAGAGTGAACTGGACGAACTGTACGGGGCACCGCAGGTGCGAAGAAACAGGTTCGAGGCAGCCCTCAGGTTAATGGTCCACACCGTCTTTGTAGATCAGTCTATCACTCAAAGATTCTTAAATTCGCAACAGGAAATTGGCAGAGATTTGAATAGAGAATATGCACACGCCCAAGAGCTGACATTCAATGAGGCTTTGAAAGACGTCATTGATCACCAACACAGCGACAAACCTGAAAAATTCATTGAACCCACGCCGCCTCTGCCACGCGACTACTCCTCAGCGAGAAGCAAACAACTGGAAAATAAGCTACGCTCTCTACTGGAGTCTGGAGAATATGGAGCAGTGGCCGCCAGAGTTCATGCTAGCAAGTTCAACAACCCACAAAAAATGGATTCCAATTTGGGTGTTCGTTTGTCCAAGCCAAAAGGATTGGTTCAAATCATTCGGTCTCTAATCGCTGGCAAAAACTTTCACGCGGCCAAAATGGCTCTAGCAAGTCTAGAACAATCACCGGTCACTGTTTCACTCGAGACACTTGCCCTGGCCCTTGAGTTGAGTCTCGAGATGCACGATCTGGAATCTTTGCAGTCGTACATTGCACGATTGGATTTCTCAGAGTCAGTTGCAATGACCAGGGACTCCAACATGTCAAATACGTGCTCACAATGTAGCTGGGAGCACATTTCAGATCACAATCCATTGTTTGTGCGCTACAACCAACTGTTGGCCAAGCCACCGACTACGCCGGCAGAAGTCTGCTCGTACATTGACGCAATATCCGCATTGGTGAAAGGGCTAGTCTGGTCAGATGCATACCAAAAGGTCGACGTTGTTCTTGCCCACATTCTCAACAAGGGTCTGACGATCAGCGGCTCGTTGCTTCAAACAAATCTCAATTTAGCTCTGAGCCTCAAGGACATGGACCGTTTAAGATGGACACTCAAGTACATTGACGACCATAGGCAGCTCGTGGACTTGTCTCAAACGAATAATATTCTACAAGAAGCTCGCAAGTGCATCAAGAAAGCTTGACAGCATTATATATGTTTATATAGGTCATCAAGGTCATGTCTAATCGTCAGTATCGTAGTCGCTTCAAATGTCAATCACATCAAAGATGAACCCGCACGCAGTGGTAGCCACCATGGCCACTCCAGCGTACACAATGAGCCGAGTGATAACCTCCACGTCATATTTAACACGAGGGGCAGGGATTTTGGACAAGAGTGTGTCCTCATCCTCCTCATATGCAACCTCGTTCTTTCTGTGCTTGTGTCCCTTGTGGTCCGTCGGCGGTTTGTTGGGTGTGGTCACAGTAGCACAAGACGACGACGAAGAACACGTAGAGCCTGTGGTGCTATTACCCAACTGGCCACGCTGACGCTGGTACTCGCGGTAGGCAATGCTTTCGTAGACGTCGGCCGTGGACTGGGGGCCCACGGAATCAGACCGAACTCTGAAAATATTGTTGATTTTCATCTTTTCTCCAGTCTGGAAACTCGACTCTGGCAATGGATCAGGCACTCCATCGTACTGAGACGCCGGCGTGAAGAACTTTCGAGGCATCGACACTCCCAGGCGCTCAGCCTTGCGGAACAGCGGAGGGAGGATGGTATGAAACACCTTTTTGGCGTTCGAGCGCCAAACTGCCACCAGACCCACGCCAATGATGAATCGCAAGGCGAGCTTGTAGGGGCCGCCCGCTGGATCAAACGGAATGCAACCTCGGCACGTGGGATCGCTCCTCTCGTTGCTTAGGTATTTGCCAATAACCCATTCGCCAAGTACAACACCCATCTGGACACCCATGAACGACACGCCGTCATCAAAGCAAGGACAGTTGTCGATTGGCTCGGGGTGAATGCGGACAAGCAGCAGAATGATGGGAATAATGAGAAGCACCTGGAGCGAATCAATGTTTTCCACAAACGAGTCCATCCAGCCACCGTACCGAAGTCGAATTGCCCACAGAAAGATACCAATAAAGGCGCCAAAGAGCACGTCGAGGAATCCGTGCATACCACAGTACAGGCGACCAAGTGCAATGCTCAGCACAAACACCACGTTGGCCAGCTGAAGGTACACAAATGAAGCACCGTAGGCGGCTCTGTTTGTGTAGAGCTGCGTCGAGAGCAGTAAAAATACACTAACGGCGTTTGCCGTATGGGTGGACGGAAATCCGTATTCAAGCGCGGCGCTACCACTCATTGTGATTCGATGCAGAGGAGGACTCAGCGGGCGGGGCAGACACAGCAGGTCCTTAATGAATCCAGTGATGTAGACGCCGAATGCGAGAACAAAGACGAACCCGCGGCCAAGCTCCGTCATTCCTAGCCAAAACATCATGGGTAGGCAGGTGACGTAGAACGTGTGGGTTCCCAGGTTGGCCGACAGGGCAAAGTACATGTCAAGCGCAGGGCTTCGCCAGTGTTGTTGCATCTTTGCCAGATAGGGTGTTTCCCATCTGATTAGCGGTAGAAAACAGCATCTCAAGTAGTAGCGCCATGGGGCGAGACGAGACTTGTAGTGGTCTTGAGGCTTGTTACCCGCGTCATTGTCGGGATTGAAAGGGCGGAGCGGCAGAAACGCCGATGCAAGGTTAGTATTTTTTGTTTTTGTTGTAGCCGAGCTCATTGGTTCGTAATGAAACGTGTATGCAGATGTGTAGTTGTTAGAATCACTATCGTAGTCTGGCGGAGGGGTGGGCGGACCGAGCACGGGAACCTTTTCGGGAAATGGAATAACGTCGTCCGAGTCCGATAAAACGGCAAGGTCGTCGTCGTCGTATATTATCAGATTATCGTCGTCGGTCGCCGGGGGTGCTAAGTGACTGGTTGAGTCAATTATGGGGGCGCCAGCCGTGGAAGAGTTTGTGTGGTGGGATGATGTATGTTGCTTGGGAGGAGAAGGAGGAGGAGCCTGTGATGGAAAATGTAAAGAAAGCTCGTCGTGTGGAACTAGGGGCTGATGCTGATATTGATGCTGTTGTGGTGCCCGTTGTGGCCGGTCAAAGTTGGATTTGTCTGGTTGGACCCTTTTGTACTCACAGGAATAGTCTGGAGGTGGGCTGTACATGATAGGAAAAGATGCGACTCGGGTTGAATTTTAATAACACCCACACCTAGGGGTAAGTTTGTCAGAGTTAGAGTGTATGTACCTGATCCCAAGACAAACGTGTGGGTACGGGACAGAGGTTAGGTTGGTGATACAGGGTTGCGACGCGATGCAGAAAGAGCCAAAAGAAAAAAAAACCAAAGAAAAAAGACAGAGGAAAGCTCAAAGGAAAACACTGGCCATGTAATCACCTGAAACTCTTGGTGACGGTGAAGTGCCGGTTTGTGTTTCTAGTGAAGACCAGTTGAATTACTGGCGGTCAACGAGACAATGGCGGGCTAGAGCGAATAAATAGGTTGGCCGAGGCCGGGCGGGTCACAAAGTTGGGCCGGTGTGGTGAGCGGGTCGTCAACAAGACAGAAGGCCAAAAAGTCAAAGGGCCAAATTGCGTATTGTCCAACCGCAGTGGAGCTGCTTAGTTTTTGAGTGAATCGCCGGTGAAGGGGAAGGTCGGACCAAGCTCCTATTATAAACAGACGGTCACGTCCGTTATGACAAATAGGCTCGCCGGGTTGCGGGTAGTATTAGTTCCGCCTTGATGGTAAGGTTACGGTTGGCAAGTTAGCCCGGATTCAGAGAAGAAACAAAAGGATGCTTTTTCAAGCGGGGAGCGGCGATTGGCGAGCAATAAAGCCTAGTAGGCTATTAAACGGGAATGACGTTGCGGCAATATTAGCTATTTGCTTTATTTGTGTAGCTAAGTGTGTAAGACAAGACAATTTATGCAGGAGAAGTTTGAGGTATTCACAGGAATACACGAGGCACGAGAGGTGTACGCCAGTGACAAGCACACTAGAGGCATTTTCGGCTCATCGATAAACCTCACGTCATAATGTTAGCTTGCTAGCAGCATGCCCATCGAAGCTGGGGAGGGCATGGAAGGCTTGATTGTGTGGCCTGCCCAGCCCAAACAAGGTTAGGCATAACCGGACGCCTTTCGTCGCACACGCGGGCAGAGGGTGGAGACCTTTTAGTCTGGACCGAAGGAATTCACTAGTAAGGAAATTGACTTTAGCAATGTGGGGTTGATGGTTCCTAGTTCCCATAAGATTTTACATTTCAAGGTCAAATCTCGGCGAATCACTGCAACCCCAAAGCCCGCATACGGCGTGCATGCTAACGGCTGATAAGTGTGAAGGGCTGTCAAGGTTAGCGCGGTCCCCGTGGCTGGGCCAGGGTAAGGCTACTGGAAGCGCACGAGGGCAGCCAGCCTTCTGTTAACGAATGCGTCCGTCACATTGCGCTCGTTTGAACAATTGGTACGGGTTGCATTTTTCTCGTCACGGTGGATCAATTGGCTCCATACATATCAAGTAGAAGCATCAAGCAGAGGTGGTAATGTAGTTATATAACTAGTGGTGTGCAATATTTCGAGCCCACTTTCTACAAACCCACGAGAGCGGGGCTAAGCTGGATTTAAGCTAATGCCGTACGCGTGACGAAGAGCCAAGCTTGCATACGCTACTGTTGAGGCGGAGGTTAACGTTTCGCTTCTAGCTTGAATGGGAAACTGAGTACAGTTATTGGTTCGAAGCGCGAAGCTCAAGCAGCAGGTCCTAGTCTCGCTAGACGAAACAACCGGCTGGCGTCCTGTTGTTTTGTTTTGACTCCGTGTGCCGTCCCAATTGGGCAAGTTCCAGGGGTATAGTGAGACATGTAGGATCCTCGATGCACACGCAAACGCAACGCATCACCGTCTGCTTTTTGTAAAGACACGTTTCTCTCTCGATTCGAGCGCTCTCAGGGGTATACAACCGAGGCTGGGCGGCAATTTCATGCGATATGGGTCTAAATATCGTGAGGCGTCGTCGAGCAGGAAATATTTTCTACATTGTTCAAATTAGTGATTACCTACTACCCCAAGATTTGATGACCTCATTGCAACCAATCGATAGGGCCCCGTTAATCTCTAGGAAACTCCCTTTGAAATTTTCGCATTGCACGAAGGAATGCTGACAGCGGTTAGGATCAGTTTCATCGTAGGCCCCTAACCACGGAATAACAAATAACGTGTGTGCTTACCACAACCAAACGCTCCGGCCAAGCTGAGACAAGCATACACCATAGTCGTCTACTTGCGCATTGGGTCGAGAAAGCACCAGTGTTAGAGTCTAGCCATCCATCGAGTGTGGGTGCTAGGGTCCACAAGTGACTGAGATTGCGGCCCAAAACATTCCATTCTAGGAGACGAAACAATCACGGCACGGCGCTGAGATCGATTGCCAAAACACATTTCACACACCTACTGCTGTATCCAGGAGGACGTCAAGTGACGACACTGCCATTGTCAGCCTTGCGAGGGCAGCACACTGCCAGAAGACCAGATTGAAAACAATTGTACCATTGCAAAAAGACGACAAGCCCCTGACTACTAACATATCAAAGAGAAAAAAAAGAAGAGGAATAGACACAATGGACGACGCCAAGCGACCGAGAGGTCCCCGTCGACCGCGGACTCCTCTCCAAATAAAAAAACGAGCCCAGTTTGGTGAGCCTGTACCTGTGAATGATTCAGCTATGGTTTACTCAACAAATCGACCGGACAAGGAAAATGAAGGTGCCGGTGGTGTCAAGGGAGGAGCTGGTCGCACGGCGCCAAACGGGCTAGTGATTGATCACCATGTCAAGATTGTGGTGGTTGGTGACGGAGGTACGGGAAAAACATGTATGCTGGTAACGTACGCAACGGGAAAATACCCGACAACGTATGTCCCTACAGTCTTTGAAAACTATCTCACCAACGTCAAATCGTCAACCGGCAAGATGATAGAGCTGGCCATCTGGGATACCGCAGGACAGGAGGACTACGACCGACTACGGCCGTTATCGTATCCTGATACAAACGTGTTGTTGGTGTGTTTTTCCGTGGACCTACCGGTATCGCTGGAAAACATTATCGACAAATGGATACCCGAGGTGTCATTATATTGTCCAGGAGTTCCCTTTATCCTTGTGGGACTAAAGACGGATCTTCGAGGGGACCCTGAGACGAAGAAGAAACTGGCCATGAGGGGGCAGCACGTGCTTACCACAGAGGACGGCAAGGCGTGTGCCAAGCGCATTGGCGCGTACAAGTACATGGAATGCTCAGCAAAGAATCGGGTGGGTCTCTCGGACATATTTAACACTGCCATGTCGGTGGTGATCAACCGACCCAAAATGCGGCACCGGATTCTGTCATCAGCATCTTCGACCGTGGGCTCACGGTCATCGACATCAACTAATGGACCAGCAAACCATTCTAACACTCATGTAAACCAGGCAGGACCCGGCTACAACCCCTACAACAACAACAGTCGGGCCAGTCCCAGCCCCGACCCACGATCGGGGCGCGCTAGTCGGCTCCGGAGCAAGGTCAAGCGAACTAACAACGAATCGATCTCGTACTCTGGCGGAGAGGACACGGGCGGCCGCCGCCGGAAACGGAAGGCGTGTATAATATTATAATTGTGTTAATTTATTGCTGCATTTGTGTTTGTTAGTAGTGATTGTTGTCAGGGCTCGTCCATGGCCTGGTCGTTGTCAGAAGAGTCAAGACGAGTGACATCTGTGTGAAAAAACTCCCATAACTTGGAGACGCTGTCGAATTCTTTGCCTAGTTCGTTTACTCCCTCTAAGCTGCGGTTGAGAGTGTTCATGTTCTCCAGGACTTTTTCCATGTTCTGGTTAGGCTACAAGTTAGACAGTACCGATAAAAATCAACGACTTACAATTGCCAATTCACCCAGAAGTATGTCTCGTTGCTGCTCGAAATAGGACTTGGAGGAGTCGGACGACGACGCCATGGTTGGCTTTACGTGTGTTGACGCGTGAGAGTTACATACCTCCCAACAACAGTTCATGTCACTTGCCGACGAGCTACTAGCAGACCTCGAGTCCGATGAGGAACCCATTGTTCAAATAAAGGAGGAGGAAGTGGATATTGGCCAACTCAATCATGGCATTAAACACGAAAACGATTATCCAACGGCAGCCCTAGCTCATGCCAAAAACGAGGACACAAATAATGTCCCACTCAACCGCCTGGCACACGTGATGGACGCAGTGGGCCCTATTCTGACCAAAATTCGAGAGCGAAACGTCTATTCGTCCGACGAGACATACGAACTACTTATGGAGGCTAATAAGCACAATACCGACATTGACAACGAGCTGCTACAAGTACACAAATTCACACAAGAACACTATAATAAGCGCTTCCATGAATTGAGCACGCTGGTGGTGAATCCCGTCACTTATGCGAGGGCCGTTAAGATCATTCGCAACGATCTTGACCTGATCAATCAAAAAGACAATCCCCACATGCAGAATCAGCTGCGAGCGATAGTGGGGGGACCGACACTGATGACCATAAGCATGTCTGCTCTCAAAAGCACAGGAGAACTCCTGACTGAGGATGAGCTGCAGAATGTTATTGACGCTTGTGATCTCATTGAGCAGCTAGACCAAGCCAGACAAGACCTTACTGCCTTTGTTTCGGAGAGACTCGGGTACTTTGCCCCCAATTTGGTGGCGGTCATCGACACACACACGGCAGCGCAGCTGCTTGCAATGACAGGCGGGCTTGAAAAACTGGCAACCAAACCTTCGTCAAACATCCCAGCGCTCGGGTACAACGAATCCGCGCCGGCGTCGCTGGGGTTTGGCTACACCGCGCAGAGACAACAGGGATTCCTATACCAGTCTGAGGTCATCCAACAGGTTCCACCAGATAAACGAAAGCAGGCGATGCGGATCGTCGCAGCCAAAATTGTTCTGGCAGCGAGAGTTGATAGTGTAAGCGGAGGAGCAGCCGCTGGGTCCGTCATAAACGTCAGTGATGGATCTGAGGGCAAAAAGTGGAGAGAAGAAATCAATCAAAAGCTCGAAAAGCTGTCGCAGCCACCTCAAATGACAAAAGCCAGACCACTCAAACTCCCAGAAGATAAGACCAGTAAGAAGCGGGGAGGCCGGCGAGTTCGTAAAATGAAAGAACAGTGGATGCAGACCGAGCTGATGAAGGCCCGCAATAGGATGGCATTTGGTAAGCCAGAAGAAGAAGTCGGTGTGCTCGATCAATCTTTGGGATTGGGAATGGCAGCCGGCGCAACCAGCAAGGGCATTCGCAAGATTGCCATTGACAACCGTACCCGAGCCAAAATGTCCAAAGGAATGCAGTCGCGTCTCGAGCGTATCAACGACACGACCCGCAAAATCGAGAACCAGAGCATGGCCCAGTCGCTGGCGTATACGTCGATGCAGGGTGGGCTGCAGCTAGCAGATCCGGATCGCATAGGGAAGCAAGCTATTGAGAACGTCAGCAAGAGCGGATGGTTCAAACCAGCACTAGAGCAGAAGTCAAAGTCGTCCGACGACACTAAGTAGACGACGACGATGTAACAAAGGCGTCGGCAGGTGTCCATATATGCAGCTCATTGTTGTCAGCGACTGACGCCATCTGCCACGGAACCGCAGGGTTCCATGACAAGTCCGAAACCTCGGAAGTATGTCCCACATGGGTGAAAACATGACGATCTGGCCCGAACGCCGCGTCCCAAATCATTACCGTGGAGTCGGAAGATCCACTGGCCAATACTGTAGAAAAGTGAGGGCTCCATTCGAGTCTGACGACTGCACCAATGTGTTTTTGCATTGCAAATACACTGTTTGATGTGTTCCGCAAATCCCACAACGCAATAGACCCATCTGCGTCTCCAGCAGCTAATAGATTTGAATTTTCACCATTGTAAGCCAGACTGGTGACATCAGCTCCAGAGCCGGACGCCTCAAACGAGCACTTGAATTGTTCTTCCCGTATGTCATGCAAGAAGATATTGCCGCTATCGGTGGCAGCAGCAAATGTTGATTTGGAGAAGGGACTCCATTCCACGTCGTTTACCACGAGCCCGTCACAGGAGACTACGTTAGTGGGGTCCATTGTGCGATGCGATTTGTCAAAACGCTTGATATCCCACAACGCAACGTCGGTTCCTGCACCAGAAAGTAGCATACCCTCGTCCAATGGGTTCCAAGAAAGGCCGAATCCCTCTGCGTTGTGATGTATCAAGGAAATGTCAGGCAACGTGGGTTCTCCAACAGCAGGAGGCTCTAGCGGGTGGCGCGTACGGTCGTAGACGTAGACATTCTTGTCAGAGCTCAAAGATGCCAATATATCCGGGTTTTGGGGCATCCAGCGAGCTTTGTTTACCTCACCTCTGTGAAATATCTTTTGCGCTACTTTGGTGCCGAAGCCTTTAGCGGATGTGTAATTTCCAATCTCCTGTAATGACTCGTTCCATTGGGTGATGTTGGGCAACTCCTTCTCGGTGGGCAGCGTGGCGTGGACTATTCGAATGCATTCGTCCATTTGAAAGGATGTTCTGGTTCCTAGCAAAAGGCGCTGTAGACTTTGGTTATTGGACTTGGCTTCTGTGTCGGGAAACCATTGCACAGTCAATGACGGCCAAAGCAACGCAGTTCCCAGAAAAAAGTCGTACAAACACGGGGCATTTTTCTTCCAGACCTTGTGCTTTTTCCGCTTCTCCTCGGCCACTGGATCAAGAGGAGCAACAACGGCGGCCACGGGAGGCGCTATCCTGGGCGCCGTTTCCGTCTCCATTGTGTGTGTGTGTGTGTCTGTGTGATCTGGATGCAAGGTTCGTGACGCGTCTTTCCTTGTCGGGTAAACAACATAAGCCGCCGCACGGTCTATCTACAAATTATAAATGTAGTCTTAACAATCAATCATTCTTATAATGCGTCTCCTCGAGCGTCTGGCTATCGCCATACGCCAGTTCTAGGGCATAAAGCGCCAGAGTTGAGAATATATTCACCCATCCCCAGAACTTCCAGGTCTGGATTGACGTTCCCCAGAGCAGCTCTCTTACGATCGATGACAGGTCTTGCGACCATATTGACCCTAGAGCACCAGGACTGGTGGCGTCTGAACCAAATAATGCCGAATGCTGTATAAGCAAATGCGTGTACACCGCGATCAGAATACACGGTGCATAAGAATAAATCACAAACAAAACAGGGCGTGACTTGGAGATCCGTCGGGATTCAGAAGCCGAGCCTTGAGTGGTTGCAGGTGATGGTGATGCGACAGTACCATCTGTGCCGACTTCCTTTGGCACGTAACGCAGTTGCTGTTGAGCCTTCAATTGTGGAATCACGCGAGTGGCCATATGGAACACGAATAGTCTGTAGGCGAGAGTGACTGCTACCGAAGGAGTAACAGTAGATGATACTGCTGCGAGGAATTTATAGATTGTGATGAACCCCTCAGGAATACGTTCCGCCACCAAGCTTAGGAAATTGACGTAGCCAGTCACCACATTGGGAGGGAAGTAAAGCTGATTATATGCGTACACAGGACCAGGCTGATGTCCCGTAGATACAGAGGCTGGGTGTCCCACGACAGCGGACGACGCTGCCGCTGCAACATTGGACACGGCTGAGCGGAAGAAAGGAAGCTGCCAGCCTCCTTTCGTTCCTACTGGTGCTGAACTCGTCAGCACTGTAGCGCTAGGTGATAAGTTGATTGTGGAAGGCGACGGCGGAATAAGCCATGCAGGCAGAAGTACTGTCAATGAGTTTGCCGATTGAAAGTCCGAGTATGTGACATACAAGTAGTACACGACGTATGCAAATATCAGGCTAGACTCAATTGCAGTGCCTCGTCGCGAAATGATTCCGTAGAGCCCAAGAAATACAGCAGTCGTCAGCACTACTCCAATGAGAGTAGCACTGGGGATCTCGATGGCTGCTGGAAATGTGTACACTCGATGCAACACAAACAGGCTGCCTGTCAGTACTAGCCCAGATAACACCAGCTGGATCAAGAGCCATGTGTCTGATTTGCGAATAGCCTGTCGAATGGCTTGCCCTTTGCTCTGAATCACAAGCAGGGTGCAGAACCCCTCTAGAGTTGTAAATAGAGGCGTTGCATGTGAAAGAAAAAACTCCCAAGGTTGCAGAAGTTTGATCCACGTAGAGTGTTGCTGATTATCCGAAAACAAGCTCAGATGCAGGATTAGCAATGATGGGATGATAATATGCTGTGAATAGTAGATGAGTGATCCCAGTGGGGCTAAGCTCGTATTCCGAGACATTAACCGGATAGTCGACATGGCGACATAGAATGCACCCAAAGTGAATGTGAAAGCTAGTCCACAATTGTGTCCTCCCACGTCGAACGCGAGGGGTATGGTGACAATTATCAGGGCCACATAAAGCGCTGAGAATAGTGTCTGAATAGTGTATAAAAGCGAAGAGAGGAGTCGCATCTTGGATTGGAATGTGGGTCTGTTAGTGTTTAAAATATCCTTGTTGATAATTTCCGTTAATGTTGTTGAGAGTGACACATGAGTTGCACCATGTGACTCGGATGATGTGCGCGAGTGGAGGTGGTGTGGTGGGAGGCTGGTCAATGGACAGCTGAGGTTCTATTCACGCGTCGTGGTGCACCTTGTTGGACTCTGAATGCACAATTAGTCGAGAAATACGGGGGGAAAGCCAATCAAACCCAGAATAATGGGTAAACAGCGCGGTGAGACACAAGTTGTGTCACCCAGTTGTACGATATGGCTAAGAGAGAATTTCAGTTAGCGAGTTGATAAGCTTCAATAGTAAGGGTAGGACCCTAGCCCTACATCTACTGGGTCTCGAGAGAAAAATATATTTTGTATGTTGGTGGATTTCAATAACAATGCACAAGAAGAGCATTTTCGGAAAGGGCCGACAAAATACCGGACGTACAGTGCTCCGGGGAGCTCAAGGAAAGAGTGCGAACGAGAAAATCACAAATCAAGGTCCTTCCAAGCGAAAATTGACTCGTGAAGAGCCTGCTGTAGCTGATTCTGCCCATAGTGACAACGACGAAGATGCAGATGCTGAAGCCGGACCTGATGCGTATTCTGCGCTGATGACTCTTCTGAAATCAAACAGCCAGCACGCATCCAAGAAAGCAAAGGTTGATTTGGATGAGGAAGAGGGGGAGAATGAGGACGACGATGGTGATGTTGAAGGTGTCAATTTCGAAAGCGAGGACGAAGAGGATGTCGAAGAAGAAGATGTTGCGAGCGATTCAGGTGATGTGGAGGATATTCAACTTGACGACGACCTGGAGGACCATAAAGATGACCCATTCTATTTCCATTTCAGCCATGTTGACGAAGATTTGCTCGACTCAGTAACCAGAAAAGAGCCAATACCCATGAGCAACAAGAAAGTCAATTTGCTAGGAGAAGGCAGTGTTCTGAGTGTCGTAGAAGCTGATGAGAAGTATACAACCAGTCCGCTACTATCCTCTCCTCCTACTTTCACATCATGTAGAACACTCCCTCTCAAACATCGCCTAAGAGCCTCATTTGAGAGGACTAACGGTGAGCTATCTCGATTGCAAAGCGAATTCGCTGGCCCCCTTTTTCAGTACGTGGACATTTTGTATCCCTCATTTTCGATTAACAATATGGACGAAATCCAAAGGCTGTGCGCGCTTCACGCTCTCAACCATGTCTACAAGTCACGAGATGTGATTTTGCGACATAATGCTGAGCTGGAGGAGAAGAAGCGTGATTCAATCAAGCGAGTTTCTATCTCCGAGGACGATGATGATAACCAGAAAGTCGATGCAAACGACCACGAGGAAATCCAAGAAAAAGACGACAAAGATGAAGAGGACAGCGACGACGACGACAAGTACAGAGACCAGGGATTCACAAGACCTCGTGTGTTGGTATTGTTGCCAACAAGAAATGCTGCGTATGAATTTGTTCAACAGGTGATTGCCGCTAGTGGAATGAAGCAGATTGAGAACAAAAAGCGCTTCAAGAATGCATTCTTCGATGACTTTACTATTCCTGAGTACAGGCCGGCTGACTTCAGGAGGCAGTTCAAGGGGAACTCCAATGATATGTTTTGCCTGGGAATCCGCTTCACTGCGTCTAGTATGCGACTCTACGCCTCATTCTATGCCTGCGATATTATCATCGCTAGTCCACTCGGGCTACGTATGATTGTGAGTTCGTCTGCAAAGAATAAGCAAGACTACGATTTTCTCTCTTCAATTGAGATTGCACTTCTTCTAGGCGCCGACGCCATGCAGATGCAATCCTGGGAGAATGTGCAGTTGGTGTTCAAGCATATGAATCTCGTGCCAAAAGAGCAGCACGACTGCGACTTTAGTCGGCTGCGAATGCCTTTCATCAACGAAAAGATGAAATTTTTGCGACAGACTGTCATCTTGTCACAGTACAGAACTCCAGAGATAAACAACCTCTTTCACAAAAACTGCATGAATGTCGGTGGAAGGCTGAGGTCACGTCAGGAATACAAGGGAATCCTGGGCACTCTGGGATTGCGTGTAAAGCAGACTTTCACTCGGGTGCCTAATTCCTCCAAGCTAACCGATCCAACCCGTGACCCGGACTTGAGGTTCAAGCATTTCACCTCGGTGACGCTCCCCAGTATTATGCGCGGTGCTACTCAGAAGGGAACCCTCATCTATGTGCCCTCATACATTGACTTTGTTCGAATCAGGAACTATTTTGACGAGCACAACATCCCAGGACAGTGCATCTCAGAGTACTCGTCTAATTCCCAAATCACTAGGACTCGGGCACTTTTTTCGTCCGGCCGATTGGACATTCTTGTGTACACCGAGAGGTTGCACCATTTCCGGAGATACGACTTGAAGGGTGTCAATCAATTGATTGTGTACAGCGCGCCGGAGAACCCCGAGTTCTATCGAGAACTTGTTCGATTTTTCCTCAAGAATCCAGAGTTTGATAGCATGACGGCTTCAGTGAAGGTCCTTTACACCAAGTGGGATTTGCTCAAGCTTGAGCGAATCGTAGGAACTAAACGAGTCGCAGCATTACTCGGCGAGAATGAGGCATACGAATTTTACTAATATAATTTTGCATTTTTCTGGACAGGTGTGTGTGCCACACACACAACTTAACTAACTTTAGGCAGGTGAACACTTCACCAACTGTCAACATGGTAAGTGTGATCTACTACCGGAAAACGGACCAAGGCATTGATCCAGCCGACAGAAGCTAACAAGAGCGCCATCTTCAACTTTCAATCGCTGCTACTGGTCATATTGCTGATAATCTGTACTAGCACATATGCTCGAGCAATGGTTCCGGCCCTAATAGATCGTCAAAAGACTGGGTATGTCAATTCGAGTTTCCTGGGGTGGGAAGTCTTTTCTAACAAGTATTTTCGGCATATGCTGGAAAGCAGCCAGGATAGGCGAGCGTATGAGCCCATACGTGTCGCTCTGCTGTGTGGCCATGGCCATCACGCTGCTCATCAGATGAGTTCACTAATGTTCCCCGAGATTTACTTACGATATGTCATGCAATAATTTATACATTATGTTACAGTGTCAACAGTTCCTGCAGAAAAGCCACGACTCTGAGGTACGGAGCTTCTTGCTGCGGAGTGATGAGCTTTTGGTTGTTAGTAGTATGGTCCAGGTTAGTAGTAGTAGTAGGGGTAGAGTCGGCATCTTTGCCCAATGCAGAAAGCAGCCAGTCAATGTGCGCTTCTTCACTTGGGAGAGCCCGCTTATATGCGTTAGAGACCGTCATGGCCGTTTGGTGTGAAAGAAGCTCGTTTTGAGATTTCAATAGGTATTGCGTCAGGACATGCAGTTCCTTTGCGCCCCAAGGGACATCGTTGTACATCAAATTGACCATACGCTGGTCAAGAGGGTGCTTCAACGCGTCGATCAAAGTGAGAACATTCGTCACCTTGTGGAAATCTCCCATTTCGCTATACTTATCGACAAACAAAGCAAACGTGGTTGTGTCGGGGTAGATTGGGAGCCTGTACCTGTGGTGTGAGACATCGATGTCATATTGGAAGCGTAGGATACTCTGCAAGTGGTCTATCAAATTGGCCCTGTTGCGTAATGTGGAGCGAATTTTAGGGTCGATCAGCATGGTCAGGTTAGCATTATACGACAAAGCGTCATGGAGCAGTTTCTCGGCCTCATTCACCAGACCAGTGCATAGGTGTGCTCTGATAAAGAGATTGAGCGCAGCAAGGTCCATCACAAATCCCATCGAAGAAAATTGTTCGCGGAGACTGATAATCGCCTTGGCATCTTTTCGGATCACTCCAGCAATGGCCACTGCTGAGAGAATCGAGAACCTGTTGAGCTTTATGTCTTTTGAGATTGACTCCAAGAATTGTTTGTTGGCGCTAACAGGCTGAAATCGGGAGGCCAAAACCATGCTATTGTACAATGAGACGTGAGTAATGCTTAGGGAGGGGATTGTCTGAGACAATTCATGTAGAACCAGTGGAATGAACTTTGGCGACCAAACCTCGGACTTCGCCAACGAATGGAAAGTGGCAGCAACTTCTTTCTGAGATACTGGCAACCCGCACTCGACAAGGTCACCGAGCACTTTTAGCAGAATTTTTGCTGAGCCACTTCTCACCATGGCGGAGAGGAAGTCTTCCAAATGAAGCGGGTCCATACAAAGGGGGGCAGAAAACGGCAATGCCAGATAGGCACTGTAAAGTTGTTCTACCGCCTCCTCGCCGCCGGCTTCGTCAAAAAATGGCCGGCGAATAGGATATAACCGACGGAGAAACCCGTTGTACAGTGCGACATCGCAGGTATATTTCTCACTCTTCTCGGCGACTATGTCAGCCCTTGATTTTCTTGTCTCAATGTATGACGCGTTCAGATCTTGTCGAGCCAGTCGGTGAAGGTGAGACACAGATGCTTGGGGATCTTGGAAGTGCTGACGGAAGATCTCCACATGATCCGCAATCAATGCGCGTGTGATTGAATCATATTTGTCAACAATTGATACGCGAACTGGTTGATGATCTGTTTGTGGGCATCTGTCGAGCGTCTCAGCAGCGGGTGTTGACCGAGACGTTGTAGATGATTGGCTTTGCACAAAAGGCGATGGGTGTAGTGAGTAACGGCGGCTGAAATTTGAACCCAGTGCCTGCAAAATACAACGTCTCCTCACTGCATGTAGAGAACATATCATAAATAAGTCGGACTGTTCATAGATGGATATTTTGATTTTGAGGATTGTGTATGCCCATGTGCAGAAAAACCGCCGCTCCCACACCCGTCAAGACCGCCGCACAAGTGACCCTCCCAGCTTCGTCACTGAAATTTCAAAAGAGGCCTAAGCCTAACTTTGGGGTATCCACTACTAATTCATCATGAAGCTGCAGACAAGCGCTACCCAGGTTGCCCAGCGCACGCAGCACCTCATCAGAGCCTCTGCTGGTAGAAACTCGCAGCTGCCTGAGCCTCTGTGGTTCCGAGTCGTGGGACAGCACCCTCCTACTCATCAACTCACTCAGAAAGTCGTCAACCTCAAACAATGGCAGAATAAAGCTCACAGTATGCAGAGAAATCCAAAAACCGGACTCTACGTCACACGCCACAAACAAAAGTTTGCTAGCAACGCCCAACATCTATACCGAGCTCGACCGCTGCGGTTCTTTGAGGATAAAGTCCGCAAAGTGTTTTACGCCCAACACCCATGGGAACTGGCCCGGCCAAAGCTATTGGTCGAGAACGATGGAAATGACTTGAAATGGCAGGACTGGAGCTCGATAGATCAGCCCAACAAGGTTCTGGATGGCGAGAGTGTGGTCCAGCGAACAATGTACTTGTTGGAGCATGAGCCCACGCTCTACCCTCAGAACGATTGGATCAAGGCATACGACCAGGCACGCAATGAGTTTTACAGACTTCGACTGAGAGAAGAAGTCCAGCTGAAAGTCGGAGCCGAGGAAGCACGAATGTTCGGCGCTGTCTTTGGCCAGTCCTATGTTGATTATGGTGTTGAGCAAGAACAGGCTGTGATTGACGAGTGGGAGGTTGAGGCTACAGAGCTATCAAAGAAGAAGCGCGCAAACATAGCCACGCCCATCAGCGATGAAGATGGAACTCAGGGCCAGCCCACGGACGCGGCCCTCTCTGCTAATTAGTGTATATAGTATTATCTTTAGAAAAATGGGTTCCAGCCCATGAACATTGTTCCCAGAAGCTTTGGATCCGTCGCCTGCTGAATCAGTTCTCGCACCTGAGCCTCAACACTCAGAGACGGAGCCAGTTTCTGCTTTACGACTGTTAGAGCTCGATCCGCTTCCGAAGTGATGGTCTCTTCGTCGCCATGCGTGCCATCACCGTTTTGGTAGGTGTTGTTTATTGAAATGGATCCAGAGGGGGTAGCTCGTGATGCCTCACCGGCAAGATGCTGCAAACGCGCCCGTTTTACAGGCGAAATTGTCCACGAATACAACGGATCGTACCTGAACACGCTCAGGATTGCCTCAATATGCTCTGCCTGCTGCCGTAACATAGCCAACGTCTGCTCACAGCAGCACCGGAAGACTCCGTTAACTCCTGTTGCGCCCAAGCCATCCACCAGGTCCCTTGTGAGACGAAATGGAACCTGTTCGGGGATACGTAGTGTTTTGCCAGCATCGAATGCAATTCCTAGGTCAATATGCACAGGCTCTCCTGACTTTGCATCCAGTAGTATATTGTTGCAATGCCGATCACCAAGACCGAGAATATAGCCAACAATTGAAATGGCCGCGGTTGACTTGGCGTACAAGGTACGGTTCGTGATCCAAAGCTGGGGGTCGTGAAACCTCTCGTAGAAAAACAGTCCCAATATAGGCAAAATCTTATCGCATATTTGCTTGAATGCATCGACTTTTTCGCGAGTGGTGCCAGCCTCGACAGCACTCATTTTCTCCCTAGCTGCTTTGACTTTCAGGTCTCGCGGTCGATGTCTGCGATGGAGATCCACTAGCACGTCATTCAGTGCAACAGTCCCCTTGACAAACTCGATAGCTCCTGCCTTAGGACCCAGCGGAACCACAGTATACTTTCTCACATGCAAGCCTCTGATGCGCGTTTCCTGATGCCGGTCAAACAAAAGATTTACCTCGGAGAAGACCTGCTGCATAATTGCATCCTGGCGTAGGTCGTCATTACCCTTGAAGATGCTTCGACGAGTTTTCCCATCACTGCTCCGGAACGAGACAATTTTAGGCTTGCTCAGTCCCGAGGCAATGTTGATATCTCGCCCCACACTGGTAATGTACGGCACCGATGTATAGTCTCCATCGAGTCTAACGGGGACAAACTCCGTAATTACTGGAATCTTCATAGACGGTAACGTCTTTTGCCACCATATGCGATTGGGTATCGAGTCCATATGGATCAGTTTCTGATCAGTCTTGACAGCCACTATCTGCACGATCTGATCCGCAAATTTCTGCATGTTAGACATCAGACTCTGGGAAACATTTCGCCTTTCTCTGAGGTAATCTAAGAAACAAGTACCAGCCCGACATCGGTCAGGTTCACTGGTAAGTGAAGACCTTTGGCGAGATGACGATGACAGAGTCCTTTGAGCTGGTTGTTGCGATGTGGGAATGTACGTGAGAGCCAAGATTTGGTATATGGAATGATGAGGATGGTTTTCGCATACCCTGGCCAAAATTTCCCATAGATTTTGCTGAAATCTGTCGGCTTCACGCGATTGCTTGAGCCTTGAAGTCAATTGACTCACCCAAGGAACTATCAGTGCTGTGGGAATGACAGAAGCAAATTCCTCCACGACCGAATTCAAGTCGGGCCGTGAGGAGAACGCCAACCATATATTGCAAAAGGATGAGACAGAAATCGAGCCATAATTGAGAGAGCCGTTTGACTCATCTCGGTCGACGTTGATCTCGGCACCATCGCACATACTTTGCAAATAATATCGGAGACCGTGGAGAAGATACCAGTCTCGAGACTTGGTCAAACGCTCGAAATCTTTGCAGTCAGACATGTGCATTCGCTTCATCTTTCTCAGTTGGGCCGATGTCTGATTTCTGGTCTCAGCGTCCATGGACGATGTTTTTAGCATAGTTTCCAGTGCCATCATCTCGTCCAGTTTTCGATCTCTCAACCGACGTGCGACCTCCACTGCTTCACTAAGCTCCGGGCTATTGAACTTCTGGTAGCAGAAGGATGCAAATAAAAATGACACACGAGATCTTGACACCGGAGGGGAGGAAGACTTTCGCTTGATAGCCATCTCAAAGTATCGCCGTATGACGCTCTCGTCTTCGTGACGTGACACAGAGCACCACGTACCTAAGAGCGCATAGATTTCAGCAGTGCTATAGAGTTCTGACTCGGCATCATATACCTGAAGAATCGGTTCTGACAGCTTTAGAGTCTCAATTGCCGTGCTTTTGTCGCCGAATCGCCACGCAGCCTGAGACTCTTCCACCAACCCGATCAATCGCACAAGTGATGAGTACTTTGAGCTAAGATTGGATACGTCCAGGTTTTTCAGGCGAGCGGTGGCCGATACTGTACGTTGTAGGTCGTTTGAGATTCTTGCGACTCTTGCTGTTTTTGCAATCGAAAATGCGAGTTTAATGCACTTGAGATCGTGTATCCTGTTTCTTTCATTTCCAGATGCCGAGTCTTCTGCATGGGCTTCGGAGAGCGCGAACGAAGCCACAAGTTCGCGACCTCGACAAATACGCTCCAATGCCTCGAAGTTGAAGCTAACAGGTGTCGTTAGATCGGGGGGTCCATGATCTCTTGCGAAAATTCTCGATGAATTGATGATGGAGCATATTTCCAGTTTTTGGCTTGTAGGGGCCGGTCCCAGCCAGCAGATTTTCAGAAAAGAGTCAGCGAGGGTACTAATGCGAGTCGGATACAAGCGGCACCTCTCAAAATATTCAAATAGAATATTTTGCGGTAGGTTCTGATCGAGCGTTCCAACTTCAATGTCCCACGTGCCGAGTTTCCAGGCAAGCTCTGTGCGGGTTTCGCTTTCTGTAGCCTGTTGTAGCGCCATTTCATACAACCCGGCTTTTTTGAAAGAATCGCTCATATCGCTGGCTGATACACCACCGCAATCAAACATTGCCGACTCATAGGTAAACTGGTTCTCATGCAACGCTAGGGCCATTGACGGTGTACGAGGTGCTCCAGATATAATGTCCTTGTGTCCGGTCAGCAAACTGATTTTCGTGTACAGGTTCCCGAAGGCTGGGTTCAACTGAAGTACATTATACAAGTTTGACAAAGAAGCGTTTGCTGCGAGTTGAGTGCGTAAAGATAGCTCAAAGAAATACATGGCACTCTCGCTGAGGCTAGCTTGCTCACACGACGAAGCAAGCTCCAACCACCTTTGGGATGAAATCTTTCTGGAAAGTCTCATCCTCATAAATGAAGGTATAGTGATCTGCTTGAGCATTGTCTCATTCGTGAGAAGACCATCATTCCACAGTGCAGTTGATTCTCCCTCTTCTGCAAGAGAGAATGCAAGCACCAGGGAGTAAAACTCGCCAGCAAAATCACTGTCAGCGACGAACCATTCGTAAAAGCTGTCAAGTCTACCAAATTTGCGCAGCCAATCTACTAGAAGGCGTTGCAGAACAGCTGACGTTGACGTCTGATGTCTTGAATGCTCAATCTGGACAAAAGAAGGGTGAACATGGCTCGATCGCAGTGATACACTGCTAACTTGGACCTTGGCAAACATGCACTGACTCAACAGAGAGTTGTTCAGGTCGTCGACAGTCTGCGAACGATTGATTTTGCACTCTTCTGAAAAGACGAGCGATGAGTCATATACACAGGTGAGAGCTTGTAGCCAATACGGACCATTCAAGCGTTTTGCAGCACAGATTTGTAACTCATGAGCCAATGCAGAGACGTCGGTGATGGGTGCGTAGTCAACTTGGGGATTTTTGATGCATATTTGTCCAGTCACACGGCGTGTAACAGCTTCGATGAGCAAAGGAAATTGGTCTGAGCGGACAGACAGAAAGTATACAATCACACTGTCGGTCAGGCTTAGAGATGTAAACCATGACCGATAGCTGGTATCCCGGAGCCTATGCTCCAGCACGTGGATATATGGGTTATTGTTGGCATCTCCGTATTTAACAAGGGCCTCAATACCTGCGACTGTGCGAAAGCAGTCGCGCTTATTTTGACCGTCGTCTTCGGTCTGATCGTGACTCTCAAATCGCAAAGCCGATTCCAAAATCTCAGGGCCTGTAGTAGGTAGATGTTGCAGAAACCAACCGTAATCCGAATGAGAAAAATCATCCAATGCGAGAGCGTCAATGGCAGACTTGACGTACACGAGAGGATGATACTTCTTGCAGACCAAAAGTAACTCTTGAGCAAACTCCCAGTTGGACGCACACTTGTTTGACAGAAGGAATTTGAGCATAATGTGTAGAGAATCTTGAGTCATCAAGTCTGTGAATTGAGTGAACAAAAGCTTGAGGCGAAAGCCTGTCAATCGCATGCGGTCTTCTGCACCAAAAGGTTCAAACTTGTTGATGATTCTCAAAGCAAGGTAAAAGCAGGTATGCTGAGGGAGCCGAGTGTCAGCTAGCCAGGACTCGATAGCAGTCAGAGCCTCAGATTCGGTCAGACAAGGCTGAACAATAGCGTATGAACTCGCATCATAGACCAACGTAAAAATATGAGCAAGATTAGTCGCTACATTCTGTTCTTGCTCTAGTGATATGCCACCCAAAGATGTATGAAGGCTGCTCAGACGAGATCCGTCGGTCCCAATGACTATAGCGAAGTCATAGGCGCCTGCAATAGCAGTCAAGCAGGACTCAGTTGAGAATAATCTTTGCTTCAAAAGTGACTCGACTTGAAGGTTGTTGCTTTCGCGCGTGATGATCTCGGTACAGAGAACACTTGAACAGTAGGCATCAAACTCTCTTTGCGATTGAAACCCAACCATTTTGTACGGAAACGAGCTCCAGGGTTTCTTTTCGATCAAGCTCCACTGCCACATGATATTTGTGGAAATCCTTAAAAACAAGCTCTCGGGTGTCACTTGATTTGAGGATGCAATATCCATCCAGGCAGACCTTATGTCTAGACCTGTATGCGACGAAAGACAGACTAGGGCATGAACACACTGAAACCAGCGTTTCCCAGACTTAACAAAGCTCACCAAGACTTGAGCCTGTGCCTCAGCCGCGTTGTGTGTTCTCCATAGATTCAGCACGGAATTTGTCAAGTCATTGGCCTCGTCAACGTCTGCTAGGGCTGTAATGTCATCTAAACTCTCGATGATGAGATCTGGCCCTTGGAAGTACGACGCAGATGCAATCTCACTAAGGTGAGGGAACCGTGTTTCCCGAAAAAGATGCAGAATGCCTTGTAATACCAGAGGTGAGTTTGACACTCCTTTCGTCACCATCTTCATTAACCAACTGGCCAGATCCTTCCATTCTTGCACGTCCACGTTGAAGCGGGGGTTGATTGAAATCAACCTGAGGCAGACGAGCAAACACTTGAGAGACGCTTGAATGGAGTATTGACTAAATAGCTTTTGACCTTGCTCTCTCAGAAGGGTGACGTACGCTGTTCCAGATAAACATTTCACTTGAGTCTCCCAGAACGAGAATGATTGAAGCAGCACACTTGGCGAGATGTTTTTGTCTGCCAAAACTTTGCAGATCACATTGTTAGAGGGATGGCTTCTCCGCGTTGAGACCTTTTGCAAGGCAATGGTCGCACAAGACACGTGTTCTTGGTTAATAATACGGTCTTCTTGTCGTTCTGACAGACGCGACAGGAAAGAACTAACGAGTTCGATCATATTGCTGTCAAATGGCTCCCAACAATCCAGCTCTTCCATGAGAGCTACAAACTCAACAATTGAGGAAGACACGAACTCGACTGTTGATAAAGACGGAACAGATTGTGATACAAAATCATTCAGAGTTTCCTGCAAATAAGTTGCACTTCTCATCGGAGTGACACCAGACTCGTATTTCGCACAATAGGAGGAGATGGACACGTCCAACAGTAAAAGATACAACCTTGAGCAAAGATTCAGAGAAGCAAAATCATTCCCACAGGCTAAATTCTGCAGAACTTTGGCCAAGTCGTGGAGCACGCTTCTGTCGACTGCAAAATCTCGAAGCAAAGGAGTAAAAGAGCGTTCCGTGAAGTGAAGCATCGTGGAGCTGTTTCCTGGGCTACAACTATGCAGAAGCCATTCAGGCTTTGTCAGCGTTGACGATTCTGGCGAGTGACAGGTAGAAAGAAGAACCTGTACCGTGTTAAACAGGCTCAGTCGCTCGTTGGCAATTGGCGCGACAATCCCTCCCGAGCTTTCAAGGACTGACTGGAGCCAAACTCGAACCTCGCTACCTCTGGTGAACTGGGCCAAAGTAAGCGCCAGTCTCAAGGCGGCATTTGACAGAGCAATCGCACCTTTTTCGAACACTTTGGCGACTTTCTCCAATTGCCGAATAGTTAGTGGATAGATGGTTAGTATGACATGCAGGCAAAACGACGCTGCTTTTGTTGTAGACGCATTGATGAGGTTAGCGGAGCAATAGTCCCAGATGGTCTCTATATCGGGTGTAGCGAGTTGAAAACGTCGAATGAAGCATGTTGCTAATATCATAACCCAACACCTAGTCTCGGTGCCAAGTGCAACATTCTCGAGACAAGCCTGTAGCAGAGCGCTAGCCTTCTGCGGACCTATAGCCTTGGGATTTTTGTAGATCCAGCAAATGAAAGTTTGAAATAGGACCAAATCCAGAGAAGCGATTGATTCGCTGGACATCGCTCTGAGAAGTATAGAGCTGGAATCGTCGAAGTACTGCTTCCATTCCAAATTAGGAAAAGATGATCGACCGCTGCTTTCAGCTCGGTCAATTCGTCTTCTTTTCGGCGCCGATTCCTTTACAGAATCTTGATGATGGCGTGCAGATACCTCTGTTAGTGCCACGAGAGCGTCAACTCGCGCTCTACCGCATGGCCGTTGGGACTCTCCGAGATGAAAATGCGAACTGTCAAAGCTCTTCGTCGCTGTGTCTGCTTGCCGCCAGTCGTCGGTTGAACTAGAGTGGAACAATTTTTCCGACGTTTGAGGTATCCAAAAGTCTATACAATCCAGAGTGAGGCAATCCCTAGATAAATGCCTGAAAACAATGTCAAATGCTCTGTCTACCAGAGAAGTGAGAGCATCCGAAGTGGGTAGATGGGAAAGCGGCTCTTCAGCCAAAATCAGAAAGTCCAGAACGGTGTGATTGTCAATGTAGCGATACGTTGTCATTTTGCAGAGCTGCTCGAGCCCGGCATAGGCTAAGGGACCGCTGCTATCGGTTGCGTGACGCGGCAATGCTCTCAGCGCTAGACAGCTCAAATACAAGAGCTGCTCAGAAACCACGCCATCCTCTGGTAATCGCTGGAACATTAGTAGTAATGTGGGCGTCACAGACTGCAAAACTGCGGCTGGACTCGAATTCGTCTTGGCCTCTATGAACGCAATCGCAGCAAAGAGATGATCTTGCAACAGATGCATTGGAATTCTGGATTCTGATGCAAAGTTGTCTAGCGGATATGCTAGACATTGTCTGATGATCTGTGCCCATTCCTCCTGATACAAATGCTCGACGTGGGCCGTGCATTTGGCCAAGTCCATACAGGCTTTCGTGATAGTATTTGAAACTCGTGACGCGTAGCTGCCGTGATTCATAATCTTGCAGACGGTCTCGATTAGCAGTCGATAGAACTTGAGCTTCACCGTATTACACGTCGCTTTGACCAATGCCTCGAACTTGTAGCATACTTCAGTAAGTCTAGACTGCTGTTTTTGTAAACGATGCGAGTTTGTTTGATCCAAGCCCTTCTGCTCAATTGATATCGCGGTCGCGAGGCCGAGAACCAGCAGTTTGTAGTCATTGAAGGCGATGGTGCTCAGAGATTCTGGGTGGCTGAACAGGAGTCCCAATTGTTCGACAGTGGAGGCCCGCACTGTAACTTGTTTGGCTATTAGCCCATCTTGTTAGAAAATGCAGGAAGAATTGCAATCAACTACACTTACTGTGTATCTCCTTAAAGTCCCACGTGCCATTTGTTGGAGATATCAACATGAATTCATAACAACAACACGGTTTGGTGTAGGTGGTGGAATAGGTTAAATTACTACTACTACTTTCGGCGCATTTCAAACAAATACACCGATTGACGGAAAAACAGGTCATAGTCTGCATGATCCTTGATCTCGGTGACCTTAAAATGTTTCTTGATGGCCTTGAAAAAACGACTGTCGGCCTTGCGTCGCTTCTTGTACGCCATTAGAATTGGCACATCATTGTCTTGGGTGAGGTCAAGAAGGGTCTTTTCCAGAAGAGGGAATGCGGACTCAAGGTATACACAGTCGGCGGCCAGAATCAGATCTGGTTTCTGGGCGTACTCGGGGATGTCTTCTCCCCAGTTGAGCACAGCAGGCGTCACTAGATGCGAAAGCTCGTTGAGTTTCACATTGTTGTCCATGAGAGACACCAACCGTTCAATATCCGTGATGTATATCCTGACATCCTTGCAAGCCTCTGCTGAGTTCTTTTGACTTTCCAGATCGTATGCGATAGCGAGTCCTACGAGTCCTGTTCCACTACCTAGTTCGACTATTCTTTTCGTATTTGGTCCGAGCTTTGTGCGGATCATGTACCTACTGAGTAGCTCACCGGCTGGCCATAACTTGCCTCCACATCCAGATGCTCCTCCATCCTCGTAGACTTTTAATCCTGGAGAAGCCAACAATCCGTCGTAGGTCAAATAAGATGTGCCCAAGTTCGTTTGCTGGGGGATGGGCACATAGTCGGTCTCCAAAAAGTCTTCCATCAATGGGACAAAAGAAGTACGGTTTGGCAGCAAATATAGACCAGTTTGTGGTATCTTACTGTGTTGCACTTGAAAAACAAAAAGGGACAGGCAAGAAATAGCCATTTGAATATCATCATGAGTATATTTTTACGTTTGTTGCGCAGGGATGCAAAGCGTGTGTGGTAGCGTCATAGTCAGTCATTTATATTTGCATTACACGTCCTTTAGACAACGACACCAGAGTTGCTGGCAATACGGGGCCACAGGTCAGCGCACTCCTTTCCAACGGGTCCAGTGATGGCGGATCCCTTCATCTCTCCCTTGGGGTTGACAATGACACCAGCGTTGTCCTCAAAGTAAAGGACAACACCGTCTCTTCTTCTCCATGGCTTGGATTGGCGGACAACAATGGCGGGCATGACCTTCTTTCTGAGCTCGGGCTTTCCCTTCTTGACGGTGGCCATGACCATGTCACCGACACCGGCGGCAGGGAGTCTGTTGAGTCTGGCACCGATTCCCTTGACGGAGATGATGTTCAAAGTTCTGGCTCCGCTGTTGTCGCAGCAGTTGATGACAGCGCCGACTGGGAGACCCAGCGACATGCGGAATTTGTTACCGGCAGCAGCAGCTTTTTGAGTAGACATTGTTGTGCAGAAACTGTGTCGCGAGCTGACTTTGTTAAACTAGGCACCCTACTCTACTGTGGTGGTGGTCTGGGCTAGGGTGTCACTCCACTGGTAAAATTTCAGGTGGGACCAAAATGGAAAGTGACTTGTTTTCAGGGGCAGCACGGAGTCTAGGGAGCGGAGTTTAGCCGCATGGCGGAAGGCTTGAGCCATCACGTGACGAAACTCTCGACCGCCGGCTTCGAGACAATATCCACCACCGGTAATGAAAAACGTTGATGAATTCATGATTTATTAGAAATAAATTATTGTGCAATCAGGCCCAACTGTCTCCGGCCTTAGTGGTGAGCGCCTCCTTTAGGAGCAGTGAAGTACTCATAGACATTGAACAAAGCAAAAGCTCCCACAGCAATGCCGAATCCAGGCATGGCGTTTCTGAATCGGTTTACCCGGGTGAAAGGGCCTTGAAACCGCCAGGCATCACTTGTTAGATTGTCACAGATGCAGGAAACCGTGGAAATGTACCTACCGTTTAGCCCAAGGATCGCGTCTAGGTTGGTCAGCCATGGTGTATCTAGAGTAGTGTTGATTGGCCGGTTCGTCCCAAGAAGAGCTTCGACGAAGTTAAAGTTGGCGCGATTCGAACCTATGGGAATAACAAGGGGGTATGAAGATATGTGGTTAGATATTGACTAATTCTACACTTCCAGCTCGTCCGAATCATACGACGCTGCTGCGTAATTATGACCCCCGCTTCCTGGAGGATGAGGGTCTTGTGGCTCGCATGAGTGGATGGCAGGAAAGTACTTGCGGTAGATTGCCCATGCGATTCCGAATCCAAGCAGACTTCCCGAAATTACATCCACAAAATGATGTCTGTAGTCCGAAGTTCGAGATGCAGCAATAAATAGTGCAAGAAATAATGGCGAGAACGCAAGAACTCCCTTGTAAGCCTCGGCCTGTGGCTGGCAAGCTCCAAGCTGGCCACACAGCCACATGGTAAGGTATCCCAGACAAGCAAAACTTGTACTAGAGTGTCCAGATGGTGTAGACTTGAATCCTTCCTTCATCACCCACCATTGGTCGTTCGTGCATACCTCGATACCCACGAAACCAGTGGTGGGAGTTCCTTCAGTTGGCTGGCATCGAGCCAGAAAGTCCGGACGAGGTCGACCGATCCAGACCTTGAGACAGTTGGTAATGAAGCCATTGACAACAAATGTGAGAGCTAGTCCCAACAGTGAGATATGGATCAGCTTCATGCGATTGCGTCGGCGGAAAGGGTATACTGTAGACACCATCATAATGACGAAGGACGGGAGAAACACGTCTATTATAAGACACAGCAATGTAGGCACCTTTGGATGCTTGGCCGTTGGGTGTTGAAGCGTCATGTCACTCAAGGAAAACTGGCGGTGGAACGGTTCCAGAAACTCGCTCAGCGCAAAAAACAGGCCAAAGACGCCAGCGACAGCCCAGTCGGCGACATATCGCTGGATGAGGTTCAGCTTGTCCAGTCGATATGCGTCCATGAGCAAGTATGGAGTGTGGGACGGCAGTTGTGACCCGTCAAAGCGCCGACTCCATTTATGTGGGTTTGCAGCGGCCATTGGAATCAGTCCAAGAGGCTAATTTCCTCCATAACACTGTCAGCAGGGTCCAGCTGGGTGCTGTTAGGGGGCGGGGTAGGGTTTTACGTTTTTGGGACTTGAGATTAGTGGAGCACAGGTGTATCTCTCTGCATGAGCATTGCCAATGGTGAGGATGACAACGACGCCGACACCGTCAAGATTTTCCTGACGACGGACAATCATGTGGGGTATAAGGAAACAGACCCAATTATTGGAGATGACAGCGCCGTAACGTTCCATGAGATTATGATGCTTGCCAAACGACAGGATGCAGATATGATCCTTCAAAGTGGCGACCTTTTCCACCACAATAAGCCGTCAAAGCAGTCAATGTACCAGGTGATACGATCCCTTCGTTTGGCTTGCCTGGGCGATAAGCCATGTGAGGTGGAAGTTCTCAACCATGGCACTTTGGGTCTTGAGCCTGAGCTGGACCATGTCAATTACGAGGACCCGAATTACAATGTCGCCATTCCGGTCTTTGCTATCTCTGGCAATCATGACGATTCTGGTGGAGCAGCAGTAAAGCTGTCTCCGCTCGATGTGCTTTCCGTCAGCGGGCTCATAAACTACTACGGACGGGTGGTGGAGAATGACAGCATTACTGTGACCCCTGTGCTGATGCAGAAGGGATCCACCAAGATTGCGCTTTATGGCATCTCCAATGTGCGCGATGAGAGACTGCATAGAACGTTTAGGGATGGTAAGATTAAATTCCTGCGACCGAATGAGCACACTGACGACTGGTTCAACATTATATGTGTGCACCAAAACCATACAGCCCACACCGACACAAGCTATCTACCGGAGCATTTCCTTCCTGATTTCATTGATCTGGTCATCTGGGGACACGAACACGAGTGCCGAATTGACCCCGTCTCCAACCCTCAGCAAGGGTTCAAGGTGATGCAACCGGGCAGCTCTGTTGCGACAAGCCTGAGCGAGGCCGAAGCTGTTCCCAAATATGTTGGGATGCTCAAGGTGAAGGGGAGGTCTTTCAAGCTGGAAAAATTCAGACTGCAGACCGTTCGGCCCTTTGCGATGGACACTATCGTTCTAAACGAGGAGTTTTCTTCCAGCACAACAAAACCAAAACGAGGCGACGTCATTAGGCTGCTGGTCAAAAAAGTAGAGGCTCTAATGAAGGAGGCAGAACAAAAATGGCGCGAGTCGATCCAAGGCGCAGATCAAGCGGAGTTGGAACAGCTTCACGTGCTATCCCAAGCGGCCAGGTTACATCAGAACGACCAGCGAAGCAGAAGGCCGCGTGCAGTGACCTCCGGCTCGAAAGAAGAAGGTGAGTTTGATGATATGGATCTTTCTTTTGTTGGCGAGGATGAAGATCTCGACGGTGTCAGCCAGACTAACGTTGATGCCGGCCTTGACAACGAGCGATCACCTGCTCATCGATGTCCACTCCCACTAATTCGACTGAGAGTAGAGTACTCTGGCGAATTTGAGGTTGAAAACGCAACGAGGTTCTCCAATCGGTTTGTAGGGCAGGTTGCCAATGTCAATGAGATTGTGCACTACTTCCGTAAGCGAGGCGGGGGAGGCGGCGGAAAGTCCATTGGAAATTTGGCTACAAACGAGTCTCTGTACGGTTCCACAGTCAATACTGTTGACACGGATGACAAAGAAGTTGAGGGCGACGATGTCGAGCTGACTAGTTTCAAGGTTCAACAACTAATTGAGGCTTACCTCAAGGATTCCAAGCTGGATGTTCTCATACAGACAGGACTAGACGACGCTATGCACAGCTTTATAGAGAAGGAGGAGAAGGATGCGCTCGAGTCGTTTGTTGAGAAGTCGCTGACTAGCAAAGTATCAGAACTGCTCAAAGAAGGGGTGACAGACGAGAATGAAGTATTGAAGAGGTTTCACTTGGACTCTGACGCCATTGCCAAAGCCAAAGCATCGATTAAGGCGGCTACGACGACGAAGACGACAGCTACCAAGAGAACAACTGCTCGATCGACAGCCACTGCAGCTTCCAAAAAGGCAGCTACTAACACAAGAACAACACGGACACGTCAACCAAAGTCGCAAGTGGTGGTTGAAGAGTCTGACGAGGACATGGACGATGAAGTTCTCGAAGATTCTGGCTCCGACTCCGCGTACGAAGACAACCAGGTAGCAGAAGAAGTTGTGGTCCCTGTCACAAAGACCACAGCAAGACAGAAGAAACTGGCTCAGTCCGCGCCCAAGAGACAAGCCAAAGCGACACCCAAGGCAAAGGCACCTCCTCCCAAGCCTTTGCCCACTCAATCGCAAACCCAGCCTTTGACGGACTCGGGAAAGTCTGGGTCGGCAAATCCGCCGACAGAGATGGAGATAGATAGCGATGACGGATTTAACTAATTGATTTATTTAGTAACAATTCTCTTCAACGGACGACGCTGTGGCTGGACGTATAGTGGGGCGGCTGGGCTCTGTGCGGCTAAGAAGCAGGGGGCGGGCCAACATGCAGCAGCTAATTTTATATGAGGGCCGGACCCCTTGCGTTTCACCACATCGATACGATGCATTTAACCAGAAGTGTACAAAAGCTGTTGACACTTTACAGCCGGCCCAATTGCGGGCTATGCAGCCAAGCGAAGGACGTTTTACGAGATGCGTGGGAGCAGAGCACACGCAAGTTTGACTTTAAGGAGGTGGACATTACCAAGCCAGAAAACAAAGAATGGCATGATTTATATGCATTTGATGTTCCCGTTATACATGTCGACGACAAACAGCAATGGATGCATCGCATCAACGTCGCCGATGTCGTGAAGCTGGTGGACAACGGACAGGCTGCCAATGGCAAATAGACCAATGGGGGTGGGAATTAGGTGTGGATTGAATAAATAATTGAATGTGCTGCTGAGATGCTGTGAGGAACGGGGAGGATCTTACTCCGAGTCGCTGCTCTTTTTTGGTGAACGGGCTGGAGCAAGAGGCGTTCCATTTGGTTGCCGTCCGTGCTTGTTACGTACATGCTGCATCATATTGTCTTTGCGAGAGAATACCCGGGAGCAGAATTCGCACTTGAAATCCTTTTGGCCGTGGTGCATTGTCTCAATGTGTCTGAACAAATGCTCTCTTCTTGCAAACGCTCTGCCACAATTGGCACAGCTGAATGCTTTTCGAGGGGCCATGACTCGTGTTGGTCGTGGAGTCAACTTAATGACATCTCTTCCTGGCACAAATGTCGTACGATATACCTTTGTGTCGGGGGACGATCGAGGTACTGACGAGACTGGTAGTGGCGGAAGCACTCTGTCGGGGTTCACATGGTAGTTATCAGCGTTTTGTTGCCATTGCAGATGTGCCTGAGATTGGCTCTCAGGGGGAAGCGAAGAAAGTCCGTTTGGGTTGTAGTCTGCGTAGGCTGGGTGATGTTGGTGAGAATGCAAATGTTCAGGAGAGCCTACAGAGTGATGGCCATTTGAGATTGGTGGTGGTATACTCGACAGTGACGATGTTGGGGGAGGGGGTGGCAGAGGGACGGACGACGACGATAACAATGACGATGGTGGCGAAGAGTGTTGATATAGGCTCGAGCCCTGTGATGACGAAGAAAGGATTTTGCTCTGAGACGCAGAGGAATGCGAAGACATTGTTGGGCTAATGGGGGGTTGCTGGTATTGATAATAGGACCCATTTGCTGCGGATAGTGGTGGTGAGTACGCCGATCGAGGAGGGCTATGGCGCCTGAGACTCAGGAGCACCATGGCGGCGTTATCTATCTCCGACATGATGGCCCGAGTTGGAATCGAAACAAAGGTATCGTGTTGGTGACTATGCGTGCGAGATTAATATACAGGGGGCGACTGCGTGGGATGAAGATGAGACGTCGAGTGCGAGGTCCAATGTTCGAAGCACAAGGCAGACCACTGTGCCTAAGTATCACGACCGGAAAATAAAAAAATGGGGCCAAGTCGGCAGGAACGTGGCTGGTCGGGTGCTGGCTGGGTGGTTGGGTTGTTCGATGGTGTGGTTGAACTCGTTTGTTGTATTGGGGGCTCAGGGCAGCAGGCGGCGTTGGAAGGTGCAGGTGCGTGCGTCCCGTACAAGGCTAAAGTAGGTAGGTCGGTATGCGGGTTGCAGAATGAAACAAAGGAGAGCCTCTTGTTCTTCGTACCTAGAGGTTGTTTGCTGTTGATAAACAAAGGAACCCCAGTGCCACCCGGATGGTGGAGGTGTCCAAGTTTTAAGCTGACAAACGCAAGTTGATAAGCTGGAGTCACCGGCTCTAATACTTAAGACAAAGGAAGTCGAAGTGAGCGGAGCCAGGGAATCGGACAATGACCTAGGGGAGCTGACTATGCCGAAATAGTCAAACTAGAGCGTTTTGGGGCTAGTTTCCAGAGCCGGGAAAGGGACCGATGGGTGGTTGTTCAGCCTGGGATTTTAGTTTTCGGTATGGTTTTTCTGATGGCAGACTGCGGGAATTGCTTTTTCCGATTTTCAGGGGGCACGCAAACCCTATTGTTACTAGGCTGCACATTGCTGGCGGACGGCGCCAGCGGCAGTTCACAACAAGCTAGTATGGCTTGCTAATTGAGGAGAAGGAGCAAGGTGCGGGTCAAGGTGGTGGCGGGTGCCGTCGCACCATCATCATCGCCGACACTCTGAGACTGTTACTAGATAGGTTACACAATTACGAATGTAGGTGCGTGCGTACGCATGATTGTGGAACTTTGTGCGATTCCCCATTCAGGGGGCACAGTTCAAACGGATATGGCAGTGTTTAAACTCTGCTGTGTGTTTGCAAAAATGAAAAAAACTCCCTGCACAGGGCGCGTGGGCATTCCAATTAAAAAAAGTTGTTTTGGGTAAGCACTTGTCTTAGAGCCGTTGGTGGGTCTACCGTTTCTGTCTGCCGCTCTGCCCCAGGTAATGTAAAGAATCAAAAACCCATCTATTCAATCCATTAAAACGTAGAGATTACAAATAACTCGGAAAGGCTGAACTCCAGCTGCATCCGGCATGTTCAGTGCAGGAAAGCCGCCGTGTGCAGCCGTAGAATTCGCTTGCAAACGGCTCTCACCCCGCCCTCAATTGTGTCTCGGTCCCTGGGATACTATGCTGGACTTGGCCTGGACCTGGACCTGGACCTGGACCTGGCTGCCTTCCCGCCATTGATTCCAGCCACCCTCGCCGGCCGGAGCACACCGCCGCCTGACAGGTGGAAAAAACCAATTAACGTTGCTCCTAACCCGCCATTATATGTGGGGCGACGTCACTGCCTGCTCAGGGGTAACAGGCGTGCATCGCCCCCAGGGCGGGCGCGTGTTGTGGTTAGAGCAGGTGAACCGCCCTGAAATTTGTTCCTACATGTTCGATAAAGATGGCAACAGCAGTATCTGGGTAGAGTTACATGTGGATTTGCGTTTTGCCATTGAATGGGGCCTCTTTGTGTTTGAGGTAGCCGTGGTAGGTGCTAACGGTCCAGGCATGCCTCTAAACTTTGCAGAACTTTACTTCACTAAGCGAGACGATCTATACTGGTTAATTTCTTCTTCTTATTTTATTTTTATCACTGGATCCTCCCGGAATCAACGACTTCCACCGCGCTGGTTGTTGTATTCTGTCTGTGGTATGAGTATAACTTTATTCGGCTCTGGTCTGGGGAACTGTCAGTTATCTCATTTGGCTTGGTTCGGAAAAGAGTTCTGTCAGATCAGAACAATGGACCTATCATTGTCTAGAGACAATGCAGTTACGAACCAAAAAAAATAATAATAATAAAAATTGGGCCACTGACTCACCTTTGTACTGCTATGCCGTGCTTTAGTCACACGATGAATCATCTCTAGGACTTTGCACGGCTGCACAAACCCTTTACAACAATCTTGGTGTGTATGTGTGTGGCCCATGAACCTTGTCCCACACACTAACTACCCTGCTCCACCATCAACTGACACACCGAAGATAACAACTAGTATCGTATTGTGCGCAATGTCTTGCTAGACGACTTTTGTCTGTCTAGAATTTGGGATCATACATGGCTGGCTCCGAGATGGAGCTGGAGGAAATTCAGCAGAATGAAGTCGAGGCCCTGAGGGCCATTTACATGGACGATTTCGAACAATGTGACACGGCCGCGGCATGGAACGTAAGTACCTTGGCGAATTCAATCACTTGAATCAGAACTAACCAGAAAAAACCAACTCCAAGCTTTCGAATACACCTCAAATCATCAGAAAATGAAAACGCAGTGATGGTCACCGTCAAGGTCGTAATGACCTCGACGTACCCACGTACAAAGCCATTGGTGACAATGGAGAATCCGCGCAGGCTGCATGCAAAACAAGTCGACACTCTCCGCTCTCTGGCCAATCATACAATGAGGGGCTTGTCAGATCAGGAAATGGTGTTTGAGATTACGTCTGCAATTCAAGAAAAGCTAATAGAGTACGAGCGACAGAGTGAGGCGGCATCCAGCCTCGAAGAGGAACGACTTCAGAGAATCAAAGACAAAGAAGAGGAGGAGCGCCAACTAAAGGAACAAATAAGGCGTCAGAAAGAAGAAGAAAGCATAGAGGAAGAGCGTATGCTAGGCCAACTGGTCCGAGATGAGCTCAGCAGGCGCAAGAGCCAAAAGCATGTTTTGGACGAGGACGATGAACTCAATGATGGTATTCCAATGTTAGACGAGGAGGGTGGCAATCTTGACAGCGCCGACATTGTGACTCTAGATAGAGCCATTGCAGTACGACTAGCAGATGGCAGTGTGGTCAGGTTCAGACAAGTGTACAACAAGATGCGTGTGGACCTCGCTGTTTCTTTGGGCCAAACGTATCTGGTCAAGCCATACGTAAAGTCCGCTGCGAAGGAGTACGCTGTACAGTTTCTGCTAAGCGAGTTCCACCTAGTGGGTAAGTTCTGGAGAAATAACGAGGCTCGCAAAGCAATGCACGATCTCGAGAACGAACTGGAAAGTGTCCGAGAGCTACGTCATGAAAACCTTGTACCCCTTCACGACTGGAAGATCCACCGAAACACAAACGACGGGTCGTGGGCCGTTCAGCTTCTGACCGCGTACTCCCCACTTGGAACCGTCGATAACTTATTGGACATTGTCGGCACTGTCTCGATGAATGTGGCTCGAGGATGGGCGATCCAGGTGCTGGAAGTTCTCGACTATATTCACAAGGCAGGGTTTGTGCACAAGTGCCTGAGCTTGAGAAGTCTGATTCTATCCCGCAGAGACCTCGGTGAGACTATTGTTCGGGTTGCTGGTGTGTCCTATGGCTTCAAACTGCGTGAGCTCAATAGACGGTATCCATTTGACGACGACTCACCTGACATTAACGACACCATACAATCCCGCATGTCAGCCTGGGGTCCAGGTTGGGAAGCGCCAGAACTCGGCAGCTCAGGTCTTCAATATAGCCGGAAGTCCGATGTATGGCAGCTGGGAGTCATTCTGACGCAGCTTGTTTGCGGCAGAAGCGTTCTCAGCGAGTTCCATGGCCCAAAAGAGTTTATGGCCTCGTCAAGAGCCCAATCCCTTCCCGAGTCATTTCAGGAGTTTCTGTCGCGCATATTCAGAGAGAACCCTAAAAAGCGTGCCTCAGCTTTTGATCTTTTGCCATCCCAATTTCTTCGGTCCACTGGCGATGAAAGTGGCAGTGGTAGTCACAAAGCAGGCAGCTCATTATCAAACCTCGCACCCACTGCAGCTCAATACACGGCCATGGCTGACAATGCGCGTCGGGCTCGATCTGTGAGTAATAGGAGTGCTGCTGACAGAGAACAGATGATCAACCCGTCGCTAAACTTTTCTCGGTACCTGAATGATTTCGAGGAGTCTGTTATTCTCGGGCGAGGTGCATATGGAGAGGTGGCAAAGGCACGGAACAAGCTTGATGGCCGTGTTTATGCCATCAAGAAGATTCGCTCTACTGCAGGCGAGCTGACGTATATTCTTCAGGAGGTCTGGCTTCTATCTCGTCTGAACCACCAGTATGTGGTCCGCTATTTTACCGCTTGGTTGGAGGACGAGCGCCCAGTATTCTCTGATACCGAATATGACAGCGAGGAGGATGAGAGCGAGACAGGCGACGAGGCAGACAGCAGCTTTGAAAGTGACACCGACAGAGTAAACTCGCCGTTTTCGCCGAGCTTCTACAACTCTGGTGATTTTATGTCAAACTCGATGGCTGATTTCATTGAGTTTGCCAGCGACTCTGATGAGGAGCCAACAAATACTGACCGAACTGTGTCGTCCAGGAAGGTATCGCCACGCATAAGCAGGCAACAGCTGCGACGGCCGAGTATTTCTAAACAGCCGCAAATCCGCCGGGCTCTATACATCCAAATGGAGTATTGCGAGAAGCACACACTCGCAGATCTCATTCAAGACAATCTGTTTAGCAGAAAAACTGAATACTGGCGTCTGTTCCGCGAGATTGTTGAGGCGCTCGCGTACATTCACGGCCAAGGCGTCATTCATCGCGACTTGAAACCCATGAATATTTTCATCGATCAAGCCCAGAACATCAAGATTGGAGATTTCGGGCTAGCTAAGAGCATTGTTCAAGAACAGCAGGCGACCACGGGCTCTCTTGGTCCTCACCAAGAGGCTGAGGATTTGACATCAGAGGTTGGAACAACACTCTACGTTGCGACTGAGGTGATGAACAAGAATGTCAAAACCTATAATGAGAAGGTGGATATGTACTCGTTGGGTATCATTTTCTTTGAAATGGTCTTTCCTCTCAGCACAGCAATGGAGCGAGTCAACACTATACGCAAGCTCAGACAAAGCCCAGTCGAGTTTCCTCCTGCTTTCGAATCAAAGAAGTTTGATGCAGAACGCCAGATTGTGAGATCGCTGCTGGATCATTCGCCTACCAACCGGCCGAGCGCTCGGGAGCTGCTCCATTCTGGTAAGATCCCGTTTCTGCAAGAAGACGAAGCGGTCCAAGAGGTTTTGCGTAGCCTGACCGATCCCAACTCTCCATGGCTCTATCCTGTCTGCAATGCAATGTTTAGTCGGCCCACGTCTGTTGTTCAACAAATTTTGTACGATCGGAGAATCAACACAAACATGGTGGCTAGAGACCTTGGAGCTGATGTTTCGGTGTTGAGGACACAGATTGTTGAATCGTTGCGAGGAATATTCCACAGACACGGTGCTATTGAAAGCAATGACCGGTCATTTATCTTTCCTCGTTCTTCGGCGTATCAGACGGGTGTTGTGGAGCTGATGGATCGCATGGGAAATGTAGCCCAACTTCCTTACGACTTGACAATGCCTTATGCTAGAAGGCTGGCGGAACGTATACCTGACGAACCTAAATCCTACACTTTTGGAGTCGTATTCCGCGAGGACGACAAAAACAAGGGACTGCACCCCCTCGCGTGCAGCGAAGTTGACTTTGACATTGTCTCAATGGATAGAACGGACTTGGCGCTTCAAGAGGCTGAAGTTCTCAAGGTGCTGGAGGAAATCGGAATGAGCCTCGACTTCCGGCTTGTATTCTACATCAACCACTCTGAGATTTTGGAGTCAGTATTGGAGTACTGCTCAATAAATCCATCACAGCATGCTCATGCGCTCAAACTCGCTGGCCAAACGGGACAAGGTCCGTTCAGAAGCTCAGCCAAAGCAGCAATTCTTTCTGAAACGTCTCTTACTGCAAGCATTATTAACGACCTCGAGCAATTTGCATTCAAAGACTCAGTGGACAAGGCTGGAACAAGACTTGCAAAGCTCATGGACGGTGCAGATGCGAGCGCTGTTCGCACTGTGAGGGAATCGCTGGCGCACTTGCGCACGGTTCTTGGGCTAGCCCAGAGGCTGGGACTTCGGGCTCCAGTATATTTGGCACCTCTGAGTAACTACAACTACACGTTTTACGAGGGAATCATGTTCCAAGTGGCAATCGAGGACAATCTCAGCCGCACGCGTGCGCGCAAGACTTCGAGTATTGTCGCAGCCGGTGGGCGTTATGATCGATTGATCAGGAGGTTCCGTCACTCATCATTGGATAGCTCACGCTCTACGAAGCATGGTGTGGGCTTCAACTTGGCTCTGGACAAGGTTGTGGAGATTTCTCGAGTCGCCAATCGCCTTGAAGTCAGGAGCCGCTGCGACGTGTTTGTGACAAGTTTCAGTCCCGCTAATATCAAAGGCATGTGTTTGGATGTGCTTCGAGAGCTGTGGAATAGTGGGATACGAGCAGATTTGCTCGGTCAATGCTACTCGACTGAGGCGCTGCTGTCCACGGCTCAAAGTCAGAATGTGCCTTGGGTAGTGATAGTCAAGCAGCCGAACGTGGGAAACACATCAGGCAATTTCCGGCCCCTTCGACTCAAAGGAGCTGTTCAGCGCCGGGATTTTGATCTCAACTTGGAGGAGCTGATACCGACACTGACAGTAGAGCTCAACGTGGAGAAACGCCCAAGCAGCGTCTCGAATGCTGCCTCTCAGCATATGTCGTCACCCACTGTATACGATGCCAACGAGAACGAAGCAGCAAATTCCAACGGTAAGGAAGAGAGCAGTGTCAGCGTCAGTGGCAATGTTCAGATTATTCCAGCCCATGGCAAGATCCGCGGTGGTAAGAAGAAAATGTTGGAACTGGAACAATCAGCTGCAGATGGTCTTGCAAGCTACGTCAGGAGAGCAGAGAAAGCCCCACTCTACTCAATTGAGGTGAAGGATGAAGTTCTTGGTGCAATCATCGATACTAATCCCGACTCATACGATGATTGGAGACGACGCGTGGTGGGCCTGTCTCCCAGCAACAAGGCTTACTTGTTTTCGTTAGGACAAATTTTGGCTCGGGAGAAGGCTCGTGGAACAGAGGTGGTTGGTCTCCACTCTAGCAAGACGGGACAATTTGCCCTCTACGATTTGACGAAATTTTCATGAATTCACCAGTATTATTAATATTATGACTGTTAGTAATTGAGAATAGTAATGGGAACCACAAAAGTGCAAGAGCTGCTTCGAGAGAATGTGATTGTCAACTCGAGTTTGTGCATCTGTTGCAACAAGACCGAGGTGTAAGATGGCGAAATTTCCCCCAGCACGACAGGAACCTTGAGACTTACAATGAAATCTGACTCACTTTCCCGAGACCATGAGGCAGCCGACGACGAGATAGATTTGCTGGACTTGGACACGCGCACTTCGCTAGAGTTGGTTACTTCCAACTCGCTCTTGTCCAAACCGTACTCTTTCTTGGGTCGTATGTGTGACAGGATAACGTATTGTACGCTCCGAACTTTTGGAGGCACAGTGACTTGGGTGGTGAGTTTGAGAGAAAACTCCAACCAGTTGGGCTTATTTGGAGCAGTATAAAAGTATTGGAAATTGCTGATTGTCAGACTAACCTGACCGACAGTTGACTTTTTGAAGTAGCCCTCAGTCAAGAGTTTAGGCGGGAACTCTTGCCTGCTCTCGTACAACGGACTAACATCTGGTTTCGGTCGTATTATGACGGGGCACCTCTCACTCTCTTTGACTTCACCTGACAACGTGTGGCAGATGGCAATGAGCGAGTACGATGTTGAAGCAGTAAACGAGGGAGAGCAAGGGTCCAAATTTTCTGCATCTAGATTATCTCCAGATGTAGGAGGCATGGCTTCGAATTGACACTCGTTCCTGGCCATTGGGGATGCAGCAACTGGCAACATGAACTGGTAAGTCCAGTTCCCATCATCTTTCGCCGCCTCTCTGGGTATGCTTGGGGAAAAAATGTCCACGGAGTTCAATATTATTGATTTGGATGTACGACGAGTGTTTGTGTGGGTCGAAACATAGAAGGTATCTGTGAGAAGGAGGGCTATCTCAATGTGAGCGATTGACGACAGCAGCTCGGATGCGAGGGTCAAGCTGCCAAACAGCGTTTCGCCCTCCGACCGGCTTTGCGTCGGAGTTTCCAAGTTTATCTGAATCGACTCCCCTTTGTCCAAAATTTGTTCTGGCGAGCGCGAAAAAGACGACCGAGGCTCGTAAGCCGGAAGCGAGTCTATTAGATGATCCATTGTGGCTTCAGAAGAAACATTCTGGATCATTATATATGTATGGGAGCATGTCAATCGCGCAGAACATCAAGTGAGTCACTATAGGAGTAGCTACTAAGTAGTGAAGTGTGCGTCTAGTCATCACCTGCAGTCCCTGCATACACGTGGCTCAGCGTGCCCTGAATAGCTGCGTTAGTGAATCATCAAGCATCAAAATAGGTGGGCAGTACCTGATCGCCGCGCTTATTGCCGCTCGGAAGGTGACTAAGGATTTTTTTCAACTTCCTTCAACAGAATTTGGCCTGCATGATCACAAGGCTAGGCCACCCCTCCATCAGCCGTGTCGCACTTATGTCCAAAAACAGTTACCCCGCTTCGCAACCTTGAAGCTGCACGCACATTCCTGCATCAGGCCTCGAACATGTCTCGTAGTGACTGGCTCGCAACGTCGTGGCTAGAACTGGACCGAGTAAGTTATTTGTCACTTCACATTGAGATTGTTTTTTGTCTAACCAGAATGAGAAAACCCGCGAGGAAATCAAGCAATTGGTCAAGAATCATGAAAGGCAAGAACTCGATAAGCGACTGGCGTCGCGGATACAATTCGGCACGGCTGGATTGAGAGGCAGAATGGAGGCAGGTTTTTCAAGAATGAATGATGTGACTGTCATCCAGGCTTCTCAGGGACTGGCATGCTACGTGCTAAACACGGTGCCCGATGCTCAGAAGCGTGGAGTTGTTGTTGGCCATGATCATCGACACAACTCGGAACGATTTGCTCAATTGACCATGGTTGCTTTTGCCCAGAAAAATATCAAAGTCATTAGTCTTGGGTTGGTACATACTCCTCTGGTTCCGTTCTCGGTTGATGCCAAGGGAGCAGCCTGTGGCGTCATGATCACTGCGAGTCACAACCCCAAGGACGACAATGGCTACAAGGTGTACTGGGAGAATGGATGTCAGATTATTCCCCCTCACGACGTGGAGATTTCCAAATGCATAGAGGAGAACCTGGAGCCATGGGGCGAGCAAAGCTGGAATACGGCGCAGATCAGCGATTGGGCAAGTGACAAGATCGAGTACCCCGTCCACAAACTGACCAAGATGTATTTTAGCACCATGGTCGATAAGTTGCGCGACAAGGAGCTTGTGGTTGGGGCGGCCCAGCTGCAGGCTACGCCTCCCTGTAACAGACACTCGCCTGGGGACGAGACGCCATTTGAATGTGACGATACCTTTGGACACGCCGCCACACATGATTCCGCTGTAAGCATTGTCTACACACCTATGCATGGAGTGGGTCTGCCTTACTTTCAGGAGGCTGCTGCTCTTTTGGGGTTCCCGGCTGCTGCTGTGGTGACTGTCGACGAGCAGGCACAGCCAGATCCAGACTTTCCCACGGTCAAGTTCCCCAATCCAGAGGAGCCAGGCGCACTTGATCTGGCCATGAAACGGGCCGACGAGCGCGGGATCGACGTCGTGCTTGCCAATGACCCAGACGCTGACAGATTTGCCGTCGCACTCAAGCACACGGGCAAGTGGCGACAACTCACCGGAAACGAGCTGGGATCGCTTTTCGCGTTCTACATCTACACTCAGTGGCGCCGAAACAGAGTCTCTGGGGCGCCCGGCGCCAAGCTGGCCATGGTCAACTCGACTGTGAGCAGTCGCATGCTAAGCAAGATGGCGGCCAAGTACAGTTTCCACTATGCTGAGACGCTGACTGGATTTAAGTGGATCGGCAATGAGGCTATCAAGCTGGAACAGCAAGGATTCGACGTGCCGTTCGGCTATGAGGAGGCCCTTGGGTACATGTTTTCGGTGGCACACGATAAGGATGGAGTTTGTGCTGCGTTTGTGTTTCTGCAGATGCTGCTTGACTACAAACAGCAGAAGGTGCATCTATTGGACCAGCTTGAGCGGCTGTACTCTGAGATGGGGTTCTTTGCGGAGCACAACTCGTACTACATTTCTCCCAGCCCCCAGATCACGGACGATGTGTTCAACTACATTCGACGCACGTCTGAGTCTGATGGACACCATCCCACGACTCTTGGAGAGTTTATGATCGCCGAGTGGCGAGACCTAACGTTGGGCTACGACTCGACTACGCCTGACCACAAGCCTGTTCTTCCAACCGACCCGAGTTCTCAGATGATCACGGTGCTTGCGTACGATATCTCCACAGAAGAGTACCGTGCGGTTCGGTTCACTGCTCGCGGCAGTGGCACAGAACCCAAGCTCAAGGTATATATTGAAGGGTGCGCGGATAGCATGCCGCAAGCTCAACGACTGGCCGAGCGTATGTGGGACTTGCTGCGTGAAAAGTGGTTTGTGCCCGAGGTCACTGGTATTCAAGAGGTGTAGCAATGATAATCTATTTATATAGTCAATATTAGTGGGTGGTGAAAGTGCAGTTAAAGCGCGGCAAGGGCAGCGTGGTTGGCCACAGCGTCGGGAGAGTGGGCCTTGATGAAGCGCACCATCTCAACCACCTTGAGCTTGATGTCTTCCGTGTCAAACGGCTCCTCTCCGGCAGCTTCCTGAGCAAACATGGCAGCCACAATCTCGACGACCTGGCCGATATGCTCAGTGATGGCGGGATTGCCGGACTTGACCAGCTCGGTAATGAGCTCAAAGATAGGAATGTTCTCAATGAATTCCTCCTGCAGCGGCAGCTTGGTCAGCAGGATACGCACCACCTCGCCGAGAGGAAGCGCGTCGGGGTGAGCGCGCGCCATGCGTGCCACACATCCACAGGCGTTGGCAAGAGACCCTGCAGAGTTGTCCTCCTCGCCCTCGCTGTTGCTGGCGGCGGCAGCAGAACGTCTCTTTTTCTTGTCCACCTTTTTGAGGAGTCTCTCGAGTCTCTTGAGAATCTCCGGATACGCAGCCTTGATGGTGTTGGCGTCCTGGGAGTTGATGGCCAGCATACCCACACCGTACGCAGCGTTGGATCGTACCTCAAGTTCCTTGTCGGCAAGAGCATGTCCAAACAGCTCCAGGAACTGCTGGGTATATGCGGTGATAATATGCCCGACGCCACTGACAATCTCGGCCAAGCTACCCACAGCAGCAGCGCGTACCTTGGGGTTGGTAGACTGACTGAGCTGGATAATGTCTTTGGTAAAGTGGTCGAACGGGAACTGGTCCTTGAGAACACGGGCCAGCTGGACAACAACATCCATGGCTCCATCGTACAAAAGCAGGTCGTACTCAGACAGCTCGGCCGTGCTCATCTCTCCTGCGTTCTTGAGAGCCTCCTCATCGTCAAACAGATCATCAACCTGGCAGGGATGGGAGCGCTGCAGAATAAGGGTGAGCTCGGTGCACAGTGACGAGCAGTCGGATGCACTTCCAACAAAGTCGGATCCGGCAATACGCAGCGCCTCGGTGTAGTACTCGCAGATGCCAGTCACGGTCTCACGCTCGTCGTCGATGGACAACACCTCGAGAGCAGCGGCCCTTGTCGCGTTGCCAATGACAGCAGCCTGTTGCTTCGTGTTGGCGTCCTCGTAGAACACAGTGTACAGGCGGAACATGACGGCCAGCGCCGCCTTGCGAATGCTACCAAGGAAGTGGTCCGTAAACTCAGGCATGGCCTCTAGGGTCTTTTCCAGGTAGGGAGCGAATCCGGTCTTGACACCAGAGATGATCTCAGCCAGGGTCTCGAGGGCAATCTCCTTCTCTCCAGCCACCTCAGTATTGACCTTGGGGTACTTGGACTCGTCGTCGTCGTCGTCAAGACCAATCTGGGGTTCTCCCTCGCCGTTCTCATTCTCGTTCTCAGCATCTTCAATGACAAACTCCTGTTGGTCAAAAGTCTTAAAGATGGCCGGGATCAGCTGCTCGAGGAACGGCACAAAGTCCTGCTCGTACATGCGCGAGATGGTGCCCATGAACAAGTATCCGCACTCGCGGAGAGTGCATGCCTGAGACTCAAACACACAGTGGAACGCAAAGCGGGCCAGGGGCTGGACATACGGCTTGAACACCTCGGAGCCGACGGCAGGCGCAATCGCACTAACTGCGTCCAAAGCCATGCCGGCAAGTCTCTCCTTCTCGGCCTGGTCAGCGGTGCCGGACGCGGCCGCGTCGGCGATTTGGGTGTCGAGGTTAGTCAGCAGAGGCTCAATGATCTTCATGGTTCCCTCAAAGTGAGGAATGTATGCCTCCTTGGCGGCAAACGCCGCCGACGCAATCGCGGCAACAAGGTTGCCGCGAAGGCGGTCGTCCGACGCACGCTCAAGCAAGTTCAGCAGCTTGGGCACAATAACATTGAGGTACATGGATGTGATGACGTCGCTAGGTAGGGTCTCGAGGACGCAGTCCATGGCGGCGCATGCAAGGCGCGCCAGCTTGATGTGAGAGGTTCCCTCGAGAATAGGCAGAATCGCGGGAATCAGCTGCTGGTGGAACGCCTCTCCCAGCAAAGTGTGCATCTCAGTGGCCAGAGCCGACACAGCCTGGAGTGCAGCGGCCTGGATGATCTCGTTCTGGCCAAGTCCAGCAATAATAGGGCTCATGACGGTATCGAGCTCGTCGGCGTAAAAGTCTGGGGTTCCCTCGGCAGACGCAGCAATGGCCAGGAACACGGCTCGCACGGCAAACGGGCTGTTAAAGTCAATGCCACCAAACTTGGACAGAATCACGGCCGAGACCTGCGACGGCGGCAGCGCAGCCGCAAGACCCTCAACCAGTCTGAATGCCTTTTGCCATAGCTCCTCCTCGTCTTCCTCGTCGGGAGTAGTCGCGGAATTGTCCTGGAGAATGTCCTCAACGTCCACGGGCTGCGCCAGCACGGCAAGCGCCGATTCGGTCACCTCGGGACCCAGCTTGAGCGACGAGATCTTGTTTTTGCGGAACCGGACGGCCGTCAGCAGGAAATGCAGCGCAGGTGTTCTAAACTCGTCCGCAAGCTGCGTCTCGCGCGCAATGTGGCACATGAGCGAAATGAGGCTGCTGAGCTGCTGCTTGGTCATCATGCCGGCGTCAAACAGAATCAAGCTGTTGAGCACGTCAAACACCTGGTTGGCAGCCTTCTCATCATCCCCAGCCTGCACAAGGTTCTGCAGAACCTGTACCATCATGGGCACCACCTCTCTAAACAGAGCCATGGCCTGGGCGCGGTCGGGCATGGCTTCGTCGTCCAATACTGTGATGTTCTCTCCGATGCGGCCCAGCGCCAAAACAGACGAAAGCGCCGACTCGGGTTGCTGGATGGTCTTGGCCAGAATCTGCAGCAGGTGGACAGATGCATTCTTGAGCGCCTCGCACTCAGCCTCGAGCAACGCGTACAGCAGGTACACCGACACCTCGCGGTCGGTGGCAACATCCGACTGTGTTTTGCTCTCAAGCAGAGGCAGAAGCTCAGCCCAAGATTGCTGCTCAAGCTCCTCTGCTGCAATCACAGCCACAACTCGAGAAAATGTATGGCGCACAAGCGCCGACTGCTCCTGAAAAGTCGCCTGCAGCATCTGCTCACGGACCTCCGCTCGTTTCTGTTGGTCCAGTTGCTCCCAGAACACTGGAACCAGCTTACGAGCCTCGACACCCGCCAGCTGTCGGATCTGCTGGTCGGGATGAGACCGAGCAATCTCAATGAGACCCAGCACACATTCCGGGACTTTATAAAACTCGGACTGCAATCTCGCAGACGCACTTTTAATTGCCTGAGTATTAGGCTGCGTGATCTCACGCAGCGTTTGCTCAAGCGAAGACACAAACTGCTGCGACATGGTGTGGTGAAATTTTATGCACTAAGTTGCCCTGAATATATCAGGGGGCCTCACCAAAACCACTGTAGGCCACGCGGTGCATCAAACTTTTTTCCTTCTTTTTTTTTCTTCTTTTTTTCCCCTCTTTTTTGACTTTTCTACAAAAATACACAACTCATTGTTACCACAAGAGAGAGCAAAACATTATATTCACCGTGTAAAATCACTGGTAGCTTGTCCGTTGTTTGTCAAGGCTGACATCATTGTCATCTGCGGCTCAATTTTTTTTATCCACCCTTTCCCTTTGATAAAAGGGCTGCGCAGGAGAACTCCCAGGGGTAACATTAGGCTAAGGGGCCCCCTAACAGTCACAGCCCTAGCTCCCACTCGGACCCTCGAATTTTCAAAACAATAAGCATACAGAGAAGCACCCTCCCACAGACGACAACAGGTACACCATGGCTCGAGGACCTAAGAAGCATTTGAAGCGCCTGGCGGCTCCCAACCACTGGATGCTGGACAAGCTGTCCGGCACCTACGCCCCCCGCTCCTCTTCCGGCCCCCACAAGCTGAGAGACTCTCTCCCTTTGATTGTCTTTCTTAGAAACAGACTGAAGTACGCTCTTAACGGCCGTGAGACCAAGTCCATTGTCATGCAGCGCCTTGTCAAGGTCGACGGCAAGGTCCGCACCGACGCCACCTTCCCTGCTGGATTCATGGATGTCATCACCCTCGAGAAGACTGGAGAGAACTTCCGTCTCATCTACGACGTCAAGGGCAGATTTGCCATCCACCGCATCACTGACGAGGAGGCTGCCTACAAGCTTGGCAAGGTCAAGCGTGTGCAGCTTGGAAAGAAGGGAATCCCCTACCTTGTGACGCACGACGGCCGCACCATCCGTTACCCCGACCCCGAGATCAAGGTCAACGATACTGTCAAGATTGATATTGCTTCTGGCAAGATCCAGTCGTTTGTCAAGTTTGATGTTGGCAACGTGGTTATGGTCACTGGTGGTCGTAACTTGGGACGTGTTGGTATCATTACTCACAGAGAGATCCACGAGGGTGGTTTTGATATCGTTCACATCAAGGACGCCAGAGACAATACTTTCGTTACCCGTCTCACCAACGTCTTTGTCATTGGTGAGGGCAACCAGCCTCTGGTCAGCCTGCCCAAGGGCAAGGGAATCAGACTCGACATTGCTGAGGAGAGAGACCTTAGACGTGCCCAGGGTGTCAACTAAAACCTCCCCCCGACATCATGCAAAGCTTAATGAACGTGTAAAAATTTGTTAGTTTATCTTGTTGTTGTAGTCAAGTGCTCAATAAATAGATCGGGCACCTGCTGCCCGCCGTACTCGGCCATGAGCACCAGCAGCTCGGGCCGCGAAATGGCCTGGAAAATCTGCACCATGAATGGTATCAAAAAATCAAAAAACACAATGTCCACCGTCTCTGTGTCATGCGCAACGTTTGTTTCCGCTTGCACGCAGTTGGGAATCGGGTACTCTCCCCATCGGCGGTGGGGAGTGTCATCGCCGTCGTGTCCTAGATCGTCGTACGTTACATAGCCGCCAGACAGCCTGGATTCCACTGGTGGTGTTTCTTCAATAGTAACCACGTCAGGGACAGACCGCCTACGCTGCGACGGAATGTTCAGCTGGCTCACCTCCAACTCGTAGCCCGCAGTGCCAATTACTGAGCTCTTCCTGTTCAACAATGGTAAAATCTTGCGCGCGTCTTCAATAGGCACATTGGGAATATAATTCCACTTGTTGTAGAATGGAGACAGCGTGAATCGAGTGTCTCGAGTGAAATTGCCCGCAATCAGATCGTACCGTATAGCTCCCGTGTTGCCAATGATGAATCGCGGAAGATCGTTACGGCCACATGTACCCTTGAGGCGAGTCAACACATGATCCTGCATCAGGCTGAAGATGTTGTCTGGACCAGGGTACCGCGCGCGGGACATGTAGTACGACCGGGGAATCTCGCATATAGTATCAGTGAGGTTGAGGTGTTGCCGCTGGTGCTCAATGTCTTCGTTGAGATCAAGACCAGCAACAGTATCAAAGCATCCATGCCCAGCAACATAAGTCGAGACCCGGCATTCCTCACTGATGGATCTGTTGGCGTGGTGCGCAAGAGACTCGGGATTAAAGTCAATGTACGTCCGGGAAAACTTGGGTGGGTGATTGGCTACATTGTCAATGCTGGCCCAGCCAATTGTTTCAAGAAAACGCCCGCTCTCCAGTGCTACAGCGTATTGGTCAAAGATGCGGTAGTCTCGGATATGGGAGTGGCCGCCCAGGCCCTGGATCGGCACCTCTGGCAAAACTTTGCGAATCTCCGCCACAATAACATCAAACTCCGTGTTGAACCGCACAGGGATATGTCCTGCCAGTAGAATGACGTCAATGTTGGGCGTCCGCAGTGCGTTCTGGAACCAGCTCTCCTTGACGGCCTGCTCAATCTGCATAACCCGGCTGTTAGCCGACCCTCCCTGGAAATTGAAGAGAAATCCAAACGCCAGCACCTTGAGGTTATGGCGCGGAGTGGTAATGATCTTGAACCGCTCTCCCAGCGGCTTCCATGTGCCATTGTGCAGAATGTCGACATTCGAAGCAAGATACCCGTCGTAGTAATGCGTTCTTACAATCTCGTACTCCATATCGGTGACATGGGCCTTGTACAGCTCGTGGTTTCCAGTCAAAACAATGTCCACGTCCGCTTTCATGTACAGCTCGGGGATTACCTCGCCTGCGGGAGTGGTTCCGTCACTGAGGCCACTACCGTCGTATTTGTCGCCCGTGTCCACCACAATTATGTCCACGTTCTTTTCCTGGGCCTGTTGCCTCATATGGTGAATAAAAGAAACATAATCGCCCCAGGTCGCCGAGAATTCGCAGTGATCTTGTGCCCCATGGCCCCCTAGCCACCCATGGGTATCAGTTGAATGGATGAAGTTGAGCTGACCCCATTGCAGGTTGCGAATTCCTTCCGATTCACTGACCAACTGTGCCGTCTCAAATACCTGCTGGCTGCCAAATGGCCACCAGTACAGATACCGCAAAAAGCACGACAGAAGCGCCATGATTCATTCCAGGAAGGAAAGGGGCGTGACCATGACGATGATTAGATAGGCTACAGCCGTGCGCTGACTCACGGCTGACTAATAAGGTTGCAAAAATGCTCCAGCAGGCCTATAGGCTTGCGTCTAGATAATAAAGCAGCCATCAACATGAGCGAGACGACCGAGAGCGCTGCCGTGGAGGTCCCTCTGTCGCAACAGGGAACTCGGTACCCGACGTTTACTGGACACAAGGAGGTCGAGGAGTTTAGCCCGCGCGACACCATTGGCGACTCGACCAAAGCAGCCATTGTCAGCACATTTTTCGGACTCAACGTGGCTCTCTTCAAGGGTACCATGGGTCCCTATAGATCTGTTTTTGGAGGACTCCGAGCAAACGCACGTAACATCTGGGTGTTTGGTGCTGTTGGAACCGCATACACATTTGTTGAGGCTGTGACTGCCAACCTCAGACGCAAGGAGAGCCCAATGAACAGCCTGCTGGGAGGTGCTGCTGCCGGAGGTATTATGGGTTCTTTGTTTGGCACGGTCCCCAAGGTCTTTGGTGGTGCTTTTGCCGTGGGTATGCTTTGTGGGTTTGCTAACTGGAGTGGAGGATTTGCAGGAATCGGTCGTGACAATGCTCTTAAGGGAGGAATTAGTGAGGCCACCGATATTGAGCCTGGTAATAGACAGGGATTCTTCGAGGTGGTCCACCGCCGGCCACTATCGCAAACCCTTGAAGAGCTTGGTGACCTTGCCAAGCCTTTGAAGTAACCACCCCGCCATCTGGCATCATCTCACAGGACTACAAGAGTGGGAATGTGAGCTCAAAACCATAACATAAATTATGTATATTCATTCATTCGACTTTGCAGATCACTGTAGCTAGCTTTTCCAGCCTGATTTGACTAGGCTTGTTTTGTGGAAGGCGCACGAACGGATCAACAACCAACCCTAGCCGCCGCCGGAGTGCTAAAGATGGCGCACGGCTAGCTACCCCGCCGCCGAGGCTCTTAGATAAATCAGACATCTCGACCGAAAAACCGGCTGACCAATTCCAATATGACAGGAACTCCCACCTCAAACCAGCCGGATCACAGAGATGGCATGTCTCCCGAGTACTATGCCATCCGAGACCATGCCATGTTCACTTCACTGCTGGACTCCGGCAAGTTCTCGGTGATCCATGGGTACGATGTTTCTGAAGAGCAGAGAGAACACTCGCTGACACCCGGAGTCCTTATTGGACCAAACAAAATCGCCCAGGACCCCGTGACACTCATCTCAACCCAGGAACAAATAGATGCCACCGACGTATGTGAAATGTACACCTTCTACCATGTCGGACACAGGGTGTGTGGACACAAAGGTATAGTCCACGGAGGACTGCTTGCGTCCATCGTCGACGAATCATTTTGCCGCTGTGGGTTTCCCCTTCTTCCCAGTAAACTGGGTGTGACTGCTTCGCTCGAGCTCAAGTATTTGGCACCCACCCTCGCAAACAATATCATTGCCGTCCACGCCATAACAACAAAGCACGAGGGCCGGAAAGTCTGGGTCGAGGGCGAGGTTCTGCAGGTCCCCGATTCTGACAAGTACGATCCTGAGAATGATCTCACTGTTTCGGTCAAGGCTTCATTGTTGGTGGTCGAGCCTCGCTATGTAGCCAAGCTCGATAAGCGCATCAAGCATGAGAATGGTGACTCACAGGCCGAAGCCACTGCATAAATATTGTATACTACTACTAATCCTTAGCTTCCGTGTAATAGTCCGAAGACTGCTCAAACTTGCGACGTGGGGCTTGGTCAATCTGGTCGTAACTTGGCAGTCCGTCAGAAGGTCCGGCGTCCGCTCCTGCTCCACTGGATGATGGACCAGCTCCATTTCCATTGTAATGGTTTTCATTGGACTGTGCCGCCAGCCTAGCCTTTTCTTCAGCAGCAGATGGGTACCGGCTAGGCAACGGTGGTGCCACCTCTTGCTTACCCTTGCCAGAAGAAGAAGAAGAAGGAGGAGGGGGAGCACCATAGGCCGAGATTCCAGAGCCTATGGTTACATCACTAACCAGAGTAACATGATCTGCTGAGACTTCAGGAATGGCATAGATGCCAGCAATCACCTCGATACTATAAGTCCGCTCAATGTTGCACGTGCGGAACGAAGGGCACACAAAGCTGGGGATCGTCACGTCCTCCGTAAACGCAGGTGGGATCTGCACCTCCCATACTTGCGATCCGTCTTTGCGGTTAGCGGGCTGTGCATCCGCAAGAACAATGGGCACGTCACAATTGGTCTTCTCGCACAGCGTCAGCTGCAGAGGAGACTCCTTGGCGTAGTCGTGTGCAGTCGCACGTGTGTTGGCATAGAGAAGAATCTTCAGTGATTTGAGATACAGCACCTGGGTGGGTAGAAACTCATTTGGTGGCCGATCAAACAGCACCCAGTAGGTGAGTGGGAGCTTCTGTGTAGGCACAAACACAGACGTCGCCGGGAACCGGGCCTCAAACACAAACGACATGGTCTTGCCCGGCCACGTGTTCCGTCCCATGACGTTTTTGGCCTGATTGGATCTGAAGAGCCCAAAGAACCCACCTCCGCCGCTACTGGCGGGCTTACTGACACCCACCGTGATCTGTCGGCGCATGAATGCTACTGCGCGACGAGCGTCTTCTGGCACAGGCGCATCAGCAGGAAGAAACACAAACGGAAGGTACCCTCTTGCGTTCATCTTGAACATGGACGCGCGATTCACAGTAACCTTGACGAAATACTTGATGGACGCCAGATCGCCCATGCCGCTCAAACTCGGAGGCAGAACGTGGTTGATGTGTCCGGTGGGGCTCATCATGGTGTCGATCCCTGACCTTGAGAATGTCAGTTTGGGAATGTTGCTGTACAGCTCGCTGTCGGACTGGCTGCTGCACTCTGCTCTCTCCGGAATCACAAACGAAAAGTCGTAGGTGTACGATCCTGCTGGCAGAGTGAACTCGCCACTGCTACTTGTGTGTGCAATCTCGCGCGGCGGAAACACGGTCGCTGTGTGGTACAGCACCTTGTGGCTCTCAATGGACATGTTTTTCGACCGGTATTCGGACCAGCGTTGTCGGCGCAGGTCCTCGTGAATATTGGGTATTCGGTCTTCGGGAATGGGCACCATTGTTTTCGACACTCCTTCGAGCTTGACCACAATGGACTTGAGGCTGGTCTCGCTACGCAGTTCAAGCTTCACCTTGCCCTTTATCACGTCGTTGGTCGAATAACTATCCCCTCCCCCTGGAGGAGGGGCATCAACTTGTTAGTTTGCTTTTTCCCCATCCTTTTGTCCTCATAATTGCTGCTTACACTGAAGAAAGACCTGGCACGACGACGGCATATGCGGTGGCTCCTCTAGTAGACGGCTGAGGCTATATAAATGCCTCCTCCCCCCACGACGATCCGCGATCCGCAGGTGGCGGTGCCGCACTGCCATGCAGCCGTGTCAGCCGTGTCAGCCGTGTACCCTTGAATTTAATCTATCATCTAGTATACATGTCTGTCTATCTACATAGTAATGGCTAAAAGCCCTTGGATGCGAGAGTGTCCATGATCCCCAGGTATAGCGCCATTGCGTTAAAGTCGTGCGAATTGCGCAGTGGCGGCACATCAAACCAACTATGGATGCCTCGGAGGTTGATGACGTCGAGGTGGTCGCAGTCGTCAATTGTGCCCATGTACTGGCCCCACTGCGCGCTGCTGACACTCACAAGCCCATCATTATCCCCCTCCACCCGCTTGATTTTCTTCCAGGGATATCTCAATGTAGACGTGAGGCCCGGGCGGAATCTCGCGCCATAGCTCATATACAAGACACTGGGGTCATCGGCACACTTTGGGTTGAATTCGTTGTTTAGGTAATCGCGTCTCAGTTGCGCTATGCCCTCCAGGCTGTCAATGCCAAACACCGGTCCGAACTTGAGCAGCAGCGTCTGTGCCTTTTTTGTGAGCATCTTATCACACACCCAGTCGGCAAAGTACGATCCGTGATGAGGCGTAGCCACCGTCGTCAGTGACACCGGCTTGATGCCATTGAGCTTGAGGTTCGAAATCATGTACCTGGCGTCGAGTCCTCCCATTGAGTGGCCAATGACATTGACATATTGTTCTTTGTCCTTTGCTCCGTGATTCAACTTTGCCATTAGTGAATCGGCCAGCATCTGGGCTCGGTTGGCTATCGATCCCGCAGGCGCCACGCTTGCTGTGATTACCGTTGCTCCCTGCTCCTGTAGTTTTTCCTTGATGCCGTGCCAATAACTCTGGTCTTTGATGATCAGCGGCACTGGTGACACCAGGGTGTCGAATCCAAACAACCCATGACAAAGAACCAGTGGGTATCTTGTTACTCGGTAGGAATCGCGTAGGTTGGCAAACCGAACGCTCTTCTTCATGCTGCTGCTGCTGCTGCTGCTGCTGCTTCTATAGAGGGTTCAGTGCGGCGACGACTCAAGCAGACCCTGCCGCTCGTTCACGTGCTGTCATTGCTTACCCGGGTTTTTCATTCGCCACGGATTACGCTATTCGTGCGATTGCTAGCTTCTATGCCAGGCATCTAATGGCGGCATCCGATGCAGGTGCTGCCCCACTGACGAAAACGACCCATCTTCTTCATAGTTCCACCACCACCCACCCAAAACCCTACACCCGCTCGCTCGCTTGCATCGTATTGGGACATACGTGTCTATCTGATCTTCACACACATCAAAGTCAAAGCTTACTAGCGATTGGCTCTATTTCATGCTGGATGTGCCCGGGATATGGACCTGGGCTGGTCGCACCTGACCACCGCCATGCTTCCAAATTCCAGTAGTGCCTTTCCTCCACTTTCTCCACATAAATGCCCGTTGGATGCACTGGGCAGGTTAGGTCTTTCGCGCGTGACTGTGGACTGTAGGGTAGGGGTCCATTTCCCCACGCTTTGGGAAAACGTAGGTACGTACGTCATTTGCAACGGCAAACGGCGCCGCCGCACAATCAAACCTTGCCGAGGCGATATCTTGTGTTCGGTGGATGGGTGTCGTATTTGTGGTTGGTTGTTTTGTCAATTTGTTCTTTCAATACCCCGGATTCCGTATATCCATCTGCTGTAGCAATCGTCCAACTTGTTGTGTCCCATCGGCCACCCACCACCACCCCAATTCCTCCCATGACGTAGCGTAGCGACAACAACGCTCCGTTAGGGTTGCGCTGATCTCGCCGCAGAGCCCTAGCCCCCGACGAAATTGAGTAAAAACACCGCCCACAAACGCTCCTTGATTATTAGTACCTTTTGATTTCTCGCGGCGCATCTAAACCCGACAGTACTTATTACGTACGTCTCCGGTAGCGTGCTTGCTGCTATACCACTACTACCTCCCACGACGTCTGGTTCGATCGATAACACTTTAGCCAACGACTTGTCCACTTCACCACTGCCAACCAACCATCAAAAGACAAATCGGCTTGTCTCCAGCCACCACGGTTAAACTTTTCGGCAAACCAAAAATAGAAAGCACCTCCTCCTCGCTCAACCAAATTACTTACCTACGTTCGCGACTCTGGCCGACTTATTATTCTTGTTAGTCACTGCATCACAACCACTTCTACGAGTCGACTCGTTACATCACACAACAATATCAACCACACCTTATGGCCATCGACCCCTCGGACATTGTCATTTCTCGTAAGGTCCCCATCTCCCAGATCACTCCATCCACCATTGTTTTGGGGTCCTCTTCGACAACCTCCTCAGAAGCACCATCCGACGCTAACCCCATTGGATTAGCCGACCCCACCCCACAATCATCGAATAGCCCGTTCTCGAGTGAACGTTCGTCTCCCATTCCCATTCCTTCTTGTTCCATCAAATCATCATCACCATCTTCATCATCCATGGGGGCTCAAGAAAAGGATTCGGCCCCACTGTCGACCAGCGTGTCAAGTATCTCGACTTTGGTGGGTGTCAACACCAGCACCTCCAATACCATCTCACCAGAAGGACAGCTCACATTAAACGAGACCGTTGGCTCGACTATTCCAGAGCCTGCCGACCGCGCCACGTCTCCTAGGCGCGACTCTTCTGCCATCGAGGAAGTGGGCAGAGAAAAAATATGTTTTCTCCGAAAGGAGGCCCTGGTCATCCAAGCCTCGTTGTCAGACATTCTCGACCGTATAGGTAAAGTCAAGGACGATTACGACCGACTGAGCCACGAAAACAAGTTCCTGCAGGATTACATTGGCAATCTCATGAGCACCAGTAACATTCTCAACAAGAGCGCCACCCGCGCTTGACACTCTACACTTCACGCCTAACAACCCATCATCATCATCATCATTCACATAGACACTTTTTAGGACAATCGCAGCGCGCGTATCCTCATCAACCATCCTTATTTACGGCCACAACCACCACCTTGCATTGGCTCTCATACCCGGGTCGAGCCCAACTACCTACATTCTTTTTTATTCTTCGACTGACCTATTCTGTTAATACATTCGCATCTCTCATCTTGTGTTAGTATATTGTCGCTCTCGGTAGGATCTATTTCCCCGTGACGGCGACCGGTCGCGCTGCGACCTGGTTTTGTCTTTTTGCCTTGCACTCTGACTAAAGTCGACCTGTATCCGCCTGTCGTCAATGATGGCAGACTTCATCTTGTAATAGGCTGCCTCACAGCTGCTTTTCTCGGCAAACTTGATAAATGCATACTGTAGCGACTGCCCTGTGGTCTTGTCGTAGATGACATTGCAAGACACAATGTCACCGAACCGCGAGAAGATGAGCTCCAAATCGTCCGATTGCGTCACTGGATTTAGCTTGCATACAAAAAGCGTTTTCTCGTCGGGCTTGAAGTCAGCCGACGGCAAATCTCCAAGAACCTCAAGAGTGACGGCCTGTGCCGAGGGCTTGTTTTGTGGGGGCTTGTCTTGTTGTGGGTCTCGTTCCTTGTCAGTTTTTTTGGTGCTTGATTTGACATAATCAGGAAACGGGTCTTCCAGAATGTGTATCTCTGATATTGTTGCCCTGTCGATGCTATCCAGTGTTTCTAGTCCCTCAACAACTTGACCCACAATTGCAATGGGCTCTGCGGGAAGTTTGTCCGATAGTATTATGGAGAACTGCGATCCTGCCATTTTTTCGGAATTTACTTCCATGAATAGTGTCCCTTCTGCTTCATTTGGCTTTTTCATCTCCGGCTTGATGTGACTTTGCTTGTTGTCAACAATCCCCTGAGCACACCAGCCAACCTCTTTTTGGTTGTGGCCATGGACGGTAGCCATACCTTTGGTGGTGATAGTAAACCGACTGCCACTGTAAACCTCTAGCTTACATAGCTTGAGGAAATTTCTGCATGTGGTTGGACATAATTCTGTGTTCAAATCCACAACCAGGTCTCCTGCACTGGTCTCAATCAGCACGCTCATTACAAAGTAGAGTTGATGGCTTATTTACCATGCACAACGGCAAGACATAATCATATACTTGAAATAAAATAACTTATGTACACTAGTTGGACGCACCGTTCATAAAGAACTTCTTAACTGCGTCCGAAGAGTTAACCAGATCTAGTCCCCAAGACCGCAGCTGCACCACAGGGTAGAAGTCAGTGGAGTACAGCTTGTGCAGCTTGTCGACAACACCCAACTTGGCATGGTTAGCAAAGTACGACTGTTTCCAATAGTCCTCCAAAGCAAGAGGCGTACCAATATCAAGCCCACGTAGCATTGCCGTCTCAAGAGACCCTACCAGGTTGGCAACGTCGCTCTGGCCCATATTGAGTCCCTGCCCGGCGAGAGGGTGGGTAGTGTGCGCAGCATCGCCCACGAGAGCCACACGGTCGCCAAAGTATGTATCGACATGCTTCATCTTGAGAGGAAAGCTGGCTCGCGTGCCTTCCAGAACGTTCACAACCGGAATGGGAACCGCGTTGTCCTCGTCCTCAATCGCCGTATGCAGCATTCGCCACTTCACCTCTTCGACAATGCCAGTATCAATCGTGTGCAAGTACTCGAGATCGGCAGTACCCAGGCGGAATCCTGCATTGACCAGAGCACAAAAGTCCTCAGACGATAGTTTCTTGAGATGCGCCGCCTTCTCGGGACTCGTAGACCACACAAGAGAGGCGTATCCATCGGGAAGAGGCAACATAGCGATTGGACCACTAGGCAAGAATCGTTGCCATGCAATGCTTCGGAAATCCTCCCACTCTAGCTGCAATGTAGCCACCAGCCCGTGCGTATTGTAGTCCCAGCCTCGTGCCTCAATGCCCGCAAACGTGCGAGCAGGGGAGTTGGCGCCGTCGGCGCCAACCAGAAGTCGGGCACAGATTTCATCGCCATTGTCCAACTTTACAATGGGCCACGCCGTGGTCTTGTTGCGGCTGATGGACCCAACTCGAGCCTTGTCACGAACCTCCACACCACCAGTCGTCTCGTCCTTGTTCAGCTCCTGTATTCTTTTAAGCAGAGCCTGTTGCAGATTCGAGTTCTCCACCATCCACGCAATCTCCGAATTCTCACCAAGAATGTACGGGTCAAACTCAATCTTGGCTCCAGAGCACCCATCCCACACCTTCATCTGGTCATAGTCCTTGATGCGTTCCTGGCGCAGATGGTCCCATGCTCCAATTGACTGTAGAAACCTCACAGATTTGGGCGCCAAACTGCTCACGCGGTTCTCAAAGTTGTCGGGACCCCACTCTTGCAATCGCGTCATGTCAGATCCCTCCACCAGAGTGACATCCAGCTTCTTTGTCGCAGCGTTGTTCTTCAGTGCCGCCGCCAAAGTAAGTCCAGCAGGACCGCCTCCAATAATCACAACATCAGAGGTCTTGGAGCTGTAAAACCGGCGAGCGATGCCCGACGCACGTAATGATCTGATCATGTTCACCACCCAAGACGAGGCTCGAATCTTATTATTATTATCTCCACAACCAAACCTAGCATGCACTTAAATATATTAGCCTATGGCGCCCTCGAGCTCGCGAGCAAATTCATCGTCATCAAAAGAGTCTTCGTTAAGATTTTGCTCTTCATGCTTGAGTCGTTTGATAGGAGCCGACTCCAAGTCCATGTCATGGGGTCGCTTTCGGCTGTAGTCAGTGGTTCCGTTGCTGTCATCATTGTCATTGTCATTGCCATCTTCGTCCTCCTCCTCCTCGTCTTCTTCTTCTTCTTCTTCTTCCTCTTCCTCTTCGTCATCCTCGTCATCATCATCTGATCCCATAAACTCTTCTAGCTCCTTGTCTGCGTCCGCCCAATTGATGTTGCCTAATGACTGCCGAAACCGTTCTCTATCCTGCCCTAAAGTCACCTCCGGCTCCTCTTCCACGTCCAAAGTGTCTTTGGAGTTTTTTTCCTCCACAGGAGGTAATGGATTGGGAACCTTGACAAGAAACTTGTCTTCGGGGACTCGAGACCAGGCTTTGAGACACGCATACACCCAGTCCAGATTCACAATCTTAATGTTGGGGTACCACGCTGCGTACCGCACCTTGTACGTGCCTGGGTTCTTGGCGATAACATGGGTGACAGATGGAACCAGACTGGCTACCACTACCGCACCAAAGCTGCGCACCCATTGCACGATAGGAATGTTCTCAAAGTTGGTTCCCAATGGAATGTGGCCAGAAAACAGAAAGACACATCCTTCAAACAGCCGACGCTTCACGCGAGGGATAATAACAGATAGATCAGGCAGCTCGGAAGGCTTGCCCTTGGACTTGGTGTCGTACTCCTTGTAAAACTCTTCATGCACATCGACAAGCGCCTTGTCAAGATGGGTTAGCTCGTCGTCGTTATCGTTCAGAACATGCTGTGAACTGTGGACCTCATCAATCATTTGCATCAGCTTGGCAAGAGGCCGTTCAGTCTGCTGAGCCTCAAGAGTAGCAGACCGCTCACTCTCTAGGATCTCATCGCCGGCTTCAGGGCCGATATCCTCCAAGTCGCGTTGCCTAGAATTGCTGTCCAACGAGTCGTCAGCGTCAGTCGCGGGTGCTGCAGCAGCAGCAGGAGACGGTTTCCCATCAGTCTTCTTGGGTTCTGAATCCTTTTGCGGCAGTTTCTCCTTGACGTATTCTTTGAGGCTGTCGATTTTCTGGACCGGAGCACCCGAGTTGATGTCTCCAATGCCCAAAAAGTAGTTGTATGGGTTGACCTTGACGAGATGGGAGCTCCACTTCCACACGTCGCCGCGGTCGTCAATGATGGCCACCATGTTGGTGGACACTGGGAATAATCGCTTCAGGTTCTTTTGTAGCAGTGAGCCGCTCTCGTCTCGGCTTAGAATTCGATCGGCAAAGTACTTGCCCTCGGGGTCGATGAGAGCCGCCACGGCCTTGGCATATGCCTTGGTGGCCATGGTGTATATATGCATCTCGTACTTTTCTACCATGCGACTGAGAAACTTGTCTAGACCTGGCCGTAGCTTGACATAGTATCGGCATGACTGTATGGTGGTGCCGCTCCTTGGATTGGTACCATGATGTTCTGGAAGAGACTCATCGAGGATAAATGTCTTGACCTCTTGGAGGTTCTTGTACTCGGGATGGGAAGGATTCGACATCCACTCGCCAATTGTAGGGTCCACGGCGGCATGGATGACGGTTTGATCGAGATCCACCACAAGAATCAGTTTGCGGTTGGCCAGTAGTTGTTTCGTGGAGGTCTCTTCGATCCGCTCAGCCTCATCGTATGATACCTTGAGCCCAGTGGTATTGTGCGACATGGATACTGGCGCGCGATCAGTGTTATTAAATTCCGTATAGTCTTGTTCGTCAAGAACGGCTCCACAGATGGCGCACAGCCCACTATATTGTACAGAATGGGAGCAAGGCTCAATGACGCGAACAATGGGCTGCTTGGGACCGGTAATTTTATCGTTGCGATTGACCAGCCAGCTATCAATAACGCCCTCAATTGGCGACTCAAACGTCGAGAAAAACTCCTTTTCCTGGTACACCGCGCTAGAATCCGGCGTGGCCTCCGATTCGAGGACCCTGTCCTTGTACTTGTACCTCAGTATCGGAGCGTGTTTCTTGATGGTAGTGCCCGCGGTCTCGACGATGGCCGTGACCTCCACCGGGTACTTGATAGAGGTCGGCAGGCATATTTCTGTGGGAACAATCATTAAACGTGCTGTTGGTGTTGGAGAAGATTATGTTGTTGTTTTGCTAGTGCCTCGAACTGGCCATGACGCGAAAGTTTAATTTCAGTTTTATAGGCAGGGACGCTGGCGGCGTCTGGGGAGAGCCCTTTTATATGCCCATGTGCCGTGCAACCTACTTAACCTTAGCTACGGAGGTGGTGAGCTAGCGCACCCTAGCCCGGCAACAGATGCAGTAATAGTAAACAAAATACACATGTATTTCCGCTATAGGAGCGCGCGGGGTCTATACACATGGCCATTGTTGAAGGCCAGAATCATTAGGTCGTAAACATTGTCGTAACGAGTTGAGCGTTAGTAAAATAATAAAATCAAGAGGGGCGGGCACGGCGGGCATCCTCTTTAGAACTTGAGAGCACGGGGCTTCTCCCAAGAGTTCTCCTGGTTGGTGAAGTGGCCGTAGGCAGCAGTCTTCTGGTAGATGGGGCGAGCAAGGTCAAGATCGCGCACAATGACACCAGGTCGGAGATCAAAGTTGTTTCTGATAATCTCAACCAGCTGGGTAGAAGAGTACTTGGAAGTTCCATATGTGTCAACAAAGATAGAAAGAGGCTCAGCAACACCAATAGCATAAGAGAACTGAACAAGAGCACGGCGGGCAAGACCAGCAGCAACAAGCGACTTGGCGACCCAGCGGGCAGCATAGGCAGCAGATCTGTCAACCTTGGAGAAGTCCTTTCCAGAGAAAGCACCACCTCCGTGGGCACCCCATCCTCCGTACGTGTCGACAATAATCTTACGTCCAGTCAGACCGGCATCTCCCTGGGGACCTCCAATGACAAAGCGGCCAGAGGGCTGGATGTGGTACTTGGTGCGGTCATCAAGCAGGTTGGCGGGGATGACCTTGCGGACAATCTTGTCAAGAATCTCCTTTCTGAGGTCCTCAGTGGAGATCTCATCAGCATGCTGGGTGGAGATGACAACAGTGTCAACACGGAGGGGAACCATAGCACCGTTCTCAGAGCTGTACTCAACCGTGACCTGGGTCTTAGTATCGGGTCTGAGCCAGGCAAGAGATCCGTCTCTTCTGGCGTCGGCAAGAGCCTTATTCAGCTGGTGGGAGAGGATAACAGTCAGAGGAAGGAGCTGCTCAGTCTCGTCCGAAGCGTAACCAAACATGATACCCTGATCTCCGGCTCCAAGCTCCTCAAGAGCCTTCTCGTAGTGCAGACCCTGGGCGATATCGGGAGACTGCTGCTCAATGGCAACAAGCACGTTACAGGTCTTGTAGTCGAAACCCTTGGCCGAGTCGTCGTAACCAATCTGCTTGATGGTGTCACGGACAATCTTCTGGTAGTCGAGCTGGGCGCTGGTGGTGATCTCACCAAAAACCATAATCATACCAGTCTTGGCGGCAGTCTCGCAGGCAACCTTGGAGAGAGGGTCGGCCTTGAGGCAGGCGTCCAAAATGGCATCTGAGACCTGATCACAGATCTTGTCGGGATGTCCCTCACCTACGGACTCGGAGGTGAAGAGAAAAGTCTCAGCGCTGGCAGTCATGGATGAGGAGTGTAGGGAAGACGTTTTGAACAAAAACGGGGGTTGCAAAAGAGAGTGGGGGAACACCCAACGTTTTTTATACAAGAGCAGAAATCCGCACTTGTCTCGGGGGGCTGGAAAAAAAGTAAGGGTTTCTTGACACGTCTGAAAATTTTCACGTGAAAAAGTCCCAACACGATAGGTACGACGACGCTGGCGGCAAGTACCCAGTGTTTTTGTCAGCGAGTTGTTGTCAAATAAAGAATATCAGGATAAAAGACCCAGATAGTAGCAAAAAAGACCGTCTTTATAGCCGGTAAAGCCTATGAGTAATCGTTTGAGGCATATCACGTGATAGCACGAGCGCCCCTCCGCCCAGTCCAGCCCTTGCTTCATGCTGGGGGCACGGCCCTGCGCCGCAAATATCAGAAATTGGCGCAAAAATTGACTCGGGCTTCATGGTTGATGAGATGCAGCGACATGGCGGTGAGGCGAGTGCCAGCCTACTTCCATACTAATAAAACCCATTGTAAAGAGCGGTGGTACGGGCGCAGTGTGTGGAGCGTGCTTTCGCAGGAGTTTCGCACCATACCGCCCGATCAACATGTGAGTACTTAGTTAGAACCAACTAAGGCTGAGGCTAACAAGAGACGCAACTGCGAAAATGGGCTCGTATCTTTACGGAAAAGGAAGCTCAAGTTTGAGAATGACTGCAATGGAGGAAGAAACGTCATTGATCAGACAATTGAGAACGGAGACATTCTAGAGTATACCCAGCATTACCATGAGCCTCCGGTTCCTGAGTTTGGTCAGATCCAAGTGGTCCAGGAAACAGACTCCCTGTTGGTGGTGAATAAGCCACCTGGGCTACCTACACATCCCTCTGGGAAGTACAGACTCAATTCACTCACAGAGGTTTTGGATCAGCAGCCGGCGTTTCCTGCCTACCGCCTGGATCGTCTCACAAGTGGGCTGGTTATACTTGCAAAGTCCAGTGCTGAGGTTGCAAAGATAAGGGCACAATTGGACAGCAAATCTGTTCTCAAGCAGTACGTGGCCAAAGTGGAGGGAAAATTAGAACAAGAAGCGATTATTGAGTACCCACTGTTTGAGATTGCCGTCCTGCGAGACTTTGCTGCTCTTAGGAATGCCAAAATCAAGGACGCCAAAACCCGCATCCAGCCTGTCATGTACAATGCAGAGACAGACATGTCCATTGTCATCTGCACTCTGTTTACTGGAAGAACCCACCAGATCAGGAAACACCTGGCGCTGATGGGACACCCAATATTCCAGGACACACTTTACCAGAACCAGGCGTTTGTATCGCTCAGTAAAGCAATGTACAACAAAGATATGGAGAACGCAGAAAAGCATTTTAACAGCATCAAAGAACATTACCACCAAACAAAGGCAGAGAAAAGTACAGACGCAAAGTGCTCAGTGTGCGGAGTCGACCTCTACAGAGACCCCACACCCCAGGAAATGTTTATTGGCCTGCATGCGTGGAAGTATACGCTACCGGACAACAAGATAGTCTATCAAGCGCAACCACCGTCTATGTGGCTCACATCTGAGGAAATGGACGCTGTAAATCATATAGTGATATCGAATAAATAGATCACTCCCAACCAACGTAACCGCGGTCGACAATGCGGTATACGATGATCTCGCCCGACTTGAGGTCCTGCACTCTGAAGCTTTCCTGCTTGGGTTTCTTGCCCTGGGGCTCAATGACCCGTAGCTTCTTTTTGGCTCCATCCCACTCTTGGATGACTCCAACATAGGGACCCGAAGCGGAGGTCCCCACCTCGGACGAGTATTTCTGGTGCAGTCCACCCTTGTGTCCTTGGAACTTGGCGTTGCGAAGGACGGCAATGTCTCCTGGCCGGATCTCATCCAATTGCTTGAACGACGAATTGGCCATGTTTTGGTACACGACTGCTCCAAACACACGACCGCCAACAGGGGGAAGTGCTCGAGGGATCTGGAACACCAGCTGCGAAACAGCCTCAGCTGAGGTCCGAGCGGATGAAGTAGAAGAAGAAGCGGCAGACAAGACCTTGCTGCCAAAGCGCTTCGAGAACTCCTCCAGAGCCTCCTTGCGCGGCTCAGGAGGCGCAGGAGTATGGTTCTGCTCAACCTGGAGAGTGTCTTGGGGATTGTGCAAATCATACTGCACAGACACAGAGGTCTGCGAGTAGTCAGGGTACAGCACGTAGATATCCTTTGTCACCAGAGTCCTGCCTCCACGCTTGGAGTTCTGGCTCTCCTCAATCTCATACAACCAATCCGAGGCATGCTGTTTCAACACTGGAGGCACCGCCTGAGACTGCAGCCACCAGTCAGAGGTGCTGGTCTGCAGATCAAGGTCATGGGCATACGGCGTGTTGCTGTGTGCTCGGTGCAACAGGTCCATGCTCTGACGGTGTCTGTGCCCCGAACCTGAGTCAATGCTGTCGCGAGTGCTTGATCGCCTGGCCGGCAGTGGAGGACTCTGGGAACGAGAAGCACTGGGGCCCGCGGGAGTAGGAGGAGCATGCCGAGCAGGGAAAACTGGCTCCTTAGGGGGAAGAGAAGGCGGAATCACAGAAGGAGGAGCTGGAGGAGGATGCTTGTAATCCACAAACCCATCATCAGTATCCTGTTCATCATCTCCTACAAGAGACGCCTCGGAATCCTGGTAAGCAGAAGGAGGCGCAGCAGCCGGAGGAGGAGGAGGTGGCGGAGGTCGGCTGATGCGATGCTGCTGCTGCTGCTGCTGCTGCTGTATGGGAGATACTCCTGACAACGAGTCGGGGATACTCGAAGAAGTGGTGGTAGTAGTCAACGGTGGGGGCGGCGGAGGAGCATGAGTGTGAGGGGGAATCAAGGGGACATCACCCAGAGACTCACGCTTGCGCCTGATATCTTCCGCCTCCGAAATCTCCTGAGTGTCCTCATCAGCTTCATAGCCCGTCGTCTCATCCTCTGATAGCATTGGATTGATTGGAGGAGGACCAGGCACAGAAGAAGGAGGCGCTGGAGGAGCCGATGGAGGAGGTGGGGCCATAGTCAGAGGATGGTGATGACCATGGTGGTGAGGATGAACAGCAGCAGCAGAAGTATCAAACGTCGCAGACTTACGAGGCATGGCCATGCCTGGGATAGGCGGCATAGCACCCGAGCCAGACATGTACGAGTTTCTCTTGCTCAGAGAAGGAGAGGCATCTTTGGGCTCCTCAGGCTCAGTGCGCTCGTCGTCACCCAGCTCGTCCTCAATGATTTCATCAATCGGCTCTGTGGTGGTCAAAGGCGCCGTAGAGGGAACATCCTCCAATCCCGTATCAGAACTACTTCTTCGATGATGACCCCTATTCGACTCAATGCTCTGCCTACGACCAGACTCAGCGCTTTGCCTCCGAGGAGGTACAGCAGGCGTCGGCTCATGAGGAGGAGGAGGCGGCACAGGAGGTGCTGCCGGCACTCCTGTGGACGGTGACATGAGGGCGGGCTCTTTTTCAAGCTCGACATCCTTTTCATCAGGCTCATTCTCGCCAAACTCCTCCTCAGTGTCGGGTATGTCTTCACCTTGGTGAGGCTTACGCTGGAGCTCGGGAGGAAGGTTGCCAGGGGCAGCAAATGGGAAGATGGGAACAGGAGCCTGTCGCACCGTAGTATCTTCTTGATCCTCAGAGACAAGTTTCTCCTTTGGTTTCTTGGGTTTCTTGGCTGAGGGAGCAGGGAATCCACCTCCCATGAGCATACCAAGGTTCATGCCAGCGCCACCAGAGATTTTCGCCATCCGTTCTCTGAGAGCAATACGCTTGGCCTCTTCCTCGTCCTCCTCCTCACTGGACTCCTCTTCTTCTTCTTCCTCTTGTTGTTGTTGTTGTTGTTGTTGTTGTTGTTGTTGTTCTTCGTCTTGCGGCTCAGCTGCTTCCTCCTGCACCTCTTTTTCGAGCTCCTGAGACTCAGCAGGTGGGGCCATGGTGGGAATGGCTGGAGGAGCCTTTGATATTGGGGGCTCATCAAGTTCATCATCAATTGAAGCATGTGCGGGAACGGGTGGAGGAGACTGAGAAACAGCAGAGTCAGAGGATTTGACTCTCTGGAGTTCCTCGCGCTTCTTTTTGGCGGCCTTTTTCTTCTCCTGAGCCGCCTGGGCACGCTCTTGCTCCTCCTGCTGCTGTTTCTGTAGCATTGCAATACGTTCCTTGAGACTCATTTTGGGCTGGCTCTCCTCTTCGCGATCCTCATCAGAATCGTGTGTGACAGGAGCAGGAGCAGGAGGTGGAGCAGCTGCTGACGCATCGGGGACTGTGGGCGACTTGAGCGGCTGTGATTGTCTCGAGGGTTCGTTTGCAAACGACGGCGGGACGTAATGGTTACTGGGCGGAGGTGCTACATAGGGTTTCTTGACAAACGACTCGTTCTTGAACTGCTGCTTCTGGGGCAGCAACGGCGCGTCCTGCTGCAGGTTGAATGCGGCAATTCTGTCCTTGAAAGCGTTGGACTTTGGTTTTGTTGGCGGAGGGGATTTGGCTTCTGTGGCTGGTGGCTCGGCAGCAGGGACGGCGGCGGGAACTGGAACAGGAGCCTGTACAGAAGTAGGAACCTCCGGCTCTTGTTCCTCTTGATCTGAGAGCTCGACTTGTTCAATTCCTTTTTGGATGGACTGTGTAGGCTCTGGCGATGATGAAGCGGGTGGCTCAGGAACCGGCGGCTCTGGAACCGGTGGTTCACTCAATTGGGCTGCTGGAGGAACCTGGGACTGACGCTTTGGTCTCACCGGGATATTTGGAATGATTTCGACAAAGTTGCGAGGAAACATGCCGGACTTGGACCCGTCAATGTAGGTACCCGAGAACCACTCGTCATCCTCTACAGTGTCGACGGTGATTTGCTGGCCGGCAGGAAAGGTGAGATCATCGGGGTGGTCGGATTCATACGGGTACAGCGCGCGCACGGTGAAGGGCGGCGATGACATGGTCAATTGCAGCTTGCGAGGGGTGTGAGCAGGCACCAGGCAGTTGTGTATGGACCGAGCTTAATATTAGATGGGATGTGGTGGAAGATGTAAAGGGCCGGGGCTACCCTATTTGTGTGTGGGAGCAAAGGTGGGGAGAGGCGCACTATGGCTCTCTAGTAGTAGTAGTAAGGGATGGGATGCTGGGCGGTCATCAGCCAAGGAAGAATTACGAGAAATTAAAATATATGAGCATTACCAAAAGATTGGCATGGGACGGCTGCTGACTTGAGTACTACTTGTAGGGACAAACATCACACCCCCCGCTATCAAACAGCAACCCCTACCGCGCGTGCCACCCAACACACTCGAGTAGTGTGAACCCTGAGTAAGTGAGATCCTTGGAAGTCGACGGCCTTCTATATTACACAAGACTGAGATACCACAACAACACACAACACAGCACTGGCCAGGATAAGATACAATACAAAACTGACACAACACAAATACAATCTCAGCAATGTCAGAAACAATCAAGTTTTTTGTCAAGGCCAGCGACAAAAAGTACGAGGTTGAGATAGACCCCAGCTCGACAATTGCACAACTCAAGGAACAAGTGGCACAACAGAGCGAGATTCCCGTCGAGCGCCAGCGTCTAATCTTTACCGGTAAGATTCTACAGGATGAGTTGACGGTGGAGTCGTACAAAATCAAGAGCGGAGTCACTCTGCACCTTGTCAAGCGGCCAGCAGCAGACGCGGGCGGCAATGGTAGCAGTAGCAACAACACTAGTGCCAATACAGCAGCGGCAAGCAGCACAGCATTGTCTGGATCAGCAGGAACCGCCCGAAACACATCTCCCAGCGCCAGCCAAATACCGTCTAATATTGCTGCGGGGCAGGGCAGTGGCAACGTGCTGGCCGACCTGACGGGAGCACGGTATGCTGGGTTTGCACAGCTTCCGTCAGCATCCATGTTTGGTGCCGATGGTGGCATGAACTTTGGATCGGGAGCAGCAAACATGGAAAACATGGCCAGCATGATGGAGAGCGCAGAGTTCCGCCAGATGATGCAGCAGGCGCTGGACAACCCGCAGTTTGTGGACATGATGGTACGAGCGAACCCATCTATGCGTGGCAACGAGGCACAGTTCCGCCAAATGCTGCAGTCTCCATTCATGCGTGAGATGCTGACAAACCCCCAACTGATGCGACAGATGGGCGCCATGCAAGAAGCCATGAACAGCCAGCAGCGTCAGGCATCCTTTCCTACTCCGGGAACACCCACTAGCAATGCCAACCCTGATCAGGATACTGCTAGTACTGGTACTGGTACTGGTACCGGTACTGGTGCCGGCGCAGGTGCTGCACCCAACCCATTTGCTGCTCTACTTCAAGGAGGAGCTCCTCAGGGAGGAAACTTTGGCGATCTGGCTGCACTGAGTTCTATGTTCGGTGGAGCCGGAGCTGGGGCAGGTGGAGCCGGAGGATTCAATCCCTGGGCGTTTGGAGCTGGAGCTGGGGCTGCAGCCAATGAGCCTCAGGATGATCGTCCGCCAGAGGAGCGCTACGAGTCGCAACTGCGTCAGTTGAACGAGCTAGGGTTCTTTGACTTTGACCGCAACGTGCGTGCTCTGCGTCGCAGCGGCGGTAACGTCCAAGGAGCCATTGAGGCTTTGCTAGATAACCAAGTTTAATTGAATCATTATGACGCAATTCAGTCCAATTATTTTAGTATTTTAGTAGCTTCTATCTAGGAAGATTGGGAGGGTTTATGAAGAAGGTTCACGGCTGGGAGACGTAGCATGGCGCGTATGACATGGGAGAGCACGTTTGGAGAGGTGAGGCTACAACGGCCGGTGGAATCGACGTTTGAGGAGGTGTTTCGACGCACTCTGGCCAGTATGCTAGCAAGTAAAGGAATCAATACCAACATGAGTGCGTTTGAGATGATTGTGCAGCTGGCAGAACAGCACATGCAGACCATGTTTGCTCGATTGCACAAAATCACACAAATTCAGAGAAGACAGGACGCCACAGTTGCAGACCTAAGGATCCTGATGGAATCGCTAGGAATATCGATCACGGCTCTTGAGCATGAACAGCGGACAGGACATACTCGCTATACTCAGATGCTCAATAGCCTACGGGTTGAAGGCGAGCAGCCAATGACTGCGGATGAGATGGTGTTCCATGCAAAACCTACATCGAAACTGCAATCCACCACCACCACCACCACCACTACTACTACTACTACTAACAAACCATACATCCCGTCATATGTCCATAAGGGAATGCCTGCGTTCCCTCCGGAGCATACTTTCAAGTACACGCCTGTATACGCCCAGGTCACCCGGGAACCCCGCCAATTACGGCAGCTGGTGGTCCAAGAGGGTCAGCTTGCCGAAGCAGCCCTGAGGAGGTTAGAGCGGTTGATGAACCCAGACATTATGAACACAATTCAAGGCACCAGAGAACACTCACCACCTGTAGCCGCCGTGCACGAACCCCCGATGATCGAGACGGTTGAAGAACCCGCATCGCTCACCGACGAACTCGTTCTAATGGCACCGCCAAAGGTAGAGGAGGAGCCCGCAAATAAGAATGACACCCTAGTCGATGGCGAAACCAACGACCAGCCTGATGTGTCCATGTCGACGCAGCCCGACGTGTCCACGTCTACGCAACCCGACGCGGAACCAAAGTCAGAGGATAAGGAGCTGCCTGCAGTAAAGAGCGAACCCAAAGCTCTTAAAATTAGCATTAAAAAGACCCCCGTCACACCTGCACCCGATGCAAATGGAACCGGGCAGACCCCTACGCCTCCAGCGAGCCAAAGCGGTGAGGCCAAACCACTGTCACTTAAACTGACGCTCAATAAAAAGAAGCTGGAGGTGACTCCATCCGTTGGTGCTGGCACCACATCTACAAGCACAGCGACAGCGTCAACAGAGAATCCTACCCTTAGCAAGCGGTTTGACGTGCTTGCCTACGTGCAGCAACGGCAGAAGATTACCCAGAAACGAAAAGCCAAGGAGCAGCAACAAAGAGCGCGCAAACAGTCTCGTCTGGCGGTGCAGGGCGAACTCAAGAATCGCCAGGAACTTGTGGACCAAGAGTACAAGAAAGCGCTTAGCCGTGCAGTCGAGATGGTGAATCGAAACGGTGCGCACGCACAACACCGTCACGTTCTAGGAAACTTGCGGTGGGACCAGGCGCGGTATGAGACGTGAATGCATTAATTTATTACTTGTTGTTAGTTGGGCCCCAATTGGCCTGGGGAATCAGCTGGATGGGAGCGTAGTTGTGGGTTGCCAGAAACCTATTAAACTGTAGCAGCTTTGCGCCAGAGTTGGCTCTGGACACCCAGTCTAGCTTGGACGAGGGTCCGCTGAGCATTTTGCGAGCATTCAGTACTACCGAGTCCATGTGTTTCTGGTGCTCTTGCCAATCATCAGGGACAAGCTCGGCTCGTATTACATAGAGCCCGTCGGGTCCATCCAAAGACTCAAATGACTTGAGGAAGCATCGCCGGTTTTGCTTATGTAGTGTGGTTCTCCAGTATGCGTAGTTCATTGGATTTCGTGATGGCGAGGCCACCTTTGCGCTGCTCTTTTGCGGGAGGTTGTTCTCGTAGCCGGGGCCGTACTGAGTGAGAAGCGCAGGTCGTGTTTTTCGTCCAAGGGCTAGAAAGTGCCACGGCGGGTAAAAGAATGCTTTGAACTGCGCACACTTGTAAACGCATGGTGTGAGATTGATCAGACCGTTGGAGTACATGTGCATGAGGAACTGCGAATACACGCCCTTGATTTCTGCTGCACTCGTGGTGTATGGGGTGTGTGGGGTAATGTATGCATTGGGCTGGTTGAGAATGTCCGGCTGCTGGGAGCTGAAGAGCGATTCGCCAAAGTATCTATCAAGAGGATTGTCAGTTTGACGACTCGGTGCTTTCTTTGCTGGCCGTTGCCGCTTTATGTAACTGATCCATCGCACCTGCTGATGCCTGGGTACTAGGGTCATGACAAGTGAAATTCCCTGCCCACATCTGCACTATCCATCATCCTCATGACATGAGTCTACGATGGGAGACACTGGCGAGACCCAGCTGTGTCTCCAGGCCGTTTATAAGACTTTGGAGGAATGGGTCTACCGCCACAACAGCAAGAACAACAACAACAACAACAACAACAGGCCACAAAGACGACAGGCGGCTCGTGGACTCGGTCCAGAGTGCCAAACTTTTGCCCCAGATCAAAAGCATACTATACAGACAGCCATATAACGGCGGCGACGGCAAAGAAACATGGTTTGCGGAAACCATGAACGTTCGTCGGCCATACACTAAGCGACAGATTCCAAAACCACTGGCAAAGTGGAACGGTCCACGCGAACTCACCCAGTACGTCGAGCGCCTCATACAGAATCCATATCTTGACCCCACCAACGAGGGTCCGCAGGGAACAGTTGCTACCACCCTCCTAGCTCTTCTCAACCCAGATGAGCCATCGACGAGGTTACTTCTAGATACTGATGCTTACAACTTGGCGATCAGGTATTTTCTAAAGCACAACAATGTCAATTTAGCCATGGGGCTTTACAAGACCATGGTAGACACTGGACTGACCCCCAACACCACCACGTTCAACCTGCTTATGATGCCCACGCGATCCCGATTATTTGCTGAGCAGAGGGATGAAACATCAGCACACCCGCTGGTCTCGGTGTACAGCAACCTACAGCGGATGTGCAATTTCCGGCTGCCAGCCAACGCTGAGACTTGGAACATTGTGTCCACTGTGATTACTGATCCATTCGAGAAAAGTCAGTTCCTTGATGAGATGAGGCGCCGACGAATCCCATTGTCGAGCAGAGCGCTTGCTATTTCCATTAAAGATCTGCTCGGCGTGTCCAGTTCCGAGTTTGTGATTGCATTCTTGCATCAGGAGAGCAAGCACATCAAGTCCAAGCACGGTGACGTCATTTGCATTGTGCTCGAGAAGCTCCTGTTGGAGCACAAGTACGACCTGGCCTGGCAATTTATGCAGCATGCGTGCTTGGCGTGGTTCGTCAAGGTCAATCAGCCAATCATCAACACCTTTGTCAAAGATTTCGCTCAAAAAGGCAGAATTGACTGGATCTTTGGGCTCATAGGCGCTGTATCGCGACTCCGCGGCTACCACCCCAACTTGGACGTGTCGTTCTCACCTAACACGGTAACATTCACATACATGTGTCAAGCAATTGCCACCGCACCCTCGCATCCCAATCTTGCCAATGCATTCAATGCTGTCATGGGTAAGATTCCGTGCACTTGGAAGGGAGACAAATTTCCCGGGCCCTTTCGGTTGTGGTTGGAGCGTGCGCGTGAGAATATAGAAAAGTGCGACCCATCTGCCAAGTTAGCTTCGTGTCGAACACAAGACTCGGTGCTGTGGAAAGAGGCTGCCAGTCGACTTGCATGGCCGTCCACCGGCCCCATATTAGAATATTCTGGGGATTTGAACCGAACCTCAGCGGCACTTTCCCTAGGAATTCCGCCCCAGACGGATTTGCATTAACATCTAACGTGTACACTAATAGTTTATTAGCAATCAATAGAATTCTGAAGAAGCGACTATTAGCAATCAAGTGGAAGAAGCTCAAAGCCCGGCCATGGGCGGTCTTAGTCAGACGCCGGACGGAGCGGCGATCTAGCCCCACACAAGGAACTTATAAAAGCATGTTGTCGTCACTTCTTCGATTCATTGGATTATCAGGACCCACGATGGTTAGCGAACAAGTTAAACAAAAGGTAGATCAGTGGATCAAGGACGACAAGGTGTTTGTAGCCAGCAAGAGCTACTGCCCTTACTGCAAGGCCACCAAGAAGCTTCTCACCGATCTCAAAGTTGAAGCTCATGTAATTGAACTCGACCAAATGGAGGACGGAGCAGAGATTCAGGATTATCTACAGGAGGTTACTGGCCAGAGAACCGTGCCCAATGTTTTCATCAATGGCAAGCATATTGGCGGTAATTCCGATATCCAGGCTCTCCACACCAAGGGCGAGCTGGTCAAGTTGCTACAGTAACAATCAGTCTAATATTGAAGAATGCAATAATATTTCAGAGTGACGTAGTGGTAGTGGAATTGAAAGTGAAGTGGAAGTCGAAGTGGAAGTGGAAGAGCCAACATTTTCGCCAACGGCAAGCATATTGGAGGCCCCTTTCGACATGGGTAGGTATTGAGAATGCAATGATTAGTACTTCAGATTTTATCATCGTGGTAGTAGAAGTGGGTTTCCTTGGGGTTGCTAGGAGCACGTGCAGAGTAACCTCTGTCATCAGGGGGCCGCATTGCAGAAGTATTACTGGCTAGCATGCTCTGAAGGGACATGCATACACTGCTGATTTGAAGAACTGGGGACCAATCGTTTGCAAGGATATTCAAACAAACATGCCCAACCGAGTAAATATGCGGGTGTAGAGGGATGGGGCGCTCAGGTTCTTCAACAAAGAAGCATTGGGGAGCTTCGACGGGGTAATCTTGGGTAAAAAGGAACTTGAGACGGAATGTCTGGCCGGCGTAGAGCGGATTGTCGGTCAGAACCCTGAGGTCCACCAGCCATGTGTACAAATCGTCTGCATTGACTATTGACACTCCTTGTTAGAACAAATCCTAGCAAAAAAAAAAAAAAAGAACAAACGTCGGGGGAAAAAGAAGAACTTACCCGCAGGAGGAGAGGTCTGCAGCTCCTTGAGCTCCTTGACGAGTCTCCGTCGGTAGGCCATTTACTCCATATACAGATGATGTGTTGTGGTGGGTGGTGGAAGGGTATTAACGTAGTACCTGCACGCATAATGTCCCGCGAACACCTAGTGAATAACTACCGAGCTGTATGCGAACAGATCAAGAAAGCATGCGTGGATAGGCCACTTCCACGGTTAGTCGCTGTCTCCAAGTACAAACCCAAGGAAGATATTCAGGTACTGTACGACGCCGGACAGCGGCACTTTGGAGAGAACTACGTGCAGGAACTCGTCGAAAAGGCCCAAGCACTGCCAAAGGATATATGCTGGCACTTTATCGGTGCTCTACAATCCAACAAATGCAAGGTACTTGCGCCTATCCCCAATCTGTATGCGATTGAGACTCTCGACTCAGAATCCAAGGCCAACAAGTTGAATAATGCACGGGCAGGTCAGAACGCACTGCTCAACATTTTCATCCAAGTCAACAGCAGTAGAGAAGAGCAAAAGGCTGGGGTGATTGAATTGAGTGATGTTATTGCTCTCGCCAAACACGTGGAGGCCAACTGCCCCAATCTCCGGCTCATGGGCCTCATGACCATTGGGTCGATTGAGTCGTCCAAATCGAGCGAGAAGAACAGTGATTTTGAAACACTCGTCGAGTTCAGAGACGCGCTCAGTAAAGAGGTGGGCCGCGACCTCGAACTTAGCATGGGTATGAGCAGTGACTACATGGAAGCTATTGCGCAGGGATCCACCAATGTGCGGGTGGGTTCGTCTATTTTCGGCGCACGTAAGCTAAAGACAGAAATGTAAGTAGTAATAAAATAATCTATCACAGCTGGTACATGCTTGTAATGGTCTTGATGAGCGCGAGAGCAACCTTTTCGTCGGTGGCGCGGATCGTCACCCGATACATAAAGTGCTTTTCGTCGGGCTCGAGGCGAATCAAACATCCAAAGTTGCCGGCCACGGACGTATGTACAATTGAGGCGCCGACCAGGCTGTTATGGTCGACCTTGTCGATGATGCCCCAGTTGAGCGAGCTCAGCAGCTGGCGGTCGTGTTCATAAGTGTGGACAACCTGCTCAATGGTGGACGCTGAGATGTTTTTAAAGACCTTTTGGTGCTCACGCTGGGGTCCCAGCTGGTTCCAGCGATCAAAGAATTCGTCTTTTGCAAGAGCCGTGGGCTCCATGAATTTGTCGAGCACGGCGGGGAGCTTGAGGAAAATGCGTTTGAGTGTGCCGGCCATAAATGTTACCTTGATCATGGGTGACTCGGCAAACGGCTGCCGCGCGTCGAGAATAAGTACTTGTTGTGTAGTGCCTCCAGCGGCAATCCGAGAGCTGGGAAAGTTTTTGGTTGATAGTGCTAGCTTTGAGGCAAGGGGGTTGCTCACCTCAACAGACAATGAATCCAGTGGCGACCCCGATAGATTGTTAAACACCAGAATAATGCAGCCCAGATGCCGCCGGTACTCTGACTTTACAGAAATATTGATGAGGGAGTCTTCATAGAGAGGTCCAGACACGGACTTTATTAGCCGCTTGTATCCCTGTTCCCACGAGCTGCTGAGATCATGTGCCCATGCATGTGTTGCTCCACCGGGAGTACTAGGCGTACCAGGGATCCCAGGTGTACCAGGAACAGAGCCTGATGCTCCATTGATGGAAGCAATTGTAGAAATATTACTGTTGCTGGACACTTTACGAGAAGGAGGCGGCCGAGGGGGAGCGGCTCCAATGCCACCAGCACCAGCACCAGCACCAGTACCACTGGTCGACAGACCAGGGGTACTGGCAGAAGGAGACGTGACGTTGGAGTTAGCCCCTGGGCTGCCGAGTGCAGGGCTTGACCCGCGCGACGAGTCAAAGATGATACTGGCACGTAGGTTCAGAGTCGGCACTCTTTGCATTTTGGATGTTGGTCGTGCTCCAGGGAGGCTGAATTTACTGAGGAGAGCGCTTTCGCGCTCGGGAAATGGCGGCATCTCGTCCCATACGGTGGACAATAGTGTACGGTTCTGTGCTGTGGATAGCCGCAGGTACTCACACGCTCGTTGCTGCAACTCGGCATCCAGGCTTGTTGTATACATTTCAAACACTTGGAGTAGTTGTGGTCGGATCTCCTCAAAGAGATTGACAAACTTGATGTATGTGCTCAGGAGCACTCCTTTTGTGAATGAAGACGATGCAGGGAACCGATCGTGCAAGGCTAGAAACTGCTCAATCGGAGAGCACGACGGCTCGTCGGCCACCAGGTGGCCGTACTCGCCGAGAATGTACCCTCCAAGCAGAAGCATGGTGTCTCCTGGCGCAACGATGCCGTACTTACCTGTGAGGTACAGAATGACCGTTTTGGCGGCGTATACCTGAAGAGTCTCGTTGTTGACAACAATTTGAACGATCCGCTGCCATACGTCGTCACTGACATGGTGGCCGGCCACTGCCACTAGGCGCAACATGGTGTCGACGTACCACTGATGCTCTGTGGCGAACCGCTCTGCAAGCACAGCTATCCGCACCACCATCTCCTGCCGCAGCTGGACGTCGGCACCAGCCAGGTACTTGAGAAGCTCATTCACAATGGTGGACACGTTGTTGGAGTCGCAAACCGCACACAGCAGCTCAATGGCTTTCCGCCGGATGGACACGTCTCTGTCCTTTAGCAGGGTAACGAGGGTCGACACATGCTGCCGGACGCCGGTAGCGTCGTACGTTGTAGCTAGAGTCGCCAAAGCAATCAAAGAGAGGTACCGCACATTGTTTTCTGCAGGTCCCTCAAGATATTGTCCCAGGGCATCGACAATGTGGTTGAGCAGACTGGAGCTCATGTCTGTGAGCGTAGCCGTGCGGATAGCTTCAAACAGGACGGCGTTTTGCGCGTTGCTCTGCTGCAGGTTGGATGCGGGTTTTCCGTTGACCTCCACGACTCTATACATGACGCGCTGAAGTGTGTCCATGATGTTGGCCGCGTCGCCATACTCATAGGGACCGGTTTCGAGGTTGCCATAGATCTGGAGCAGTTTGAACAGCTTGACAAATAGCCACGGGGCTGCCACGTTGTAGTAGACGTAGTCTGTGGGGCATGCGTTTCTGAACACCAGTGCTTCTAGCCGACGCACGGCTTTTTCGTAAGCGCTCTTGTATAAATCTGGCGAGTCTTGGGCGAGCTCGCATACAAGCGACACTGCGCTTGTTGTCACCCCCAGATCAGGGTCGTCGAGAATCGCTACTATTCGGTCCGGCCAGTGTCGACTAACTACGCTGGCGTCTCGTCGATACAGTCGGAGCATGGTGAGGGCCGCCTTCTTGCGCACAAACGGGCCCGAGGTAGGTGAAATGAGCAACTTGAAAATGTCGTTGGACAGCGCATGGCCGATATTCTTTCCACCAACAGTCGCAATTGTGTTTAACGCCAGGCTTGTGTGGAGTTCGTCCATGCTTTCGAGGTCCTTGCGCATACTGTTGACCACCATATCCAGAAGGCTGTCATTTTCATTGAGCATCACACTCACCGCAAGGTACCCTATCTGCTTCTCCGAGTACTTTGAAGACGAGATGAGTGACAGGCTTTCGGAGTGGCCAATGTCCACGTCGTACCCAAGCACGTAGATGTAGATCAGCTTACACACATACTTCTTTTTGTTGTATCCATTCAGGTTGGGGTCTCGGAACTTTTGCCGGATGTTGGCGAGCTCGGTGTTGATGCGCTTTGCCTCCACATCGCGGGCCCGCGCGTTGCGCAGGTCCGCGATGAATTGCACCAGCCCTTTCATTGGCTGGCTCATGTCGGCTAGCTCTAATCACCTTTTTGTTTGTTGTGGGGCAACTCTACCCGTACACAGTTGCATCACCACCATCATTGAGACGACAGCCCCCTGGAAACGGGTTATAAAATAATACACAGAAATATTATAATGCCAGTTAATCTCCGTAACTCTAAAGCTTCGGAGTTGGGTGAGCGCCCCATGCCGGCCACCGTCGGAAACTATAGAGTCCGTGGTCCGAACCGCCGCGTCGTATTTTTCTGGCGTGACTTTTGTTCGTGTTTTGCGCGGATTCGCGTTTTGCACAAATTAGGATTTCAGTCCGATTAGCGCGAATAAATTTTGCACCTGCCGATGGCTTTTCCTGGTCAATGGATTACACTCACTGGTTTAGCTCTAGGTGTGGTGGTGGTGGTGGTGGTGGTGGGTAGGTGGAGGTGCGGGTTTAGGTACATGCAGGGTGCAGGGTGCCACATGCATGACTGAGTGCATATGCAAATCATTACAAATGATGACAGGGAAGTCGTCACAAGACTATCATCTGTCCTTCAAGGCGGTCTGGCTACCTGGTCTACGTAGCAGATTCGATTAATTAACAAATGGATTCACAAGTCTACCCAAATTATAACCAAATAACCCCCCTGGCTGCTAAATCGGCCGACCAAGGTTTTATTTTTCCCAAGGCGTCAACCGGTAAACTCCCAATTAAAGTTTGGTCGGAACCCTCGGTCGCCCGTCAGCTGCAGCAGGAAGAGCCTATAATACGCATCACTAACCTGGTGCAGAAACATTTACTAACACCCACACTCACAATTTCACTCGGACTCACTACCCGGCATGATTCTTCTCAAATCTTTGGCAGCATTCGGTTGCCTGGCAGCTGCCCTTCCTATTGAGTACCAACAGGAAGGGAACGCTCGAGTTCACCACCCGTCTCCCTCTGCGCTGGTCGCAGTAGACGACGCAAGTGGAGCAACCATTTCATGTCTTCACGAAGCTCACATGTTTGGTGAGGTGTTTTCTGTTGACATTACTCAACGGTTTGTGCAGGAACAGGCAGTTGCAACATACATGTTTGAATTTGACCTCGACGAACTTGATGACAAACCCGCCAGTAGTCTCATGAAAGGAGAACGCTTAGGGCCTGCGCGGGCAGGAACTCTTCTCTCTGTACCAAAGAGGAAGGGTTTCGAAGACCCCATTGATGCAGTGGCCGACAGCGTCAAGGAAATGTTTGCAGAGGCATGGATTACTGTCAAGCAGGACAAAGACAGTAATACCCGCATTGTGGCGGTCGAGTCCATGCTTGGACCCAACAAGCTCGAGATTGTTCAGGTGATGGTCCCTCCCGGCCATCATCAACTATATGTTCTTGGCGAGGATGGCGAGCCCATCGATACACATAGCAGCAGACCTCACAGCAGACCCCATGTCAGACCCCACCGCAAACCCCACTACAAATCGGGCCATAAGAGCGGAAATGCTAAGGGACACCACGACTGCAATCACATGAGCCAGCTCAAAGATACAATGTATCACTACTACCGCGGAGCCCACTCGAAGGACTACTCTGAGATCCAGGAGATTGGCGAGTATGTGCACACGGTCATTATGATTGTGATGCCCATCCTGATGCTGGGAGTAGTGTTTGCCGTGGTTGCACTGGCGGTGCATGCTTGGTGCAACTGGGACAAGTCCACGCGCCCCGAGTCCGAGTCCGACGAAGACCACGAGGAGATCCAGGATCCTCTATCTGAGAAGCAGAGACTGCTGGCCAGCGATATGACCTAATTGTTGTTGTTTTTTTTCATTTTATTTATCGGCGCCTAATGAGGCCGCGGTGTCCATAGCTAATTTATGTATATTGTTCCTGGTTAGATCTAGCCGCCGCATGTTGACACTTTGAAGAGCTAACCTTGCTGTATCATGAGTCGGCCGTATATTGCGACCAACAGCGTCGAGAAGGGTATGTAAGAGTTCCCGCTGTTGCACAGATGCGAAAAGAAACTAACCAGCGCACAATTCTGATATATACTCCGTGGTGGCGAACGAGAAATACACCTTTACGGCCTCTGGAGATGGAACCCTCAAAGTATGGGACAACAGCGTCGCTACCCCCGCAGGCCAGATCATCTACCAAAGCTCGGTGGGACTTCAACATCTCTGCATGGATAGCTCGCGTAGGCTAGTGGCCGTCACAGGATTTGACGGACAGCTGGCTGTGTTTAATGCGCTTTCCCTGGAAGCTATGTACAAAACCTCCAAAATGTGCGAAACAGAGGGCGTCTGGCGCATGGCGTTCTCACCTATTGGATCTGTGCTTGCACTGACGACTATCGGCAAATCTATTTATTTGTGGGACTATGAGAAGGATGAGATGGTGCTGGAACTGTCGTCGTCCGCGTCCTCACGCGCAGTTTGCTACTGTATCCAGTTCTCTCCTAACGGGGAGCTTGTTGCGTGCGGGTACAGTGACGGCGGTCTATACATATACAGTGCCAGCACTGGGCGGCTGGTCAACTCTTTAGCGGGTCATACAAGCCCTGTTCGTGCCATTTCATTCTCTCCCAACGGACAGTACCTTGCGGCAGGTAAAGAGAGCAAGATTATTTCGCTGTACGTTGCTAACTCTGGAGAACATATTACCGATCTGAGTGGATCGGAAGGCTGGATCATGGCGCTCGAGTGGAATGAGACGGGAGAGTTCTTCCTCAGTGCGTCCTACGACGGCAGAGTCAAAATTTGGTCTATAGAGTCGCGCCAGTGCGTGTGCACACAAACTGCTGGATCGTCCTCAGCAAGTCCAGAACCCATCTTTGATGCTTGCTGGCTTCATAAAGGATGGGGAACGGGAGTGGTTGGAGCCATGAACCAGGCGTTTGTGGCTGTGGGAGTTGAACGGGCTGTGCGCTGGTTCAGAGAGGCATCTGGACAGTAGATGAAAGTACATAATTGAATGATTAACACTGTACCATTTGCTGTAGTAGAAAGTTTTTGCTGAGGCTGGAGTCAGTTTCTAGGTAGAGTGTTGACTTGACGGCTGCATTGTCACTCGCGATGAGCAATGACAAAGGTTGGTTGCTTTTAATCTTATGATGAGGTGAGACACGTGCATCATAGTGTGGGGAAGGTCTGTGATGATTGTGAATAAAATACATTGTTAGTAGTAGTTACTGAAGATTGGTGGACGTAGCCACGTGCTCGAGAAGAGTTAAAGGATCAACACCCTCGAGCTCAGCCTGGCGCAGGGCTCTGGCCCATATGTATCCTGACCTTGGGTTTGCGCTGGAAAACTGCTCCTTGACTGCATCCAGATCACTGGCATTGTGTTTCTCGAGAACAAACTTGTACAGCCAAACCCACGAGTCTCCGTTTTGAGGGTCTGACTTGATGGCTCTGTCAAGCCAGGTCTGGGTATGTGTCAGCTTACCGTCCATCCAGAAATGACGGGCTGCAGCAGTTAGAATGTAGGCCATAGAAGGTGCAGACTCGTCGGCTGCGAGGGTCTCGAGACGGCGGATACCTTCTCTGATTTGCGACTTCCGCTTCAAGAACGGAGTAAGTTCTACCTGAAGCGCCCACAATAGATCAGACTTTGGACAGGCTTGGAGTGCCTGGGCCACAATCTTGCTGGCCTGGGGGCCATTGCCAGAACGGAGTTCTAAGCGGGCTTTTGCTGCCCACAACTCTTCGTTACGCGGGTTCTTAACAGTGGCTCTGTCTAGAGTGGCCCGTGCTCGAGCGACACCAAACGTTGTTTCTTCAGAGCCAGCAAGAGCAATCCATAGTTCTGCGTCCTGCGGACATTTGGTCGTGCCCAGCTGGTAGGTAGCACGAGCAGCCGGCTCGTCGTGGAGACAGTACTGCTGGATTTGCCCTTTCTCAATGTACAACTCCGCACACCTGGAAAACCGTTCAATCGCTTTATCGGCAAGGTCCACAGCCCCATTGTATATTTCGGTGGTTTTCTTGACATGCTTCTCGTCCTCGGTGTCCTGACTGGCGAGGTGGGCCAGTTGACGTTCGAACCTGATAGCCCTGATCCAGACCAGTACAGGGTTGTCCATTTTATTGCTGCCTGTTTCTGTTGCGGCTCGCGCCTGCCGAAGAAGATGGGCAGCCTCCTTGTAGTTGTGCAGACGCACCTCCAAGTCCACGCCTGCGAGCCATAGCTCGCTGGCGCCTGGTACAGACTCTAGAGCCTGCTGGACAATCTGCCTTGCGCTGTCGAAATCGCCGAGCTTTGCCTTTTCCGAGATGAGAAGACTCCAGAATGGAGCCTTGGATGGACACTTTTCAATGGCCATGCGAACAGTAGCAAATAGCGATTTGGGTGTCCCGTGCAGCTTTTCCAAGTTGACCGCCCGCGTCCACGCCTCTACGTCCGACGGAGTCTGATCACACACCAGCATGTAAATGGCGCGCGCGGTATGCGGGTGTCGTTGCTCCTGAGCCTGCTCGGCCAGCGCAGTCCACCTACTGAGTAAATTGATGTGTACAATGGTAGACCCATACATGTTTGGGCCGTCTCCGCCTGCTGGAGAAAACGGGCCAGCGCCTTGTTCTTGTTCACCTGGAGGTTTGAAACAATCGGCTAGCTCGCTGTTACCAACGACCCGGATCAAAGTTTCGCACGATAATAGAGCATTTTCTGTCTCACATTCGTAGCACATGTCCATCCAGTTAGCTAGCTCGGCATTAACCCCTAAGCGTTTCAGTTCAGCGACTCCTTTCTCCAGTATGGTCTGAATCGACTCAGGCGTAGACCCATCTCGCTCTCCAAGCTTTCCTGCTGCCACCCATACTGCGCGAGACGTCTGGAGCGTTTTGCGAGCCATGTTGAGAACCTTGCGCGCGGCAGGGAAATTCTCACGACGGCATTCAAGGTTTGCCAGTGTGATCCACAGCTCCTCATCGTTAGGAACTTGCTCGACTGCTGTTTCCAGAAGGAGGCGGGCGTCCGACTCGTCTGCCTCGAGATTGATGGCCAGTTTCCACAACGTAGCCGAGTGCGGGTTCTCGATCAGCGCTTTTTGGGCGATTTGCTTCTTGCGCATATCTTCAGTCTCCAGAGAAATTCTCGAGGTCCAGAGGCTTATAGAATGAGGGAGCGCGGTTGTTGCATTCTTTGCTATGACTCTGGCCGGGTTTGTGTGGGTTGTTGTAGGACGGTACTTGCCGTTTAGGCGGATACTCTCGAGCCACACGTCTTCGCTGATAGGGCACTGTTCACAGCCATCATTGATGACCTTGAGTGCCTTTTGGGAGTTATTGGCCAGCTCTTCCACTCGGGCAAGCCCTATCCAGCCTCCAGGGTCTGCGGGGTTGGTTTTTACAAGCGATTCTAGAAGCACGCGGGCGCGGTCCATATCGCCGATTTCGCTGGCATTGAATCCCACAGGATTCGGGTTGTCGTTGAGCTTGCTGAGGTATCCTGTTGTATCAACGGATGATTTATTGCTATGGCCGGGCTGATCCAGCGCCATGGAGAGCATTTTGTCCTTGGCGCTTGCAATGGACTTAAAGTCGGGCTCGTCGTTCACCTGGGTGCTGATTTCGGTAGTAGCAGCGGCCGCAGCAATAACAGAGTCAGGAACGGCATAGAATCTAGTCTCGGCCCGCTGCTGAAGCCGTTGTCGCTTGTTTCGCTTCGTTAGATCTCCCACTTCTGGCAGATCAGCCCATTCCTCGACCGATACCTGCTTTAGACCACGCTTGAGGTCGGCAAACTCGTTGGCGCCGCCACTTTTTAGTGCCAAATCTGACTTGGACTCGGCGGCGGCAGTGGCCTTCCGTTTCCGTTGTTGTAACCGGTCCTCCACCTGCCTGTATATTCTATCTGCTTCATCATCCTCTTTTGTATTTTTCTTGGAAAACAGCCCGGTTTCGTCTTCCTCGGGGGCGTCTGCAAACCGTCCGTCTTCATCATCATCGTTGAGATCGTCCTGCTGTGGTTGTTCAAGTCCACGGGTAAATTCCACAGTGCCTGATCCAACATCTGATCGAGTACTGAATCCGATGGCACCCCTACCAATTCCTGCTTTGTACCCAGCAGGAGCCGGCAAGTCGAGGAATGCCGGTCGATGGTCCATCCTGTTGGAGAGAGCTTACCCAACTAGGTATACCCCACGAATCTTGATAAATTTCATGAGGAAAACTCTAATATTTTTTCACATACAATACAACAACAAGACCAAATGTCCAAGAGAAGCGGAGACGCCCAGGACGACGACTCGCGCAAGCGTCACACAGCCCAGACAGAGTCTAATGGAGCCACAAATGGATCAGCTCCCGAGATAGAATACGAGGACCCCTATGAGGACGACTTTGACAGCGAAGACGAGGTTTTTGAGGCTGGAGATGAAGACGACGAAGACGAGGAGGACCAAGACGAGGAAATGACAAACGGCGAGCAGATGGATGTCGATAAACCCAACCAAAAACAGGCTCCCACTGTATACTTACCACATAGATCCGCGCCTCTTGGTGAAAACGAGTCGCTCGAGCCAGACATGTCGACATACGACATGCTGCATACCTTCAACGTCAAGTGGCCGTGTCTTTCGTTTGATATTCTAGAAGACGATCTGGGCTCAGAAAGAAGAACTTATCCGGCCACGACGTATCTCGTGACTGGAACGCAGTCGCAAAAGGCCAAGGAAAACGAAATCACCGTCATGAAGCTGAGCGGCATGTCCAAAACCCTAATTAACGACGACAGCGATGACGACAACGACAATGACGACAACGACGACGAGGATGCAGACCCCATCCTCGAAAGCAAGTCTATTCCGTCCCATACAACCACCAACAGAATCAGAGTGTCACCGTTTGCAAAGCAAACTGGCGAGTATTTTGCTGCGTCCATGATGGAGACCGGAGACGTGAACATTTGGGACATTACGCCTCATTTCAGATCGTTTGACAACCCAGGCACCGTGATCTCCAAGGCTCAAAACAAGCCTGCATACACCATTTCGGCCCATGGCAACGTCGAGGGCTACGCTCTCGACTGGTCGCCTCTCATCAAGACCGGAGCCCTCCTCACCGGAGACATCTCTGGCCGCATTCACCTAACACAACGGTCACAGTCGGGAGGATGGTCGTGCGACAAGACTCCCTTTGAGGGCCACCAGGGCTCGGTTGAGGAACTCCAATGGAGTCCCTCGGAAAGCACAGTTTTTGCATCCGCCGGCCAGGACGGCTTTATTAGAATCTGGGACACTAGAAAGGGTCACTCGCCTGCGCTTGCAGTCAAGGCAGTCGAGGGCACCGATATCAACGTGATGAGTTGGAACTGCAAGGTCCCGTATCTGTTGGCGTCGGGCTACGACGACGGCAAGTGGGGAGTGTGGGATCTGCGAAACTTCCAGAGCGGATCGCCATCGCCGGTTGCATCGTTTGACTTCCACAAGAAACCCATCACGTCCATTGAGTTCCATCCCACTGAGGAGAGCATTGTGGCCGTTTCCTCGGAAGACAGCACCGTCACTCTTTGGGATTTGTCAGTGGAGGCAGATGATGAGGAGGTTCTTATGCAGCATAGAGAGGCCCATGGCGACCTCGACGACATTCCTCCTCAGCTTTTGTTTGTGCACTGGCAGCGCAACGCCAAGGAGGTTCACTGGAACAAGCAGATCCCAGGCTCCCTGGTGTCCACGGGATCGGACGGATTCAGTGTATGGAAAACCATTAGCGTCTAGAAATCAATTAACAAATCAAACTATTCAGGCGTTAGTAGACGAAGAAGAAGTCAGTAAAGGAGCCGTTTCTTCGGTTCCCATCTTGGGAAGAATGTACTCAAAGTAGACGGCCATTACAAGCAGAATGCCCTGCAACATTGCTGCCGTCAGGAAAGGCGCCCAAGAACTCCATTGAGCTCCTGGTCTCATGGCCAGGCTGGCGCTCCAGATAAACCCTCCTGGAGTCTGCATGCACATCATTGGAATGGACAATGACCCAGTATGGCGTAGCGTATAGGTTGTGTAAATCTGCGGAAAGTACTGAATCAGGGCCAGAATAATGGCTATAACGCCCATCAGACTGGCAATAAACTCAATGATGGCCATCGACTCGTTCACCCCAACGTAGATTGAGATTGCCGCCGATAAAATCACATGGGTGACACACACTTTGGTGACCACCTTGATCTCAACCGGCACGTTCTGGGCCTCAGGGACTAGTCTGCAGAGAATCAGCGCACAAAGACCCATGAATGCCTGTAGAGTGATCTGGACCAGTCCAAGAAGAGACGCAACGGCCTGGAAGAGCGTTAGCCTTGAATCGCGGATACAGTCAAATGTAGGCTCACTCAACAGGAAGATGTTGCATGTGGCACACACCCCCGATGAGACGGCCAAAAGTAGAAACCATGGCGAGATGCCTTCGGAGGTTTTTCTGTTGTAAATCCGAACGAGCTGCGGAATATACGAGATGGCAATTCCTAGCGTGAGTGCAATGGATACGAGAAAGTTGGTGGCCGACACATCTCGTAGAGAGTCGCAGTAGTCCATTGTGCACAACCGGCGATAAAGTTATATGATGGGATGCTTTTTACTCTAAGCTATTATAGCATTACAACAATTATGCATCGCTAATTACAGTACATCTGAAGAACACAGGCAACATGCCTTTGAGCTCCTTGTGTGGCCAACTGCGTGGCACGTCGTACACTTGCCTGGTGCCCGCGCCCGGGCTTCAACCACTTCAAATTCACTGAGCTCTCGCTTGGTGCATAACAAAGGGTGTTATCAGTAAAAGCGCCCGCGGGCCAATGGGGCCCCCGTTGCAATGGACAGCGAGGTCTTGCACGGGGTGTTTGCCGCGACACTCGAGAGCAATGTCAATGTGCGGGCTCAGGCAGAGCTCAAACTCAAGTCTCTTGAGCAACCGGGCTTCATCAACGGGTGCCTCAATATCGTGCTGGAGCCCCAGGAGAGCATGGAAGTCAAGATGGCGGCCGGAGTGTACCTCAAGAACAAAGTTGTGCAGTACTGGTACACTAGATACGCAGACGTTCCTCTCTCACCCACAAACATTCAGACCGCCTACCAGGCTATCATTCGGCTGATGAGAGATGAAGAAAACCTACCAGTGCAGGTCGAGGCTAGTCTTGTGCTGCAGGCCATGCTTAAATACGATGCTGTGAGGGAGGCGGTGTCAGCAAGTATCCCGAGCTTCATGACCTACTTCCTCGATCTAACCGCCAAAATCGACTTGTACGCTCTCATGGGAGTCATATTGGAGTTTGTTGCTCAGCAGCTGATTCCCTTTGCAGTGCAGCTGTCTACCCAGCTCAAGGACAAGTTTGTCGGACTGGCTAGTGATGTCGCTGAAAAGTGCGGTGATGAGTACCTCTACGGCGACGAAATTATCCCCGACGATAAGATCGAGGTCGGGGAGGGTATCCTCAACACTTTGTTGTCGCTGCTAAAGGCTCCGGGGAACTCGGCAGAGACCGTGGAGCAGATGGAGCAGGTGCTCTATCCGATTTATGTGCTCGTCCTGCAGCACCAGGTGTATTTCTTTTATTATCCGTTGTTCGAGCTAATGGCGAACACGCTGTTCTGTCTCAAGCGCGTCACTCCAGTAATGTGGCAAACTCTGGCGCTAATGCCTCCCGTCTTCGAAGATAAAGAGTTTCGAGAGGCGCATAATCACGGTATTTTTGAGCCTTGCGCGCGCACGCTGATCAGCTACATTCTGTACGGAGCCGCAGAAATTGCAGGCAACACCGAGATTACGACTATGCTCTGCACAATCGTCCGAGACGTTGGCTGATAGTGAGAGACTCCATGCCCACACTCAGGCTTGTGAGCTTGCCATTACCATGACAACCCGGGATCTGTGCTGCAGCTCCTTGAGGCAAACCAGTGGACTTGACCATTTTTCCAGTTATGGTTCGAGCATATTAGCAAGAATGCTTTTGGAGGACGGGTCTGGGATATCAAGCTGTGCATTGCGTCTCTGCTTGAGATTCTTTCGCTTGGCGATGAGCAGTTGCCCGCGCTAGTGAGAGAGTTGATTCCTCAGATCACAAAGTCTCTTCTCGGGCTCGCCGTTGTTCTTCCCAGGGCCATTGACAGACTCAAACAGATGCGCAAGAAGTTCAGCACTAAGGACTTAACTGGAAGCTCGAATACTTGTCTACGGAAATAAGCTTCAAGGCCAGACACTCTAAGCAGGACTGAGGGACTGCAAATGTGGTTGTATGTGTCTCATATCTAAGAATGTATGCTGTAATTAGCGATGGCGATATCGGCAGATGGATTTTGGTGTTACATCTATGTTGTAATAACTGCTATAATTGTTATAATATCGAAAAGGCGGTAGGGTAACTAGCAGGGCCGCCTAGACCTTGTGGGAGCCCGATCATTGCAAAGAGAGACCAGTCGAACCTCGAGGATGCGAATTGTTTCAAGTAGTTAGTATTTGTGAGTTACTCGTGACAATACCATTGAACTTTGCCGAAGCTTTTGACTTTTTTTCTGCTACCGCTCCTTGACTTCTTCAATTCAGTACTAAGGTTGGCCAATAGTTACGGTTGGAAATTGGCAACTATCCTTGAACCATGACGATTCTTAGCACGACTCCTACAGCCTTTTCTCAGGCCATCAGAATCTCCAAGAACCCCGCCGAGCTCAGGGCTCGTGTGCTCACCCTCTATAGACAGTACCTTCGAAGCGTCAACGAGTTTGCTGAGATGTACGATATTGACCGGCCCGCACCTGTGATCCGGACCAAGATTCGACAAGAGTTTGAGCGAAACAGATACATTCAGGACCTGCACGTCGCCAACATCGCCCTTGCAAAGGGACACATGGAGTTCCAAGAAACCATCAATTTCTGGAAACAGCAGCCCCACGTCCTCAAGTACTTCCAGGAGGAGGAGGCCACTCAACAAAAGCCCAAGTCCAACGACTTTGTGAGCAGGTTTATCCGCGGCACCGCATAATGTTATTATTTGTTTGAAATTATATTGTACATGCTACTACGACGTTGTTGTTGTTGTCGTTGTCGTATCCAACCCTTTCAGCGTTCCGCGTAAAAGACTGGCCGTAGGATCAATGGCGGTTAGAAATCTGGCCAGCTCCTTGCATAGCTCAAAATCATTTGCCTCGTAGGCAAGCTTGAGGAGACGCTGAGTGTTGTGCTCACTTTTGTGGTTGGGTCTCGAGGTCGTGCCTGTATTGTCCTCAACCGTGTGCAAAATCAATAAGTACCCTGCAGCCGTGTTAAGCTGTCGAGTATCCAAACACCGATCGAAAAGGTCCTGCGGTGAGCCAAGGACTTCAAACAGCTCACCCCAATACTTGACTTCCGTCTTTCGCGTACATCCAAGGAACACCTCGAGCATTTGTGGAAATTGACATACAAGCTGGACTGCGTGCTGCAGTAGCTTTGAATCTGCTGGTTGCTCAGTGTCCATCACTCTGTATAACAACATTTCGAGAATGTGAGACATATACTTGAGGTGCTGGTACTTTTTGGCCAGCTGGTACGCCTTGTCTGTCTCGTTTCGCTCCAGATAGGCTTCCAAGACGTAGGGAACGTAGAGCTGGGTACTGCTAAAACACGACACAGTGGTGAAACCGGCGTGACGGTTGAGTAGCGTGTCTGTATCTACCTCGGCAATAATGCCCTTGTCTTTGTGAACAACAACGGGATACGACTCAACAGGAACTTGGGCATTGAAATGCTGACTGGTAGCTGTGGGGTGACCGTCTGCTTCAATTTTGTCAGTTTGCTTCTCACTTAGTTCTCCAAAGTCGCTTGTATCCCATATCAACACACTCTGTCCGTCAAAAGCCCATAGCATGCCGTCCATGGTAATATTGCAGTACTCGACCGTGTAATGCAGCACCTTCTTGGAGTAGACATTGTAGTCAACCTCATCCTGAGACTTGTCGAGGGAACGGCCGTGAGGATAAAGGACGGTCAGCATCCCGTCCACTAAGATTACTAGTTTGAGACTCGATAGATCCGGTTCGTCGTTGTTGTTGTTGTCGTTAATCTCTCCAAGGGTTGGGATACACGCAATCGAGCGGACCCGCGCAGGACTATGCACAACCGAGTCGAGGTTGATCTTTCGCAAGGGAAACAGAGCCACGCTAGCAATCGTGCGAACCTGGTACACATGCAGCGTGTTGTCGTACGTGTAGAGGAACAGCAGCGACTTGTATAGACACATGCGCAAAATAGGTTTGAGAAACTCGCGAGCAGCAAGTACATTGTCCGGATGGAGCTCCGCATCGCGGGAATACACCCGGAGCTCATGGGTAGAGTGGTCTGTGTCTACAGCTACAAACAGGTACCGACCATGGCCCCACAGCATCGCCCGCACGGAGAACTCGAGGTCCATAAACTCGTCTTCAAACATCTTCCAGCGACCGGAAAATAAAGAGTAATGAGTGAGCCCGCGAGAGCCTGCGACAGCAATGTACCTTCCGTCGGCGGACGTTGTCACGTGCCGAATGGGCCAGTTGTCGGCGACATAGTTGCCTGGAATGGGGACTCTAAGCCACAGCAAGGCTTCGCGGTCAATAGTGGTGAGTCCAGGGAGGTTGTGGCCCCTGTACACTGATAGACATCCATCCTCTACAAGTATTGGACGGTGTAGGTTGTCGGTGGTGAAATTGTTGAGACTGGCCCATCTGACCGTCTTGAGACACCAAAACGAGTTGGAACCGGTGTGACCCACCTGTGGACAGAGAAACAGGCGATCTGCCGCCAGTGACCACGCCACAAATCTGATCGAGCCAAGCCATGGCTCATGTGCCTTTTGGTCGTTTGTTGTAAGAAACGATGATGCGTTGAGCATACCATACACAGAGAACAGAGCCCATCCAGTAGTGTAGCCCACAAACAACGCATACCCATCCATTGACCACCGAAGGCATGTGATGGTACCGGCGGTAGTTGAAGGCGGCCTCATGATACGGATTCGCTTGATGTTCCCAGAGTAATCACGGATATTGTAGAGGTACACGGCGCCGCTGCTAGATCCTACGGCAACCGAGGAGAATCGAGCATTGAGAGCACACGCCACAGCTGGCTCATTGGGTTCAGTATGTGTCTCATGCATTAGTGCCATCAGGCCAAAGGTGTTTGGAATCAGAGCTAGAGCAGGCGAGTTGGACGTATGCCTCGAGAAACTCGCGCGAGTGTTGCTCGTGGATCCACCATGGTAGTGTCTTGGGCGTTCTAATAGCGATTGATCTTCGTTTTCATTTTCGTTGTCGTTGTTGTTGTTGTTGTTGTTAGTAGCTGCAGGTATCTCATTTTTGCTGTTGGGAGAGTCGGGACAGATGAGATCGCACCATTCGCCAGGCGCAGGAAGTGTACCCAACATACCGGTAGAGACGGTACCGTTGCTTATAATTGCAAATAGTCCCATGGCTTTGCTCCATGCAATATGATCGAGTTGCTTGGGGTTTTTCTCGTCAGTGTCTACATCGGCCCCTTCCTCCTTGGGCAGTGGTGGTACGTCTTTAGTCATGGCAAAACCCTCCCAGTCACAGGCACACACTCGGCCATAAGTCGACACAATTACCAGCCTCGACTCTAATCCCAGCATATGGCCCACTCCCTCCGATACATGGGTCCACGAATTACACCGGAGATTGACTTCACGCACACCGGGTCCTTCCCCTGGAGCCGGGAACGTTCCCAGCGACTGCCGCGAGTCGAATGCACCGGCTTCGCCAAACACACATACCTCGCCGGTTGGAATGTCGTGAGAAAGAATCTGTAGCATGTACACCCAGTTTTTCTCGGTGGCAAGGGAAATGAACTTGCCGTCCGGCCGGAAGCACACCTTGTGGTTGACACCATGTGCTTCCAGCGATCCGGGAGTTCTGCAAAACACTACCACCGCACACAGAGGTTTGAGTCGGTACACATAGACTGCCGATTTGGTGACCACGACAAACATCTGGGTGTTCTTGAGCGTCTCCATCCATATTATCGTATTGTCGTTGGTGGTCTCCTTCTCGATAGGGGTTGTTGGTTCCCCAGAGAGATTGGGGTCCTCTCTACTGGACCCATTGTAGTAGTTTTGCTGTTCAATGGCCGGCAGTTGCACATGGTCTGCCGTTGCTGTTGGCCAGATCATGCCTCCCCACTTTTTTGGTCCACGCAGCAGCCGAAACACACACTTGCTGCAAGATACAAGGCAACTCTATTTCGATTTACTGATTATCCTTTTTGGGAAATGCCGGCCCACCGTCTATTTACAAGTATCTATTTACATAGTTTCAGCACGGGTCACGCTAGAGATCATCCCGCTCCCCAGTACTCTATCACCACCGTATATCACGAGATACTGACCGGGGGCTATGGCCCGTGTGGCGTGGGCGAGCTGAACGGTGACATTCTCGCTGTTCTCTCCACTGATGGCAAGATCTACCACCTCACAAGGATCCTGGAGCGACCGGTACTGGCAGAAAAGGTTGCTTGGATTGCTTTTAACGGCTGCTTCAACATCCTTCACAAGCCATTTGAAGTCGTCGCTGGTTGCCCCTTTCATGAACAGCGCGGGGTTGTCTCGGCCCCGGCAGATAACCAGCTCGTTACGGTCAATGTTCTTGTCGCAAACATACCATACTCCTTGACACTCGGGATCACCTTGAGGCATGGAGATGCCAGAGCGTTGGCCGATTGTTGCGTGCCACAGACCCATATGCTTGCCGACCAATTTTCCAGATGTGGTGACGATATTGCCCGGCTCGGGGTTCACGTACTCCTGCAGAAACTCTCTGAATGTGTTTTGATCCTGCGACACAAAACACAGTCCCATGGAGTCGGGCTTAACCGCCGTGGTCCCCAAGTCAAACCGCTTCTCGGCCATTTCCCTCACCTCCTTCTTCAGATAGTTTGAGAGCGGGAAAAAGACCCGGTCTAGCACCTCTGGCTTGATTGTACTCAGATAGTAGCTCTGGTCCTTGCTCTTGTCTTTGGGTCTCATGAGGGCCAGTGGATCACGACCGCCGCCGTCACATTCGGCCAGCCTAGCATAGTGGCCTGTGGCGAGCCACCAGTTTCCGTCGGCATGTAGACTGCTTAAATGCTGAATTAACGAGCCAAACTTGATGTACCTGTTGCAGCTAACGTCCGGGTTTGGCGTCAGACCCTTGCTATAGTACCGAAGCATGGGTTCAAATACGTCTGTCCAGTAGTCCTTTTCAAAGTTGACTCTGGTCCTTTCTATTTGGAGGTGGTCGCACACTTTTTGTACGTCATTCCACTCTTGTTCGACACATTTTGCTGTTGAGGTCCAGTTGCACATGTACAGACCTTTGACTCTGCCCGGGTACTTTTCACAGAGCATGGCGGCAGCAGTCGATGAATCCACACCTGATGACATGGCAATATATATGGGATCGCTTCCTTTTGTAGGTGGAGCACGGTCTATCCATGTTGATAGTGCCCTTTTTGGCGCCAAAAGACTACATGCTCGTCGTAACCATGGCATGGACTTTTAGAGTTGTAGATATCAGAAGAAGATTCAGCGACTTGAGAGGCCGTTTTGGATATTTCAAATTCTCTAATTCATATCCACCGCTGAGTATCTCAAAAGATAAAAGAACACTATTTCAAATTAGAAATGGATTTCCCCGCATAGGCCTATCGGAGTAGTCCTCAGGGTACGGCGTAACCGTCATGGTTGCCGCAAAAGTCGGGCCGTGCATGTACCGTTTATGTTTTAGAGCATTGCCAGTCGTACATCGATCGACAATCGCCACCCCTTTCAAAACCTTCCATCGCAAAATGACATCCGCCAACTCGGTGTTACATGCGCTGAACAACATTGACAAACCCTTGGTGGACACCCGCGATTATCGCATTATTAAGCTAAGTAACCAGCTGGAGGCGGTCCTCATCTCCGACAAGGAAACCGATAAATCGTCTGCTGCTCTGGCCGTCAATGTAGGGTCATACTCTGATCCATCCAATTTGTGCGGATTGGCGCATTTCTGCGAGCATTTGCTGTTCATGGGCACAGAAAAGTACCCCAAGGAGAATGAGTACTCACAGTACCTGCACGAGCACGCGGGTCAGTCCAATGCATACACGTCGTCTGAGCTCACCAACTACTTCTTTTCTGTCTCGCATGACGCTCTTCATGGAGCATTGGACCGGTTTGCTCAGTTCTTTTTGGCCCCATTGTTTTCAGAAGACTGCAAGGATCGCGAGATCCGCGCTGTTGACTCTGAGAACAAGAAGAACCTTCAGCAGGATCTATGGAGGCTGCATCAGCTCCTGCGCTCGTTATCAAATCCAAAGCACCCTTATAACAAGTTCAGCACAGGCAACTTGACGACATTAGACGAAGAACCGCGCAAGATGGGACTCGACGTGAGGGACGAGCTCATCAAGTTCTACAAGAGCCACTACTCGTCAAACCTCATGAAGCTGTGTATTATTGGAAGAGAGGATCTCGACACGCTCACACAGTGGACCGTCGACCTGTTTTCGGGCATCCCCAACTCGAATATTCCCGCCGAATGGGCGCCTGAGAACATCAAGAAGATGGGGCCACAGTTTGTGCCATATACGCCTGCACAACTCGGACGGGTCATCCAGGCAAAGCCAGTCCAGGAAGTCAAGAAGGTTGAGCTCATTTTCCCTGTGCCCGACCAGCAAGAGTTTGTTCGTTCCAAGCCTGCGCACTACTACTCGCATCTCATTGGCCACGAGGGACCCGGGTCGCTGCTGTACTACTTTAAGCAGAAACAATGGGCCACCGAACTGAGCGCAGGAACTGACAATGTGATTGCCGGAACGTCCCACTTTATCGTGGAGATTCACCTTACGAACCAGGGCGCCGACTGCTGGCACAATGTCGTTGAAGCATTTTTCCAGTACGTTGCAATGCTGAATGCAAGCGGTGCCCAAAAATGGGTGTTTGAAGAGCTGCGTGACGTTGCCGAGGCCGAGTTCAAGTACCGCCAGAAGACAGACCCCATGCGAGCTTCCAGCAATATGACCGCCCTCATGATGAAGCGAAACATCCCCAGAGAACAACTACTGAGCATGTCTCTGCTGAGAGACTTTGACCCAGCCGCCATTGACGATTTCGGCCGGCACCTTGTTCCCGACAATTTCCAGATTCTATTCGTGTCTAGTGATCTTTCGAATCTGGAACTGCGCGAGAAATGGTACGGCACAGAGTATAGCGTCGCGCCGTTTGATAGCATTTTTGCCCAAAAACTGGAGAAGGCTGCGTCGTCGCATACTGTGTCAGAGCTGCACCTGCCTGCGCGTAACGAGTTTATTGCTACCAATCTTGACGTGGTCAAGAAAGAGGTATCCAAGCCCATGCAGCATCCGTACCTGCTAAAGCACACTGATCAGATGGCTGTGTGGCACAAGAAGGATGACATGTTCTGGGTGCCCAAGGCGTCGATGCGGCTACGGCTGATTAATCCTCTGTGTAGCAGCTCGCCTGCCTTCCGAGTCCGCACCAAGCTGCTTGTGAGTCTCATGAATGAGGCACTGATGGAGTTTGGCTATGCTGCCGAGATTGCTGGACTGAGGTATGATCTGGACGCTGCCCGATCGGGCATCTGTCTTGCAGTCTATGGTTACAACCACAAGCTTCCTGTGCTTGTGGACAGGATTCTGCGGCGGGTTGCGTCGTTTAGTCTTGTGGGTGATGGCCCGCAGCAGGTGGAGAACCGAAATCATTTTGCGCCCGTCAAGGAGGTTTTGCAGCGCGACTACTTCAACATGACGTACACTACTCCCTACTCTCAGGTTGGTCTTCACACGTTGTACCTGCTGAACGAGGATGGACTTGACGTTGACGATCTAGCCCGGGAACTCAAGTCACTGACCGAGTCGGACATTGAGGCGTTCAAGCACGAGCTCTTCAGTTCTTTGGATTTTGAGCTGCTGGTCGATGGCAACATGCAGAAGGAGGAGGTTCTGCGGGTGGCAGAAAACATCAAAACCATCTTTGCATGGTCACACCCCCTTTCTGCGACACAAAAGGTTCCCACTCGCGCAATTCTGCTACCTCAGGGCAAATCGCACTACTATGAGCACCAGCTGGCTGATGCCAAGAATGTCAACTCATGTATCGAGTACATGTGCCAGGTGTGTCCTCAGTCTGATCGCCGCAACCGGGTTATTCTGGAGGCCATTGCCCAGATTGCTCATGAACCTGCTTTTAATCAGCTGCGAACAAAGGAACAACTGGGATACGTTGTGTTTAGCGGTGTCCGCAGCACGCGGACCACGTCACTGTTCCGTGTGCTGGTGCAGAGTGAGCGGGCCACCGACTATCTCGAATCGCGTATTGACAATTTCTTGGTCATGCTGGGCGACATTCTGCGCAACATGTCGGAAACCGAGTTCAACAGCAACATCAAGTCTCTGATAGACCACAAGACCGCCAAGCTAGTGAACCTCAACAAAGAGGCCGATAGATTCTGGGACCGCATTACATCGGGATACTTTGACTTTATGAGTATTGACGAGGACGTGGAGTTGCTCAAGGATATTTCGCTGTCTGAGGTGGTGGCTCTATTTGAGGAGTGTATTTCGCCCAAGAGCGAGAAGCGCGCCAAGCTAGTTGTGCATCTCAAGGCGCACCACTCGGCGCCAAACACGCCCCCTGAGGTGCTTATGAGTGGTGCTGTGATCTCTCTGGCGTCAAAGAAAGGCATTGAGTTGAGCGATAAAGAAATCAGCAATATGGGCGTCAAGTGCACAGGTCTGTCTGTAGACGAGGCAATGCCGGTACTATCTAAGGAGCTGCAAAAGTACATGTCGGAGGATGATGCCAAGGCGTTTATGGCTGAGCTCAAGGAGGAGTTTGGCCGCATGGCAGAGGAGGACCAGAGAGTGGCCACTGCGTATCCCGATGGAGTTAAGATTGAGGATGTTTCTACATTCAAGGCACAGCAGCGATTGACTGAGGCTGCAACGCCGGTGCAGGCTCTTTCCTCGTTCTACGAGCCGGGATCCAAGTTGTAGATGATAGAAATTTATGTTTGTATTTTGACGAGTCACAACCACCAACCTAATGGACGCCGCCATTGAGGCTTTGGAGCAACGCGTTGCGTTGCTCGAGCGCACATGTCTGGCCCCGCCAGGAGAACCACCATTGAAGGACTCAATTGTGTCAAGGCTGGAGCAAATCGAGCAACAAGTCGACTCGGTGTTGAAGAAAGAGCCACTGTTCAACCACTTGTACATGATCATCTCAAGAGCCAATCTCTGGGATACCCTCGACCTTTCGGGAGGTGCTGCCAGCGCCAGTGCCAAAACTTCGACACCTATACAGGTACAGACTCTTACAGTAAAAGCCAAAGTGTCACAGATCAGAGACTATGTCGACAAATTGCGAGAAATTGCGGCACAAGCAGATTCCGCCATCGCCCCGAAAGAGTCCGCGCGATTAGCCCAGCTGGCACCAACAGTATCCAAAATAGAGGCGGAACTGCACGAATTGCTTTCACAACATGAGTACCTTGCGCTCAAAACGGCTCAGTTACAACGATTTTGGCTGCAGGACGTTTTACTGCCGGACAACACACTATGGTCGCGTGCCGATGAGTTGGCGAGAGCCCTTGAAACCAAACGACGACAGGAAAACTACAAACAGCTGGAAGATCAGCAGGAAGAGTACTAGTCATTATGCTATACTACTACTTTGGCGTCATACTCTTCTCGTTACGGGGAACACTCGAGCCCCGAGCAGCAGCCCCGCGCCGGCCAAGCCCAGACTTGTCGCTGTTCATCATGCGCTGTAGCTGCTCTTCCAGTAGAAACAGACGGGTCTGCTGTTCCTCGATGAGTGTCGTCTTTGCCTTGATGTCGTTTTCGTAAGAAAGTTCACGCAGCTTGGCGATATCGAGATCAAGTTTACGCCGCAGGTCTTTGTTTTCTGTCTCTAGGAGCTCGACCTTGGACTGAGCCTCTGCCGCAGCACCCGAAGCGCGCTGGTACTCGCTGCGCATGTACTCATTTTCGGTGGACCGAGCTTCGACGCGTTCGTTGGCCTTGCGCAGCTCTGCCTTGAGGTCCTTGATCTCGCGGCGCTGGTCGTCGACCAGCGCCTTATCGGGTAAGTCGTCTTCCAACACACGGCGTGTTTCCGAGAGCTCTGAGTTTGCCTGCTCCAGTTGTTCTCGGGCTCTGGACGTGTCCAATTGGGCGCGCTCGGCTTTGCGCTCGGCTAGCCGCACTTGACCTTCGAACGCCTCGAGTTGCGTGATTTTCTGCGCCATTTCCTCGCGAAGCGATTCCACTAGAAGCTCTCGCTCGCTTGCTAGAGCCCGATGGCTCTCGAGCTCTTTGCTTTGCTGGTCTGTGATGTCCAGCAGCTCTCCTAGTCTAGCCAGTATATTATGTGTGAGGCTGTTACCACCATTGGTTTTGCTAGCTGCAAGTGAGTCCATCTCAGTCGAGTCGACTGCTCTCTGCTGCCATGAGTAGTCTGTATCTCTTTTCTGCTTCTTGACAGAATAGTAATCTCTGCTTCGGAGATCTGGGCTTTCTGACCGATTTCCAGACAGTGAAATGGAATCCAGAGGCACGAGAGAAGTGTTGTCCTGGTTGTTGTTGTTGTTGTTGTTGTTGTTATTATTAGTATTAGTTGACGACCCAATGCCAAACCGATTGGACCGTGCGTAAATGTTAGTATGGGTGACCTCTGTCAAAAGGGCTTTTTCAACGTCGTCGGCCGAGTACGTTGCAATCTCCACAAGTGGAGGCAGCGGCCACGGCGCAAGTGTGTCTGAAAACCACGTCTTCAGAGGCACCAGCGCATTAGTGTACAGAGACTTGAGCTCACTAGGCACAAAACCTACTTTACCACGCAACACGACTGCCGCCGCCAGCACTGAGCGGAGCCGTTCCTCTTCCTTGTCTATGGTTGACGGGAGACACAAACTGATATGCTCGATGGTGTTTGCAGCAACCAGTCTCAAAATCGGAGCTGGACGTTGCCTGCCGTAGTTCTGGAGCCACTTGACGTGGGAGTCGGACTTGTCAAACGTACCGTCAAAGGCTAGCATAAGGTCTGCGTGGCCACTAGTGAAGAATCCGGGTGAATGTGCGTTGAATATCGTCGAGGATTCCGTCGGTATAAGATATATTGTCGATAGGGCGGGATTGGGCGGCCCCTGATCTCGAAGAGTGGTACCAGAATATCGAAGATAGTTGATGTGTTTTCCCAAAAGAAACGCCTCCAAGAGATCCATGCACTTGCCTGGCATGGCAAACAACGCGATATTCAGCTTGAGCTTGCTGACGAGCTCGACAATCTGTCCCAAAACAGTAAATTTGCCCGAGAACGCCCCAAGCTTGCTGGGCACGTCTTTGAGCAGGAGATTTCGTGGCATATAGTGGTCGATGAGCAGAAACGGATGGCTTGTTACCAGCTGCAGATTACGACAGACGGCGTCCAAACTGCTGGAAATCACGGGCTGGTGCACCGAGTGAAAGAAGTTGAGGAGGTCAGAGTAGTGCGATGAAATTACTTGGTCCGTCAGCTCTTTCTGCATTTGGGTCATAGGCACGCGTAGCGAGTAGTCTCCCGATGTATCCTGCGTGTTGTAGGCCAACAGAGACATGGGCCGAGCTGGCTCGGCCGCTGTATCCAAGATGCGCCCGAGATCCATGTGCGTTTAAACTGGAAACAAACACAACACACACACGCAGCTAGTTGCACGCACGCATGCATGCAGCTGTACGGCTGATCCTGACTAAGCAACGTGCGAGGGTTCGTTCACGTTGCTGCCCCCACGCGAATTTCAGGCGAGAGCATGGCTGAGGTCGCAGTGTCGGCGGATGAAATCGCCCTTTATGACAGACAGATCCGACTATGGGGACTCGAAGCCCAGAACCGCATGCGCAATGCACATATTCTGGTCATCAATGTGGGCGCCATTGCTAACGAAGTCATCAAGAACATTGTTCTGGCGGGTATAGGCTCACTGACAATTGTCGATTCACACACGGTGCATCCCAATGATTTGGGTGCACAGTTCTTTGTCACAGACGAAGATATAGGTTCCAACAGAGCAGAGGCCGCCAAGTACCGAATCTCAAGGCTGAATCCCAGGGTCGTCATTAACGTCGACCGCCAAACAACCCTGGCCAGCATGGATTCCGCCTGGCTCAGCCAGTTTGAAGTGGTTGTCGCTACTGAACTCACGTACCCCGAAATGACACAGCTTAACAGTCAAACAAGAGCAGCAAATACAAAGCTATATACCGCCGGTCTATTTGGGCTAAGCGGGTACGTTTTCGCCGACTTGATTGAGCACAAGTACATCATTGAGCGTGAAAAATCCAACGCTCCCACTAACATTGGTCCAGAAACAAAAACCCGTCGCATTGCGGGAGCCGCCATCAAGAAGGAGGGCACGCAATACAAGGAGACCGTCACCAAAATTGAGACATACCTGCCACTGTCAGACAGTATCGCGCGAGCAACCAACAATGGGGAGTTCTCGGCAAAACTCAATACAAGGCGCAAGTCACGAATAAGCCCGCTTGTGTCGGTCTTACTAGCATACTGGGCGTCGTCGTCGTCGTCGTCGTCTTCGTTGTCCACCACTACCTTAGAAGAGTGTCAGGAAATGGCTCGCCAGTTGGGGCTTGTTGCCGGAACCATCACTCCAGAGTTTGTGGAGCGATTCCTTCAGTCTGCTGGCTGCGAGCTGGCTCCTGTTTCGGCCGTCATTGGAGGTGTTCTTGGACAGGAGGTTCTCAACGTGCTTGGCCACAAGGAGCAGCCGATCCAAAACCTGTTTGTTTTCGACGGCGATACTTGCGATGCGCCAGTGTATGTCTTGTAATATATTTATCTGCTACTATTACTAATAATCGTCACCCTTGCTGATAATCTCCTTGCACGTGGGTCTCAACAAAATGGTGTGCTCAAACTGTGCAGTGTACGAGCCCTTAGTGTCCCAGAGCGGTGGGTAGTCTTGCACGATACCAGACTTGACCAGACTGTTAAGAGCAAGGAGGTACTTCTCCTCTCCAATGTAGTCGAGGTACCGTCTGCAAAAGGGAAGTGTGCCAAAGTTCTTCTCAATTGATGCAAGCAGAGCCTTGGCAGAATTGATGCGAATGGGAATACCCGCAATGTCGCCTTTCAGGGCGTAGTGCGACACCTCTCCGTCATCATGCACATAGCCCTTTCCTGTGGATCCAAATGTCTCAACAGCAAACACCTCGCCTTCCTCCATCTTGGTTTGGTCCGATGACTTGACAATTGGTACATTCTTGCCGCCATGGATCTCATATGGCATAATGTTGTGTCCATTGAGGTTGCGGATACACTTGATGGGGTAAGTCTTGCCGTTGAGCTCAATCTCGTATGACTCCATGACCTCTTGGATCGCAGCACCAATGTCGCCCACACGTACATCTATTCCTGCTTCTCTGACACCGGTGTTGGTAGCCTCTTGGACAGCCTTGAGTAGGTTGTCGTACTTGCCCTCGTCGTTGAAAGCCATGGTGAACGCAGAGTCCACAATGCGGCCATTGATGTGCACTCCAATATCCACCTTCATCACATCATCATACTTGAGAACAGTCGTGTCGCCTTTGTTGGGTGTGTAGTGTGCAGCACAGTCGTTGAGCGATAGACCGGTAGGAAATCCTACACCTGCTTCCTTGCAGGTCTTGCCCTCGGCAAGACCGCGCACGGCGTCCTCAATGAGATTTGCAATCTCAATCATCTCCATGCCGGGCTTGATGTGTTCTTGAGCATACTTGCGCACGGTCCGGTGCACTTCGGCACCTTTCCGCAGATCGTTGTATTTGGTGAAATTCTCCTCTTCTCTGGCGAGATATCGCTTTTCCTCATCGGTAGTACGCTTCAGATTGCCATCGTATGGGCACTCCTCTCCTTTGGGGTAAATTTGGTCCTTGAAGAGATGGGACAGTCCCACTCTAGGAGGATCGCTCTGCTCAGTGTACACAATCTTCTTCTTCTTGTTCTTCTTCTTCTTCTTCTTTTTCTTGTCAGCATTAGCCTCTACATTGTCATTGGCGTTGTCATCATCGTCGTCAATGTCCTCAGCGTGGTCGTCGGTGGGCTTGCCACCGACCTTGAGCTCGTCCAATTTTTGTTCAACGTCGGTCATGGGAATACTGTGTGGGAGAGAGGCTGTGGACGGCCCAACCTTTTTGGTGGGGTGGACTGGATCGGATCACCACCCTACAAATCAACAAATTAAAAAAATAATAAATTATCTATGCACTGGTCGTCATTGGTCGTTTTGGCTCATTGTCGAGATCTTCGTCAGCCTTGCGCTTTTGTGTGCGGGATTCATACGCAATAGTCTTTGCCCGGTCCTGGGCTCTCATCTGATCCAACAAACTTCCACCTGATCCCTTGGACGACTCAGAGACTTCCTGGAAACAAGTATAGTGAAAATATCTGCTTTTGTCCTTGATTGCGTTGATCCACATCCAGGACTCGGTGGCATCGTCCCACCCCGTCTCAAACTTTTCCTGGCACACGGGACATGGCAACTTGGCGAGAGTGCTACTTTTTGGGACAGCCACTTTATGCTTATTAGGATCATCGTTCACTTTCTCTTTGTTCTTTTTCTTTTTCTGACCATCGTTGGCCTCATCATCAAAAAGACCCAAAATGCCTTCTTGATCGCGGAACTCCACCCACGCTTCGCAACTAAGGTACCATGATCGGTGCTGAACCCTGTGCTGTGTGATGCCACCTCGGGCATCCTCCTTGTCTCTAAGACTATCCGACACCCGGAAGTGCCAGTCGACATGATTTTCTTTCATTTTTGTCTGGCTAGACTTGAATCGCTTGCCGCAGATGGCACACTGGACGGGAAGATCATTGTACAACTGCGAGATGAGCTCGGGCCTCGGCTGGGATAGATCTGCATTGGTGAGTTGAATAGTAGTCGCCGTAGTCTTTAGCGACCCCAAACTGGCTCCGATCGAGCTCAGCATAGAAGCCAGGTCGCCGCCACCTCCCACAGGGATCTGCTGTGTTTGTTGTGGAGGAGGAGTTGGCGTGGAACCTACCGGAGAAACGGTATTTACATGATTAAATAGAGCAGATGACTGTAGTTTACTTAACAAGTCTGACACATTGGGGGACGACGCCACTGGGCCCGGACTGGCTATTCGGGGATCAACAGCTGCTGCGGGTTGGTGGTGGCCCAAGCCATATTGTGATGAGTTGAGAAGAGACATGGCCTGTTGTTGTGACTGCTGCTGAGCTCGACGTTGTTCTTTTTCAGCAAAGGTATTCAGCTGGGCTTCAATTTTCGGCAACATGTCATTGGGGAGAGTGCTGGTCGCGAGCGCGGCCTTGAGACGCTGGAGAATCTGTGCCTGTTCGCTGGCGTCCTGATCCATAGGATTGCGGGCTTGTCGTTGCGCGGTCATTTGTAAAAGGCGATCGACTTGAAAACGGAGTCCCGACTGGGATAATTTGCCGACGTTTGAGGGAAACATTGGCTGCTGTTTGCGGACGGCCGCTAGAAACCCGTCTATCCTGCTAATCTGGTCAGGCGCAAACAGCGCCTGGTTAGTAACTGGAGACGGAACTTTCCATGTGCGGAACAGGTCACATAGTTTTTGCCTTGTGGCCGCAGTTACCAGAGTATATGTCTCGGTGAATGTCTTATACAGGTTACGGCCAAAGTATGAGGTGTAAGGGGCTCCCACGTTTTTGCAGATGGAGTCTAGCAAATAGAGGGCAAACAATTTATGTGGCTGTGGGCACTTGTTAGTTTGTTCTACGATATTGAATTGAATCTGGTGAGAAAGAAAAAAAAAGAGAAAAAAAAGGAGTCGTACCTTTGCAATATGTGTTTCGATGGTCTTGGCTATCGCCTCTGCGGCCGGCACGTTTTCTTGGGCAATCTGGGTAAGTAGAGTAATGAGTGGCCGACTGTTAAACGTCAGCTCTTGTAGAGTCTCAGCATAGTCCTGTTGGACTTGTTCGACTTGTGACATCCTCGAGAAAATACAATCAGAGGAATGAATAAAAACGTAGCTATCTAGTAGTGCGTGGTGGAGGAAATTGCTCTGCTGATCAACCAACCTAACTTATGTCGTCGTGGGCAAGGGCAGTTTCCTTGACTAATATCTGACACATACACTCATTGATATCATCTAAATATACATACTTACTGTCCAAGGCACTTGAGAATGGAGGCCCAGACGGTAGTAGGCTTCTGAGAGGCGTCAATTCCCTGCCAGATGCCGGTCTTCTTGTAGTACTCCACAACAGGAGCAGTCTGCTTGTGGTAAGTCACAAGACGCTTCTCAAGAGCAGCAGCGTTATCGTCGGATCTTTGAATAAGAGGCTCGCCAGTCTCGTCATCAGTCATGGGCTTCTTGGGAGGGTTGAAGATCTTGTGGTAAGATCTTCCACTGGCAGGGTGCACCAGACGGCCAGTGATACGGTCAATGAGCAGCTGGTCCTCAATCTGGAGCTCAATGGCATTCTTAAGAGGCTGCTGCTTCTCCTTAAGCATCTCATCGAGCTTCTCGGCCTGAGGAACAGTACGAGGGAATCCATCGAGGATGAATCCCTGCTTGCATTCGGCATTGTTTTCGAGCTCATTACGAATCATAGACACCATGATCTCGTCCGAAACAAGTCCACCCTCGTCCATGATCTTCTTAGCCTTCTTTCCAAGCTCGGTCTGCTTAGCGACCTGCGAACGGAGCATGTCACCGGTAGCAAGATGGCATGCGCAAAAGGTATCCTTTAGCCGGGGCGCCTGAGTACCCTTGCCGGCTCCGGGAGGTCCAATCAGAACCATACGCAGAGACTCGGCGGTAGGCTTCTTGCCGCCAAACTTGGTCTCGAGGGCATTGATGCGCTGCGTCAGGTCGGACGCCAATTTCTTGAGCTCGTCGAATTCGTTGGTCATTGTATGTTATTGGCTGAAATTTGCTAGTCGGGCCCGTGCCCTAATACGCACACGGACCCACTCGTTGCACGTGATCGTCACGTGCGGGAAATTCAACGATGGGGCCATTGGCCGTTTCTTGTGGCAATTCACCTCAGCAATTCTATTTTATTGCTGAATTCAATCAAAAATATGTGTTCTTTATGTCAGGATTCCCGTCTCAATCTGCCTACGGCTGACTTGAGATTTGGCCACTTACATCTAAGTAAATGTTCACCTGAAGTCCAGGCTACCGACATGAACATTCTCCCTGGCCGAAGGGACGCAAGAGTCTCCGGGAATCGCAAAAGCAAAGGCAAGGCACCCTTTCGATAATGCAGGCTTGACCCTTTCATTTTGGATTGATAGTGGGGTGCGTGTGCACCTGCCGTCCCTACCCTGAGGAGGCACGGCTACATTGTTGGACTTCCTCATTCAGTATTCAGTACACATAGGACGCTGCCATCCCCACCTGATGATTTGATTGTTGAAGGCATGTTGTTTCAAAGAGATACATTTTGTGCCAGCCAATTGGCCGGCTGGCTGATGCTCAGTTCCTGAACAGGAGCTTGATGCAAGCCCGCGACCCAATCGGGTAATCTGCGGGCTCGAAGATATATCTTCGAGCCGGCAGATTGCCCGATTGAGCCATGCAGACAAGGACAGCCTGTTGTTTTTTCAAAAGCCACCTGCATCAAGGGAGAATGGTCCCGCTGCTATAAGAAAGCGGGCGGGAATCCCTTGTGTGCGTCGTGAGGAAAAATGTCATTTACAATGGCCAGCACCGCCAGCGTTACCAGCACGCTTGACAACACCCCATCGGAAGAGTTTCTAGCCTTTGACAACTTCGGTTACTCTTTTCCCGACTTTCCAATCTATTTTGACGATGATGACTCCACTGACCAATTCAGTGAGAGTGCTTGGGACGCTGATGGATTCAAGAAGCGTGTCGATATTATTGGACTGTGGGATATGATTGAGCCATATGCCGCTATTCCAGACATGTCTGACGATCCTTTTGAGAGCATTGCAGACTGTGTGGACGGCAAAGAGGTCAACCATGATTGTGAGGACCGGGACGAGACTCTCATTGCGACAGACGAGACCCAAGCACATTCGCCATTTCTGCCAGAACCCAGTCTCCCATCTACTTCTACTTCCGACAGCCTTGTGTCGAGCTCCGATCTGACCGTCATCTCTACTCCAGAGCCTGTTCTGGCTGTAGCCCCCAAATCAACACCGAAACAGAAAGTCTGCAGCCACAAGGTCACTGTACTCAACAAGAAACAAAAGCGCAAGCGAGAAGACAAGTTCCAATTCGTGGCTGCCACTGCTGTTCTAAAACCAAAACTCGAGCCAAAGCCAATGAGAGTGACTGTCAAGCGGAGGCCAGCGCTACCTACTTCACCTCCGTCGTCGTTCAGCAAACCAGTAGTAGTGCGCAAGGTCCGTGAAGATATTGCACGCCGGGAACTCGAGTTATTGTATAAGACCGACAATATTCCTCTTCCTCCAGTCGACACCCCTCCATCGCAGATCAACCAGCCCACACCTCCACCAACCCAACCCAGTCCTCCGGCTAAAAGCGAGCCTTCGCTCTCCGATAGCGAGGAGCTCAGTTTCAGTGATGACGACACCGATTACTACTCAGATACCGGCTGCAAACCCCGAGAGGTCCATAGAATCCGTCGACCGAAAAAGCGCACCAAAAAGCAGAAGAAGAACCAACCAGGAGGGGGGCCCGTTTGTGCCACTGGTCTCACAGTAAGCACCGACACCCACAATGTCAGGTGGATGACCTTTCCTTACAGCAAAAAGGGTGAGGTAAGAGACTTCTCGGTGCGCACCGACATTGAAACAGTCGACAGCGACCAAATCCCCAAGTGGCTGTTCGAGAAGAACGTTCTATACCCCGGAGCATTCCAGGGTAAGTCTCGATACAAGGGCTACCGATTCGATTACGAAAACAGTTGCAACAAAATTGGATTGGCGCTGGCTTACCTGAATCCCTGTCTCCGTAACCAGCGAGGGCTTCTTCAGAGAGCGGTTGACTGGTACCGTAACAGCAGTGGAGATCCGAACCAAATGAGCCGACGGGCCAGGCGAAACACAGTGGTGACACCAATCTGATGTGACTCGGGACTAATCATGGGCCCATTTCTGCCCCTTCTGATTGCTGCTGCCTGAAAGAGAGCGGCAGCAACAAACCTTAATCCCCCCGCCAAGCCCCAATCTGGATATATGAAGGTTGGCCAGCCTCATTTGGGGCCGCCTTGCGTGGCCTTGCTGCATCACATGTATATCAAAGTTTGCGCAGGGAGAGAACGGGGTGTGTATCATTTATTGAATAACTAGTCTTGGAATGGAATACTCGGGAAGATTTGACAGAAAAAGAGTAAAGGGTGTGTGATGCCAACGGTAGATAGGTCAAAGAGCGTTCCGACCCACCCGAAGTCTCACTCATTTCTCTAAAAACGTTCCATGCAGATGCGCCCACGCAGGGTTTAGCCAGGGTTACCCGGATAATGGGTTGAGCCGGCTCCACCACCACCAACACAACGTTGGCTAAACGCACGCGTGTGGGAGAGTGGGTAGGGCGCCTGCCCTAATCTAGGTATCAACGCCTGCTGCCCGTAAGTTCCATTCAGGTTCGTCAAGCAAGCAGCGAGTTGTCAATTAAACTAGCTTACGTCGTCCTTGAATAGCTGTTGGCGAGTAGCAAATACCACACACCTCGGCAGGCTGTCGTCGATTGGTCTTATTGAAGCGATTATCGATCATCCGTACCAACTAGGGCGGAACAACAACTAGGACCAGAACGTGCGACTTGACGTCACTACAGATTGGTCACAAATGGGTCTTTTTTCTCGGCGAAACAACCGAACTTACTCACTGTCGTCTTCTCGAAGGCACAACTCACTCAGCGGATACGATCCTCATTCTTCAGCAAGTCCTCTGGCTTTAGCGGCAGCGTCAGCTAGTGCATCGCGAGGTACCAGCTCCGGCAACAGTCCCCAATTGAGTGCTGCGGCAGCAGCCACAGCCCTCCGACACCACGGTTCTTTGACTACAGAGGCTCTTGAGAGAGTTCGTCACGAAGATAGAAACAACAGCTTTACAGCCGACCGATCTTGGCCATCTCCAGCAATGCAATCACCATCCCCGGCCCCGTCTCCGAGCCGTTCTTCGCAGCCAGTAAGGATGAAAACCATTAGGCCTACACATCAAGCGGCACAGCCAATGAAGCAGACTCTACGGCAACAACAGCAACAACAACAGCAACGGCCATTAAGCGTTGCTGGGGTGCCGGTCCGTGCACCCGGCGAGAAGCCTCGACCATCATCTTCCGCTCTTACTGCGGCTAATATTGCAGGTACCGGTAATGCCAATGGAAGCCCCAATGGAAGTATCAGTACACGCACACGCACACCCACCACTCAAACCATCCGCCGTAATAGCTTGACAAGAACAACCGCGCCAGTGGAAACAGTGCTTCCAGATGGTACTCGAATCTTGAAGAGCACCACCACCACCGAAACTGGTCCCAGACGAACAATGTCTCTCACCACTACGACCATTCGCAATCTGGGTTCCTTCCAGCTGGTGTCGACAAAAACCGAGGCTCTTCCTGCTCATCCTCCTGCAAGGCAGCAGCCACAACAGACAGCGGTCCCTAAACCCCAAATGAAGCCTCAACCGCATCCTCACCCGCCGTCGCACCCTCATTTTTCTCCTCAATTTGGACCTGTGAAAGAAGAGGACCTCCCAGCGCAGCAACCGAGAAAGCCTGTGCCTACTGCTGCCGCTTCACGACCGTCTAGTATGTTGGTCAACTCCAGTATATCCAACCCCAATACTCTAAGCGGGCGTAGCCTGAGACCAGCAGCTAACAATAGCAAGGGTGGTACTCTGAAACGCGCAGTATCATTGTCTTCCATACCTGCTGCTGCTGCTTCATCCACCAACAACCAGAACCAGAACCAAGGTGTAACTCTGACAATCGCGCCTAATGGCCGCATTATTTCTCGAACTAACAGCATGACTAGCTCACCGTCGACACTCAAGGCTGCCGACGCTGCCGCGGCAGCGTCTGCAGTCAATACTCGGCCGCTGGTGAGACGTGCCTCATCGTCAGGATCGTATCTGCCTCCTCCTCCTCCCACTACTCATAGTTTCCCTCCTGGCCCGATTCGCCGACCATCGGCCGTCAGTAACGCAGGAAGTGCCCGGAGTCGTCGCAGTATGAGTCCAGCTCGGTCGTCGTCGTCAAAGATTTCATTCTCTGACACCCCCGACTACTCGGATCATCATCATGAGCCGCCCAATAGAACCATCTCGCCGGCCAAACCTGCTCTCAAGACTCGAAGTCGGCCGTCCATGAAGCCCCGCACCATAGTGGATGAGGCTGCTGCACAAGCTACTACACAGGTCAACGCCGCGGTATCCAAGACTGAACCTACTTCAGAGGGCGCTGCCGCCACCACACTGGTGGCCGCAGAGCTTGCTATTGCCCTGGAGAATGACACTAAGGCTTCCCCGTCGCCTGCTGTCACCGTCACGGAGGCGGAGGCGGTAGAGGACGGCCTCAAGACCGTCCCTGAGAACCGACGGCTGTCTGAAATTGAAAACGGCGAGACTGAGAGCGAGCGAGGCTCTGCTATTTCTAACGAGACAAACAACACTGAGGCGACATTGCCGTTGCAGGCCAAAAAGAAACACGTTGAGACGATTCCTGGATCAATGCCCGAGTTTGAGCCCGAGGCAGAGGTTGATATTCCCGGTAGTAGCGACGATGAGGGTGGTATTGCCAAGAAGAACCTCATAGTGGACGAGCTTGACGGGCTTCACAAGAAGCGGGAAGAAGGCGAGGGGGAGATGAAGATGTCGGAGAATAGCGACACCACCAACGACACCCGTGGCGGCGCGGTTGGTGCCATTTTACGAGATTACGAGGAAGAGGGTCAGAGCAGTGGATATGTCACGGCAGATGATGAGGGCCGTAAAGCCGACTTGTCCGAAACAGTTGACGAAGTTCTGTCGCCCGTGGTGCCACCATTCAACATGCGTCGCAAGTCTGTTGCATTTGAAGAGACAAAGGAACCCGAGCTCCCTCCCCAGAACCCCCTACGTCGTCACTCGAGGTCCTCTTCGCTGAACGACGATTTGACCCTGGCCACTGGTGCTGCTGCGTCGGTCTCAGGAACAAGAAGACATTCTGTGCAGGGCATGCCGGCACAGGGAGGAGGAGAAGACACTGCTGCTGGAAAGCCTAGTGCTACTGCAGCGGCAGTTAACGCCATGTCACCTCCTCATCGTGCCCATGCCTACCGCGCCCTCACCACAGACTATGATGATGAGGAAGACGACGACGCAGATGAGACTGGATCCATAGCAAGTAAGTCGTCGTTCACTCGCGCCAATGGAACCACTCGTGAGCCTCGCAAATTGCGAAGTCTCCGGGGCGGCAATGAAAATGGCACTATGCGTACCAAGCGCAGCACTTCGCTTGTACGTACCGTTAGCAACGGAGGTTCGGTGTTGTCGCCAAACCACCCTCCTATTGGAGACGTTCCGGGCAAGTCGTACTCTTTACGTGGATCTGAGGGCGGCCACAAGGGACTCTCATCTTCCTCCAGTTTGGCAAACGGAGGGGCCCGTGTCAGTAGCGCGAAACTACAGCAGAGAGAACAGATGGAGCAGCAAGCTGCTTCTGAGTATCGTTCAGCTGCGCTAGCACTTGCTGCTTCTGCCGCCGCCCCCAGAATCCCCTTACAGCGCAAGGATTCTGCTTCCAGTTTTGAAAGAGCAGCGAAGGAGCCCAGATCCAAGTCGGGGTTTGCTAGGTTCAGTATGAGAGAGCCGCGGGAGGAGCCTGTTGGGGTTGAGCCTGCCCCCGTTGTTGAGCCGGCTGTGCCCAGCTATAGCCCAATGGCCCATTCTCCACGTCCTCAAGCACTAGCTACGCATCAGGAAGCCAGCCGGGAATCTATTCCAAAGACCAATAGGGGAGGAGGACCGTTCAAGTCTCGGTTCAATGATAGCGATTCAGACGATGAGGCACCCCCTCAAACCCAGCACCATCACTTCAAGTCTCCGTTCAAGGCACTGCGACACAAGCATTCGAACCAACAGATGACATCCCCCGAGCCCATGACGAACTACACGTACTCTAGCAACACTGGTGAGAGCAGCGCCTTGTACCATATCGTCAGTCGCTCTGACAATTACGTGACGGCCACAGTTGTTCCCCACACGCCGTCCAAAAAGAAAAAGTTCAAGGGCCTGCGCAAGATGTTTGGCATGACGCCGACCTAATGGCGCAGCTATTTATTGATTTTTTTTTGAGTGTAATAGATATATAATAATAATAAGTTAATTGTCAGTCAGTCGTCTAGTAGATCTCTATCCTCCTGCCGCACCACGACGTCGTCCCCATCATGCTCGTCCTCGTCTCGGATCACATCAATGCGTTTTCTGATCTCACCTGCAACCCTCATGCCGTCATTGACAATACCGTCAAAAACGCTTCGGAGAGTGGGCATCCGTGCCTGTGCATCTGTTGCGCGGAACGTAATGCACTCCCGGGCGTTCTTGGCAAAGTACATCTCCAACGTCTCGTTTGCCAGAATCGCCATTCGGAACATGGGAAGTGTCAGGTGGCTCTCTTCCTTGTCGCTATCATCCTTGCTGTTGCCGTTGGCCGACTTGTTGTCAACCTTGAGGTTAGAGAGTGCGCTCTCGAGAGGAAGCCCGTCTTTGTCAATGATACTGCCAAATTCTATCGTCTGCTTGATAAATTCGCTTACAGCCGATAGGAAGCGGGCCGACTGCTCGTTCTGGGCAGCCTCGGTTGCCTTGTTCTTGGCAGAGGTGACGTCAATAGTCTCATTTGTCGCCGCCTCCTTGGTGATTCGAGCGAACTCTGTTTCGAGTTTCTTGAGGGAAATGTCGTCGAGAACCACAGGGTCCTGCCGCCACGGACGGGTCACAAAAAGAAGCCCCTCGGCCATTTGCAGAACCCCATCCCGGTGAATGACGCCTGATCCTTCGTCGTCGTAGAGCTCAAAGAAATAGGCCATCGACGACATGAGGTCGGGGTCCATTAGTGCGTCGAATCCCTCAACAATGTCGCTAAGCGTGAGATTGCCAGCCATGCGTCGATCCCAGCGTCTAAATAGCCTCATGGGTAGACTGTCGGTGTTGCTGAGCACTGTGGTATATGCTGACGAGAAGCTAGTGCGGCCCTTGGACGAGTCGTTCTTTTCCTCCTCGGTCATGACGTACTGTGGTTCCATCCACTTGACAATGCCGCTCAGAAACTGCATGAACGCCTCGGGTCCCATTTCTGCGTCGGTGGCTCCTAGAGCAACCTTTTGCGACACGTAGAACCGGTCGTACAGCGAGCCCATATGGTCCAGCGTGAGGTTCTGCGGCTTGGCGTTAATGTTACGTAGTTGCGTGCGCTTCGCAAACGTCTCAATGTCGCCCAGAACCTGCTTCTCAAACTTGGACCGGTATTGCCGGATAAGGTCATCGGTGATGATGGAGAACTCGCGGAACGCCACCACCATGAGCTGCTGGAATTTGGTGGGGCGCGGCCGTTTGCTTGACATGCTTCCAGTGTAGTCCGTGCGCTCGTCAACCTGGTCCAGTGATGTGAAATACTCTTTAAGAATAGACACCACGGCACCATCGTCTGTGGCCGCTAGCAGCTCCTCTCCATTGACACGCAGAACCGCCAGCGCCACCTGGAATAGCGTCTTGGATCCTTCTAGAAAAAACATGTCCATAATGCGGAATGCATAGACAAGCGGCATGGCGCTGACAAACAGCGACAAAAACCACGGCAACGACACTACCGATAGCTGCACGTCGTTCGACGACAGGTGGTTCCATAGCATGGGCATCGTTTTCTCAAGCAGTGCCTCCAGCACCCGCTGGTCTAGCAGTGTACCATACATGGTCTTGGAGTAGTACCCGGGCAGCATCTTGTCGCAAATGGTGCCCATGGTCCAGAATGCTTGCTCCTCAGATTGGAAGATTAAGAGCGCCGCGGCCACAATGTTCATAGCCTGGCAGTATCCTACTGATGGGTTCTTCCATGCATACGCACTTAGAACCCGTCTCAGCTTGCCAATACCGTCAACAGTCTGGTAGGCGCCATACTCTGGAAGGGATCGGTTAAGGTCCTTTTCGATTTCGTCAATCACCGATGAATGACGGCCCTGGAACTCTTCCAACAGCGATTGGTACACGTGCTCGTTCTGCATGCGAATATAGGCAGAACCACAGCACAACTCCCACAGTTCGCCTCGCAGCCGGTTAGGCAGACCCACTCGGATAAGCTTGTAGAATTGGGTGCTCCTTACTAATGTGACATTGCGCCCATGGGTCTGGAAATACTCGAGCCACAGCCTCATCTTGGACTTGTCCCTCAGTTTCTTTGGGTCTCCTGGGAACTTGAATGTCGACCCCAAGCCCTGGTGGAAGTCGAGCAGGTCCGAGGTGGCACTTTCAAGGCTGATATTACGAACGTGACCTCCTTTTTCGTCTTTATGTTGCTTTAGTTGTTCGATGTAGAACTCGCTATAGAATGTGGTGAGAAATGGCCGTAGTCGCTTGACCAGAGGCAAATTGGCCTTGAGGTTGCCCTTGAGCAACGAACAAAACGACTCGCAGTGTGATTTAAGGCCCACAAACTCAATTGTTAGTTCCAGTCCATTGTAAAGCGTGAGCCCCAGCGCAAACAAGTGGGATCGTAGAGGTAGTCGCTCGACTCGCTTAATTGTGACTAGCGGAAGAGCAAAATTGCAGATCCGACTGTCGGGTTCACCAGCAAAAATCAGAAATGACTCCGACAGGTACATTTTGCCCATAAACGAGTGCGGATCTTGAGCAATCCCCAATTGTACAGAAATCGTGTCCATCAGTGATTCGGATGACGGTAGTCGGAACATATCAATGAATTGCTCGTCGGTGGTGAGCTTCCTACTATACAGGGTATCATTGTTGTTGGGCCGCTCGAACAATGTGGCCTTGAGCGCCCCGAGAAACGACATGCTATGGTTGATGATACACGCAACTCACTATACACAACTCTCCCACTATATCGACAGCCGCCGGCCCCACGCAACACGGGCCGAACAATAATATAATTAAGGTTGAGTGGTAGGCTGTACGGTGGAGAGGCCAATCTTGTCTAATTTTGCGGCAGTAGACAAGGGCATTACGTCGGAGATGAGCAACGTCATTACATTTGTATAGATTCTTATTATATTCGTGGGAAGAGTCCGACGAGACAAAGAAGTAATGCACCTCTGGCGAGTATCCCCTTCTTTGTGCTGAGTGATACTTCAGGAGTCAGGGGCGCCCCTGAGGGGAATATCGCAGTCCCAACGAGACCTAACCTTGTGCACCACCAAAATTTCAGACCCAATCTAATAGTGTCAAGATTTGGATTTCGACGACTCAGTAATCAACAATGGCCGCGTCCGCTCCCCATCCTAAGATCATCAAGAAGCACCCCAAGAAGTTTGCTCGCCACCACTCGGACCGTTATGCCCGCGTTGGAGAGTCGTGGAGAAAGCCCAAGGGTATCGACTCGTGCGTGAGACGCCGATTCAGAGGTACCATCCGCATGCCCAAGATTGGATACGGATCCAACAAGGCCACCAAGCACATGATGCCCTCTGGACACAAGGCTTTTGTTGTCTCCAACGTTGCTGAGCTCGACCTCCTGCTCATGCACACCCGCACCTACGCCGCCGAGATTGCTCACAACGTTTCTTCCAAGAACAGAATCGCCATTGTCGAGAGAGCCCGTGCTCTTGGCGTCAAGGTCACCAACAAGAACGCCCGTCTGTCTCTTGAGGCCTAAGTTTGACTATATCTGGATTAACGACGCAACAAAACAAACACACTTGGCCCCTCCATCGGTGGCAGCCAGATGCTGTTGCCCGCTGTGGGTTTATGTATAATGTATGATTCTCATCAACGGAATTTATATTTGTAGTACAGTGGAGTCTGCTCCGCCGTCGTAGTCGAGACGGATGGCCGCCCACATGGTGTCGGCAATGATGCGGGTCACGGCGAGTGCTTGAACCAGGTTGATGGCATAGAAAAAGTTCGAGTTGCCAGAGCCCAGGTACACCCATAGGTGGTGGAACGTGGGTGCCAGTGCACTGCAGTAGAGCACCACCAACACCACGAGGATCTGGTACCGTAGCAGCCCAAAGATGGGTTTGTATAGGATAAGTAATGAAAAGTACAGACCAATGTCGCTGGACTCGGGATACGACTTGACCATGGCCGCCAGGCCCATGATGGTTGTGGCTGCAAAGTACGGTTGGTCCTTGAACCTCAAGATCATTGGGGCGGCGTACGACGCCATGTAGATTTGGAACACTGCAAAGAAAAAGGGTCGGAAAAAGTCAAACATCTCGGTAAAGAAGTACCACCACAGACCAATGTTGGGCTGGAGATCGCTAAAGAACAGAAGCGTTCCGTATGTAGAGCTCAGAAAGTCCCATGAGCCCGTGGGGACATAGCTAACGGCGAGGAAAACGACCACGAACGCAATGAACAGCGAGCCGTACGTTACATATGTCCGTGGCTTGGACTTTTGTTCCACCGCTAGGGCTATGAGAGAAGGTGCAATGTACATTGGATAGATGGAAAGAGTCGTCGAGAGAGCCAGCAGCAGTAGAGATTTGGTGGGTTTATGCGCAATGGCAAAGTAGATGGCCCATACTGTGACGGTGTGACTAAGTATGTTGGTGCTCTTTGCTAGAGAGCTGAGTAGGCTGAAGGGGTTAAAGAGGTAGAAAGCGGCGACAATGGCTGGGTCAGTCGAGAGTTGACAAGGGTCTATGCGACTGTTTTTCTTCTCCTTTTGGTCTTTCCTACTCGAAAGATATTGTAGAAAGTCGACTCTGGTGCGAAGGCCAGAGGCGCATTTGGCCAGACCAATGGCCAAGAGCAGATCTGCGCCGACATAGATCAGATTGACCGCCCATTGCTGAGTAATTGTCGAAAACAGCGCCAAAAGTAATGGCGATTGGTAGAAAATGCCTCCATCGTATGGAGATCCATGGTAGTTGTGCAAATACTGAAACACACCCTCGGTCATGCGCTTAAAGCTGGTAACAGGAGTACTACATTCTAACCGATGGTCCAATGTAGCAGATAATTGAGGTACCTGAAACAGTATAGCCAGCCGTAGAGCCGATCCTAGGATCAGAACAGTGTATAATTGCCGACAGGTCATTGCATGGGTTAGTGTTAGTGTTGTTGTGATGATGCACTGTTTATTTTACCCATACAATCCCAAGTATTCCACCTGGTTAGGATATTCTGTGCAACTATGAGAGTAAGGTCCGGACATAAATTTGTTTGTTTATCAAAACATCATTAATTTATGTCAACCTGATCTGCAGCTAGATTTTGATTCATTACTATTGGAATTCTCAAAAAACTTGTACTTCACTGGATGCGACTACTGAGGACCCCTGGCTGCGGCTCCCCGTACTACTAGGTTAAGTGAAATGTCGCTGAGGTGGCACCCTCCCAAACAAACAGTATCATCCCCATGGTAAGTATTCACACCGTTATGTAAAGAATTCCAAGAAGACTAACAAGGACTTTGAATACCAGGAAGAGCAAGACGGAGTACGATTTTCGTGGAACTGCTTTCCCGGAACCAAGCTCGAGGCGTCGCGGACTGTGGTCCCCATCTCTGCTCTGTACACTCCCCTTAGAGAGAAGAGTGACCTGGCGATTCTTCAGTATGAGCCCGTGACATGCCGTGCCCCTTGCCGAGCGGTCCTCAATCCGTTCTGCCAGCTGGATCTGCACTCGAAACAATGGATCTGCCCGTTCTGTTTGTCCCGTAACCCACTGCCTACGCACTACAAGGAGATCTCGCAGAATGCACTTCCTCATGAGCTGCTGGCCACGTCGTCGACCACTGAGTACGTGCTGTCGCGCCCCGTGCAGATCCCACCCATCTTTTTGTTTGTGATTGACACTTGCCAGGATGAGGAGAACCTACAGGCACTCAAGGACTCGATTGTGGTGTGCCTGTCGTTGCTGCCGCAGAATGCTCTTGTGGGACTCATTACGTTTGGTGCTATGACCCAGGTGCACGAGCTGGGCTACCAGAACTGCGCCAAGTCGTATGTGTTCCGTGGCAACCGGGATTACACCTCCAAGCAGGTTCAGGAGATGCTGGGTCTTGCTCCTAAGCCCCAGGGTGTTGCTGGCGGTCTGCCGGGAGCGCCGAGAGGCGCGCCCGGCACACCTGCGTTTTCGCGGTTCCTGCTGCCGGTGGCTGAGTGCGAGTTCCAGCTCACCAACATTATAGAGAATCTGGAGCGAGACGCGTGGCCCGTGCCGGCCGACCGCCGTGCGATCCGCTGCTCGGGTGTGGCGCTCAGCATTGCGGTCTCACTGCTGGAGCAGAGCTTTCCCAATGCGGGTGCCCGCGTCATGTTTTTTGCCGGTGGTCCTCCTACTGAAGGCCCCGGTATGGTTGTGGGCACGGAACTCAAGGAGCCTATTCGGTCGCACCACGACATTGAGCGCGACACGGCAAAGCACTACAAAAAGGCCGTCAAGTACTACGAGGCGCTGTCGAAGCGGGCGTCGCAGAATGGCCACGCCGTGGACATTCTTGCAGGATGCTACGACCAGATTGGAATGTCGGAAATGCGATCTCTGCCCAATGCCACTGGTGGTGTGATGATCCTCACTGATAGTTTCACTACGTCCATCTTCAAGCAGTCGGTGCAGCGTATCTTTGCCAAGGACGAGAATGGATTCCTCCAGATGGGCTTCAATGCTTCCATGGACGTGCTCACCACCAAGGATCTCAAGGTGTCGGGTCTGATTGGCCACGCCGTCTCTCTCAATAAGAAGACAGCGTTTGTGGCCGACAATGAAATTGGTATTGGCCAGACCCACTCGTGGAAGATGTGTTCGATCACACCGGCGCACACGTACGGTGTCTTCTTTGAGGTGGCGACTCAGGGTACGCCTGCGTCGCAGCAGAACCAGCACGCCGTGGTGCAGTTCCTTACGCACTATCAGCACTCGAACGGCAGCTACCGCCTTCGGGTCACGACTCTTGTTCGTAACCTCGTCAATGGCGGAGACCCGTCTATTGCTGCGTCGTTTGACCAGGAGGCTGCTGCTGTGCTCATGGGTCGTATTGCCGTTTTCAAGGCCGAGGTCGATGATGGGCCCGACGTGCTAAGATGGACCGACCGCATGCTTATTCGGCTGTGTCAGAAGTTTGCCGACTACCGCAAGGATGATCCCTCGAGTTTCCGGCTGGCGCAGAACTTTTCGCTGTACCCGCAGTTTATGTTCCACCTGCGGCGATCGCAGTTTTTGCAGGTGTTTAACAACTCACCCGACGAGACGGCGTTCTACCGCCACTGCCTGAACCGCGAGAACCTGACCAACTCACTGATTATGATCCAGCCTACGCTCATTTCGTTTACGTTTGACGAGGAGCCCGAACCCGTGCTGCTTGACACGGTTTCGCTCAAGCCCGACCACATTCTACTGCTCGACACCTTTTTCCACATTCTTATCTACCATGGTGAGACCATTGCTCTGTGGAGAAAGGCTGGGTACCAGGACCAGCCTGACCATGAGAACTTCAAGGCCCTGCTTGAGGCTCCGAGAGCCGAGGCGGCTGAGTTGCTTGTGGACCGGTTCCCCCTACCCCGTTTCATCGATACGGATGCAGGGGGATCCCAGGCAAGATTCTTGTTGTCCAAGTTGAATCCCTCCAACACGCACCAGAATGCTGCCTACGGAGCAGCGTCTAGCGGACCTGCTGTTGTTCTTACTGACGATGTGTCTCTACAGACGTTTATGGGCCATCTCCAGAAGCTGGCAGTTTCTGGCAATAGCTAATGAAGAAGAATATACGCCGTGTGATTCCTACCCCTGATTAGAAATGCCATTTTGATCTGTGATTAGAAATACAATCCATGTGTTGATTAGAAATAGCCAGAGACATTTTACTCGGTATTTATGGTGAAGAACTCAAAAGAAAAAGCGGGAAGAGGTCTCACCCGGTAGCCGGGGGCGTTGCTCGGCAGTTTGAATGGCAGGGTACGGGTTGCGCCCACGCTTCTTTTGAGGCATGCATTTGAACTAGTGGGGGAAACCGACAAGGATATATAATCACACAAGTTTGGTAGGTTTAGAATCAAGCCAATTCGATCAATTTGCTACAATGTCCTCAATTCCCTCTCAGATGAAAGCCTACGTTTACGAAAACGGTGCTGCTGAAGTGCGCACTGTTCCTGTTCCCCAGATCCAGCCCAACCAGGTGCTTGTGCGCGTGCGGGCTGCTGGTATGAACCCTACCGACTGGAAACACATCAAGTACAAGATTTATGCGGACAACCAGATTGCTGGCGCTGACTTTGCCGGAGAGGTTGTCAAGGTGGGTGATGCCGTCAAGAGTGCCAAGGTTGGCGACTGCCTGTTTGGCGTGTGGGGAGGAGCGTTTGCCGAGTACCTTGCCATTAATGAGGGCATGTACTACAACCCTCCTAACAAGACGCTCAAGCATGACGAGCGTAATGACATCCCCTCGGGCGTCATTGACTCGTTTGAGTCGGCGTCGTCGGTGGGTGTTGCCATTATGACCTGTGCCCTTGCGTTTGGACACTATGCTGGTCTGGTTAACCTGGCTCCGCGCCCGGAGCTCAAGGACAAGGTGATCCTTGTATGGGGAGCATCGTCTTCCCTTGGCCAGTTTGTCGTGCAGTTTGCCCACTACTACGGGTTCAAGGTCGTGGCCACTTGCTCCCAGTACAACTTTGAGCACATCAAGTCCATTGGCGCCGACCACGTGTTCGACTACAAGGACCCCGAAGTTGAGTCCAAGATCCGTGACGTTGCTGGCGACAATATCACTCTGTCGTACGACTGTGTTGTGGCCGGCGGCAGCGCCAAGGCCACCTATGAGCTCATGTCTGAGAAGCAGCCTGCGGTCATGATGACGTCGCTGGACTTTGCGCCCTCCGACCCCAAATTTGGCATCAAGACCATCAAGGAGAACGTCCGTACCGAGTTCCCTCTGGGATACTTTGTTATGCAGGAGAAGAAGGTGTTCCTGGGCAAGACCTATGTCCGTCCCGAGGGCCTGCTCCAGCATTTCATGGCTTGGACCATGGACTTTAACCGCCTGTATGCCGCGGACCCTGCGTTTGTGAAGCACATTCCGTGCCAGGTGCTGCCCAATGGGTTCGACAGCATCACCGAGGCGCTGTCCATTCTGCGCGAGGATAAAAACAAGGGTGTCAAGGTGGTGGTCAGACTTGACTAATAATAGTATATGCGATAATATATTGATTATTTTGAGCAACAAGTATTATCCCCGCTGTGCAACCTGAGGCTGCCACGCAGAATACTTGGGCTTGACCGTGTTGTAGCACACATAGGCGCCAGGCGTACCAGTCATGTTCTGATAGTTCACAGTGGGAGCAGGGTACGCGCGCACCGACTTGAGGTGCTCGGGGGTCTTGTTCGGCGGCGTGTCGATTCCGTACGCTAGCCAGAAGTGCCACGCAGGCTCAACCTGTGACAAATCAAAGTAATGGTCCTTGGGCTCGACCCATCGGGTGCGCAGGTGGATCTCGTCCTCCTTGTCGTTCTCGAAAAACTTGTTGCCGTAGGCGTCGGTTCCAATCAGCGTGCCGGCTTTGGTGTCACCAATAGTGTTAAGCTGTTTCCAGTACTGGCGCGGGCCTATCCTGAAGAAGTTGCGAACCACTCGCTGTATTGACGAAGACATTACGGTTGATGTGGTTGGTGGAGTCTTTTAAGTTGCGACTGGGCCAAGTCAATAATAATAAAAATCCAGTCTTGTATAAAATAAAAATCTAGTCATCTTTTCTATACAAATAAAAATCTAAACCGCAGAGTCACGGCCGTCGCCAGACGCAAAGGTAGACGCAACCAAAAGTGGAAACACAATAGACGCCTCGGCATAGACCTTGACGGATTTTGCATCTGCCTTGATTTTACCCCAGGAAACAGCCTCGTCTGGACGCGCGCCTGCATCGCTACCATCAAACTCCTGGCCCGTGTTAATGTACACTGCAAAGTCTGCACCGTTCCGCATAAGACAAGCGTTGGCAATATGGTGCTTGACGATACCTCCTCCCAGAATGATCATGCCTGCTTGGGCAGCGTTCATGGACATGAGGTTGATCTTGCGGATATCGGCCACGAGATCGACCTTCATCTGCGCGGGAGAAGACTTGAATGTGTGGAAGAAAAGCATGTCGCCGAGTGAACCATCGGTGATACCAGGGCAAAAGACAGGAATGTTGTTTTTGTGGGCCCAGTACAGGACCGAGTCCTCGTTGTTGATTTCCTTTCCGAGTCTGTCAATCACCGTGGAGGGTGTCCACTGAGCGCCTTCCTCTTCTTGCTCCTTTAGCATAACGTCCAGAATCGGCACAATCCACTCCTCAAACTTGCAGTAGTTGTCATTGGGCACCAACAGATTACCAATGCGGTTGAGACCCTGGTCACGCAGCGCCTTTCCAGGCAGGCTGAACGCTCCCATGTATGTATCGGCAAGACACTTGATGAGATCCTCCTCAATACCGCCGGCGGTTGTTACAATAGCAGACACACGCTTGTGTTGAACAAGGTACTTGATAACCGACCGCACTCCGGACGAGATAAGATTGCTGGTGTAGCCCAGGAAGATCGTGCACTTTTGGTCGTCTCCTTCTTCCTCGCCCTCTTCGTTGACCTTCTTACCCTTCCACTCGCGCATCTTGTTGATAATGTCCCTGGCCTCGCCGAGAGCCGAAGCTTGGAAACCCATGAACTTCATGCTCTCGACCAGGTCCGATGCTGAGGTATTGACCATCTTCTCGTCGTTAAAATCAATGCCCGATACCTTGACGGCGGTCGACGAGATGTCGACCGACGGCTTGAGCACGGCGTCGCTCGCCAGACTAGGTGTTTCGTGCGACATGGGAAAGTGAAAGTGAAATTTCACCCCACACGATTGCCTAAATAGGAAGGGCCATCAGCACTGTTTAACTATTACTATTTAACCGCCTACTTGGGCATGTAGCAATCCAACGCGAACTCGGTGTTCACCTTGTCGTCACTGACGAACTTGTCATTGTTAGTGTCCAACAGGCAGGGGTAAAAGATGGTAACGGGCGCGCCATCGGGCTCGTTCATGATATAACTTCCGCACTTTGAGCAGAAGGATCGGTTGAGATTATTGCCGCTGCCACCTTTATACGTGTACTTGGTAAGGTGTTCCTTTCCGGTCTCCACAGAAAAGTTTTCTTTATTGACAATGGCGACGAGCTGTGAGGGGTTGGCGCCCAGCTTACGGCAGGTATTACAGTAGCAGGTAACTACTTTGACGGGTTCACCTTTGACGGTAAAAGTGACGCTTTGGCATGCGCAAGATCCAGTACTCTCCATTTTGATGTTGCTGCGGAATGAAGTTTGCGTGGCCCCTTTATACCTGGAAGGCCCGGGATTATCGGTGTGGGGCCCATTATTAAGCCGCCACTTTTGGCGTTAGGTGATCCATTATCTCCGATGGCTTACCAATCGCATTGACTTTATGCAGCAATCTACTACTGTTTTGGCGGAATGAAATTCAAGGTGGGGCGATAAGGACAGGTGTGGAATAACTTATCTTACACAAGAATTGCTTCTAGAACGTACAATTCCTATTACAGATTTACCCCACAAACGTATGAATTCAATCCAATTAGCTAAAGAAACTTCCAGTACGCAGCCAGAAGCATGGCAAGCACCAGCACGGCCACTGCCGAGACTGGTAGGCCCAAGACAGATTGGTTAGCGACAGGCATGGTGTTGCCAGAGTTGGGGAAGCCGGGTTCTGCTGAGCCGGCCTTCTTTGAGGGCGACGAGGGAGTGGAGGCAGCAGCAGCAGCAGTCTTGTCGGTACGTGTCTTGAGATTAGATGCAGCCGATTGGGCATCATGTGAAGTCGAGGTACCGCGAGCAGAAGAAGTAGCAGCAGACTTGGCGGCCGCGCTGCTGTCTACAAGATTGGCGCTGCCGGCGCCAGCGCCAAAGTTGTAGTGGACCTTGATCTTTTGCTTATCCAGATGCTCAGCGTCCTTCTCGTAGACCGCCCAAAGCTCGGTGACATCAGTAGATTCATCTTGGGGCGGAACAGGGTGACTGAGAACGAGGAACTTGTCCTTGATGCGCTCGCCATCGACGGGCTGGTCTTTGGGTTGACGCATGATCGACACCGTCACCGACTCGCGGGGTCCGACAATGGAAGCATTGGGACGCACGCAGTAGAGCCGTGGCAGAGTTGTTTTGATTTTGTAGGCCAGACGCTCGTTGGTGGTGTTTGTGAGTCGGAGTTGCTGGTGGGCCTCTTCGGAGATGGGCACTGGTTAGTTATGGAGACGGATATACCACTCGGTGTGTGGGGTGCGAATGATTGGGGCTAATTAAAGCTGTCGCACCACAAAGCAAGGCAATTCCAGCAAAAAAAAACATACCGTCAAACGTGAGAACGTGGGGCGAGACCTCCATTGTGGTTTGTGATGTGTTACAAAGACCTGGCAAGATCTAGCTGGGGTTGGGTGGGAGAAAGGTTAGCTTGTCACTTGTATGAGTGTCTAATCCGCACGGCAGGCCGGGCCCTAACCCTGCGCGCAGCAGCCGACTGGGGGCGGGCAGAAGACCAGCAAAATTGGGACTGGGATTCTGGAAGGCGAGTTATGGGAGGCTCGAGTGTGAGCACGGGGCTGTATCACATTTCGTATTTTGTTTACGTTTGTATGCAATTAGTTTGAGCCACAAAGTTGATGGTTCCGAGGATGAATTATTATTTTAGCAGGCAGTTAACATGTGAAGCTGAACCTTAGAGTGTTTGCATCCAAATGTCCGAGACACGCAAACAGTTGATTGAGATGGGGTTCCCTGTGAGCCGGATCGAAGCTGCGCTGAGAAACGCAGGCGAAGATCTGAGCCAGTGCATTGAGTGGTTGGACAAAAACGGGGAGCTTCCTGAAGAGCAGGATACAGCCACGCAGCAAGCAGCAGCAGCAGCAGCAGCTGAGCAGGAACATCAACAACCCCTGACAGAGGAGGAGAAGAAACAGAAGCTGGAGGCGCTCAAGCAAAGAGCAGCCATCAAAAAAGCAGAATGGAGCAAACAGGAAGCCATTGAGCAGAAGCAGAATGCTCTGCTCCGCAAAAAGAACGATCAAGAAGCGGCTCGGGCCAAAGAAGAGCTCCAAAAGAAAGAGGCAATCAAGGCTGCACAGAAACGCAGAAAAGAGGCACAGGAAGATAGACAGGCCAAAGCGCGGATTAGAGAGCTAATTGAGGCAGACAAGCGGGCTCGCCGGGCTCAGTCGTCGTCGTCAACGTCGTCCCCAGAGCCCCCACAGACCCAGTCACAGCCAGCCAAGCCACCAGCGGCTGCTGCAGCCAAACCCCCCGCAACCGACACCCGTCTAAGGATCAGGATTGGATCAGAGCAGATTGTGAAAACCTATCCACTCGTGACAACAGTTGGAGCCGTTGCCGAAAGCCTGGCCTACGAGTATAACCTGACTGCAGCAGACAGGATTGTGTTCAAGGCTACCTTCCCTACACGCAAGATTGGCAAGGACGAATTCCACAAGACACTCCAAGAAGCCGATCTGCGCAATGCCAGTCTCACTATCGACCTGTAGTTATTTATTAATCAAATCATGATAGATTCAGGAGCCTCACGTGGGCGGAATACGTCCGGGTTAGGGCGCGCCAAGCGGTGCTGTGATACATATTCATTCCCAAACAGCGAACTTTTGTCTCGCAGTATAAACTCGTGCTATTCAAATGACTGGTGTAGGACCTCCCCGAGCAGGTTTTTCGTTTGCTGCCACGCCCGGACGTTTTGGCAGCAGCATGAAACCGTCTATCCATCATGAATTTGGAAACAGCCACATTTTCAACGCCTCTCAGGCTACCACCACCACCACCACCACCACCAACTCCACCTCTACTAACAGTCCCGCCAGCACTAGCAGCGGACGAGTCTCCAAACGGAAGCCATCATATGACCACTACACTGTGGACCGTAACGGCGACGACATTGATATGTTTTCTGCGTCGTTTGAGTCACAGCTGAGCACTCGTAATAACCACCACAACCACCATAGTACCTCTCCTCGCATCATCCACAAGGCTAGAAAGCGACAGAGAAATGTCATGCGCGGCCATGCACTTCCGGTACCTCTGGTGATAGAGAGCCTCGATAAAAAAGGTATGCAGAATTTGGTGGAACAGTTGTGCCAGCGACACCCGGAGCTTGCCCACGAAGTGGGCATGTTGGCCCCCAAGGTGACGGTGAACTCTGCTGTCGACATGCTGAAACGCAGACTCGAAGATATCAGCCGTAACATTCCACTATCGGCGGACCCACGTGGCGACTACTCATTCTTGAGGGTCAAGCCTATGATTGACGAGTTTCTCGACTCGCTGCGCAACTATACTTCGTACTTTCTCCCCAACCCACTAGACCCGGCCAACTCGAGCTCCTCTTCTAACACGTTTGCATTTCTCGACAGAGCCACGGAGCTGCTGATTCAGCTCCCTGAATGGGACTCGCCCGGCAACAACCACGCCCGCTCTGTGGCCTTTGACGAGCTGTGCTCTGCTTGGGTTGTGGCTATGAGGGAAGCATCGCGAACCCACTCGTTTGGAGTAGTTCATGACGGATGGCCCCATAAACTGAACTTGCTAAACCAGCGCTGTGGAGGCTTGCTGTCTGATGCAGTGGAAGCTGCACACTCGGAGCTCTCGTGGATCTCGGAGAACGCTGCCCCTAATTACACTGTAGGGGCTCCAACCACGCCTACGGCGCCCAGACTTGGTGCCTGCTAACCTAACTATCATTATATAACTATTTAATACACACGGAATAATAACCATTTGTTAAATAATTGTTGTCGTCGCTGGTTACCACGTCATGGCCGAACTGTAGACTGCCATCCACCAGGCCACATCGACCTTTCCAGCCTGGTGGCTGTCACGCATACGGATCTTCTCCTCTCGAGTTAGCGGCCGTCGCTTAGTGTTGAGTGCCTCACTAAGAGCATTGGGAGCATCTTCTTGCAGACCCAGCATCCAGTCTGCGAGCCGAATAAACTTGCTTGTACCAAGACGCAGCTCGTACTCCAAGTCCTCACGCTCTTCGTTGCTCGTGTAGCTATGGCGGCGGCGACGGCGGTGGCGGTACTTTTTGCCCGAGCCAATGTGGAGGATTCCATCATCGGCATCATCAGAGCCATCAGAGTCTGAGTCCACCGACCGATGGCGATGACGATCCTCATCGTCATCATCATCGGATTCAGGGCCGGCGCGAGCCGCCAGCCAGCTTTGGCCCTTGGACTCGCGTGTAGCCTCCCACATTTGCGATCCAGCGCGATATAAAAGACCAGATGTCTCCACTTCGAGTTGGGCAAGTCGAGCAGACGAGCCTGGTCTTGATAATCCTCCATGAAGGCCGCGAAGTTTAGCAGAAGAGTGGGATCTTGAGAACGCCTCGTCGAGCTCGGGCTGTGCATAGTTGGGAAGACACGTGGTGGAGAAGTGGGCGTTGTAGCTGTGTTTGAACGAAGTAACACTTCCGTGACGAGAATGATGAGCCGAATGAGGCTGCGACCCGCCTCGAGAGTGTGGACGCAAATTGTGGCTGTGGTGGCCATGACCATGCTGTTGGAGATTGGGAGATGCAAGTGGAGAATAAGGCATAGTCATCGACTGCTCGAAAGTAGGAACCTTTGCTAGCGAGATACTGTTGGGCACTTGTTTCTTTCCCGAGGAGGGTGCAGTTTGGGGACTTGATGGCGCCGAGCCCACAGCACTGGGCTTACTAGCGGTCTTGTCCAATTCCACTTGGAGTTTGCGGGATAATTCAGCTGCAGCAGTATCTTCCAGCTTTGTAGCAACAGACATGCTGGCGGCGGTCGGAGGAGCAACCTCGACTTGAACAGCAGACGCCGCAGCCACAACCTGCGGCCGAAGCTCTGGACTCTCTGATATAGTCATCGGTGAAGCCGAGAGGTCATTGTGTTTTGGAATGGCCGAAGGGGGAGAAACTGGGTTGCTGCTTGGAGTATCAGATTGAACCGACTTGTCGATTGAGTCGCTAGTGGAGCCATTATCCCTCGATAAACTCCGAGGTGCTTCGAGGGACCGATGGGATTCTTGGCGGGGCTGTTCGTCGTCCTCCCGATCGTCTTCTATACTTTTACGACTACCTTTGCTGTCTTTCCTTGAGCTGAGTCGATTGAGAATCCGGGAACCCCGCTTTTTCACATTCAGCTTGTCCTTTGGTGCCATCTTGTTGGAGACCAGGAACAGAGAGGCCGAAAAGTGCGGGGAGCCAGCCATACAAGGGCAACTTTAGTGGGCGCACCCTGGACGCAAACCCTAACGGGTTCCCCAGTTGACACAATCCAGATGGGGCTGTCTAGAGATGTCCTTAGACCTTCTATCTTCTTGCTAGATGGCTGTATTCCGGTGAGAGGCTGGGTAATGTGGCATGATTCAGAATTCGAGCAAGATACACCAAATGTGGTCAAGACTCAAACAAGACAATATTCCATGAGACCCCTAGGTGGTTACGAATACCAAATGTAAGCAACAGTTGATTAGATATTTATAGCCCGGCAGGCATGGTCGCAAGCTATGTCCATCTATATCTATATATACTCACAAGTAGTTAGCTCATATCTAGGCCGTCCTTGACTTCCCCACATATACATACACACATACTTACTTGCCCACTCCTCCTCCGAGGCACCGTAAAGCTATGCAGTAATGGCACATGGACCCATTATGATCGCATGTACAGTACTAATAGCCAAAATATGGACGCTACAATAGCCACCCAGTTCGCCGGGCTGATTCCGAAAGATCAATCAAGCATTGTCGCCCCCGGGTACCATCTGATCTATTTCCAGCCTGCGTCCACCGACTCCGAATTGTCATCAGATGGCTACGAGGAGTACCAACCTCGAGGTGCAGATTACCCCAATCGCATGTGGCTAGGAGGAGCATTGAGTTCAACAAAGACTGCCGCTCAAATTGGATCACCATGCAACATGCATCGACAACCTCGACGTACGGAAGACAAAAGCAAAGTCATGGCTACGCTCGACCGCAAGGTCTACTCCGAGGGCACAGACGATTGGTCTGTGCGCGAGCTCCAGTCTCTTATGTACTTTACCGAGTCGGCAGGGCAGAATAGGCAGTCGGTCTTTGATCGGTATATTGCTCCTCCTGCGGCGGAGTTCGCTTCAAACACGCTGTCACTAACTCCCACGCCAGTGACATTGTTTCGCTACTCTGCGCTGACCTTCGACCCCACTTACTGCAAGAATGTGGAGAAACTGCCGGGCGTCATAGTGCACGAGCCCCTCGCCTGTACAATGCTGCGTAGATGGGCTCCTCTTTTGCTTGCAAAGCAAAAAAAGCTTGTCAGGTACTTTAGCTACCGCAATATGCTGCCAATGTTTGTGGACAACCAGTTGACTATGCACTTTGGCGATACCACCTTGCCCAAAATACCAGTGTGGATCACCGACCATCGTGGATCACTCACAGTCAAAGGCGAGATAGAGCTCGAATAATGTAATATTTATATTCATTACTAGTTAAATATTCAAGCGGTGCAGCTCAAAGTACTCCTTCACACTCGTCAGCTTGACTTTAACATGGCTCTGGCCCTCTTCCACTAGCTTGTTGCCCTCAGCACCAAAATCTACAAAATCATTGAAGAAGTGGAACATAGTCGTAAGATCATCTTGAGAGTGCTCGTCTAGGTATCCACGCATCGTCTGATCATCAACCTGTACATAATCAATGTGCTTGCCCTCGACCTCGACGATTGCCTTGGTGACATCCTCGATAGTGGCCATTTGCGAAGCTGCACACAGAACCTTGTTCATCACCTCAGGTTCCTTGAGAATCGTTCCAACATACTTGCCAAAGTCATCCTCGATATCAATATACGGCAAAGAGAGGTCTCATCACGGTGCTGATGTTCTCCATAATCAGTCCGGGGGCAATCGGCTGTCATTTTTGTTTGCCTACACACGAGTTTCGTATTGTTCCAAGACCACTAGTGGCCATCAAATCATCTACTCCATCGAATACCATTCAAAAATGTCGTATATACAAGCTGATTCTGCGGATTATTCTATTCAGAGCTAGAAGACCCTGAAACCTGTTAACCAAAATCGCTCAGTTTCGCTCTGTCCAGGTACTGCAATGAGCACCTCAAGAAAGTCACCAGTCAATAAAAGCGACGCTGTTCTGCTTTCGCCAGGATCAGCGCATTCTTGACCGGGGGGCTACTGGCTGGCCGACAACGCTACTGTTTGGTGCTTTTACTTGTGGAATTGTCGTCTTAAACACTTTCAGTTGCTTTTGGTATTCGGGGAGTTTCTAGTTTTCAAAACCTTTTCGTAAGCTCTTTCCAAAATGCTCCTCAAATTCTCGACAGTGCACAAAAACACAGTCCACTTCTTCCTTCCAGACTGCATCGTTCTGCCAATCCTCCCATGGTCCATTGGGTCAAACTTTTCCGTGAACTCATTAGTTTCCTAAGCACGCATCGTTTTCGACTTCTCGACTTGGGCCGATTAGCATGTTGCACTCCTTGGAGAGACACCCAACCTCAGTCTGCTGCTCAGTTGCTGTCTGAAAAGTAGGCCGGGGTTGCTGGCTGCCGGCGTTCCTAGTTGTCTGCCGACGAAAGATTCTTCGCCAATGGATTCTGTTACGAGACTGGTTGTCTGGCGGGGAGGAGGCCATTGTTTCAAGAATCTCGTGGTGATCGCTGCCGCAGCCCTGGGTTCTCTTTTTGACCCTCAAGTCGTCGTCGTTTATCGGGGATGGGGTATGGACTAGTCGTTTGAGCGTCTCATTGACGCGGGATCTGAACCCTTGCTGCTGGTCACCTTCCATTGTCTCATCAGACTGGTTGTCTGGCGGGGAGGTGGCCATTGTTTCAACAATCGCGCGGTGATGCGGTAATAGCGACAGATCAACCCCATGTTGTTCGACCCTCCATCTAAGATTGACCCTATCCCTACCGATTATGCGACCCGCCAAAACTGGCTTTTCAGCTCAGGCTTGGCTAGTGTGGATGCAGCACCTGGGATGCGACTTTGCAAGCATATTGATGCTTCATCATGGATCGTACATGTCGCCATAACGGTTCTGAGTTGACCAGTGTAATGCTAGTTGTCAGTGTCGGTGTCAACGTCTGTCTCAGCCGCATGTGTTGGTCGCTAGTTCAAGTGAGGAAATGCAGGAAACCCGCACAATAGCCACATAAACTTAATCTCCCCACAGGCATATAAACTTAAATCTCCGCACATGCGTGCATGGATAACAGCATAGTGACGCTCGATCCCGGATTCGCCCACGACCATACGCAAGTTTCCTTTGGCCCTTTGGTAGTAGGAAAGTGGCAACACTGGGCAACCAAACGCCCAGCCCTTCTTGTCAAGTGACCCAGTAGCCAATAGCAGCCAGACGCAGGGACTGGACACAACCATCGGAGGCTGGTTTTCATGTTGATGATTGTGACTTGTCCTGGAACCAAACTTTTAAATTCAACGCACTGACTGTGGTCATATCCAAGGAGTCGGCTTCTTCATTGTCTCGCGAGCTGTTATTTTCCTCTCAATGCCTCCATCTCCACTTGCTGAGTGGCAGTTGCCACGGCCAGTCTGGCCAGATCACAGGAGTGATAAATAGAAAGATTGTGGACCGCGAGTTCGTCATCATGGACGCATACACGTCCCAGTAGAAGGAACCGAAACAGGAGTCAATGATATAGGTGAAGGACTGGAGTATACGGTTCAGCACCTTGAGAGGCTGCAGGCAGTGGGCCGATTGGAGAATGCTGTGGGATGGTACCACTCTCACTCAGGATACGAATGTTATTGTTTGGGATACATGTGGGCACGCCGTTCCAGAACCAATCGTTTCAAGACCCGTTTGTGGTTGATCGTAAACCAAAGAGTAGCCGCGGTCAAGTTGGAGATGGGAGCATTCCGTACGTACCGCAAGGACTACGACGCACATCAACAAAGTCACACTCAACAAAGCGGCACTGTTCTGGTGTCGCCGGATCCGTGTGCTTTTAAGTATTCGGGGAGTTTCTTGTTTTCAAAACCTTTTGGCAACCTCTTTCCAAATGCTCCTCAGCTGGACGACAGTGCAGGAAAACAGTCCACTTTCTTCATCTGGACAGCAATCGATCTGTAGAGTGCACTGGGTCATCTTCTTAAGCATCAACTGGTTTGTTCAGTTTCGCGGTGGATTCACTGGTCTGCCCAAGCGTGTTATTGTTTTCGCTTTCTCGACTTGGGCGAACTCACATTATTTGATCTCAGACTGTATACTCCTTGCAAAGAGAGCCAACCTGCTCTCAGACTTCTTTGTTTTGGCGGATGGCTCCGAGCAGACCCTCGCCGTGCTATCCACACATCTGGGTTCGTCCACTGTCAGCAGGGAGACTGGTGTCTCCGTACCCCGAGACAGTCCGTGCATCCATCCTCGTCCACCACCCACGAAACATCGAGGTCAATGTTCTGGGATTCCAGCAGAGGAAAAGTATTCTCACCGCGGATTTCAGCGTCTCGCCTAGCAACGTCAAGGTCTTTCTTTTGTGCATCAGACAGGAGATTCCTATTAAGGAGGCGGCTCTCATCCTGCCTTACGTGGAGGTAACGAATTCGGTCAGCCCGTTGCGCTAAAATTAGCTCATGGAGAGCCTGTGTGTCTCCGTCGGACACATACGAGTACTCCGAGTGCAAATACATGAACCGCACATTTACCATTCCTAGTGCCAGCAGTTGTCGGCATGTTATTGCCCGAAGGTACCTGAGCCGGGCCTCTTCAACGCATTGGAGTATATGTGGGTTGGCTTCCATAGGCTCATCCAACTGGAGCGTAACATATGGACTGGTGAGTTCTAGTTGGTGGAGCGTAGGGACTTTGGGCAGAGCCAACTGTATCTGGACTGTATGGTCTAGGTGTTCTTCCCATTTACAGCAGCATCCATAGATTTTTAGCTCACGCAGCTTTGCACACCTCGACAAGTCCAGCTTCCACGGTGTTCGCTCCAACTTGTACGTCCGGGTAAAATGTATCTCGAGCTTGGTCAGGTAATGCGGCAATCTTTCACGCAGCGCCTGACCAACCGTTGTAGGGTATGACGGATCCACTTCGCCTGTATATTGTGTTGGTCTTTCTCTTTCGCATTCGAGTATCGGCAACTTCGAGGTAAAGAAAGACGCTTGAAGTTCTTCGAGTGCAAGCGTCTCCAGCCTCTGCCGCACGTCCCCAAATACAATCCTGCGCAAGTTGTGCAACATTGGCCCCATTACCCTCAGACGCTTCAGGTCGTGCTGTTTGATCGCCACGTCTACTATAAAGTCATACATGTCGTCGATCGGCCCATAATTATCTGCGCAGCCGCTAAAGTCGTCAATAGCCAGCATCGGTAGTTGCCGCCAAAGACACACAGGTGCATTCCTCCACCTAGTCATAGGCGTTATTTTCTTCATGTTCATAGCTATACCGCTTTCAGATTTGTACCAGGGTTCGTTTGCCACCCAGTCTGACCAGAACCGGCACTCGCAGTCTACTACGGCCTGCCACCTTTTGCATACGCTGCGCAGTTGCATAACCGGGTGAAGCGGTTTTAGAGAAGAGATGGAAAACGGCAGCGCTGCATATAGGACCTTGTAGAGCAGCTCATAGGGGAGGGTGCTAATTGCTCCGGTGGCATTTTTCCCAGAATGGAGGTCTTTCGGGGATCTAGCTTGCTTTGATTTCTCCAGCGATCTCACTTGCTTTGATTTTCTCAGGGATCTTGCTTGCTTTGATATTTTCAGGGATCTTGCTTGCTTTGATTTTTTCATTGCATCTTTGAAATTGGGGCAATCCATTTGGTCTACTTGGTATAAAGCTTTAGGATAGCGTGGTCAAATCTA